>CM076242.1:49635500-50299678 GCA_038380155.1 Pseudococcus jackbeardsleyi
TCTCAATTTCATTTTACAAATTTCCCTGTTTTTCGAAATTTTTCAAAAAATTGGTTCTAACTGAGAAAAAATTTTCCAATTAGGTAACAACTTTTTAAAAAAATTACAAAATTTAAATTTTTAAAAAATCATTTTCCGAGACAATTTTTAATGAATGAAAATGATTTTTTGATTCAATACGAGACAAAAAAATTTGAGAGTAATATTGAGTTGAAAGGTCTGATTTGAAAAAATTAAATAAAAATTGATCAAAAAAGTTTAAAAAACAGCACTTGTGATGGCAAAGTTTTGAACAAACAACTGAGCTAAAACAAAGCACTTTCGGGACGAAACTTGGTCGAAAATGTCGGGGTGAAAGTAAAAAAAAAATTACCAACCAATTTTATTAGAAAAAGTAGATGTTTGCTGACTTCAAATAAAATTTTTCGACTAGGCGTAATAAAGATAGGTAAGTATAAAACAAAAAATCAAGCTTTTTTTATTCTACTTTTTCAATTTCTAATAAAAACTGATTTCTTAATGAACACCATTCTTCTGAATAAAATCTCAACAAATCTGAAAATTCTACACGAGATTGCCACTAAGCTCCACGATAAAGAAGTAAGAAAAATACTTTTTGACTCCCAAAACAAACAACGTTCCTTGATGAGCTCCTTTCCCTTCAAAACAATCGAAAAACTTGTAAAAATATTATTTAATATTGTCACAATGCCCCCTAATAAATAAAAAAGGGCTTCATTAATCTGATTATCACTTTAGGTACTTCAATTTCAAAAAATCAAGTCAGCAAGTAAACTTCAATTTTCTCTTTCCTTCCATCCTCTTCAAGTTCAACATTGTTCTTTCATAAGAATATTTATTGAGTTGTTTTTCCATTAATAAATTTACAATTTACTGTTTTGTTAATAATTTTTTTTGCTCTATAGCTAAGAATTAAATTGAATTTTCATTAATTTTTTTCAAGTAAGGCGACGAAATAAATTGAAGAGTTCATTCAAAATATTGACCATGTAATTTCAATAGCCTTTAAATGATACCTTAGAAATGACATTAGGAAATTCTGCTTTTTTCAATTATTTTTCAGGGGTTTGACGAAATATCTGAAGCCAGATTGAGCAGAAGAGAGACTGAGAAGATGGTTCACCTTCCACTAATGACAAAATTAAATTTTCCAGATGAAAAATAGAAATTGAAAAAAAACCTTGGAATCAAAACAATCAACCTGGTGCGGAAATTTTCAATTTTTTGCCTATTTAGCACTTTCAACAGGACAATTTCAAGTTGTTCATTAGAGTATATCTTTTTGTACTTGGAAAAAAATGGGATAATTTTTAAGAAATTCAAATAAAATTGATTGATGATAACAAATGTAGTGTTTAAAAATTTTCTCAATTTTTTGGCGTTTTGATGAAATATTCAAAGCCAGATAAAACAGGGAGAAGGGGGCAACTTGGGTCCTCTCAATAGTGACAAAATTGCATTTAAAAGCAAAAAAAATTAGGTTCAAATTTGAAAATTTTCGAAAATGATAACCAATAGAAAACCTGAGGAAAATAGTAATTAGGATGATAAAAAAATCACGAAGAATTCAATTATTTTAGTCCAGGATTTTTGATTTTTTGGTACCAGAGAATATTAAAAAACGCTGGCTATGCCGGCATTAAACAAAGTAAAAATTTCTTTCCTTCATTTCATCACAACAGACGCAATAGTTTCAGTGGAACTCCCGAAATGAAAAATTTCACCACCCCTCGTCAAACATTTCCCATCACTTAAAAAAAAAACCCTCACCTTAAAAAATCGTATTCAAATTAATAGACGTAAAATTAAAGAATAAAAGAAGAAAGCATTTTTGTATTGTATGAAAAGATTTCCAAGCCGGAAATAAAGATTCGACTTTTTCATCGAATAAAAGCGTGAAGCGGAAAAAAAGTTTCCTATTTTAACGCCATTGTTGGTATTTATTGTATTTTATTTCTTTTTTCCTGCTTTTTACTTAAGTATGCCCTTGAAATTTGGCGGTGTTTCTTTTCTCTGGTCTTATTTTTTTCTCGAGACGATAAAGATGATCGAAAGATAGGTTCAGAGCAGATTTCGAGCACTTTCGTTTCGCGTCGAACTGTCTTTACCACTCTTGAAAAATGGAACGTATCGGTTTAAAAGAAACTGAGCGACGCCCACAGCGTGTATTATCGAATTACCAAAAAAGACCTACAATTGATTGGAAACTTCGGTGGGAAATTATGTGAAATGGCGCGAAAGATTTTCGTGGCGGAATTTTTTTATCGTTTAGGAAAATCATCAATGAAGCGAGGATTTAAGGAGGAAGAAATTTGCGTTTTTAATGACGCTAACTACCGACGTCTGGGTAATGGCGAAAAGATGATGCGAGTACATATTTGAAACAAATTCAGTTTTCTCAATAATAATCCAACAAGGGGGTTAGAACTTCAACAGATAAGTACTATTATAAAATCCATTAGTTTGAATGTTATTCATTAGACAATTTTAATTTATCTTTATACATTCTTAATTGAAAGTATCAATCTTAGATTTGTCAACTTATGTCGAGAAATTTGAAAAACCTGACGATGCTTAGCGAAATGATGATTTAGATGGGGCCAAAGAAGTAGATTTTACTTTCCAAAGAAGAACAACAGTTCGAGATGGGAGAAAAAAAATGGTGTTTTCTGGTCTTGTTTTTGGTTGAAGAGTCCTGCAGGTCCTGCAAAAGTCCTGTTTTTGAAATTCATCACTTAAAAAGTTCGTTTTTTTTTTCAAACTGATAAGGGATGGGGATTGAAGATTTCGTGGATTTCATGGTGGAGTAGGTAAGTGTACGTAATTGATTTGAGATCCATTTCAGTATCATTTTATTGGCAAAATATGTACAATGGAATCAGTGCTGACTGTTATGAAAATTCGGAGTCAGTGTTGTCACATATGGCACAGTAAGTAATTATTTCTTTTCGAAAGTGAAAAGGTAAGGAAACTTGAGTAAAATACCAGTCAAAATGACCACATTCACTTCTTCATATCAGGTAGATGGGGTGGCTCTGGGTTTACCTATTCGTACACCTTCATTAATCAATTATCTTAAAGTAGTAGTTTTATCATTTTTTTAATAAATTAAATTGAACGCTAAATTCATTCAATTTTATAGACATCCAATCCAAATTTTTTGGAAAAATTTATGATAATCAAAAATTATGATTTACTACTCACGAGTATCGTAACAAAATCGCAACCTTTTCATCGCTTTTATGATATCTACTGAACATATCTATTTAAATTCGCCCATACCTACGAAAATGTTTAATAAATAACAGATTTTCTGACGAGCTGAACGTAACTAGGAGTTGAAAAAAAAGTTTCTAAATTTGTAAAGGACCTTAGAAGGACTTTTAGCACGACTTTCTTAAAATTAATGTTGCCTCCCCCCTCCCTTCCAAAAAAAATCAAACCCACTTTAGGATGACAAATTTTTTCTGTTTCAAAATATTTCATATGGTTTAGTTTCGAGAATTCAAAACCACAAAAATGCCAGTAGGTATTTTAGAGTAATGATCGGATAGTTTGAAAATTCAACATGTAAGAGATCTTAAATCATTCAACACTTTGAATTACATAATAGGTAACGAAATAAATTTTCAACAATGTTTATTGTCAATAATTTTCCATTCATGTGATTTTTTTACTATCTAAAAGCATAGGCGTACCCAGAAATTAATTAGGGGAGGGGCTGAAAATTTAGGGAAAAAAGTGAAGAAGAGGTCAAATTTTAAACTAGTCAATTTTCATTAATCTTTCAGTCAAAAATCAAACTTTTCTGATAAACAAAGAATTTATTGAGAAAACGGTGATTTTTCACTGAAAAATCATTCAAAAATTATCAAATTTTAAAATAAAGTGACTAAGATATTGCTCGAGCGTATCGAAAGCGAAATTTTTTCAAAAAAATATAGTTTGAAGAGCAAAAAAATGCACTATTTTCACCTTTTTGCAATACAAAAATCTTCTTCCCGAGCTCAAGGAGGGGGTTCGAGCCCCTTGAGCCCCCCTCTCACCCTTGGGTGCGCCTATGTCTATAAGAAATAATTAATAAGTTTTTTTTTTTAATTTTCAGATATCAGATGGCATCAGCAATCTCCTACAACAACAGCCATTGATTGTGGTTGATGATGACGATGATTTGATCTATGCCAGTTGCTAAATCTCAAAACTTTTCTGATATTGTTATTAAGAGATAATATTCTGTGATTATTTTTCAAAATTATTTTCTGTGATTTTTTTCTTACTTCATTTTTTTCTATTTAATTATCATTGAAACGTCACGACTCACGAGTCGATCCTACGCTTTAAATACTTCTGAAATTGTAAACTACACAGCGGTTTTGGATTTCAATTTTCAAAGATCTGTCAAAAACTATAATTAAAAACCATAATACAGATGACCTGGGAGATACAGTTTCATGGCTACTAGGGTGGGCCGAAAAAACAATTTTTTCGATTTTCAAAAACATACCCCCGCAAAAGTTGTCGGCTGATGAGACTTGAAGAATAAAAAAAAAATTCAAAATCGATTCATATCTTCCGATCGCGCATTGACATTGAAATTTTCAAAAATTGGCAAAAATTCAATATTTTCAAAAATTTTAGAAAATTTTGAAAAAAATTGAAATTCATTTAAATTGGTTTTAAAGCGTATCTAGTGACTATTCAAACCAAAAAGCAGAATTTTTTGAAAAAAAATCATGCTTTACGCCTTTTTTAAATTTCTGCTATTTCTTCACATGAAGAAAAATCAAAAAAAAATTATAAAACGTTGATTTTTTCAAAAAAAAATTGTTTTTTGGTCTTTGTGGTCACTAAATAAGCTCTAAAATTGATTTTAATCAATTTCGAATTTTTTCGAAATTTTTAAAATTTTGAATTTTTTTTTTTATTCTTCAAGTCTCATCAGCCGACAACTTTTACGGGGGTATGTTTTTGAAAATCGAAAAAATTGTTTTTTCGGCCCACCCTAATGGCTACGTATCAAATTGGATTCGAGTTGTAAAAGGTTCCGCTATGTTTTTTTTCAAATATGATTACAGCGGCCCATTTCATCAATTCGATTTCTCAGCTGTAAAAACTACCAGCCAGCAGCCAAAAAGAGGAGCTCCGCGTTCGTTTCCAAACTTCAACCAGAATTCATTGAAAAAAGCATACCGAAAGACTCGGAATTTCAGCGGCTAAATATAAAGACTTACAAGACTTGATTAAAACGAAAGGTGATTCCTCCCGCATATAGTGAAGAAATTACAAATTTACCAGTAGGAAAAGGAATCCCAGATGAAGCAGTTTATGACGACAATATCATAGAAGAGGAGATGGTGCTGTTAAATGAATTATTCGATGTCAACTCGAAATAGTCATTTATAATTATTTTAATTTCGTGATTTCATTCGATCTCCTTCGAAGTTAACGTATTAATTATTTTTAATGGAAAATGTTATGTTTGTCTCCGTTAATGTATTTTTATTCATGGAAAATGTTACATGTCCTATGCATTATTACGGAAATGTTACATGTCCATGTTTTTTTTCCTCAATTGAATAATATAATAATATTGCAGGCGTTTTTACCGGTATTTTCAACGATGTTCTCATATTTTTAAATCATCAATGATGAAAATTACCACCCTCCCACCCGCTCATGCAATAGAGATGTTCTAGGATGCGTATATGAAAACTTCAAACCCTGTTTTCTCAGAAAGTAGATTCGTTATACTCAGTGGCGTAGGAAAGTGGGGTACAAGGGGTACATTGTACCCCCCCAAAATCCGGACGGGGTATCATTTGTACCCCCCAAATCGTATGAGATAAACTTTTCAAAGCATTAAAATGTGGGAAAAAATGATTTTTTGGGCAATAAAAACTCAATTTTTTCAAAGCTTCGCCCTCGCTTCGCTCGGGCATGTACAAAATTACAATTGTATGAATTATTTGAGACGACAGAGCCCAAAAATGCTTCTTTTTGCCCCCTCCCCTGGAAATTCTTCCGGTATTTGAAGTCTTGGTACTCATTTTGTACCCTCCCAAAAAAAGAAATTCCTACGCCACTGGTTATTTTATTTAGAATATCAGTCTGTTGTTATCAAAGTAAGTAATTTTTAAATTTGATGTCATCACAATAGTGGAAAATTATTTGAAATTTTGTGATTAAAATGTGATAAGTGAACATTTCTCTGATGATAACCAATAATACAACTTCACTAAAAAAAAAAACAGACAGGTTGATATTTTCAACGAAAAAGACAATTAAGTATTATAAACGTATCATGAGCTATTTTTCCCCAGAAATGTCAAATAAAAAAATTAATAGGTGATTAAATTTCAGTCAAATATTAACGATCTTGAGTCTAGCTGTATCCTCAATATCTAATGGTAATTCCGATACAAGGCAATTATTACTGAAAAACGTACAAAAGTAGTCTCTTTTTAAAAGGGTCACCTAAAATGATTTTTCATCATTATTTCTTTCATTTGGACATACAAATATTGGATTTTTAAAAAATTCATTTTTATGTACATTAAAAAGCGAGCCCAAGAGCCCATTTTCAGGAAATGATTCGATCAGCAGTTAGTCGAATCGCTGAATTATTCTGATTTTTTTTTACCAATTTCAATTTGAAGTAAAATAAGATATTAAACTAGGAACCTTTAAATCAAAGCGAGTAATTTTTCAAAATTTTCCAACTCCTACAGTTACACAGATGAATTAAACCCCCTCAACAGCGGATGGATACATTAATGAATTAGTATTTGGAATCGTCAAAGATTCGACTCATCCAAACCCTCCGGAGAATTCACCATCATTTAATATAATCCAACACCGACATCGGTATTCGACTAAATCAATGTTCATCCAGCCAACGGAGGCGTTAAAATCGTAAAAACTCACTTTCAATTTCATATCAAACACACAGGGTTGAAGTTGTTTCAAATTGTATTTGTCATAATAAACGGTAAAAAGCAATATTAACCGAGCTTGGAAATATCATTTTGCCATACGTGATTGAAGAATCAAGACATGTATACGGTACCAAGGGACATATGTTCGGTCGCATGGAAATATATACATCAGTACCGACGTATAGCAAGTTCACTACATCGCAGCGCAGCTAAATTTAAGCGCCGAATATTTTGAACATTTACCCCAGAGAATTGGTTATTGTTAAGTGGCAAGATAACGTCGAATGATATACAGCCAAACGTGCCGAAATATAGATCGATATTTTTAATTCGTTTCCATATAATGCCATATAGCTGTATAGGTGCATTTTCCAAATATTGAATAATAGAAAACCCTCCGTTCATTGTGTTTTATCACTTTGTATAACAAAGCTATAGGTAAACGCGTATTTCAATGGTTGATGAAAAATATTCGAGTATAGCTGCGGTACGCTTTTCAGTATCTACCAAAATTATAACCGACCTTATGGATAGTTTCCATTTCATTCTTTGAATTTAGCCATAAGAGTCTCTCGCGTCGTATTATCTCCTCGGTATAAGATTTTTAGGTACAAATTAAGCAAGCAGCTCGGGTCTCTCGAACCCTTATTCAAGTCTCGTCTTAAAAGACGCTGCCAGATTTTCTCTCCTAAGCTTGGAGGGTTTTTTTTCACCCTCGGAGATACTTTTGAAATACCAGAAAACCTTGGCACTCGAAAACATGGTATTTCATAAGTTCTCGATCCGATTACAGAATTAAAACAGCAGAAACCGAAAGCTTTTTATAGAGGAATTCGCCGCGATGAGTTATTAAACTGAATTAATCAGCAACATTGTGAAAAGATTATTTCACAGATTTTTGCCGCGCGCAGCGTTTATAATAATGCCACTGAACTGACAAGTGTCGGGAATAAGCACTCTCGAACCGAGAGGAGATGGGAAAAAAGCCTACTGTGAAAAAAAAATTCCCCGAACCGAAGGATTTTCAAGCTGTCCGGGTCTATAGAGTTCTTTTTTTGCGGTTACGCTCGATTGTTAATTTTAAAAAGGATATTTTGACCAGGTTTGATACTTTATTGCGCCAAGAATTTCAAAATGTACATTACAAAATACGTAAAAAAAAAAAAAAAGGATAAATGCGTGTAAATTGGGGAAAAAAGTACCAATTTTTCAATTTTAATCAATTCGTTTTCCAAACGAATTGAGTAACATACTCGTATTATGGATTTATATAAGAAACAGGAAAACATCAAAACATAGGATGACTCGACTTCGAAATGTAAAAGTTCAATTAGTTCAAGAAACGAATACATGAGTAGATATGGTACAAAATCAATTCATAATTTCTACTTCAATGTAGGTAGGTATAGTAAGTAACTTTCCATGTTTCTGG
The DNA here is from genome assembly GCA_038380155.1 of Pseudococcus jackbeardsleyi. Lineage (NCBI taxonomy): Eukaryota > Metazoa > Arthropoda > Insecta > Hemiptera > Pseudococcidae > Pseudococcus > Pseudococcus jackbeardsleyi. The sequence goes on from CM076242.1 coordinate 49,643,889, forward strand.
TTTTTTTTTCCGAGTTCAATATTATTTTAGAGTATCTACTTTTTCACCCACTACTCTCTAAACATAAATCAGTTAAAATCTGAAAATAGACTGATTGAAAGAGACGAAATCATGTCACTGAACGACAGTGAAATTTCCCTTATTCCACAGTTAGTCAGTGAAATTTGACTGTCAATCAGTGAAAAATTACCGATTCAATTGATATTTTAATTTTTTAATCCGTAATTTTTATTCAACTACTGAAATGAGCGAAAAATTGAAAATTTCAATTTTCTGGTTGAATCAGTAATTTTTACGATTGAATCAGTAATTAACTATACTGATTGAATCGGTGAAATTTTATTTTTACGGATTCAAAAATGAAAATAATTATACTGATTGAATCAGGAGATTTTTCACTGATTTCTACCGTGACATGATTTTGTCGTTTTCATCAGTCAACTAAGAGAGTTATGTACTTACGGAGTTTAAAACCCAAAAACCGAATTTCATTTTTTTGTTCACGTATTAATTAAGCTATCTCGCTTTTTATTTTCATTTTAATGTGATTTTCCACAAGGCACACAATTATCGAAAATTATTTGCTTCAAAACATCTAGCATGATTTTTGAAAGAATTTATCAAATTTATGGCTATTTTATTGTAGCAATGAATCAAATTTTAAAATCTGAGTTTCGCGATTTTCCTCTCAATTTACATCAAATGCTACGAAAACGAAAATCGATATTTCTACATTATTCCACCGAATAAAAAGCGTTTTTTGCTTTTCAAATAGAAAAAAAAAAGATCTAATGAAACTGGAATAAGGGAAGTTGATTTGCAGATGAGACATGAATGTGTTCAGTTCATATGTAAGTGTAGGTACCTACCTACAAAACGAAAGCGATTTTTATTTTCAAAAAAGATCAATTAAAATCTGAAATTTCATCATGTCATGAATATTTCAGTTGTAAAACGTGAAGGAAGGAATTTTGGACTTCTGATAGGTACCTATTTTTTTAAAAGATGAAAATTTGGCAGAGAAACACATATTTCTTGAAAGACAAGCATTGACAACAACTTACTAGATAATCATTACCATCAGTTTTTGGTTAAATTATAATGTAAGTATACCCAGACCATGAATTTGGCGAAAGAGATAAATTTATTTTCTCTTCTTTTTGTAGTTATTATTTTAAGTTGTTAAAACCAACAGTTAGTTTTTTCTTTTATTTTTTTAGTTATTGTTTTAAGATGTTAAAAAGAATACTTAGAGTATTGATAGATGAAATATACAAGACGCTGACAGCAGCTGGAATAAGCTCTATTATTTGTTGTATCCATAAACGTCGTCAGCACTTTTTTTGCTACCTCGTTGAAAAATCCTGCCGGCGCGGCGACCATGCTAGTACTTCGTATTTCAGTAGTCAGTGGCGTAGCCAGGGGGGGCAAAGGGGGCGATTGCCCCCCCCCATGGCCTTTAAAAAATATGGTGTAATTGGAGAAAAGTGGCAGAAATTGGGGAAAATGGTCTATTTTAGACATCAAAAATTCAATTTTTTCAAAGCTTCGCCCTCGCTTCGCTCGGACTTGAACATAATTATCAATCGATCTCAATTTTAATGAACGTTCTGAGAGAAGCGTGAGAAAAAAGGCTTATTTTTGTACTTCCAATCTAACTCCTGTGTCCATTTTACATCGTTGTGTTAGTCTTTTTATTACATACCCCCTACCTCAGACTCGGTTATACGTACCCAACGAAAAAATACTTGCTATGTTTCAAAACGACCACAGAAAATTTGACATAACTCGTTCTTGCCCCCCCCCCCCCTTGACGAAATCCTAGCTACGCCAATCGCCACTGTCAGTAGTAGTATTTTTCTGCATGGGTTGAAAGTAAGTAAGTAAGTACAAATTTTTCCCAATTTATAAATCCAATATTTGAAGATTTCCCCCAATGCAAATAGGTACCCACCTGCCTGCCTACCTGGGTAGTGGGTACCTACCTACCCTAGAGTGTTTCAGGTTTATTTATTTTCTGAAATTTAACGAAGCTATACTCTCATTTTGTTCCTTCTAATGAAAGAAAACTCTCATAAAAATTTTACCGCAAAAAAATTATATTGAGTGGTGGCGCAAACGGGCTGAAAATTTGCCATTTAACAAAATGTGAAAAATGATATAAAATTTGATATTTCATTCGGTGTGTTAATTTCTCACGTTCAAATGGAAAGTAATTCAAAAAATTGTTTAAAAACAAACAACATGAAATAAGTTTTCAAAGGAATACTAGACGCAAAATTCATTTTACACCATAGGAAAAAAAACCTACCAAACATAGCGCGAGTGATCACCTACCTACTTGCCACGGTTTGACACGGCAAATCATAAATTCGTAACCTCACCTTTCTTTCGCCACCACTTAATATTTTTTTTTTTTGGCCGATGCTTTGTATTTTCTATTTTCAAGATCTAATGAACATTTCAAGAGGGTGGCATGGCATGTCGAAAGTATTAAAAAAAATTTACCACATAAATATAAAACACTCTAACCTACCCACTCAAGTATCTAAGTAAATGAATATGATCAAATTTTCAAAATCAATCTAGAATTTATACATCATATTCAAACCATCATTCTCAAAATGAAATTGGGACGAATGAAAATTATTATCATTTGACCTATAAATGGACGATTATTAAAAACTATCAATTTCTCATTACACGCCAAATAGGCCATAAATTTTTCATTTTTTCTCACCAAGTCTTACATCGTGACGCCGCATCGACGAATAAAATTTAAGAAGAAAAAACCGAATAATTAATCACTCTGGTGATAATTTAAAAGCACCGCGACGTCTACTCCAATACGTATTATTCTCACCGCCTATTAAAATTTCCAAACGTGAATTTCTTATCTACATTCTGCACGTATCTTTTTTTTTTCTAAATTCTCGATCAAACCCCTTCTTTCTTCGAGTGTCACTTATGACATAAGGAATTTTAAACCGATATTAAACCTCGATACCGAGAAGCTTTGACGCGATTACACGATGGCCGGATCGCGTTGCTTCGTCAGGTGCGGTGTAATAACTAACGACCTTTACATTCTTTAGAAAAACACCGTGTACCGTGTTACGCCCACGCCACCGCACGGCACACAAACAAAAAACTAATATGCTGCGACAAATCACACCAATAACTAGCCCTATTCAGCTTATCGCTCTTTTGGAAAATTTTCAATAACGTTATATCGACGTTTCACAAATAAAACTTGACGCCGGAGCGCGGTTTTCTTTCGCTATCTATTTATTAAAGTATCGAATAAAAGGCATGTACCAGTGGAAGCGGTTCGAAAAAGGCTTCGGCTTTTAAGGCTTAGCGCTTGATATTACAAAACGGAATTTTTACAAAAAGTCGCCCAACAAAACGCATTTAATCAATGTCACTTATGATTGATGTTATAATTTCATTAAAACTTGCCATACAACGTAGAACACAAACGACGAATCGCCAGGGTACAACATAACGCATGGAAATGAATTCAAATTCATTGAATTATTTCCAAAAAAAACCATCATTTGGTCGGTGTTTTTGTATCGATTTTATGTACTGTTTTGGTATGTTTTTTCGAAATTAGTGTACTGCAATGTGGACTTGATTGGAAGACCATAAAAAAAAAAAAAAGGGTAAGTATATTGCAATTCAACAAATTTTACAAGAGAACATTGCAAGCATAATGTATGGTAAGTGTGAAATTCAAAAAAAAAAATGGTTTCAGGTTTAGTTTTGATTTTCTTTATTTTCCAAATGCAATTTCGAACTATTTTATGAGCAAAAACTTCAAAATTGTTCAAAAGTTTTTAAAAAGCTCCGAAATCACTCAATCCAAGACGTATGTACTTGCTGAGCATTACATTTTTGAGCAGTTGGCTATAGTTATTCCCTCCGAGATTGGTTCCTTTTTTTCCACGCATACCATAAGTTATTTTTTTTTCTTTATGAATTTCACTTCAACGGTAAGTTTTTGGGCCATTGAGCCAGAGACGTAGCCAGGGGGGGATCTAGGTCTCCTCTTGAGGTCAAGAATTTCAGTGAAAAATACATTTTTTGGACATTAAAAAATCCAGTTTTATCAAAGCTTCGTTCCTCGTTCGAGCATTATTAAAATCATTTAAAATTTAAAAATGTCTTTTTTGGGTATTAAATACCCAATTTTTTCGAAGCTTGGCCCTCGCTAAGCTCGGGCGTGAATTAAATTACTGTTTTTATGAACTATTCAAGACTAAAAAGACTCCTTTTTACCCCTTCCCTTCCCCTCCCTACAAAATTACTCGTTTTCTTAGTCTCTGTACGTATTTTGCAGCCACCCCAAAAAAGCTACCGACGTCACTGGTTCACCCCCCTCCCTTCAGACGATTCTGGCTAAGCCCTGGTTTATTTCATTCAAATTTCTGCGATATAAAAGAATATCCAATTATCCATGAATAGAAATATAGTCCACGGGGCAGAGGGCACCGAGCTCTTGCAATACTTGAAAATTTTGATTCACTTGGCAAATTCTGGTTTCAGTTGTGATTTGCTACCAGTGGCGTGGCCAGAAATTTCTCATGGGGGGAGGGGGGTTCAAACTTCCAAATTTTGTTGAGAAATTTTTAGTTCATCTTTCACCTTACCTCCTCACCCCTACCTCAAAAAAATACACTATGAGAATAGTTAATTCATAATTTAAAACAGTTCTTATACAATTTGCGTCAAATATTTAGAGAAAAAACTTCAATAAAGGTGTAATTTTAGAACAAGCAACTTTCAAACTAGAAATTACTTATTTTGACCTTATAAAACGAAAATAATAACCAGAAACTTCAACCAATAGTGCCAGAAGCTTTATTTGGAAAGGTACAAAGTGGGAATAGAGACCAAGGGGCATATTCATAAACGATACTTGAGTATCACTTGGATAAGTAACGAATTTTAAATCGCAATTTTTTGTTATTGAAAAACAATTTTATTATTTTTTAGAGATAAATCGTTACTCGAGAATATAATAACTCGATTCAAATAAAAAAATTGTATGCAAGGCTCCATTAATCCTGAAAGAAAATTTTTAGCAGTAATGGATCCTTGCATACCCTATTATAATTAATAGTTCGGATCAAAAATTCAAAAAAAAACCTCAAAATTTGAAAAAAAAAACAGCTCTGCGAAATTTCAGATTTATCCATAATCCATAATCACGTGTCTGACTCAATACTCGTATAGCTATGCATTTAACTCTTGTTATTAAAACGTTCGACTGATAATCTAATTTTTTGTATAAAAATGATTTTTTTTTTTCAATTTAATAAATTACTTACCTATATAGATGAAAAAATTAATTTTCATTAAAAATTTGATTTACTTAATTATTTTCAGCACATAATAACTGGTTTTCAAATTGAATTAAATTTGTATATTAATGAAAGAAAATTATCACTGGAGACTGAAAAAATTTGCGCTCTAGATAAATTTTTTAATAGGTACCAGAAGTAAGCAAAATGGGTATCATAGGCAAGTTTTTTTTTGTCTTTACAACGATCCGACCCCACTAATTCTGTTGAATGCAATGTCTCCTCCATCATTTCATTGAAAAGAACATTTTCAACATTTTTTTTGGGGGGGGGAGGAGGAGGGAATTTTTGAGTAGCACAATTTTTTTAAAAAGAATTATAAACACGTGAATTATTCAAAAAAAGTTTTAAAAATGCTCACAGTATGCAAAAAGATAAAAAAATGGTCAAAATATACAAAAAAATGCACTCTGAGAGGCATAGATTTCAAGATGCTGAACATTGGTGGGGGTAAGAGAGAAAAAAACAAAAATTTCTTTTCATTTTTAATTACCCCCACTAATGTTCAATTTTACATGAAAAAATCTTGAAAACTATGCTCATGTCCTCAGAGCCAGATAAGAAATTTCATTTTCTTTAGTTCCGATCTTTTTTGTTGTAGACGCTTAGTTTGCAACAGTATATCACTTTTTGGTGGACAAGGCACAAAAAATGAGACTTTTACACAGAATTGAGGAAAATTTGAGCTGTAACTCATTTTCTTCATTAGATAGAGGTTTGGTTTACTTCATCTAATTCGCCGTAAAAATTTTTGTAAGACTGAACTCTCTCTCCCCCCCCCCCGGAAAAAGTGATTTATTTCTCAAGCTTGTGTTTATTGTCCTCGAAAAAATTCATTTTTGACAAATTTTTCAAGGAGTAATCGCATTTTTTTTTGCAGTAGACCAAGCCATAGAATTGAAAGATACCTAAACATCAAACAAAAATGTACAAACATTAAAACGTGATTACAAGAAGTTTTTTTTTTGACATTTTTGATTTTCTGAATAGATTTATCAACTTCTTGAATTACATTTGTACAATAAATGATACAGGAAAACTTTTTTCGGTAATTTTTTTAGTGATTGAATAACCGCCACTGGGGGGACTCGTATTTTGTGCTGAATTTTAGAACTTTTAAAATCAAAATGCACAAAATAACGACTTCCATTTTCGAGGTCCATTAAAAATCAAAGATCCCAAATGCAAAAACTTCGACAAACTGACACGAAATGACCCAGTTAAGAGTTTATCTCACTTCGTGTAAATTCTCTTTTTTAATTCGAAATATGAAGATCATCTTGTCGGCTAATGCATCAACTTACTAAACTTACCGAGTACCTACGTGTACGTGGTACTCGTAATCTCGTGTAAGAAAAAGAAAAAATAACCAGTGAACGCGGGCCGCGGGCGCGGACCCGAACCGAAGCACGGTCGCGGCGCTACCGCTAAACAGTTTAGAAAAAAGAAAAATAAAAATAGAAGAACCTGTTTGCCTCTTTTTAATTTCAACCGCAAACAGACGTTCTTAACGTCTACCAATAGCGGTGCTAGAGTTGGGTCACGTGGGCGTATTTTCTAGCTCGATTCTGGAACACTGGAATTGAATACCTGGTACCTAAGACGAAGGTCGAGACTCCAGAGAGGGCGAGAGTGAGAGAGAAGAGTCGAATGACCACCGCACCGCACCGTACCACGCCCAGCCTGGCATAGGCACAAGCAACACAATCACCATGGAATGTAAGGTAATCGCTAATGTAAGTAAAAGAAATACTGTCAAATAGAGGGAAAATCGAGCATTTATTCATATTCAACCGTCAAATGACAATGGAACATATACTTTGATCTAATTTTCAATGCGATTATGTCTTCAAATCAAGTAAGAAAGTACGAAATCTACGAATGTACGAATGGTTGGGCAGAAATTCTCAGATTTCAGAACTTCATCCATAAGCGTACCCAGAAATTAATTAAGGGAGGGGTTGAGAATTTGAGAAAGATAGGGGGAAGGGGTCAAATTTCAAAATAGTCATTTTTTACTGATATTTCAGTCAAAAATCATCAATTTTTTCGACAAATTGGGAATGTATTGAGGAATTGGTGGTTTTTGGTTGAAAAATTAGTCAAAAATTGTCAAATTTTAAATGAAAATGACTGAAATATTTCTCGAGCGAATCTAGGGCGAATTTTTTTTCGAAAAAATACTATTTGAAAAGCAAGCAAGCTATCAGCTAATAATCGCTGATTGCAATAGGGTTTTTGCGTTTATTAGATTGTTTTATATTTTCAGCCTATTCGTCATTCATCTTTAGCACCAAATGAACTTCGTTTTTTCTTAAGAGGGTGCTCTACGTATTGCGGGAATTAATTCTGGCCTATCTTCAACTTATAAGGCGCAACGTGAATTTTCGTGTTTTTTTTTAAATGGCTAAAATGATGAAACAATGAATGAATATGATTTTAGAACGTATGAAAGAAGAAAATAAAAGCATTTGCAAGTTTCAATTGTCATTATAATTATATTTTTATTCAACTTAAAAAAAATGTAAAATTTGATGATGGTTTTCACAGGAATTCTCAGAGACTACTGAATCAAATTTGTTGAAATTTTAATATGTTGTACAAAATAGCATTTCTGACAGGCTGACAGAGCCCTTTTTTCGATTTTCTAAAAAAAAAAAAATTAAAATTGAAATATTTTTCAAAATTTTGAAAAAAATGAAAAAAGGGCTCTGTCAGCCTGTCAGAAATGCTTTTTTACATCACATATCCAAATTTCATCAAATTTGATTCAATAGTCCCCGACAAATCGTGTAAAAACCGTCAACAAGTCATATGTTTCTTTGAATTTTCATTACAATCATTATATTGGCTACTGGAACTTTTCAATCGTTTTATTTTCTTCATTTTACGCATCAAAATCATATTTATACATTATTTTATCATTTTACCTCATTACAATCCAAAAAAAAAACGCAAATTCAAAACGTAATTATCGCCTTACAAATTTCATTCGTATGCAACCCGCAATACGTAGAGCACCCTCTTAAATTTTAAAACGATTACCAAAATCGACGCAATCACCAAAAAAAAAAAATCATTTATCTCATATGACGAATTTAGATACTTATTTGATGATAAGAAAAAAAAATTACAGAAACCCAGATGTAAATTTAACTATGTGGGTATTTATTACTTATAATTCGAAGCAGAAACTCGTATTAAAATGATCGCGTTCAAAATGTACGCATTTTTTATTTATTTCATGACAAAAATGTTTCAAGTGAACGCCTTGAGTAAGTTAATTAAATACATTTCCCTTTAATAAACTAGGTAATTTCAAAAATATAAAAAGTTGTAACATAGAGTAAGAATACCATTGATTGGTTCAAATCACACTGCTTCTCGAAATCTTGGTCCAGTGCTACTCGAAGACAGACACCTCGACTAGTTCCCTCGTAAATTGTACACAATCATGTATTGTTTAGAATTACCGGAAAGAGACGGTGAGCGATGTCAAATTTTCTGAACCGAATAACACACTAATTTTAAATGAAAATGACTGAAATATTTCTCGAGCGAATCGAGGGCGAATTTTTTTTCGAAAAAATACTATTTGAAAAGCAAACAAGCTTTCAGCTAATCGCTGATTGCAATAGGGTTTTTGCGTTTATTAGATTGTTTTATATTTTCAGCATATTCGTCATTCATCTTTAGCACCAAATGAACTTCGTTTTTTCTTAAATTTTAAAACGATTACCAAAATCGACGCAATCATCAAAAAAAAAATCATTTATCTCATTATGACGAATTTAGATACTTATTTGATGATAAGAAAAAAAAATTACAGAAACCCAGATGTAAATTTAACTATGTGGGTATTTATTATTTCAAATTCGAATCAGAAAGTTGTATGAAAATGTACGCATTTTTAATATATTTCATCATAAACATTTTCGAAGTGAACGCCAATCTTTCCTTTAAGGATCCAGAAGTAAGTTAAATAAAAACATTTTCCTTTAATAAACTAGATGCTTGTAAATGAAAGTCAAAAAAATAATTGCTTCGGGTGAATTGATTTATTTCGAAATTAATATTTTTTAAAAATCTTTGAAATGTGCCTATATGTATTCGTTTCCAACCCTATAGAAATTCCAACTGAAGTGAAAATTGCATCAAAATGTGAAGGGCTGAAATTTAATTAGTGTGAAAATAATACGTATTTGTTCAAAGATCGAACCACAAAAAAAGATTGGAAATTGAGGTTCAAGGCTACATTTGACAAAAAATTGAAAAAAAATTGTTTTTAATATTCTAAATTATGTACCAGAATGATTTTAGGAGGAGGGGATAGGATGGGAGCCTTCTGTTGCCGTATAGTTTTTCTTCTACTTATATCGACAAACCTTTCATCACCAAAAATGTGGCAAAAAATCGAGTTTTTGTATCCGTGTTGATCTTCGTTGTCACACTTCGCCATTTCCTGTCTACCTTCTCTGTTTCCAATTCTTTTACACTTACCGCTACATTTTTTTCCTCTTTTTTTTTCACAAACGGATACAACTACAGCAACCATTTAGACTCGATTTTGATCCTTTTTCGCCTAAAAGGCAATAAAAATTCTTGCACTTCCTTTGATGCATAAGGTTTAATAATTTACAGAATAAAAATTCAGTCGTCCAAATTTAGAAATTAATATTTAAATCTCACTGATTTTTCAAGTTTTCTTTAATTTGTGACGCGCCATGAGAAACCGACCCCTAAGGTGAAATTTTGAAAAATGCTTTTTTGACGGATTCTGATAGAAAAATGTATACGAGGAATCAAATGCAACAAACCGCAGTTCAATCCGAGCAAAATTCGCGGAGATATGACACTTTGAAGTTGAGAGGTGCTAAAAACAAAATTTCGAGAAAAACGAGTTTAAAGTTTTTGAATTTCGGTACTACTGGGCTCAGACACCTCTCACTATAAACGCTCGTACGAAGTGATAAAACATCAAAACAACTTGGAAATGGTCTTAAAATGTTCTTAAGACATCACTGAATTAATTTCCATCAAAAAGTCATTTTTGATAAAAATCAACTTTTCAACCTATTTTTGCGTTTTTCTCAAAATTTTGTTTTTCACCTTAGGGGTCGGTTTCTCATGGCGCGTCACATTTGTAGAGTTTTTTTATTTATTGGATCGAATTTAAAAATCATTTTTGCAATTTGTGAGTGTATGCTCTTCTTTGTACAGTAGAAGTCTGATTATTCGAATGGGCCTATAATCATTACTTATTAATGAAATTTTCTTTTGAAAAATTTTCATTTCAATGAAAATGGAAAAAATTCATTTGCTTCTTTTAAGCAAAATTACATGTAGTACTAAAACCATTATTTTTAAAAAATGTCCACTTCTTTGTTTTCGTCATTCATCTTTAGCACCAAATGAACTTCGTTTTTTCTTAAATTTTAAAACGATTACCAAAATCGACGCAATCACCAAAAAAAAAAATCATTTATCCAATGACGAATTTAGATACTTATTTGATGATAAGAAAAAAAAATTACAGAAACCCAGATGTAAATTTAACTATGTGGGTATTTATTACTTGTAATTCGAAGCAGAAACTCGTATTAAAATGATCGCGTTCAAAATGTAAGCATTTTTAATTTATTTTATGATCAAAATGTTTCAAGTGAACGCCTTAAATCTTCCTTTAAAGGATTCAAAAGTAAGTTAATTAAATACATTTCCCTTGGAATACCATTGATTGGTTCAAATCACACTGCTTCTCAAAATCTTGGTCCAGTGCTACTCGAAGACAGACACCTCGACTAGTTCCCTCGTAAATTGTACACAATCATGTATTGTTTACAATTACCGGAAAGAGACGGTGAGCGATGTCAAATTTTCTGAACCGAATAACACACCGTGACCGTTCCGAGCCCAAGTGATCAAACCTGTTTATAATAGTCTACAACTATGGTCTTTTACGTCGCGTCTTACCTATACCTAGGATTAAGTATAACGATGATGGTATGCGAATGATGCTATGCACTATTCACATTCAGTTAATCAGTATACTCGGTATTGTGAAGTGTGCCTGTGCTTGTGTACCATCCTTCCTAGCGTGGCTGCTGGCTCTCAGCTCGTATAATATTTACAATTATCAAGTTCATGTACCCGTACCGCTTAACTTAGGTAAAATGTAGTGACGTCATGATTCGCGAACCATTCAAATTCGAATTTGAGTACTTGACCGTTATCGAATATTATGCTGCGTTTTAATTGAGCCATACGAATTTTAAGCAAGTGTCTGTGAACTGTGGATGTGAATTGTGAAAAATAGTAAATCGAATGTGTTTTTTTCCGTTTTAAATGACTGTACGTGCTGGTGTTTGGAATTTGGATAATGGTAATGCCAATGCCATGGGGCAAGCTGCGGGAACGGTGCACGTATCGTGGTGGTTCGAAGTGAAGCTGTGCGGTGCATCGCGCGAATGGTGCGAACGTGTAAATCATAATCGATCGAATTCGATTGTTTTCCCGATCGCGACGCTGCGTTTGTGATTTAGGATTCACCTCCCTGTGTGATTTTGAGATGCGATAATTCGATAATGACGCCTCGTACAGTGTTATTACGTACGCTGGTTTAATGTTACCTACGTATCGTCGGAATTGGATATTTGATTCGTTATGGCAACGTTGGGATTGTCCAAAGTCTTCATATTAGACAAGTATTTCACCGAATTGCAGAAGTATTGGGAAACCGAGAAGAAATTACAAGGTGAGTTGTATTAGGTAGAAAATTTTATATAGGTTTGCTAAGATTTTAGGGGTAATTTGGAAAAATTCCAAGTCAAATTATACTTTGGAAATACTTCGAACGCAAGTCGAAAAGGTACAGCCAGGGATGGTAGAGGAAGTAGGATCAGCCCCGGTTAAGGATTTTCCAACTATATATCGAGTCAGGTGTCGAAATTCATGTTCCACGATCCACTGATTCCCTCTCTGGAGTTATTTAGACCTCAAACTCGAAGATCGGTCATTGGAGCAGAAAAAGGCGCGGGCGGTGGGACCAAAATTTAAATTTTCTACTGTTCACTTTATCGAACAAGATATTGGCGAATGATTCGAAAATTATCAGAACTTAAAATCGAGCACTACTTCTTTGAAAACTTGTTATTTATTTATATTTTTAAAGTAAGATTGCATTGGGCAGTAATTTTTCTTTGCAAAAAGTACCTACATAACTCACAAAGTCACAATGATCAAATCTTTCGAAACTAGGGATAAAAATTTAACAAATTTTAATTTTTTTCACAGGTCGTTGGCTCATTTTAGGATTTTAGACGACCTTAATAATAAAATTATTGTGACTTCGAGTCGTAAATGTCAGGTAATACCGAAATGTTGATATTTTTCTTCCAATGGAAATATTTTTTGAAAATTAGAAATATTGTAACGGAGTAAAAAATTGCTACAGTGGGAGAGGAAGCCCAAATTTTCAATTCACTCGGCGAGTATTTTACTGTTTTCAAAACAGATTCCTATTTTGAGAGCAGCCATTTTTCAATACGAACAAAAACGAATCGTATAGCGTAAAGCCATTGAGTAAGAATTTTACTCTATGGTAGGTAAAGCACTGTAAATGTTTCAGTCACGTCAACATTTCACTTCAATAATCCATTCTCTCAGCCAATACAAAGCTATGTTTACTCCTGCTGTTTTGCCAACATAACTTTCTATACCACTTGACCAAATTATAAATAAGTATGTTTGTTTTTTTTTTGTAAAACTCTGTTTGTACAAAGGTTAAACAGAATTTTTCAATAATTTAATCGATCCAATCAATCTATAAATGATATTAATTATAGTTTTAATTAAAAATTTAATATAAAAAAATTATTTTAATTTGAATTATCGTTTAGAAATTTAATGATACAGATTACATTTAAAAAAAAATCGTTTGAAAAGCTCATGAAATCCATTGAAACAATTGAACACTGCAAATCATGAAAAATCAGCAAAATTTTCCGCACCAACAATACAAAAACAAAATTAAAGCGCAAATTAATCAGTTTGTTAAAATTTCATTGGAAAAATATAGGCATATGCGTGGTTATAAGTAAAAGAGAGAAGATAACGAAACAATAGTGCTTTTTTTAGACAATTGGGTAGAATTTGTTTACAAAATTTGGGCGAAATCGAACAAAACAAGAAATCTCTTCGTGAAATTGAAATGGCTGAAAAATTGTCATTTTTTAAAAACCTTTTTCTGTCTCACCATTAACAGATCCTCGCCAAATATGATATTAAATTATAATTTTATAACCGTGCATATGCATAAAGTAGGTACCCATGAGGTACCTATTCTTGTTTGGGAACCCTTCCCTATATACCCATTACACAATTATATCAATTCAGTTTCAATTAAACTGAAATGACAATTTTTTTATAATGACGGATTGTATTTATTATTATTTTATCGTATCTACCAATAATGGTTTCTACAATATTTGTAAAAAATTGAACTTGAAGGAATCTTTCATTATCGATGAATGATTTTTAACCCTTATGGTACATACTATTAGGTAAGAAAAATACGTATTTTTTGGTTATACCATGAGTATGACAAGAAAAAATTCTACGAAAAACAGTCATTTTGGGAGGAAGAAGGGAGGAAGGGATTAGACGAAATGTGATTTTTATTATTTTTCGACAAAATGCCCCACCAGTGAAAAAATATCTTGAACAATGAACATAATAAATGGCCTGCATACATGACGTAGGTACACTCTTTTCAACATTTCCTCTCAAAAACAACTTGCACAAAACTATTTTATTGAAAGTTAAGCACATATTTCGACTGAGATAGGAGAAATACTACCATTAGTAGCTCGCATGACTCATCTAACGTAATATTGCTGCCAGTGTGGAAATATCTGGTTGAAATGCCTCAATGGAAGGAGTTTAGAGAGAACAGAGGATTGAAAATTCAACTGCATACCTACTAAAAAGTTTTTCAATTCATAAAAATCAAATTCAACCGTTTAAATTCAAATTTCAGTACAGCTTCTACTATTTAGATGTTTTTGTCCCGAAGAAAACCTAAAAGAATCCTGACAATCGAAAGTTCTGTAAAGGAATCTTTAAAATTGAAAGTTCAAAAAAATCATCAGCGACATAAACTGAATCCATGTGAAGACGTTCAAAATGGAAAAGGTTGAGTTGAGAAATTCAATTGGCTTATGTATGTAGTAGGATACTTTTAGTTAATGAATGATACATAGGTCTGAAACTAAAAAAAAAAGTAATGATAAAAATCGCAAATATTTCGGAAAAAATAATCATTACAACTTTCTCAATTTGAATCAGACAAATTTAGTAAAATTCATTATTTTTTAATCGGCGAGAAAATTATATTGAAAATCATTGATTTTTCAGTCAAAAATCACTGATTTCTTAGCCCGTTCCGACTATGTCAGAAAAAATCTGTAATTATCACTCAAGGATCATGAATAAAAAAATTCGAGTTTTAGTTGAATTCATTTTACACATTCAAGAAAGAAGATTTTTCCCAAATTTGACTGGACTTGGATTTAAAAAATCTTTGCATTTACAAATCAGTGAAAATTATCAAAAATCACTACAAAGCAGTCATAATTGTAGCACAGTAAGTAATAAAACAGTGAAAAAATTTACTAAAAGCAAAGAGTAAAAAAATTCTGGAAAATCGGTAAAAATTTACTAAAAAGCCAGTAAAATATCCGAGATTTGCTGAAAAATCAGTGAAATTCTATGAAAAAACGGTAAAATTTTTGAAAAATCAGCGAATATTTGCTGAAAACTGAAAGAAACGAGAAAATACATCGTTCGTTCACAAAATATTGAATACTGACTGAATGAAGAACGGAAATTTTTTTTGAAAAGGAAAAAAACAGCATTTCTGTTTGATACTTTTATGATGAAAAAACACCAATACTCCTGAAAGTTTAAAATTTTAGGAATTTTTATTCTGATTGAGCCAATTTTAGGGACTCTTCTCCACCTTCTAAAAAGAACCACTCTATGGAGTTTTTGCCTTCTGACATCAAAAATGGCATAGCACCCAATAAACTCTAAATCTTAACCCATTTTACGTACAAATACATCTCAAACTCTTCAGTCCATGTACTTTAAACTGCCAGAGAATCAATGTCAAATTTGTGAAAAAATTCACATTTTGAGACCTGAAATTTTGAAAAAGATTAGACTGAAATTCGAATGAAATTTCACCACCGCACCGGCACATGAATCGGGCGAACGGGGAATTTTTCTAAAATTCGAACAGTTTCAAACGTCTCACAATCCGTCTCTTTGCTCCATTCCCAGGACCTCATTTCGCCATCCAAGATCTCACCGCTAATCTACTTAGCTGCGAGTAGATTTTGTTTACTTCTCTTCCAAGTTCTAATCTAACAAGTTGACGCCACGGTGACGACGCGCGGGTTCACCTGCGTGGCCGGACGCGTGAAAGAGAGAAGTATCTCGATTCTCATTTACAATTGTATGTACCTAACCGTACGCTAACGCACGCCATCGCCAGGTCGCCAGCAACCAACCTTTTTTTTTCTTCGTATTTTATTTTACCAACACATGAACATCGACCGTAGGTTGTTAGATTTTCTCAATTTCACTACTCTTGGTACCGCGCTTCGCGCCTCCGGCAGCAGTAAACCAGTTTGCGGTCGGTTTTGCCTCGCAGCAATATCAACCGCTGCGCGTGTAGCCGTGTGCATGTACCAGGCATCAGGTAGTTACAGGTACTTTGTACAAGTACACAGGCGAATAGAAGTAGATATGGTGGAAGAGCGTAGTTGTGGTAGGGTCTCGAGGTTTAGTGGTGCAGGGTGTAGGGTGTTGGGGTGTACTAGGCTGCGTAGTATGCTTAGCTGCCCAGTCTCAAAGATCTACCTGAAACCCGATGGTAATTCCGCGTTCGCGACTCCGATTTCTTATACCCAACGGCTCTTCCTAACAGTAACACTTGACACGACACCAACGTCCAAGACCAAATCTAAAAAGCAACCGCATCAGCGCACCTTCCACCTAGTTGCTAGTTCATAGCTCCGAAGTCCGAACCTTAAGCCGGAGGCTGAAACGCGGTTCGCGCTGGCTGCTGGCATCTGGTGATCCGGATCTCCATCTCGCATCTTCGCGGTCAAGTCCAACTCCAGTGTATCATCGAACGTATGAGCGAGCTGATCAAGGTATTTGACGTTGTAGGTCGTTGTTCGATTAATAAAAAATTCAATTAACCCTCAGTACGAATTTTATCAACTTTCATCGAAGTTGACTTTCTTGGGTGTAATTTTGAAAAACTGCCTTCGAACGGAAGGGGAGTGAAGGATTTTTTTCTAAAAATATCGATAAAAGAAAGACCAAAATTAGGTACATAAGTCTTTAAAATATTAAAGAAGGACCCGAAATTTGAAAATTTTTTACATTTTGAGTATTGAGATAGATTTTCTAAAGCACTGGTTTCTGTCCCGATAACAGCTTGACCTCAAAATTGAAATGGAATTCTTTAAACAGAAAGGAAGAGACAAAAATTAAGTTCTCGAAATGAAAAACGAGTTCCAAAATTTTGGAAAAATACAATGGGCGTCAAAATACATATTGTTTCAAGTAAAAATTCGGAAAAAATACTTCAAATTCGAAATCCTTTCAGGAAACTGATTTAAAAATTCAAATTTCAAAATCCAAAATTTAAATAGATATTGAAAAAATGAAGTAACGTTTCCCCTTAAAGGAAATGTTGGTAACATGGATATGTTTTTCTTAGTCATACTGACTTCTGAAAATAAGTTGATTTCAAAAAATATCTCTTTAAAAATCAGTTTTTAACTAATTGATAGTTTTACGGCTATTCTGACTTTCTGATATTAAAAGTCAACTTTCAGCTTCTGATTTTCTGATATTTAGTCAGTTAATTTCGAAAATATAAAATTTGTAGTTTTCAAAAGTCAGCTTCTGAATTTCTGATATCAAGTTAATTTCGAAAATATACATAGAAAAATTCATGACTCTAAATTTTCCCATTTTCGAAATTAACTTGGTATCAGAAAGTCAGCATCTTATACTTTTAAAAACAATGTTTTTAAAAGTATAAGATGCTGACTTTCTGATACCAAGTGAATTTCGAAAAATTGAAAATATATAAGTTTTTAAAAATCAGCTATTGAATGTCTGAACCTGTCATTCTAACTTTTTAATATTAAATTAAATTTCTAAAATAGCGTCGAATAAAAACATATCAATCTATGACTTTCTGACATGGAGTTAATTTCAAAAGTATAAAAATTTGTTTTTAAAAGTCAGTGACTTTTCGTCTTTAAATTTTTGGATTGACCTCCCACCCAAGAGGAAAAAATTGTGTTTTTAAAAGTCAGCTTCTGACTTTCAGATATTAAAAAACATATCGATTCATGATTTTCTGACATTAAGTTAATTTCGAAAATATGAAAATTTATATTTTTAAAAATCAGCTACCGAATGTCTGAAATTTTTCCTGATATTCTGACTTTGTAATATTAAATTTAATTTCTAAAATAGCATGGGATAAAAACATATCAATTTATCATTTTCTGAATTTGATACAAAGATTTATGGTTTTTGGAAGTCAGTGAATTTTGGTCTTAAAATTTTTGGATGGACCTCCCACCCAAGAGGAAAAATTTGTAAGTTTTTAAAAGTCAGCTTCTGACTTTGTGATAATATCACAAAGTCAGAAGCGCGACACCGAAATTCCAAAACATAAATTTTTATATTCTAAAATTAACTTACCGTCCGAAAATCATGAATCGATAATAATTATCGATTCATGATTTTCGGACGGTAAGTTAATTTTAGAATATAAAAATTCATGTTTTGGACTTTCGGTGTCGCAAAATTGAGTCTTAAAATTTTTGGAATGACACCCCCTTTCCACAGGGGATAAAATATATCCAAGTTGAAAAGTAACCTTATATTTTTATGAGTATTAAGATTATTTCTCATTCTGTCAATTGACTGCAAGGGCGCGACACGCCCAAGGTAGGGGCTCAGTGAGCTCGAACCCCCTTCTCAAGCTCGAAAAAAATTCAATTACAATAATGCAAAAGAATGTGTTTTTTTGCTCTTCGAACAGTATTTTAGTTATTTTCTTTCAAAAATGAATAATAATTATTCACTGATTTTTCAGTCAAAAATCATCGATTCCTCAATAAATTTCCAATTTGTCAGAAAACATCGATGATTTTTGGTTGAAATATCGCTAGAATTTTTTAGACACCCGATATACGAGTATTTCGATATGACATGACGACATGACGAACGAAATACAGTGATGCTTGAACATGGACAAAAATTTTAGGACTTGAACAAAGAGTTTAAAAAAATCAGATTTCAAATAAAAACTCATTTTGACAACCGTTCGATCCCAAAATCAAAACTGAGACGCCAAAATAGGAGCACGTCAGAAAATTCACTAGTGCTCAGACTTCTATTCCTTGTTCTGCTGATAACCGCTAATCTCCGAAATCACAAAAATTAACCCGTCAAATCGAATCATGTTCATGAAAAATTTTTTAAGTACGACAGGAAGTCGAATCATAACTATCAGTTACTTATAGTCTAGTCACGTAAAAGTTTCATAGGTAGGTAGGTTTTAAATCCACCTTCATCATCAGAAAAATGAAAATTTTCATAAAATTAGCTGAAACATTGTTTTTCAAGAACAAATTTACATTCTTTGATTATTCTATCAAAAGAATAATTCATGCTTCCCTTCGCGCAGGCGGTAGGTAGGCATCACTTCCTGAACATTTTTTGTATCATACTTACTAAATTTGAAATTACAAGTGAAAATTTGTATTTAAAAAATGGCCCAATCATTCTCTACGATTATTTTCTACCGAATCAAAATAACAGACTCAAACTGAGTTCTCTATAGTCAAAAATAGGAAAACCGTACAAAATTTGCCATAATTTCTACATCTGAAAAGGGTACTGGAATCAAAGTGAAGCAGCCGGCTTTCGTTGCCATAATGGTTTGTGAAAGTAGCTTCCAAGGTGAAAGAAAGGAAAATATATGATAGTTTGTCGTTAACACATTCGGATTATGGGTTCAAAAACATATTTGATATGTTTACGATTTGCACATAGAGTGCTCTTTCTCAATTGATTCGCATTTTTTAAACATAAATTTTAGTTTTGAATCGTCGATTGAAAAAAGTTATAAAAATGGAAATAATTGAGGTAGAACCGTCAAATCAAAAAAAAAAAAAAAATGAAACCCGACACACCCAGAGAGGGAAGGTGTTTAGTTTCGATTTCAGAATCGACAGTTTTCAAGATAAACATTAACGCCATTTACCTAAAATTTGAATTCCACGTTGTATTTTTCCTAAATAATATGGATTTTTTTTTTCTTCCACTTTGAGGTTTTTATTTTTGATTAATTGGTAAAACAGTTATCTGAAGAAAAAGTGAAAGCTTTCAACAAAAATTTTGGTACCCTTTGAATTTGTTTTTGAAGTAAATGGGGAGGGGTAAAACGAACAATTATCAGAAAAAAATTAGCTTTGAACCCAAATTATAATACTTATTAAAAAAAAACAGCGCCATTGAAAACCTTTTTACTTGCAATATTTTCTAAATCTCTAGGTGCATTCTCTCCATATTGGAGATTCAATTTTGAATTTGGGGTCAAATTGTTTTTTTAGAAAATCTAATCAGCGAGTTGAAAAAGCGAGGAGGTAGGAAGGGGCGAAAAAAAGGATAAAATTAAACGAAAAATTCGCAATCAGATCTCAAAACTCCTGCTTAGTCTGCTCAGAAATGAAACGGTTATCGCAAATTCAGAGTCAAAAACGAGCAATAAACTGGAAGGAGGGATGATGACGCCAAAACAATCTCCGCAATTGTATACTAGCCTAAACTCTAAAATAATCCAATATTTTTCCGTTTTCACTCCTGCATCAACTTATTATTTTGTTTGTTTCTCGTTGATGGCGCAGATGCATCCTCCTCGAACGAAGCTGTACATTTGCAGCAGCGACTTCGGAGTTTGAATTCGGAATTGGTAACGTTGAGGAATCGTTTACACGTGCAAGGAGAACACACCAACCACTCGGAAACTTCACCGCCTCCGCCGCCGCCACCTCCGCCGCAACCTCCGGTATCTTCGGCGGGTCAACAACAGCAAATTCGATCACCGTCGCCGCTGCCCTCGTCTTCGTCGTCGTCTACGTCGTCGACGGCGGCGGCGGCGACGCAGCAAAAACAACAGCAGCATAAATCGATGCGATCTACAACCAATAATTTAGTAGTCGCTAATGCCATGAACGCGTGCCATACACAAAGTAGCCTCGTATTACCTCCCACATTACCAAAAAATCAAATACCTATTCCTCCGCCTCATGCGTCAAACATCGTTTCGCATTCAGCCACTAGTAAGTTTAATATACACTTGGTAGATCGTACATAAATTTATATGATTAAAAATAATTATGTAAAATAAAATGGAAAAAAAGTCAATTTTGATCAAAATGGAGGGGGGAAGGAACCTCTCATAAAAAAATTCGAACTGAAATGAATCTAGAAATTGAATTCCAATACCTGTCATATCGGTGGAGACACTCTTACTCACATTCGTAAAAAATAATGCAAATTGTCGTGCCATTTCTAAACAGCCATTCGAGTAAAATTCTGAATATTTTATTTTTTAGATGATGCCTTTTTGAAACATATCAACAGCGGAAACGATGGTCAACCCAATCCAAAATCGAAAGCTTCACTGTTGCTATTATTATCGGCAGCTGCTGCGTTCAACAACAACAAAACGTTGTCGGTCAGCGGCCAACTCGGTGATTTGATCTATCTCCCGGGACCACTGACAGAAGATGCAGTTTTGAAATGTTTACAAGCCAGATTTGCAGCCAAGCAGTACTACGTGAGTACTTCTAAAAAAATGATATGTCATTTTTATTTATGATAACATGGTTTGGGTTGCCTGGACCCAGAATATTGAATGGATCTAAAAAAGAATAAATTCTGCCATTTTCCGAAGTTTTCCCCACCCTTTCTCACTTCCGAGCAACTTTTTTGCTTCAAAGAGCCTTTCCTAATAAGGGTCAAAAACGGCCCTTGACTCAAAATCGGTCAAAATAGGCCCAAAATGTTACTTATGGTCTAAAAACATCCCAAAAATTTTTTTGACCCCCAACTATCGCACTTTTAATGTCGAAATTTCAACACTCGATATCTCTGGAAGGGGTGGGTAAAAATTTTTGAATTTTTCACAGATTATACATCTTACTGGGTAGTATCGATGAAAATTTTTGGTTCACATTTTCCCAATTTTTTTCCATGTTGAAATTTTCAAAAAATTAAAAAAAAAATTTTTGGGGGGTGCCATGGCTGGAAATTTTTTCATTAGTTCCGCCAAAATCATGCATCACATAATATTTTTTTTGGACCCCAAAACTGGGTGCAACATGGTCAAAAAAAATCAAAACCAAAAAAAACGTGATTTTTTACTACTTTTTTTGTAGTTACAAGCAAAGTATCCCTACTCAAAGTAAAATTTTGAGTCAAAATTGCCATAAATTGAAAGTACAACATAAAAAAGTTCCATTTTCAAAATTTCAAGTGCTGAAGTGCATTTCTCGAATTTTGGCGAATTTTTGAAATTCCAAAATTACCTCATCGTTTCGTAAATCATGAAAATTTTATCTGATCAACGAAAAAAACTTAAATTCGATATACACCCTCTTTTAGACCTGCCAAATCGATTGGAAGCGGTTTCGAGACATTTCATAGCCACCAGAAAATTTTCAAAATTTCTAACGACGAGTTGCTCGTCAGAAATATGCCTTTGCCGCACCCCTGCTATTAAGGTCCTGTTCTGGGATTTCGAAAGTTGGTTAGACATAGACACCCTGTATGGGCTGATATTGAAGATATCGTCCCTCCAGGTCATTTATGCTTCAGCCAAAAATCAGGCTGAAGCAGCCTCAACGCCAGGAAATTTTCGAAAAACTTTTTGGGGCTTCAAAAGGAGTTAGCGGGTAAATCATTGTTGATGAAAAGTTTGAAATTTTTCTCCAAGCTGAACCGGTTTGTGAGTCTCCAGACAAAAGCAAATTGTTCAATAGATGAGTTCGTTGGGGTAAAGGGGGAAGGGGGAGAGGGGAATTATAAAAAGTGAAGGACAAAATGGACATTTTTTTGAGGAAACCCAGAACCCAGAAAACGATTCAACTTGAAAAAAAAACCTGAAATTTTCACCAACATGGATTTTCCAACTATCCAAACTACCAATTTCAACTCTCCCATTACTTCCACTCCTTGTGGGGGCCCTAAAACATGAATTTTTCGCGAATTTCTCAACGTTGACACGGTTTTAGCCAAAACCAATTGACATGGAGCAATAAAAATGTGAAGTCTGTATCAGCAACTTCGGTATTTTTTACTATTTCTGACCTTCTTCCGGATTTCAAAACTAGGATTAAATGAATTTAGAAATTTTGGACCGTTTTACCATCTAAAATATCATTTGCAGACAAATGTTGGCCCTATTCTCATTTCTGTAAATCCATTCGCCGACAATAAGAACCCATTGACTTTGGCTAGCATGCGAACTGTCTCGTTGGATGCGAAATTATTAAAAGTTGTCCAAGATGCTGTACGACAACAGTCCGAGACCAGTTATCCACAAGCTATCATACTGTCAGGTTGGTTAATTTCTGATTCCCTTAGGTATATATCTAGAGTATGGGTTCGTAGAGTGAAAACCTCAATTATGTATTTTCACAGGCGTCAGTGGCTCAGGCAAAACCTATGCTTCAATGTTGCTATTAAGGCAATTATTCGATGTTGCTGGAGGAGGTCCTGAAACAGACGCTTTCAAGCATTTGGCTGCTGCTTTTACAGTACTTCGTTCATTGGGATCTGCTAAGACTACCTCAAATTCCGAATCTAGTCGAATTGTAAGTGTGTTGTACGCACTATTCTTCTTAATTAATGTGTCTGGCATAATTAAAAGCTGGAGAATTTAAGAAAAATTATCTATATTTTTTAGGGCCATTTCATCGAAGTTCAAGTTACTCATGGTGCACTGTACCGCACAAAAATTCATTGCTATTTCCTCGACCAAACCAGAGTCGTACGACCCTTACCAAACGAAAAGAATTACCATATATTTTATCAATTGCTGGTTGGACTGACTGCTGAAGAAAGAGGTAAAAAATCAGGAATTTATGAATCAGTAAAAATTATCGAAAATCACTGGACAACAGTTAGAATGGCAGCACGAAATGAATCGCAGAAAAATTCATCAAACTCAAGTCAAATATCTGAAATTTTCAAAAAAATCAGTAAAATTATTTTTAAAAGTCAGCTAAAATTTGCTGAAAATCAAAGAATTTTGCTGATTTTTTTGTGCTGCAATTCTGACCTTTTTTTTCAGCGACTGAAACAGTTACTTGATTGGCTCGCTTATAATCTGTTCTCATGCTCATCTTTATCCTAATTTTGTAATTTTTGTTTTCTGTTTCTACCATTCACAGTGAAACTGAATTTAGAAGGATATAACGTGAATAATTTAAATTACCTGAAGTACGGCGATGTAAGTCAGGATGAAGTTGACGATGCCAATCGTTTTCAAATGTGGAAGACCTGTTTAGGTTTGTAAAAGCACTGTTATTTTGAGAATATTAATTAAAACTCGAGAGGGGCTCTGAGTCAATTTTTTCAACCTTGTTAATGATTATTTAAATCAAAATTTTCCCAGATTTCTATAGAAATTGAATTTCATTGGGGTTTTAGTGAGAAAAAGAAGGAATCAGAGTTCAAATCTACCTCAGGAGATTCTATACTTGACAATCTTCACAAAAACAAATCGTATTTTACAGGTGTCCTAGGAATACCATTTTTGGACGTTGTGCGAGTTTTGGCGGCAGTTTTACTTTTGGGAAATGTGCAATTTATGGATAATAATAAGACTAATAAAACATGCGACGGAACCGTTAAATCATTGGCCATTTCCGAAGTTTTGGTGGCTGGAGAGAGTGAACTGAACGCAGTAGCTACTCTTTTGGGAGTACCAGCTCAATCTTTGTTCAGAGGCATCACGTCCAGAACACATAATGCCAGATCGCAATTGGTGAAATCATTTTTGGATGCAAATATGGTAAGTAATACTATATTTTTAGAATTCAGAGGTGATAGAATATGATTTGGAGTAAGGAGTTCAGTACGAATGAATTAAATCATCAAAAAACGCCTAGTTCTATAATGCAACCTCGTTCGATTTTCAATTACAGTCAAACATGGTTCGAGATTCATTGGCTAAAGCTTTATATTGTCGCACCGTTGCTACCATAGTTCGCAGAGCAAATAGTTTGAAGAGGTTAAGTTCTACTTTGGGCACACTGAGCAGCGATTCAAATGAATCGGTTCATAATCAAGCTGATGTAAGTTGAGCTGCTATTCATCATTACTAATGCTCACATTGGCTACCAGCAAGCACCTATATCTAGGTAGTTGAGTCTTCCATTGGTATACATATTTTGGTATTTCAATAGGTGGCAAGTCAACATGCCTCGACTGTGGGCACAGCCGGTTCAAAATCTAATAAGTCAATGGTAGCCTTGAATAATGCTGTCAGACGAGCGACGGATGGTTCCATAGGCATTTTGGATATGTTTGGCTTTGAAGAACCCAGGGTAAGTTTATCAATTTTTTACTTTGGAAATACATTCCTAGCTCATAATTAGAGATGCTGAAAGTGGTGTTTCTACAATCTAAGTTAAAATTATCCAAATTTTACAATTCCAATATTTCCTTAGAATTTTTTTTTCAAATTTGAGCTCACCCAAAATTTTTCTAAACTTAATTTTCCCTTTTTTTTTCAACTTGACATAGTATTTGAAAATTTTTTAGACCTGAATGCATTACAATAGAACAATAAAATTTTTTCCTAATTTTTTTCAACTTTGAATTGAAAAATCTTCACAAATTTTTGCTTTTCAAAATTTATTTTTGGTTGAAAATTGAAAAAATTGAAAAAAATGAGATCAGAAACATTCAAAATGGGAATGATTTCGAAAAAATTCATAAGTAATGATTACAGATTGATTTGCAACAGCTCATTTCAACATTTCGTGTACAGATTGAATAACTTTTCTTCACTCATTACCCAAATTCTCATATTTGCAGCCTGCCTGTTTGGAACATTTATGCATTAATCTGTGCGCCGAAACTATGCAGCATTTCTACAACACACATATCTTCAAATCCAGCATAGAATCCTGCCGAGACGAAGGAATCAGTTGTGACGTAGAAATCGATTACGTTGATAATGTGCCATGTATCGATTTAATATCTTCTCTGGTAAGCATTTTATTCGAGTACTTGCCCACTGGCTGAATTCACAAACTGTACCAATCATTGGTACGAGTATTGGAATAATTACCTAATTGGATATGTGCGATGTGCGTTCACAGAAAACTGGCTTATTAAGCATGCTGGACGTGGAATGCTCAAAACGTGGTTCAGCAGAGTCCTACATTACCAAAGTATTCAAATCTGAGCATCGATATAAAGGCAAATTAATCGAATCGAAGCCATTTGATGGAAGATCTTTTAGTATTCAGCATTTCGCTGGATGTGTGATGTATGATGCTACTGATTTCTTAGGTAAATATTACGACTAAGAAGTTATCTACAAGCATACTCTCAAGTTTACATATCGATTTCCCTGCATACATCGCGGATGATTCGTTATTTTTATACTCATTCTTCTCCATATTTTTGTCGCAGATACCAATAAAGACGTAGTGCCTGATGATTTGGTATCAGTTTTTCACAAACAAACTTGTAGCTTTGGTTTTGCTACTCATCTTTTCGGCAGTGAGCTGAAAGCTTTATATACATCAGATATTGTTCCTCGGGGTATAAGTTTCCGTATATCACCCACGTCGCATTCTGACCTGTGAGTATAAATTTATTTACTTGTATTTTCATCTTTGTAAGAGATGGCGGCGTATTGCTGGCTAGATTTACCAAGTTCATCAACATTTTGTTATTTCATGAGGAATCAGATAAGATTGGATTTCAAAAAATTATTTCCTCAACACCAATTGCATTCATTTAGAACGATGATACTAAAAAAAAAAAACAACTTCCAAGGAACTCTTGAGATAGGAGTTGTGGGTCCTCATTTTTGAGGGGGAAAATGTTTTTCTGAGATTATGGCTCTTCAAAAATTCAAATTCAAAGACCCCCGATGGACTAAAAAGTATCAGTTTGTTTTAGCTTCCAAAAATTTCAATTGAAGATTTTATTTCAATTTTTCAACATTTTTTGAAGTTTTTAGAGTAAATGAAGCTTCGTATGATAAAATGACGAGCTAATGATTCAGGATGCAAAATTTGTTTGAAAAATCTAACTAAAAAATTTCCCTAAAATCGAAATATTGATGAATATGTGTTTTAAAAGATAGCTTTATTAAGAAAAAGTAATTTTCAAATTGAATTTTTCAAGATTGAACGGAGACGAACCAGTATCCACATTAACTCAAGACTTTCATACAAGACTGGATAATTTATTAAGATCGTTGGTTCACGCGAAACCACACTTTATACGATGCATTAAGGCAAATGATGGAGAAACTGCGCATCTTTTTGATCGGGGTACTGTTATGAAGCAGATTCGCTCGTTGCAGATTTTAGAAACTGTCAATCTAATGGCGGGTGGTAAGTAGGCAGTTCACTACGCAAGTACCAGATTCTTCGCGACAGATAATAAGAGAAACAATGGCCAATTTGGCTTCCAAGTGAATCTCTGAACAGTAAAACAGGTCTTCTAATTATAATGAGTCAAAATTATAGAAAAAAAAAAAACATTAAAAAATAAAACAAGCCTGCATTTTTAAAAAATTTCAAGGTGTAAAATGATTCTGAACTATTTTTTAGGACTCAGTCAGTTTAAATGTGATTTAAAAATTTCTCCATCACTCAAAGGATTTTTTATGATTTAATTTTTTTTTTAGAAATTTATTTTTCACTTTTTATGAATTTCGGCACTTGAAGTCGATTTTCTGGACAAAAATGAAATTGAGCTAAAAAAAAAAAACGAAGAGATAGGTAATAATTTTGTAGGGATTTTTAAAAAAATTCAATTTTCGAAATATTTCAGCCGAAAATTTGAAATTGAACTTTTACAGTATGCTAAAAATACACATCTCAAAAACTAAATCTCTTTGAAAAAAAAATTGGACTCCACAGAAGAGGAATTTCACATGTAATCAAGTTTGATTCAAAATTTTCGTAATCCTCCCATTGCCCAGAATAATTGATTTCAATGATCAAAAATTATCAAAAATTGTAAAAAAAAAAATCAACAGAAAAATCAAAATGAAAAATTTCGACGTTCTGGAATTTTTCTAATTATTTTTTCAATAATCATCACGAATAATAAATAATATAATCAAAATCACTCTTTTTTCTACGGTACGCCTGTGAACAGTCAGCATTGTAGCACAGTAATAAATCAGTGAAAATTCATCCAAGTCGATAAAATTCATAAAATTAGCTGCAAAATCAATTAAAATTCTCGAAAAATTCGAAAAACTTCGTTGATTTTTCCTGTGCTGCAATTCTGACTGATTATCAGCGTTTTTTCACAGATTCAAAAAAAATACTTCAAGAGTGACAAAATTCCATTTTGGGAGCCCACGTTCTCTTGAAGAAAAAAAATGATCCTAAAACGGTTTTGAGATGGGTCTTTGAAAAATAAAAAATTCATTTAAATATCAAACGAGTTACCCAAAAAGAAGCGAATTTTTTTTTGTACAAAAAATTCACCTGAGCCCAATTTTTCAAAGATGAATTTATAATTCTCATAGGCTGAAATTTCAACTACATCATTCCAAGATCATTCGGCAATTTTTTTTGCTATTCCTTGCAGATTTCTTAAATGTTGCTGAAATCTCGTCATCTACAATTCATCTATTTTTTATTTCTAGGCTATCCTCATCGAATGCGGTTCAAAGCGTTCAATGCACGTTACCGACTTTTGGCTCCATTTGCCAAAGTACGTTGCATTGAAGAACGAGCAGCGGAAGACTGCAGACTGATTTTACAACACGTCGAAAGCAAAAACAATTTGAAACAGGGTCACGAAGTTAGCATGAGTTGGGCTCACGGTAAAAAGCATATTTTTTACAGGTAAGCTGACAACTTTTTCATCATTTTACTCACATACATATGACGCTCAAATTCGTTTTTTTTCTTCTCTTTTGCACGTATAACTGAAGCGAGGGCATCCGTCAGCTACTAGAGTCGTTGAGAAATGAAACGAGATTTCGTGCCGCCGTCATTATTCAATCGATGTGGAGAGGTTGGTACGCGAGAAAGAAATGGCCAGCGTTGAAATGCACATTGCAATTACATCAGCCAGTGGTGTCAGCTACAGGTAGACATAGACCTCCTAGCCAAGTGATAACTTTACCACATTTACTACGATATAACCTTTGTAAATTACATATTTAGGCCACGTTATGAATTCGAATCTGAACATTCGCGCTGTATCGGCTGGTATCTCGTCTGTTGCCAATTTGAATGGCGCTGCGAATGTTGTCCAACAGCATTCCGCCAATGTGGCCAGCTCGGCATGTGGAGTGACGAATTCTTCGACTGCGACGGCAGCTTCCATATCTGCGGCTGCGACTTTGGCAAGACCCCGTCCACAACCTATTACTGGTACTCCGCCGCCGGATCCGAATGAAAAATGTGACACTAAGGTTATCCAGCAGACATGCACTTTGTACGGATTGGATTTAGTAAGTGGCTTAATTCATGAATTGGCTTCTTGAGGGGATTGAAAATTGAATAATTTTAGCCAAATGTGAATTTTAGTCCAACTTCCATATCTCAAAAGATATTTTCTCAATGTTTTGATCCAGAAATAGGAAAATAAATCAAATTTTGTAGGCAAAAGATTTTGATTTTTGTAGTTTTTTCGACTACAAACCGATTGATCGTATGTGTAGCAAAATGGCTAGGCAACTGTTTTCATTAATATGAGAATTTTTCATTTTGTTTAGGAGAGACCGCCACCTGTTCCTCCAAGCAGATCGTATACCATTACCGGAAACAAGAAGTTCGGATATCCCCAAACGAGGATTATGAAAAAAAGTTTTCCAGGTATATACCTTACTGATCTACGTACTCATATTTTCTGATCGATTTACACAGCCACATGCACTCCCTGATAAATAAAACTATCTGATTTCATCATCAGTGATACGGAACGAAATTTGAAAAAGATTGTGGATTTTCATAGCTCAAGGAGAAATACATACATGTTTATAAATTGAATAAAACCTAAAATTGAAATTCTTTCGGGACCGATTCCAATTTTTTTACGATTAGTTGAGAGCAGAATTTTTCTTATTCACTTATTTCAAATTAAAAAGTTTCAAGTTTGAAAATTAACAATTTTTAAATAGACTTTTTAAATTCCTTTTTTTTTCAAGATTCCTGAGACATTAAATGACTGAGATATAATAAGCCACGGTCTAGGACAGCAAAAATCGTGAAATCAGCAATTTTCACTAATTTTCAATTTTTGTCCTGGATAAATAAATACCATTCAACATTTCGAATGTTGCCCAGTATTCTGGTCAACAATGTGAAGCAGTCTTGCCATTCAGTTAAATAAAATAGAAAATTAGTGAGTCGTGAGAAGCAAATGAAAAATCACCACGACCTACGAGCATTATTTTGTAACACGACTTTGACCCCCCCCCCCCGCAAAGGAAGTCACTTTTCACCATCTCTCTATGCGATTATCTATGGATTCGACTATTTTGATCAACTTTTAATAAACCCCTTCCCCCAAAAAAACACTTCTTGTGTCATTTTTGAGACATTGAAATTTCAAAACGTGAATGGTAACAGGCCACGGCCTTGGAATTTTTTAGCTTTGAGTTGAGAAAAAACTCACCTGAGGGAGGTGGGGCCCATTTTTAAACATAGTAAAATGTAGAAAAGGTGGTCCTAATCTAAGACATAGAAATTCTCAAGTAACGAATTTTGTCAAGCTATCGCGCTAGTTTGTATTTGTAAGTAAATAATCAGATTGTTTTTACCATCATTCATTCATTTTTTTCGGCAAACGATCATTTTTATAAACTTCGTTCAGGTATTTTCATCCCTGTTATTTGTTTTGCTTCGCAAATTGGTCATTATTTTTATCACAGTCAGTGGCGCAACCAGAACTTTTTTTTGGAAGGGGCTAGAATTCACGAGAAAAGTAAGGGGTGTAGACCTTGTGTAGAGAGGGGGGTCCCCGAACACCCGTTTTTTCGAGGGGCTCACTAGGGCTTGCCATAGGTGAGGGAACTTGAAATAAAGGAGTAAATTTACCTAATTACGTCACATATCGATGTTGAAAATTCCCTGAAAGGCCTTTTTTTGCTTTTAGATTATCCCCCTCAATCTATTTTCATGGAATATTGAGATTTTTTCCCCTTTAAATTATAAACGTGAATTTTATTCAAAACAACAGAGTACGAAGAGCATTAAAAACAAATTACAGTAAATTTTTCAAGAAAGAACACTTCATTTGGGTAAAATGAAGGGAGAATCGTGTAAATTCGAATTTTTTCCATCCATACCCCCCTCAATCCCCTCTTAAAACTCGTTTTGATCGATTTAGGGCAGTAATTTTGAAAATGTGCTGATTTTCACCTCCGAACTACATAGCAAAACAGCAAAAGTCTTGGAAAATTAAGGTTCTCGAAGATAAAAACCCGAAAAATTGCCTCCTTGTGACTTTTCTCTATACTCCAAACTAAAGAAACGTCTTCGAGGAAACTAATTTTCATAGAATTTCATTGCTTCGGTGGTTTGGAGGTGAAAATCAACACTTTTTAAAACCATTACCTTAAATCGACCCGAGGTTTTGGGGGGGCTTTAGCCCCTTAGCCCCCCCTTGGTTGCGCCACTGATCACAGTCTTTGTTCGAGAATTGAACCTTTTTTTTTTCAAATTATCTGTTCTAAAAAAGTCAAATTATTGATAGTTTTAGAAATTTCAGGTGAAAAGTTTTTCCTTTCGGTTATTTACCAATATGGAAGTATTCTAATTTGTTCCATGTTAAATCATTTTGTGATCGGTTGTTAAAAAAATTATACCATTTCTTCGAAGATTCCACATAAATTGAAAATAAATCATGGATGATAGTAACAATCATGCACACTAGCCGGATTTCTTACACTCAGTAGATGTGCAATTATACTATTTTCATTGGCTCTAAATGAAAATAAGATAATCTCTGAGAAGAAAAATTATTGGTAATTGTAAATATTATTTATAAAAAGGCCTTAAAAAGGCATCTAGCTGAAGAACGGCAATCACTGACGAAATTGCCAAATTTGTAGGAATTGGGCAAGCATCTGCACACAAAATCATTCGGGGAAATAACTAGGAAAATATTTCCCACCAATATAAAAAGAAACAGAAAAGGCTTGTGCAAAAATACATCCTGAGGGAGAGAGATAGAAATACTTTGAACCAATTCAAAGTATTTTCATTTTTTAGCTCTTTCTCTCTCCAAGGGCTTTCTTACAATTCAACCAAAAATAAATATGAATGGTACAAATCAAACTCAATTCTAAATTCAAAATTATCCAATTCTAATTTTTCCTAGGGCCAACTTTTTCTTTAGAATGTCTTAAACTTCTTCCGACTTTGATTTCCAACTTTTTTTCTCTCATCACCAATAATCCAATTAGAATAAATTTCATAAAAAATCAACTTGAAATTTTTTCAAAAAAATCGAGTTTGGAAAAGATTTTGAGACATTTTCAACTGAAAAAATTTTCAAGTTGAAAAAAATTGAGGAAAAATTTCGAGTTGGAAGAAATTTTGAGGGAAATGAAGTTAGAAAAACTTGAGGAAATGAAAACTAGAAAAATTTTTAATCAGTACTTTACCTTACTTACCGAATTTTTTCAACCTCGCACTTTAAAAATTTTTGTTTTGTTCAAGTTTTGTAACTGGAATAAATTTATAAAAGCACACGGAAAAAAAGGAAGTTACGACTTACGAAAACGAGTACATTTTACCTAAAAAATAATAAATTTTATCAAAAAAATGAATAAAATTTACTAAAATAATTAAATTTTATTCAAAACATGATAAAATTTATTCTAAAAAATATCATTTTTCATCAAAAAAAAAATAATAAAATTTGTCAAAAAAATGAATAAATTTTACCAAAAAAAAATTTATTCAAAAAAATAATAAGTTTCACCTATTTTGTGAATTGGGACGCGCTATTATTTTTTGAATAAATTTCATTTTTTTCAGTTTATAAATTTGAAAACCATTCAAAAAATTAAAGTGGATTCAATTTTGGAAAAATTTGATGAAATTAAAAAAAAAATTAATCTTGAAATAAAAAATTTGGGCACGACGCGACGCCAATTTCTAATTTTTGTCAAAAAAAAAAAAGAAAAGAAAAGAAACAGAAATAGAAACTAGACAAACTCGAGGATCAGTTTGAGAAGTCAATCAAAGGTTCGCTATCGTGAGTGTGAAAATTGTTCACCGCGGACATATTTAAGAAATTTACAAACAGCATTCAGCTTTCATTGGTATGGCTATCAATTTTCTCACCTCTAATTTTTTTGCTTTTTCGCAGATGAAAACGGCTCAGATGTGACTCTGATGAAAGGTGACAGTGTAACTGTTGTTGGAGCTTCGAACAAAAGAGGTCATCTGGTGGTGGAGCACACAAACCATGATCTAATTCACGTGCCTTTTCAATTTTTAGAATTGAAGCCACCTGCTTCGGCGGTTCAATGATGCGGTTTTCTTTTTATTTGCCTATTTTTGATTGTAAACTATGTAAACATCATCAGTCTGCCGTTATGTGCCATTATCTATTTATATTATTAGGCGCGGAGAGGCGAAACCTTTCAGAGATACGGTGATATCCCATCCCGTGTCCTATTTACATTGTAATATTTTCTAAGACTTATATCAAATTTGTTAAAATAAGGAATTTAATTGTTGAATAAAATGTGCCTGCGAAGTACAAGTATTTAATCTTTGACGTTCAACTATCAAATTATTCGCGCAAAATATCAATTCATCACACCTACCTGAATTTTACAAAAAATCAAGAAAAAAACTTGAAAAATAATAGCAGGTTCCTCATTAAATCACACAAATCACTCCGATCAAGCTAAAAGAACAAATCTGACGATTAAATGCACCTATGATTTGTGAATAACTGAATAGTTTATTTTAATTGATCCTCCTCTCAAGTTGAAAAAGAAAATACTCACAGCTTGGACCAAATTGGATCCCACTTCATATGTAATTAATGCTTTTGTACGAATAAAACTTCTTTAATTTTACAGTCGTGTTTTATAACAGCTAAATACCTAACTAACATAGGAAGAGGTGAGCGTATTTTGAAAGAAGTGACTTTGCAATATACGTACACATTCCGGGTTGTTTTTTTCCCCCACATGGTGGTAAAGTTTCTATTGTTAGTGTAGTTAGCCCGATTCACCCGATGTTTGGGGATTTAGAGAACCTGCAAAAGTTCCCGCAAGGTTGATGTAATAATTCACCTGACGTAATATCACATTTTATCGCCGTGTACGGAATAGCAAATAATAAACGATGCGTGAAATGTTTGCTTTCACACATAAATTTCAAACCTTTTTTTCTCTTTCTTGGATGTTAACATTTTCAACGTATTAGTACGTCTTGGAGAGTTGAAAATGTATAGACCTATAGACATTCAATACTCTCTTAATTTGAATCAGTCAAAAATGCCTGAATTGACTGATGAAATAGTGAAAATCAAGTCACTGATAATCAGTCAAATTCCACTGATTCCCCAGTTAATCAGCGTCATTTTACTGCCAATCAGTGAAAAATTATCGAATCAAATAGTGGATTTTGATTGTTGAATCAGTGAAAATTAGTTAACTGATTGAAATCAGTAAAAATTTACTGATTCAAATCAGTAGATTTTCATTATTGAAACAGTGAAAAAAAATTTCACTGATCGAATCAGTAATTAATTAACGATTGAATCAGTGAAATTCTATTTTTACTGATTTAGGTAGTAGTGAAATTTCACTGATTGAAAAGTAAAATAAATTACTTCAATACCGAATCGTATTCTAAATTGCCATGTTGCAGCCATCCAATTTGACGTATTAGCAAAGAATTAGGTACCTACGTAAGTAAACTTTCATTTTTTCACCTACGAAATTATCTAATCGACCATTAAAAATCGCGATTATCGAACCATCGAACGTACCTCAGAAAGAACGCCGAAAATGTTCATCATACCCAAGGAAAAATTTTCTGGCATGATCAGGCATGGTCATTGGTCAGGCATGAGCACGATTGGATTACCCTGGCTCAGGCCTGATCATCTGGGCCTCAAGAATGGAAATTTACCTATTCAAAAACCTTATTTTTTTGTCCTGCTCATGCCTGATCAGGTATGATCATACCTGCTCATACTACGCCATATTGCATGCATGATCGTGCCAGAGGATTTTTCCCTGGGTATACTCGGTATTTTTTTGAAAAAAATTAAATTCTTCGACATTTTCAACAACTCACCTATGCGTTAAATGGTGCTTTCCATATTTATTTATATCAACGATGCTTGGAAAAATTCAAACTAATTTTTCTCTCCGATGAAATTCGAAGAAGAGTGTTGAAAATCAACATGCTTAGCAAATGAATATTCTTCAGCAAAAGAAATTCAAAAACCAAGCCAGAAATGACATAATTATTGAATAAACTATCTCGATTAACACGAGTGATAAATAAAGTTGAATGTACCTTATGAACAAAAACTCTATTGATAGGTTTGATTCGCATTTGCGGATAACGTCCAATAGAATATAACTTGATAAGTTCATAAAGTTCCTCTTTTTTACTTAGTAGGCATCCGAAGCCTGATTCTTCATTAATATTGAAATAGTTTGGAGAAACGATAACTATAAGGATAATAGATCTACAGTTGTGATGATCACAACTGATGGCGAACGAATCAGAAACTTGGAAGAAAAATATAAAAGTATTGAAAACGAATTATAACATCTAAAAAAAAGGTGCCGAAACTGCCGAAAGATACTCTGAAAAGAAACAATCTTTTATCCAGAGATTATACATCGAAATTGAAATTGCCACAGCATGTGAAATTAGGTATATGTAGTAGGTCTTTGTGCCAAACATTTGGGACCACAGCTGATTCGGATTAGTGTTGCACTACTCAAATTGCTTGAAAGAATTATCCATTACTGGTGATCGCGGAGAAGCGAGAATAATTGTTATCTCATCGTTTAATTGGTTATCTGTGATAGATATATGTATCTCTATCTATGGATTCTAAACCATTTAGATCGTGTTTCTCTCAGTATCAAGTTAAACATACTCGTACATAATACAATAAGTAGGTATAAACCAATTTCTAAAAAGTGATTAGTTTTGTAAGTCATCATAATGAGCTAGAAAACTACGTTTGTGTGTTATGGTAATTTATGATTGAATTAATGATTTAATAAATCATGCTCTCAATTGAACATGAGATTTTCATAATTTTATGTGGTAATTGGGAACATTTTTTTTTTTTTTTGTTGGCATCACCCTTCTTATAATATACAAATGAAAATATGAAATTCTCATCAGTTTAATTTACATATTAGAAATTTTTAAGTTTTATCGACATTTAGGAGAACACTTCATAATTTTTTGTCAGAACATTTTCAAATTTCATTTTTTATGAAAAATTATCATTAGTGTTCTTAACTGGGCTCATTGACCAAATTATAATGTTATTGATAATTTTTTGATAATTTTAGAGTTTGTGATCTTTTTCTTATTACTACATACATTATCTTCATTTTTGCGAAAAAGGTTTCCTAATTTCAAAGAACTAAAAAAGTCACATTTGCGAACTACCTTCTAGTAGAGTAGCAAACTGAAAAATATGGCTATTAGTGATAGAAGCGTGAAAGTTGGTATGATGACCATTGGGAAGTTCACTGTCCGCGGGGAGCGCTGGTGTCAACTAACGAAAAAGTGATACTGTATGTTATCATTACCACTAATCTGAATACGGAATTGCATTTATTCAAAATGAAAAATTGAAATAACTAAACAATTTGAGTAAGGACGTAGATGTTTGAGGTAGGGAATATCATCTACGTGAAATTCTCTACAAAATGAAATAAATTTGGAAGTTGTACCGGCAATAGATCGAAAATTATTAAAGTTCAAAGTTACAAAAGTGAGTTTTTTTTGGCGAATATTACACATTTTTTCATCTTTACATTAGAATAACTAAACAATTTGAGTGAGGACGTTGATGTGTGAGGTAGGGAATATCGTCTACGTGAAATTCTCTACAAAATGAAATGAATTTGAAAGTTGTACCGGCAATAAATCGAAAGTTATTCAAGTTCAAAGTTGCACAAGTGAGTTTTTATGGCGAATATTACACATTTTTTCAACTTTACATTAGAATAACTAAACAATTTGAGTGAGGACGTTGATGTGTGAGGTAGGGAATATCGTCTACATGAAATTCTCTACAAAATGAAATGAATTTGAAAGTTGTACCGGCAATAAATCGAAAGTTATTCAAGTTCAAAGTTACGAAAGTAAGTTTTTATGGCAAATACTTCGAAGTGTACCATTTACACTGCATGTTGAAATCAATTGAAATGAAATTGAATTTAATAAAAATTGGTAACTCATCATCCTCACCTCAAAGATGAATGTGTTCGCTGAAAAATTTAAAAAAGTTTTTATTTCAAGTTGAAAAAAACACTAATATTTGCCATAAAAACTTACTTTCGTAACTTTGAACTTGAATAACTTTCGATTTATTGCCGGTACAACTTTCAAATTCATTTCATTTTGTAGAGAATTTCATGTAGACGATATTCCCTACCTCACACATCAACGTCCTCACTCAAATTGTTTAGTTATTCTAATGTAAAGTTGAAAAAATGTGTAATATTCGCCATAAAAACTCACTTGTGCAACTTTGAACTTGAATAACTTTCGATTTATTGCCGGTACAACTTTCAAATTCATTTCATTTTGTAGAGAATTTCACGTAGACGATATTCCCTACCTCACACATCAACGTCCTCACTCAAATTGTTTAGTTATTCTAATGTAAAGATGAAAAAATGTGTAATATTCGCCAAAAAAAACTCACTTTTGTAACTTTGAACTTTAATAACTTTCGATCTATTGCCGGTACAACTTTCAAATTTATTTCATTTTGTAGAGAATTTCACGTAGATGATATTCCCTACCTCAAACATCTACGTCCTTACTCAAATTGTTTAGTTATTTCAATTTTTCATTTCGAATAAATGCAATTCCATATTCAGATTAGTGATAATGATAACTACATGCTCACTTTTTCGCGACTTGTTTAAACTGCCACCAGATGTCAGTAATTTCACAGTGAACTTCCCAATTGAGACCAAAACAAAATTTTAGAGAACGGGAGCCCTCTCGAGATTCCCATAGGGGGCGCGGGGGAGGGTGTTTCGAGGCACCAGCCCCCCTGTATAACAAGGGTAAGCAAATGTGACGTTTTTGGGGTCGATTGTATATATTTCGACCACCCTGAACACGAATATGTAATTACTTTTAACATCCGATCACTGGAAGTGCCCCAAATTTCAAATCAAAAATCCCCCCATTTGGCCCAAAATATGAAAAATACGCGAAAATCGAGGTTTTTCGCCTCTGTAGCAAACGGATCGATCACAATCGAATTTTCAATGCGATATTCGTGTAGAACGCGTCAATTATGATATATAGACGTGTTTTCGAGGTCCAAATACCTATATCTGTGGGAGCTGGAGGTGCTCAAATATTGCCAATTTTGGCCATTTTCAGTGTTTTTCACAGGTTTTTCAACTATTCATGTCTCTGGGCAGAAGTTGAAGACTTTTGAACCAAAAAAAATCCCAGCTGGGATAACTACAGACCACCACTAATGAATTTAGACATATTTGAGTACTCTCCACGCCCCCCGTGAGGAGCTGGGGGGGCCCAAAATTTCACAATTTGATAGATATTTTGCAGATTTTTTACTCATTTTCGTTGTTGTGACAGATTTTTAGATAATCGAAGTTGTTGAGAAGTCCATGCAAAAATGCTACATTATGCGGAATAAAATGGGGCGCACTTGAACCCCTCCTCCCCCCCCGTTTTGTAAGTGACCATTTTTTAAGGTTTTATCGATTTTTTTCCCACAAATTTTACGATTTTAACCACACTTTTTAACCCAAAAACGAATTATTTTTTAATAAGAGGCGATGCTTGAAGGGTGAAGTAATATGGAACCCATTGACACCCCCCACCCCAAATTTTGGAAAGTGCCAATTTACATGTGTGAGGTATCAATTCAGCATAATTCTAACACGCTGAGTTCGAATTCGTTGATATTTACTTAAAAATGTGTTATCTCTTTATCTCACAAGTATTTATATAGGTATTATGATAATCAAATATGAATCAGTGTGTATAAGAAGGATCTGGATCGTGTTACATATATAGGTCAGGAATCAGAGCAAGTACATTTTTTATGTAGTAGGTTAGGTACCTAGTTAATTACTATTTTCATTTGGTTCATATTGTTCATATTTTCTCCTACTACCTACATAAAAGTTATTATTTTCGAGATATTTGTTAAAAGCTAAATTTTAACTCAATTGAGAATATAAAATTTCTCATAGTATGAAACTCAACTCTCTCTTCTTCATCATTTTTTCAATTATTATTTTCGTCTCTTGGTTCATATTTCTGAAAAAATTCTCGATAATTTCCAAAACTACTGCCTCCCTCTTAATTAGTAAGGTGCAGTGGGGTAATTGCAAAACTGGGGTAGTTGCAAAATCAGCTGCTGGAGGCCAAGAAAAATAATATTTGACCACACGGTCTTTTTGTACATCAAGGTACCTCTATTTCTTATATTTTCACCCAACAGGAACAAAATTGGTGAGCTCATGTGTTCTCTGGAAGTGGTTTTATCAAAAAGTGTCAAAATAGCTCCAAAGTAAAATTTTAGGCATTTTTTTTAAATATGGTCCAAAACAAATTAAAAAATAGTTTTCCGAATCGATTTCTGCGTGTTAATTATTAGAAGGCATGTAAGTTTAAGGTAGGACCATTGATTTTTTAAAAATTTTATCTCGTAAGCCTTAAATATGCGATTTCGCAATTGCCCCAAAAAACATGTAGTCGGGGCAATTGCAAATTCGAATTTTTTTATGATTTTGCATTTACCCCAATTTTTTTTCAATTTTTAAAAATAAAATATGGTCCGAAATTACAAAAAAAAAAATATTGGGCCACCAAAGAACATTTATTATAGGCATTAAAGACGTTAAGAGATTTGTATTAGAATTCTCCAACTCGGACAAAACTTGATCAAAAAACGGATATGAACATGTAAACAGATAGTAAATTTTATGTAGATTTCGATTTCTCAATCAGAATTGAAAAAAAATGAACTCCCTCCGAGATAATGTACGACTTTGCATTTACCCCAGGCGGGGTAAACTCAAAACTTAAAATTTCAAAATTTTAAAATTTCATTATCTCACAAAGGTGTGAATGAAACGATACAAAATTTTTTCCACCAACAGAGAACCCCTTGAAGTTCATGTGACAGAAATTTGGGATTGTTTGGTGCCATGGGGTCGCCACAGTGAACTGACAAAGTGGCACTAATCAAAAAGTGGTTTGCAATTACCCCACTGCACCTTACATACTAAAATATTGATTAAACGATGAAGAAATTTTACATTATTAAATGCCTTTTTTTTCAAAGATTTTCGCCCTTCGCTTCGCTCAAGTTCAGTGAAATTACATAATTTTATTTTAAAAATAATTATATGAAACTTTTTCCCTTTTAGCCTAGACGATTAATATTTTTGAATGAAAAAAATTGTCCTTCTCATTTATTGAAGGACTCTGTAACAATTTCAATTGGAATTTTCAAAAATGTTTCGGTTTTTTTGAAAGGAGATCAGGAGTGAGTCCAAAGGTATTTTTTTGGAAATCTAAAAAAAAAACATTTAAAAAAGTACAAATTTTACTTGACGAAGAAATTTCAGATTTTGGGTGCCCTTTTAAAAAAAAATTTCGCCCTTGCTTCGCTCGGGCTTAGTGAATTTACGAATTTTTTCTTCTAAAAATTGTCTCTTCCCTCTAAAACAATTAAATATTTTGAAACGGAAAAAATGTGTATGTAGGTACTTCTAAAACGAGTTTTCAATTTTTTAACATGGATATGTTTTTCCCCTTGGGTGGGGGGTTTCCAAATTTTTTGAGACTCTATTTTGCGTGACCATATTTTGTGTGATGTTATTTTTTAAGATGCTATTATGTTAAAAACTTGAAAATTTTTCAATTTTTGAAATCAACTTGATTAGAAAGTCAAAAACTGACTTTTGAATACCTATACAGGTATATCTGCCACCATGACACATCTGCCACGTTGACACACCCTTCATAACTTTTTTTCTATAAGCGTTCCTGGCGTGAAAAAAATTTACAAAACGTAAAATGATATGACCCATCATATATCTATCATTCGCAGAGATCCATGGAAAACTTTTGAAAAGAAAAAATATTTTATGAAAAAAATGAAAATTTTTTCACCAAAGTAGATTTTTTTCAATTTTAATTTTTGCATTGGAGAGGCCCAATGAGAAATAGAATAAAAATGTTAAGTATATCTCGTTGGAATCGTCATTCAATTGCGCATCTTTTGGCATAAAAGAGAGTTAAAAATGAAGTCTTGGTAGGTTGGTAATACTGCTTTGAAAAAAATTCGACTGTGTTGCCACCTTGACACAAATTGATAATTGCCACAATGACACAATATAAAAATTGCGATAATGATGCAAATTTTGATCTTTCATCCATTTTCGTATAAAAATGTTTGTTTCTAGCTTGATTCACATTTTTATAGTGAAAAAATCAACCAAAACCTCAATGAAGGATTCGTATCACCAAAAATAACTGTGTGGCACTGTGTCATGGTGAACACTTTGAATTTTTGTTTGTGTCATAGTGGCAACTATAAAACCAATGTATTTTAAATCTGTGTCAACGTGACAACAGCTTGTGTCATGGTGGCCTATGGTGTTGCCACCATGACACAGAAATTTTTATTTTTTATTTTTGTCATATCTTCAACGTTTATGAAGCAAAATGTCTGAAAATTTTATCCAATAAACCTTATGTATAGATCTATCGAATGGCGCAAAGAAATCAAAAATTCATCAAAAACTACCAAAGTTATGGCCAAAACAAAAAATTTTGTGTCATGGTGGCAGATATTACTGTATATTTTGCTCAAAAAAGGTTCTCCGAGTTACTATTTAAAATTTTTTTTTTTCGGAAAACCGCTCCGATGCCTGTTTGTATGTAGGTACCTATTTTTTGTTTCAATTCATCTCGTAAGAATTCAAATGTCCAATATGATGATAAAAATTATGTAATAAATTGATTATGAGCATTTGTAAGTATTATTTCATCTACTCAGTCATTTATGAAATTTTTTCAAAGTAGTAGGTATACTTACCTATTGGTTTTATTGGGCTAGGTACTTGCCTATTCTGTAATGCTTGATAAATTGGCCAAGATAATTTCCAATTTTGAAGCAATGGCGATTTTTTACAAAATTACGCAACTTCGAAGGCTGTTATTTCGAAATAGCGTTTGACCAATATTTGCAATTAAAAATCATTGCCAGTTCGTTTTTATTGCCGGTTCAAGACAACGCAATCGAGGTTTTTGACGTCCAGCGAAAGACTTCATACAAAAGATTACCCTTGGGAGAAGCGGAGAACCAAACGAATGCCTTTAGCTAGTTTTGTGTTTTGTTGTTTTTCTTTAACTCAGTACTCGACCGATCTGACATTTTTAGTTTAAATGGGCTTCTGCAAAATGATCCTTCGAGAGTCCCTAAGTCAAATTATAATATATATTTTTTCATCTATGTAAATACATATTTTTGAGATAGCTCAAGTATCTTGGGGATTTCCCATCGTTGAAAAATATTGATATCATTTTTTCTTTGAATTATTATCAATTTTTTGTAAATAGAAAGATCTCGTTCTAAAAATAGATAAGCAGGTACTATGAAAAAAAGTTTATGATGAATTTGTTTTTGAATAAAAATAAGAAATGCAGTTTTTTATTCGCGGAGTGGTGGAAATGATTGAGCTTTTGAAAGCATATTTTACAAATCAGGAGGACTTTTCAAAAATTAAAAGTTTTTGCGTTTTCGACGTTGAAAATTTTTGCTTTAGTAAATTTATACTTACAAGGGAGGTATTGTAACTCAAAGAAAAACTTTGAACCCGTATAAAAATAAATCAAAAATTCATTATAAAAGAACTCTATAAGTATCCAAAATTTCGAGTGCTGAAGTTCGTTTCTCGAATTTTAAAGAATTTTTGAAATTTCAGAATTATCTCACATCATTGCCCTGAAAAATCGATCTAATCAACAAAAAAAGCTGAAATTTGGCAGAACCCCTATTTTTGATCTCCCAAATTGATTGGCGTTTTGGAGCCACCAGAAAATTTTGGAAGTTCCCAGCACTGAAAAAAAAAACCATAAAAATGATCTGCATGAGCTGCAGTACCTATAATCGCAGATAAGCAATGCTAATGATCTACTTATTTAATCGAATAAAGCAGAATTTTTTGAGCAACCTCGATCTCAAATCCACTTATTTAAAAAAAAATGCCAAAAAATGTAGGTAATAGCAGCTGAAATTTATATTTTTCAGGAATTTGCAAATTTAAAATTCAAAATTATATTTTTTAGCAGAAATCATATCCAGAACTTCAATACCTAATTCACGAACCTAAAACCAGATATCTTCAGATGTTTGAATAAACTTGTAATTTTCTAGATGAAATCATGACTTTTTGGTTAATTTTTGATTGTTATCAAAATATTGACGTTTAGGA
This sequence comes from Pseudococcus jackbeardsleyi, assembly GCA_038380155.1. Classification (NCBI taxonomy): domain Eukaryota; kingdom Metazoa; phylum Arthropoda; class Insecta; order Hemiptera; family Pseudococcidae; genus Pseudococcus; species Pseudococcus jackbeardsleyi. The sequence continues at coordinate 49,687,323 of CM076242.1, forward strand.
CTTTTTGGTAAATTCTTAACCATAAATTATTGCCAATAAAATTTTTGTTTTTATTTGTTAAAATTATGACCTTCTGATTTTTGTGTAAAATATGTTTATTTTGAAAATAATCCCCAGGAAATTTTGTAACGTTTAAAATTTCCTCTTTTTTTTTTTTTGAAAGTGACTATGATGTCATCCGGCATAATGTAAGCCTATCTTTTGATCAATATTACGTTTCCTTCTTGCTCAATTTAGAGATTTCGAGATTATATTACACGATAACTGTAAAACAAAGTCAAAATTAATTTTTCATCGCTCTTATGATAACTTGAGCAATTTCATCTCAAGTTTAATTCGCCCGATTACCTACAAGATAAAAAAAAGTTTCATTCAAAGTAAAACTCGTACTTAAGGCTGAACTGTGGTACTCACTTATTCATGTGGGTTTTTATATGATTGTGTTTTTCGCCATAATTATATGGTGAATCAATATGCTGAAATCAATTCGGTCTTGTGTAATGAAGTTGACACAAATGTAAGTATAATTTTTTTCGAATTAAATTTTAGGTACAGGGGCGTGCCGACCGAGTAAAATTTTGGGCAAATGCCTCAATTGTTTTTGGGGTGGGTGGGTAGGTGCACGTGTAGTGGGATGAGGGTATAAAATGATAAGGTGTCAATTCATTCGTAATTATTTTTTGAAATGAAAAAGAATCACACTTCACAAGTACCAAACCAACAGAACGCAAAAACGATAATCTGAAATGCTTAATACGTATTACGACAATTCGTTGAAATAGGTCCCAATACCTCATAGTACTAAACTTATCCTATTTTGCATTTCAAAACATTTTTTTGAAACAGAATTTGGTTGACTATAGGAACTTGTAACTTACACTCATTCAACCACTACTCACCCACCCCACCCACAGCCACGTAGATTGGGGAATGAAGGCAAAACTCGGCCAACAAACAAAATAATGAAGTAATCACTCACCTCCAAATTTCTACTAATTTTGGTGAACATCGATTACGGTATATGTTCAGTATATCGTTTCCAGGGTTCATTCAACAATGAAAGCTTGAGTTTTATGATGTTATAGGTATGTACCGAGTTATTTAGATTTCTTTTTTAGCGCATTTTAATTTCAACCCTTGTGTATGCATTTACTTACTTACATCAAAACGTTCTGAACAAATTCTATTTCCAAAATTAATTTTCACTAAAATAAGACTGAAGTCGAGGTATCAAAAACCATTATCAATTCAAACTTTGAAAATAATATTTTCCGAAATTCTGCATAAACTTGGTACAATCAAACAAGCCTCCAAGTTCTCAATTTGCAAAAAACATACTCCTCAGAAATTATACTTTTGACATGAAAATCATTCCATTCTCAGGTATATTCAATATTCATTCGTAAACCTCGACACAAAATGATCAACTCATTTCGACTATTTTGACCAGGCAGTAAGAATATTAATCAGCAAAAAATGATACCGAAGTTCAGTTTCATTAAACGACGAGAAAAAAGAGCGTTTAAATAAAACATCAGAACGGCTCTCCTATCTCCAGCCAAATCAGCATGTTACCCATTAATGTGATTAATTATTCAAGAGTACATAGTTTTGAAAACCAACGTGGGGTAAAGTAATTAACTGTTTTTTATTCATCTTCCTTTCGTATTACATGTAAAAAACGCTTAAAACGCCACGTCCTTAAAAAAAAAAAAAAAAAAAAAAAAAAAAATGGAAAAAAGGTAACAAATTACCCACGTATTACCAGTTCTGTAACCACACCCTTCGGGGTGTTCTATCAGTTGACTTAACAATTATTGTATTACAATTACTAACTGATGTACTAACCAACTTAAATCATTGAAATCGGAAATTTGTAGTTTAGCACAAATAACATTTACGACACCACAGCAGTTTTTGTTAGCCTATGAATGCATAAACTTTTTCAAACCATCGATCTTTTCAAAGCAGGATTGTAAGATTTGATAGTGGAGCAATTTTATTTTAAGGGGAAATGGTAAGTCAAGTATGTAAAATTGTTAATCAAAATTCTGTAAGGTCTCCTATAAATTTTTATCGCGTACAGTAAGTAAATTCATTTTTTAAAAGAAAAGTTTTATTCACAATTATGTAGAAAATTGATAAAATTTTCATTAATAATTATTAATTATCGTTCCTCTAATAGTAAAACGTTGTAACCCCAAAATTTAGATTTTTTTGCAGAAATAGCAACTCTGGTATGTCCTCTATCTGGTAATACCATCGTTTCAGCTCAAACATCAAACAAATGCTTAAAATTATAAAAAATATATGCTGGCGTAACTTCATACTCTAAAAATTTTTATACTTATTTTTTGGTCGTAACTCCATCAAAAATACAAAGAGGTCATAAATCGAAAATTTGATTTTTTACCAAAGTGATGAAAAACAGTGTGACTCACGATTTTTGAATTTTGTGGGAGATGTGACGATTTCAATACGCTTTTGTAGTGTTCAGAATGAATTTTCAATCATTTTATTTCAAAATACAGATTTTTAAAGTGGCAAAACTTCAAAAATTTTCCGTGTTCAAGTGTAAAAGGTCATAACTCCATTTTAAAAATTTAAAAATCAGTATTTTGAAAAAATAATAGTTGAAAATTCATTCTCAACGCAAAAAAAGCATAGCAAAATCAAACGCTTCTTCCACGAAACCTTGGCTCAAAAAATATACTTCTATTACCCATACCGCCTACACATGCATTCTGATTGGCAGAAATTTGAAAAACTATAGCTTTAAACGGCTGCATGGAGTGAATTGTTATTCCGAACGTTGTATACAGTTTAACCTAACCAGGGTAGAATTTATTACCACTGTTATAACATTTGTTTTTCTGATAACCTGCGGGTTATTATTCAACACATATTTTCGGCAGAAATATTACGAGCGTTCTTAATAGAAAGGGAGTTTAAATTTCGCCATGTGTACGATTCCCCCTTCTTCGATCTTTCCTTCTCTCTCATTTTATTCAAATATTAAACTGCTTTTTACCAAAATGTATACACTTCGCATTCGCAAACATGTTGCGAAAATTTAATACCGCATTTTATTTATTTGTTCGGAAAACCGAAAAATTGCACGGTTCCCTTGACTCTGCGGTGGCTTAAATTCGACGTAGATTTTTAAAAGAAATTCACCAAAATTTTACAACGTCAACTTGAGCCACGTACCGTTTGCTTTTCACGTGTCTCGTAATTATTCTTCATTTTTACGCTATATAAATTAAATTTAGCTTTTTTTCCCATTCCTTTGGCAATTTTTAATTGGTCGCCAAATTTAATTGAAGTAGGTGAAAAGTTTCCGATGAAGAGAGGTTATTATTTTGTTTGGCGAATAATGTAAATTAATTATTCATAATTAGCGCGATGAAATTTCACTAACGAAAATACCCAGAGAAAGGGTAGAGGAGAAGGGGAAAACTTGGGATTTTTTTTCTTCTCGGACGAAATTCAGAAAAAAGTCGAGTTAACGACGAACAATGTCGGTGGTTTTGCAACGATTTTACCGTAGTATTATAATGTTCACATTTTGAATTTTAAACGACGCGACGACGAGAAGTTTTCTCCCCATTAATGTTGCAATTCTTTGGTTTCTCGACTTATTTTTCAACCGAGGGAAAAAAATTAAATTATACCGGTACAATTTTTTACCCGAAGTATAAATTCGTATTTGAACAAAATTTAGGGTTTCTTGTGGATTTTTTTATTCGATACACGACTCGGGAGGTACGAATGAAACAAGAGGAAAAGTTCGATGTTTTTTTTGTATTCGACCGACGCGACGCCAACGTCCGACGTAATAATAATTGATATTGAGGTATTTCGCAGTTGGATTCATTTTCAAGTCGTACGGAAGGGGAGAGGGGATAATGCAGAAGAAGTTAAGAGGCCTAAAGTGTGAAGAAGCAATGTTTCTGGGAAGAAGGTAACTCAACTTTTTCAACTATTTTTCCTATTCTTTCGTTTTTTTAAAGAAAATTTGTGTCGCAAGAAAATGATTTTTCATTTGATGTGTGGCAGAAAAATCATGCTATTTTCCTCCAAGTTGATTTTTGAAAGAGCAAAACTCTTTTTTTTAGTGTTGGAGTTCTGCGCCAGAAGGAATTTTTACAAATTTATGATTCAGTATTTTTATTTCAGTTCTATTTGGATGAAGAAGTCGCAGGAAAATATGTAAATGGAATAACATACTCTTTTAATAGTACATTGGCGTAAGCTGTGTCTGTAGTTCAAATAAGTAAGGTCGATGTTTCGAGAAATATTTCTCAAAACTGAAATACCTATTAATATTGAATTGTTGAATGCAGTAGGTAAATGCAATTCTAAAGATGCATAAAGAAAATAATAATTATCGCAGCAATGAAAAGTTTATGTAAAAAAAAGCAGCAATTATTTTTATTAACAGTTTGAAATGGTTTTTTCTTTGTACCTTGCATCTTATTATTTTTTCTGTTTAAATTCATTTTTAATTTAAAAAAAAAAGTTGGGTATCTATCATATAATATTCGTTTTGTTTGGTGATTCGACTGATACTTTCGGTTTTCACAACTTCCTTCTATGAGACCAGGTCGACTCCCAATACTACACATTACTACACTAATGGCAAATTGTATTTCACTCAGGAGCCGGAGGAAAAAGTGCGAACAGTATCTGATGTTGTAATTGCCAACCTCCTTAGCTGTTATTTTTAACTCAGTATCCCGAAAAACACAAATCAACGTCTTTCTTGAATGCTGAAGGCTACAAACGACACTGTGGAAGGCATCGAAATCGAAAATCTATAACTTTCGAATGATTTTCATTAATTGAAATACAATCCGAACAAGTCCTTGATATCAGATCCAACGCGGATACTGCGGAAGTGCACTCAACTAACCGAAGCCATGGATGAACTCAGATCAGAATTTGATTTCTGGATGAGGTTGAAGCATCATTGGAAGGAGTTATGGTCATTGAGGGCCTGATCGAGCCAGAAATGAAGAACAAAGCTTGATCGTCGTAGTAAATCTGGTATGATGTAATGGGTCCAGCCACCATGAGCATTCGTTCAATTACCCAGAAAATTCATAAATGCGAATCGAGAAAAATTTATCATCAGAAAGAGAGTTCTTTTCTTCCATTTCAAAGAAAGCATGAATTTCATAAAATCAATATTTTATGCAATTCAATAAAACTATGGGTACATAATCGCAACGCATTTCCACAAATTTTGAAAATTTCAAGCTTTTACAACTATGGCACCACTCTCTAAATCTGAATCAGTCAAAAAACTGAAAATTCACTGATTAAACAGCGAAAAGTGTGCAACTATTAATCAGTGAAATTTGACTGTCAATCAGTGAAAAATTACTGATTCAATTAGTGAATTTTCATTTTTGAATCAGTAATTTTTTTTCAACTACTGAAATGAATCAGTAAAAATTAAAATTTACTAATTCAATCAGTGAATAATTACTGATTCAATCAGTGATTACTTACTGATTCAATCGGTAAATTGAAATTTTTACTGATTCGAGCAGTAAATTACAATTTTTACCGATTCAAAAATGAAAAATCACTGATTGAATCGGTAAATTTTTCACTGATTTGTTCAGTTGCACACTTTTGTCTTATTAATCAGTGAATTTTGACTGATTCAAGTTTAGAGAGCATGAAAAGAAAACATAGACCGGAATCAAAAAATAATTTCTTCCAGTTTCCTTGCATGCATTTAAATTCCAACAGAATAACGATTAGTTGAGAAATGAATGTTCAATCATCAAATGACTATCCCGGAATGTAAAAAAAGCAGAAAAGAGCAGGCAATCAGGTGAATGAAAACGGCTGGAAAAATCCAGAAAATTGTAAAAATCTTCATTTTTCAGGTCCAATATTCAACGTAAAATCGTTTCTAAAAAAAAACACACATTTTTTGCATAACTTACACCAGTCTTCCGATTTTTGGTAAATAGATTGGTGAAAATGGTGGAAAATGCATTTTTAGTCCAATTACTGTGGATTTGAACGGATGGAATTTGAAAATTTAAAATTTTCATCAATTTTTATAATTCGAACCGATTTGCGAACTTAAGGTATCTAATCTAATCGTTTATTTTCTTGAAATAAAATAATCTGAGTTGATTTCTTCAGAATTTGCCTTTCATTCCATTTTAAAATTTCGAGAATTTTTCCACAATCGTTCGTAACTAAGAAACCACAATTTCTTTAGAAAATTTCCATTCTCCCACGATTCCTTGAAAATCAGTACCTACATATTTTTCATCCTTTTGTAACATCTTCCTAATTGAATTGTGAAATACCTGTAATTCTACACGAATTCGTATGGGTGAAATTTCGAAGGTAGGTAATTAAATTTTCAACGAAAGCAGCACGTGTTTCATTTTTGTTCAGCTGGGCATATATTGAAGAAAATTCCATACGCTCAAATGTAAGTATAATATCAATACATAGTTGCCTACATTTGAATATTGTAGCAGGTGTGTATGTGTATAGCCATGCGTCATGGATGCAGCTTGCAAACTGCAGTATGGTGGATGATTGCTTGGCAGTTTATCATTACTCCTAGCGTCACAAATTCAAATGCCAATGAAAATCTCGATACTACACCAACGATTAAATTCGAGAATATGCTTGGTGAGTATGTAGGGTGATGAATATTACATAAGAATTTTGAAAAATTTGCGTGATTGTTCGCACTTTTTCAATGAAATATTTTTCTTTATTAATTGAATTTTTGTGATGTATTCTCTATAAGAATTTTGATAAACTTGCGCGATCGTTAATATTATTCTTGAATCATCTAGATGATTCAATGAATAACCCTATGATCAGTGATTCCGTGTATTTCATTAGCTAACTAGGTACATGAAATTGAATTTTGTGTTTGTAGGCAAATTACTTAATTTTAGGGGATAGTGAGTATCCGCTTATGAAAGAAGTCATGGTGCCATACAGGGATAATGGTTGTCTCACCGCTAACAATAACATTTTAACAAAACTCCTGAGTAGTTGCAGAATAGTCGTTGAGCACGCAATCGGTCTTCTTAAACAAAGATTTCGACAGTTGTACAAATTGGAACTTCGAAATTTCCCTCGAATGGTTAAATTCATTTATGCTTGTTGTGTTCTACATAATATTGCCAATAATGAAGACGTTGATTTGCTCGAACTTCCGCCGACGGCGAATAATTCAGATAGCGACAGTCGCCAACGTCCGATGTAATAATAATTGATATTGAGGTATTTCGCAGTTTGATTCATTTTCAAGTCGTACGGAAGGGGAGAGGGGATAATGCAGAAGAAGTTAAGAGGCCTAAAGTGTGAAGAAGCAATGTTTCTGGGAAGAAGGTAACTCAACTTTTTCAACTATTTTTCCTATTCTTTCGTTTTTTTAAAGAACATTTGTGTCGCAAGAAAATGATTTTTCATTTGATGTGTGGCAGAAAAATCATGCTATTTTCCTCCAAGTTGATTTTTGAAAGAGCAAAACTCTTTTTTTTTTTAGTGTTGGAGTTCTGCGCCAGAAGGAATTTTTACAAAATGATTCAGTATTTTTATTTCAGTTCTATTTGGATGAAGAAGTCGCAGGAAAACAAATACAACAACATACTCCTTTAATAGTACATTGGCGTAAGCTGTGTCTGTAGTTCAAATAAGTAAGGTCGATGTTTCGAGAAATATTTCTCAAAACTGAAATACCTATTAATATTGAATTGTTAAATGCAGTAGGTAAATGCAATTCTAAAGATGCATAAAGAAAATAATAATTATCGCAGCAATGAAAAGTTTATGTAAAAAAAAGCAGCAATTATTTTTATTAACAGTTTGAAATGGTTTTTTCTTTGTACCTTGCATCTTATTATTTTTTCTGTTTAAATTCATTTTTAATTTAAAAAAAAAAGTTGGGTATCTATCATATAATATTCGTTTTGTTTGGTGATTCGACTGATACTTTCGGTTTTCACAACTTCCTTCTATGAGACCAGGTCGACTCCCAATACTACACATTACTACACTAATGGCAAATTGTATTTCACTCAGGAGCCGGAGGAAAAAGTGCGAACAGTATCTGATGTTGTAATTGCCAACCTCCTTAGCTGTTATTTTTAGCCCAGTATCCCGAAAAACACAAATCAACGTCTTTAATTGAATGCTGAAGGCTACAAACGACATTGTGGAAGTGATCGAAATCGAAAATCTATAACTTTCGAATGATTTTCATTAATTGAAATACAATCCGAACAAGTCCTTGATATCAGATCCAACGCGGTTACTGCGGAAGTTCGGAGTGCACTCAACTAACCGAAGCCACGGATGAACTCAGATCAGAATTTGATTTCTGGATGAGGTTGAAGCATCATTGGAAGGAGTTATGGTCATTGAGGGCCTGACCGAGCCAGAAATCAAGAACAAAGCTTGATCGTCGTAGTAAATCTGGTATGATGTAATGGGTCCAGCCACCATGAGCATTCGTTCAATTACCCAGAAAATTCATAAATGCGAATGGAGAAAAAATTATCATCAGAAAGAAAGTTCTTTTCTTCCATTTCAAAGAAAGCATGAATTTCATAAAATCAATAAAAATCAATATTTTATGCAGTTCAATAAAACTATGGGTACATAATCGCAGCGCATTTCCACAAATTTTGAAAATTTCAAGCTTTTACGACTATGGCACCATGAAAACATAGACCGGAATCAAAAAATAATTTCGTTCAGTTTCCTTGCATGCATTTAAATTCCAACAGAATAACGATTAGTTGAGAAATGAATGTTCAATCATCAAAAGACTATCCCGGCATGCAAAAAAGGCAGAAAAAGACAGAAAAATGAGCAGAAAAGAGCAGGCAATCAGACATTCTCACTGTTTGCTCATTTCGACCCTACCTTTTTTGATAACCCGTTGCGCGTCACGCATTGTTCTTCTGGGATAATTTCTCAGAAAAAGGCAGAATTCGGCAGAAAGGGACAGAAATTATCAGCAGACTCGAGCAGAAAAAGGCAGAACAATTCTGCTTTTCTTGCGCGCCGGGTAGGAAATAGGGACATGACAAAACATGGTGGAGCTCTCTCTATTTCTTGTTATTGTTTTGGATGTCAAATTCTTGAATCTGATCGGTGATGAGCATGGATGAACAGATTTATCACATGAATTAACCAATCAACATTTCATTTCTTATCGGTCTGGATGTTTTTCTATGGTAAGTAAAAAGAGCCGCCGGAATGTTATGCCATGTCCCCATCATTTTGAAAATGAAATTGTGTAAAGTTACTGAGCATTAGCGAAGCGAGGGTGAAAATTTTTAAAAACAAGGCATTCAAAAGCTAAACATTTTTCATTGTTTGACCAATATTTTAATAAGTAAAAGTTGGCAAAATCTTTAAATCTATTTTTAAGGAAAAATGGAATTTTTGGCAATTTTTGAAAAAAAAATTGACTTTTAGAAAAAATAAGTGAAAAATACAGACTACACTGACTTATACTGACCATTAGACACCCTGCATTCATATCAATTTTCAAATTCAAGTTACTTCCCCGTACCAAAACCGATCATAATCGTGAAACTTGATTCATTTCGTAATTGCTCTCTTCAGTCTTCGTCTGCAGCCCACAATAGAAAAATATTTCATACTTTTCACATCAGAATCTCAAAACAGAAGTCGTTTGTCTTCAATTTTAAATACTCTGTTGCAAAACTTTCCCCGAGAAATCTCAAAAATTCATTTTTCACCATAAATCCGAACCTATCAAACAGCCATCTCGTTCATTGTTATGATTCCAGCAAGGTAAATAAAAAACCCGAGGAAATCATATACGAACCTACTTACATTTTATTTTTCACGACTAGTCTTAAAAAAAAAGAGACGAAAATAGATTAACGTTAAACTCTTTACTAGACAATATTTTTTCCGCGCAAAAATATTACAACTCATCAAAAATTTTACAGCATGCAGAAAAGTATCATGTTGTGTTTTATACGAGTAAACTGTATAAAAATTTACAACCCAACAAATTATTTGTAATCGTATAAAAAGCCGAAATACGATGAGGATGTTTTCGCTCGATCATCGTACGCCGCCGGTTGAAAAACTTTCTAACTGATGCGTGGTGTACTGAAAAATCATAAATTTTCTGCGCTTTAGTATGCGGGTTTTATTCAACAATGACGTGTGTTATTGCATAAAAATGTAAAGGGTATAAATTTACAATGATGAGTGAAATTTTATTCGTTTCGTTTGATGCGTTCGTATTTCGACGTTTTTATTAAAATAAAACATTTTACTGTGGTATTTGGACTTCTACATGTATGTCATCAAAAATTACTCAACAAAAAATGTATATGTGACCCTGCCGTAAAAAAGGGACCTTGTGTTAGAAAATTGATGTTCTTAATTATATGTGTTTGGTCCAGATTTGATGTTATTTGGATCAAAAACGTGAAAAAAGAGACATCGATTTTTTTTACACTAGGTCCCTTCTTTACGGCAGGGTCACAAAACGAATTGCATGAAGCATAGGCACAACAGCGGGTTAGGAGGTTAAAGCCTCACCCCCAGCTCGAAAAAAAGATTTTTTCATTACAGAAGTGTGAGAAGGGTCATTTTTTAAAACTGTATTTTTAAAAAAAAATTCGCCCTCGGCCTCGCTTTAATTTATGATTTTTTAGCCAAAAATGGTTGAATTCTCAATCAATTCCTAATTTGTCAGAAAAAATGAATAATTTTCACTGAAAGATCAATTAAAAATGATTAGATTTGAAATTTGGCCCCTCCTCCCATTTCTTCTCGAATTTCTGAGCTTTTTCATCAATTAATTTCTGAGTGCGAGGAAAAAATAATTTATTTTAATGAATTAATTATTAAAAAATAAATTAAATTATTTTATTTTTTATAAAATAATATTAAAATTTTCATTTCATTTATTCAAAAAATTTTTTTGTTTGATTTTGTATTTAATAATTTTCAATACAATAACATATCTAAGATGAGAAAAGAAACAACATGGTACAGATATAAACAGAATGATTTAGGGGTAAGTTTTTTATTTTCTTCTTGAATAATATTTCGAAAGGAAGAAATGAGGAAAATTTTACATGAAATGCACTCACTGACGTGAGTGGCATAATGACAGTGAGCTGTAAATCAAATATCATTACAGCTTCAATTAAGAAATTTTTTCATTCGCCCATTTTTTTATCAATAAAAAAACAGAAAGATCGATGAAAACACTGAAGTGAAAAGTAGTAAACAATCTTCAATTTTTTGAAAAATTGATAATTCTTGGCAAAATCAACGAAAATGCTGAAATTCAAAAATTTTTGCAAATTTCTCCTATGCTGCGATCCTGACTTTTTTCAGTGACTTTTTACTGATTCGAAATAAGAGGGTAACTTTCTCGTTCAAAATTGAGAAAAAATTTACCACATCATACTGTAATCAGATTGCAATTCAGTCTATTTTTCTATTCTGGTCGCTATTCCACTTGATATACCGTCCATGACAGTATGAGGATCCGGAAATACGGCCAAAGTAAAGAACCTTGTTATCAAGTAAAAGCAGAATATCTCAAAAAAATTATCTTGATTTTTTGAACCTTTGAAATTCAGTTTTATTGAAAATCAAAGATTTTAAACAGATTTCTCAGTCAAAAATCAATAATTTCTCAATCAATCCATCAACTCGTCAGAAAAAATAGATGATTGTTGGCCGAAAAATCGACGAAAAACTCGCCAATTTTCAATAGAAAAATTTCATAGATCCAAACGAGAAGAATTTCACCCAATCCCACCAATTAAAATTTAAATGGAAGAAAAACAAATAGAATTAGCAATAAAAAAATTTTCAAGACATCGTAACTAAATAAAATGAATTAAAAATGAAACAGAAAAGCTATTGCAGGTCCTAAAAATTAAGGAAAATCTCAAACAATGATGCTTAACAGCATCACTTCAAGGTACCGTCCGCTCGATTAATTCTGACTCCTCCTCATCCATACTTTTCGTGTTAAAATAGTAAGTTGGCAATACTTTGTATTATTTGTTTATATAAATGGAACGAAGTATTACCAACTTACGATTTTAACACAAAAAGTATCGTGGTGAGGAGCCAGAATTAATCGAGCACCCGGTAACACCTTTACCTATTCAGCTTGCGAAAGCCTCTTTAGAACCTGAAAAGTGAAAAGTCACATATTCCAAAACCCAGATCAAAACAAAAATCGGTATTAATATTAACCTACTTCGCACTTTCCCCGATATTAATTCATTTACAGAAAATTAAACGACAAATTAGCATCCATTATATCGAACGAATTCTCACTTCGATTACCTTATAACCTCATCCATCGAAAAAAAAAACCTCGTACACAAATTCATTATAAACCTTCGAAGCAAACGAATCCGAAACAAGATTATCGAATAATTGATTCAACACCCTGGAAACCCATCAATCCGAGTGATTAACCGCAATTAACCGCCGAAATTCGATTCCGCAAATCAACGTACGTGGAAATTTCGCCGCAAAAACAAATCGTATTACGAATACGCGAATACAGCAAACACGACGCAAAGTTGATTTAGAAAATTGAGTTGATATTGCGCGGTATCCGATGCGATGTTCAACATTCACCTGTTGCAATTGCCATACGCATTTCGACAAAGGAATACTCGTTGGCTGGGAGGAAGACGGGAAAAGCGAGGAACGTACAGCGGAGTACAATTACGACGACGATAAATTTCGAATTCATATTTCCATTTAAAAAAATCGTCCATGCAAAAAAAACACAACCATCTCGGAGGTATCGTTTATTCACTGTTAAACTGTATTTTGTATACGACATTCGTAGCCGCACTAGTGGCAACACTGCACCGCCTATCGGTTGTGGTGAGAGAGCGGCGCAGCTGTCTTGCTCGCTCTCACTTCGTTGAACTACTCGAACCCGTCCGCATCTCCGTCTGATACGTGACACTTGCTCGTGTATACTTACGTGTACTTTTGTTTTACTCTCTCGTGTGTAATACATTGATTATCCCACGTTATCACTGGTGTTATTATTTGTATTTGGTACGTATCCTACTACAAGTCTATCATGGTAAGCAGAGCGTGTGAGACGGTTATCCGGCTGGCCTTTGTCGTCGGGAGCGTTTCTCACCTCTGATAATTATTTACTTATTTTTATCAAATTTTCTTGCTTTTATCAAGTGGCTTAATTTAATTCTCGCGTAATTAATTCCATTCTGTGTGATTTTTCATGTTTCCATACGCGAGTCAATGCCAAAAATATGCCGTTTTTATTGAATCAATTATGAAATTTTCTGAATTTGCTTTGATCGAAATGCCGATTATTTTATTAAATGCCTGTGAAATATTTCTGACATAATTCAGTTGGGATTGGCTTAGATCGATTATTTTAGCACGTTTGAAACGTTGATTAATATTAGCACATTTGAAACGTTGATATAATTGCTTAGATCGATATTATGGCATTACATTATCAGTGAATTTTCCTTTCCGAACATATACAGTCCAATATGGTTATCACCAGATAAAATAATATTTTAGATCGGCTCCGGACACATCAATTAATTTGTTTTGATTATGCCAATGAATAGTTATGTAAATATACATTTAGATCGATATTTATTAACGGCAAGTGATTAATTCGGCAAATATTATTAGCTTAGATCGTTTATAACTAACGGATTGTTATCGGCTCAGCTTGTCAAGAATCAATGAAATATTATCAGCTTCGAACGTTTTTCAAATGGATATCATATTAGCTTAGATCGTTGACATATAAGAATATCGGCAGATTTTAATAGAAACGTGATGAAATAATATAGCTTAGATCGTAATTACTGAATAATTTGAATTAATATTGACGTTTTACCATTTTAGAAAGAATTTTCTTACACCTTGGATAATTAGCATATTGGCAAATAGATCGTTGAAAGATAAATAGACCATACCAAGGAAGTTTCAACACAGATTATCAAGAAATGGATTATTAGCTTTGATCGTTAACACTAGTTTACCTCAGTTACTAGCTTAAAACGAATTACTAATTAATATCTGTAAAGTGTCTTTGTTTAGATCGGAAATTGAATACTAGCGAATTCGTATCACCTTAGATCGGACCTCAAATCCAAGGAGGCGAAGCTTATTATATTCGAACGGATTTCAAACCTTCAATATTGAACAAGTTTTAGTACATGAGAATGAATTCAAATTGCAACAGTCAAAATTTATTAGCTTAGAACGAATACCTGTGTGGTTTATAATTAAATTTAGCTTAGATCGAAAGAAATACCTGTGTGGATTTAATAAATGAATTTGCTTAGAACGGAATATATATTTAATAACGGCGCATCTTAGACCGAATTTTCAGCCAACAGGATAAATTCTTTACCATTTTAGAACGAATTCCAAACATATAACAGTCGATGACGTCATATTACCAGAGCTACGTTGCCAGGAAAAACCCATATCAGCGATGAAGAATGCGACATGGCGGCCGAGCTACGAGAACTCTTATCGCAAGATGTTTGTTACCTGTGTTATAAATACAATGGAACCAGACAACGACAACGGAGTTATTTTAGATCGGGGAAAAACCCAATGAATAAATCCTGTGTTGGCTTATCAAATAGATAAAAATTAGATCGAGACGCCGAAAATATTTCATTTAGACGTGGGAAAAACCCAACGAATGAATTTTATCCTTATAATGTTATCTTTCAAAGCCCTTATATGGAATCATTACGTTGATATTTTAGATCGGTGGATTTTTCCAAACCTCAATAATGGAATTTTAGTTTGATGACTCAATACTGAATGGTGCTAAAACGTTATCTATCATAATCCTTATATGGAAATTATACTTTAGATCGATGGAGATGTCCGAACCTTTATTGAAGATTCTTGATCGATGACTCATACTAGCAATAAAATTTTAAATGTCTTTTGATGACTAATACTTTAGAACGATGTATATACCTGCTGTAACCTTTGTAAAGGTAACGTTGAAATTCCAAAACTATGACTCAAAATTTAGAACGATGTATATTATATTGATTCAGTTAAAATTTTTGATCGATGACTAATATCCTTTGAAATCTGTACACTCTTTAGATGGATGATTCATTTTGATATGCTTAGAACGATGACAAATACAGTCGGATGACTTTAAACTATTTATGAATTGGCATGCTTTAGCAATGATTATTTAGATCGGCATTTTGAAATATTACACTACCCTATGTGGAAACATGGAATTTGTGCATTGTTTATCCATATATTAAAAAGCCCAATTGCAAGGGTAAACTTCAGTGAATGCATAGATAGCAACATTTGAATATTAGACGAATAGTAAATCAGCTAGTTAAAAGCTTTTAGATCGATTAGTTGGAATTATTACTGAATTTTAGACCCGCTCATTAAAGCGATTATTGAGTTTAGATCAGAAGTTTGAAAATTATCATTGAATTTTAGATCGAATGAATTGGAGTTTATTAAAACCTTTCATGGTCTCCAGTGGATCGAAAAATTGAAAATTATTGAATTTATTACACAGATCTTAGATGTGGAGTTTTCTAAAACCCTACGTGGTCTCCAAATATAGGCCTTCTAGATCGTAGATAAATATTTAAATTTTCAAACGATGCTTATTATGTATGCTATCTAATGCAACCATATCTAAAGGTTACTCTGTACGTACGCCAGGTGACCAGATACTGGTAAAATTCACTGAGGTTTGCGGGTGGTTTGTTTGAGTACAATGGTAGTCATCGGAAACGCGGGGCTATCAATTGGCTCAAACACGCCAGTGGGTATAGATGGGGTATGCGAAACGCTACCAAATCTATATCGCCGTAAGTCTGGAAGAGCTCCATACAGACTTATGCTCGCCATATTGGAGTAACTCCTGTTGTACTTATATACTGACTAAAATTAGATGAATTTTGCTTATTGTTATAGAAGCTTTGAACGAAACGGTTACAAAATGACCCGTCATACAAGAAGATCGGAAAATATAGAAGAAGATGAAAATTTAGATCAAAATAGAACGAATAAAGTAATTTATTGATGATTAAATTTAATTATTAGACGAATTATAATTGTACTTTGTTATCTCATTATACTTGATTTACACAGGAGTCTACTTCAAAAAGAGAATCTAATTCTGCCACATCGACATCCCTACCTGAAGGGAATGCTGGAGCAAAGGGTAAGCAAAATACTAAAAGAGTCATAGATTTAGATGTAAATAAAACTGATAAAAATAAAAATAGATCGGAAATTTCAAAAGAAAGCTTAGAACGCGAAAAAGATTTGAGAAAACGGGCTATTGATTCCCTTTCTAAAACAAAACATGTACATAGAGCGGTAATATCTGATTCTGATGATAATGAGAATACAGTTAACGAACGTGAAACCGAAGCAAGTACTTCTGGTGTACCTTTAGATCGGCAAACTCAGCGACATAATACAACTCCGCTGTTATTAGTATCGGATCCTGAAAATCCTCATGTTATTCAGCACCTTGTTAAGAAGAAATCAGCTGGTAAATCTAGAAGAATATCGAATTCTGAAAATTTAGATCGAATTGATATAAAATTAGAAAGTACTGAATCCTCAACAGACGAAGACTCAATTATTCCATTGCTTTATTGTCCAACGGAAGTACCATTTGATCAGCATAGACCGTTTCAAATCAAAATGGAGGTACCTGAGAACGAAATTCAAAAAGTCATTGTAAAAGAAATTATTGAGGCGAATAAACAGCTTCTTAGATCGGCAAAATTAGATCGTTCAATGGACCAGACATGTTCAACCGAACCAGAGACCATTAGTGATGAGCAAACTGACTCTGATCGTTTCGAAGGTGAATCGGAAGAAGAAGATAAAGACTTTGTACCAGAAAATAGACCGTCTAATTCGTCACAGTATGTATCTGATGAACCTAACTCTGATTCTCGTTCAGAACCTGAAGAAGATGGAGACCCGTCATCACCAAGCTCATCTAGTGACTCAGAAGATGATAGAGATGATAAAAAGCGTAAGAAAAAGAATAAAAATAGATCGAAACACAATAAAAGAAGTCTAGAACATCAAAAAGTACCGAAAAAGCTCAGTCATCGAGTATAACGGAATTAGAACTATTCAAAATTCATCAGTTTAGAACGGTGGCTTCAAATGCCAGATATAAGTTAACAAAGAACGATTCATATGACAACTGGTATGCTAGATTCAGACGCGAACTAGAAGGAATGGGCCTTGATCCAGAAAAAGAAAATCAAACGAAATTAGATAATAACCATATGCTAAATTTGCTCATGATGAGAATCGACAAAATGTATGTAGATGAGATTGCACAGTGTAGAACGTTCAAGAAAGCCATCAATATTTTACAAGATGTTAGAAGATCGGAATCTAATCAATCATCTAGATCGATCAAACAACAATTTTCTCGGCTCAGATTATACCAATCCGAATCAATTTCAGAATTTTTCCAGCGTCTGCGTAAAATTAGATCGCAATATTTCACTATAGTTGGCAAAAACATACCAAAAGCGGACGTCTTTGACCAAATTGTACATGGCACAGAACGTATTTATCCGGACATCTATAATAAAATAGAATTTAGTGGCGGCTATCCGAAAACGAGTATTAGAGAGATAAAGAATTATTTACTAAAACAAGAAGCTAGAGCGAAAGATAATCAACCGCAAAGAGCGAATTATTTCAAAAATAGATTGAATTCAAATGGCGATTTTAATAGATCGAGAACCAATTCAAAGAATGAAAAACCCTGCCATCGTTGTAATAGATATGGACATCGCAGACGTGAATGTACCTTTCAAAAATTTTGCTATAATTGCCGAAAAGAAGGACATTATGCCAAAAACTGTAAATTTCCCGATAAACGACAAAATAAATCTAGATCGTACAACAATTATAATAAAGGCAATAGATCGTATCAATCGAATAATAATCGATATAATCGTAATAAAAATGATGATTTTAGATGGAATTACCAGAATAATGACTCCTATCGTGAAAATAATCGAAGCTTTGATCGTAACAACAATCATAATAATTCCTATCGTGGTAATAGATCGAATCGTGGAAATTATAATAACAACTTTGATCGTAGAAATAATTATTACAATAATGATCGACGAGCACAGCACCAAGCAAATTATCAAGATGCTGGACAAAATTTTAATAGATCGAATCAGAATTATCGTCGCGGAGGTAAACGCGGACGTGGATTTAATAAACCCGCTGAGAATGTTGATAATAATAATACTAGTAATTGAATAATGCTAGCGATACTACTACAGTAAAAGAAAGTAAATAGATCGTTATTTATTTATTTGTTTATTTACAGAAATGATAAAATGCCATGCTGAAATCGAACGTCAGTTAGATCGTAATAATGTGTTAATTGCCAAATGTAATGCTGATATCAATAACAGCCAAATAGATCGAGCCAACCTTGCGATAGAAGACAGTGACAAACATTTATGCTTTATTGGCGATACTGGAGCGACGTCACATTTCATAAAAACAGACTGTAATTTAGAAAATAAAGTAGAATGTGAATCAACAATCGATGGTGCCCGTGCTGACGCAAAGATGTATTCGAATGTAAAAGGAACGATTACTGGAAAATCTGTTTACTGCAACAATAAGATCGCTATACCTGACGCTATATACGTACCTAACATGGTAGATAATTTACTCTCACTACGAAAATTTGCAGAAATGGGCTATACAATTATTTTGAACGATAGAAATGCTAGAATTATGGATGGAAAGAATTTAGTAATGAAAGGAATTTATAGATCGCCATTTTGGTATTTTCTTATAGATTGTAATTCATCAAGTGCTTTTGTAACTAGAACGAGAAATAGAATTTATACTATAGATCCAGTCGACAATATCGAAGAAAACGATTCAAGTGATAGTAGTGAAGACCTGGACCCTCCTACGAAACCAAATCCTTTCAAGAAACGCCAAAAACGAGACAAAATTGTATTCAACGTAGATGATATTGATGATTTAGACGAATACGACGAACTAGAAGTAAACTCAACCTTTGCAAATGTAGAACGAGATAATGAAAATATAGATCAACGGCTGTGTATAGATGATATTTTAGTTCAACATGAAATTCCTCATGACTCTTATATCCAGAAAAATGAGTTGATTAGAACAGAACCAAAAGACATGACTCCTGAAGAATTTCTCGAATTTAAATCACAATGTATGGTTTGGCATCGTAGACTCGGACACATGGAATACAAGAAAATGATCGAATTAAAAGCTAGAACGAATTTATTAAAACATGTAAAATTAGACCCACAAATGATTGAAAACTGTACAGATTGCAAAATTGCGAATATGAAGAAATTAAAATTTCACATACGTAGGCGCAGAGCACTGAGACCGTTTCATACAATTCATTCTGATATTATTGGGCCAATTACACCTGTCTCTTACAAGAATAAATTTAAATGGATTATAAGCTTTGTAGACGATTATAGTAGATTTGCTGTATGCTATGTTATGCACAAAAAGAGCGAGGCGTTAAATTGTTTCAAATTATACCTAGACCACATCAGAAATATTACTGATTCAGAACGTAAACACTTAGTTAGAGTATTTAGATCGGATAATGGTGGAGAATATACCTCAGACGAATTTAGTGAATATTTAGAACGGAACAAAATTCATCATGCCACCTCAGAGCCAAAAACGAGCCAACACAATGGCACTGTAGAACGTTTCAATCAGACTATTGCTGGCAAGATTAGAGTAATGCTTGTAGATTCTGGATTACCCACTTATTATTGGGATATAGCTCTTGGAGCGGCTGTATACGTGTATAATAGACAACCTCATGCTGGAATAGATTGGCTATGCCCTTTAGAACGTGTTTTTCCGAAAATTCAGATCAATCATGATCAATTACGTAGATTTGGAAGCCTTGTATTTTTAAAACGGCAAAATGTTACATCCAAATTTGAACCAAAAGGAATGTATGGAATCCTTGTAGGATACACGCCAACTGGTTATAAAGTTATGTTACCAAAATCGAAAAAGATCATTAGAACGAAACACATTAAACCTTATGAAGCCAGAACGTATAAACATTTGACCGGCTTACCTGCTGACGATTTAGAACCTGAAATGAACGAAAACGAATGGATTAAAGACTTTAGAACGATTTATAGAAGAAATGAAGATGGAACGCCTATGCCTAATAGACCTGTTGAGACCCCTACCGAAATCAAAGAAACGGAGGGAGTAAGTGAGCCAGAACCAGAACCAGAACCTGAACTTGTACCCTCAACTTCGAACGTAATTCCGGCCAAAAGAAAACCTGGAAGACCTAAGAAAAGAAAAACCCTCAATCGCGAGAAAAAGTCGGAGGGAGCGAAGAAGGCAAAATTAGAAGAAAAGTTGAACGAAAATGAAGACACTGCAAAGATTGAAATTGACACTGGCGCAACTACAATTAAAGAACATTTTGAAAAAGAATTAGAACGACTTAGAGCGTATATTGC
This sequence comes from Pseudococcus jackbeardsleyi, assembly GCA_038380155.1. Taxonomy (NCBI): domain Eukaryota; kingdom Metazoa; phylum Arthropoda; class Insecta; order Hemiptera; family Pseudococcidae; genus Pseudococcus; species Pseudococcus jackbeardsleyi. The sequence goes on from CM076242.1 coordinate 49,707,935, forward strand.
TTTAACAGCAGATAATGAAGATATTGAAACTTTTGCATTAATGGCTGGCTTAGTTGGAGATCCTATTACTGTAGAAGAAGCCTTATCTGGACCAGATCGTGAACATTGGGAAAATGCTATTGGTGAAGAATTTAAATCACATGATCGTCATAACACTTATATCTTTGTGAATAGACCGAAACCTGAAGAAAAACCCACAATTGTAGACTCGATTATGCTATTAAAAACCAAGATCGACACAAATGGCAGATTAATTTTCAAAGCACGATTAGTAGCTCGTGGCTATAAAGATAAACTTTTTACTCTCTCTCAGAAATTTACTCGCCTGTATCTAGACTGGCTATGGTTAGAATTGCACTGAGCATAATAAATAAATTCAACTTAGAAGCTTACCACTTAGATGTTAAAACTGCTTTCCTACATGGAGATTTAGATGCTATTACCTACCTAGAAATTCCAAAATCGATGAACATAGATGAAGAAACTAGAAGAACGAAAATTTTACTCCTAAAAAAGGCAATTTATGGACTAAAGCAAAGTCCAAAGAAGTGGAACGAACATTTCAACAAAGTTATGAAAAGACTTGGCTTTAAACAAGATATCAATGATCCCTGTATTTATTGGATTAGAGATCGAGATTTTGAAGCATTTTTAATTTTGTACGTAGATGACATCCTATTTGCTGGAAATAATATACCTAGAATGAATGATTTGATCGATAAATTGTTAAAATATCTTGAGATCGTTAATCTTGGTGAACCTAAAAAATTTGTTGGAATAGAAATTATTAGAAAGAGATCGGAAAGAATTTATTACCTACATCAGAAAAACTACACTATTGAAATTTTAAAGAGATTCAATATGGCAAATGCTAATGCCTATCCAATTCCTATGATTTATCAAAATAGAAATGACAAAGAACGATTATTGACTGCACTACTTTTACAAGGTAAAGAACCATCAAATCGTAAAGAACGAAAAGCATTAAAAAGATTGAATAAACATATACAATATGGTCAAGCACCTTTTCCTTATAGAGAAGCTATAGGCAGTCTGATGTACCTAGCCAATGGCACAAGGCCAGACATTACCTACTCTGTAAACATGTTAAGTAGAAAACAAGCAAGCCCTTCAAGATTAGATTGGGAGAATGTCAAAAGAGTTTTTAGATATTTAGTTGGAACGAAAAATTATGGCTTAGAATATCGAAGTAATGGTAGACCGTTAACAGCTCATGCTGATGCTAGTTATGGAGACGACGTAGACACTAGAAAAGCGACGACTGGAACGATTATTAGATTACATGGAGACATAGTTTCGTGGTCATCCAAACGCCAAGGAAATGTATCAACTTCGACTTGTGAATCCGAATATGTAGCTTTGAACGCAGCCCTACAAGAGGCAGTAGCAACGAATGCGACTTTGAATAGAGCGACTGGCAAAGAATATTTACCTATAGAACTGTTTGGAGATAATTCACCATCAATTCAATGTACCGAAAAACCTGGAGTTTCCTCTTTAAGACATATACCAGACATTAAATTTCATTACATCTTAGATCATGTTATCAATGAACGTGCCACAATAGAATGGGTTAGTTCCAAAGAACAAGATGCAGATATACTGACAAAACCTCTGACTGAGAAACCTTTTACTCAGCTTAGATCGAGAATTGTTTCAAAAATATCCTGTGTGGAAATTTAGAACGGCTCCTGATATTATTGTAAACGATTTTACTCCAATTGCATCTAGCCTAGATCAAGAATTACTGCTTAAAATATTCAAATATTGCTTAGATCGGGGATACAATGATTCTACTGACGCAAAATTAGATCGGCTCCAGAGATGCGAAATGTTATTGCTTTGATCGGATATACAAAATAATTTTATTTTAAATTCGCAAAAATTAGATCGGTTCCTAGAATTCTCAATGGACTATACTATGATCGGTTCCAAATTGAAGAAGAACTTGAAGCTTAGATCGGTTATTCCTAGTTAGACCAACTTTGATCGGCTCGTATTTAACTCAAACGTCGGAAACCAAGATCTGAAATTGTCCAAAGGGAGCCATATTGCACTGAAAAGATGAAGAATTAAACATCGAAGGATCGCTAATATGAAAATTGATTTTTTTTTAGATCGATAAATTCAAAATGTTTAGAGTTAGAATTTTACCTCCCATCCAATAAATTGTAAATTTTTGCTCTTTAAAATAAAAGGAGGGAGTGTTAAACTGTATTTTGTATACGACATTCGTAGCCGCACTAGTGGCAACACTGCACCGCCTATCGGTTGTGGTGAGAGAGCGGCGCAGCTGTCTTGCTCGCTCTCACTTCGTTGAACTACTCGAACCCGTCCGCATCTCCGTCTGATACGTGACACTTGCTCGTGTATACTTACGTGTACTTTTGTTTTACTCTCTCGTGTGTAATACATTGATTATCCCACGTTATCACTGGTGTTATTATTTGTATTTGGTACGTATCCTACTACAAGTCTATCATTCACGGTACCAGATATCGAATTATCATTCAATTACAGCAAGTTGCATTTGAATTCTGGATCGAAGCGCGGAGCGTTCGTTTCCGAGAATACGAGTAAATTACACTTTCTTGTTTCTCATTAAGAGAAACAACAACCACTCTGGAGAAAAAATTTTGCATGGTGCATTTTCAATTATCGCCCGGGAATTGAAACGTAGTTATCTCGGATATAACTTCATCGAGGAGATATATTTTTAAAATGAGCAAATAACAATAGGTTTCTGATTGTTAAACATACTGGCGGCGTATTTTCCACATACTCCAAGTTTGCGGCATAACAAAAGAAATTAAATTAGTAGTTCACTTGGTGCAGATTTCAGTCAGATAACCCTTTGAGTAGTGGTGTTGTGCGATGAAGTCATCTTGCCGAAATTGGCTTTATTTGGGAAATATTCTTGTGTTTGTGACGTAATATGTTACGTATTGTGCAGCGTTTTTGGATTTTAAGACAGCAGGCGATCAGAATGGAGAAAAGGGATCTAAGGTGAGACTGGGAGAGGCTAGGTCCCTCGAAGATAATCATTTTTTCAAAAATATCGTGAAATTCTAATTTATAGAATTGTTTTGTTAATATTTTTGAAGGAAAAGTATCTGCTGAAAAAAGCGTAAGAATGATCAAAATTCGAGAGCCCAATATTGATCGCTGCCAAAATTGAAATCTTCAGTTATAAGTAATCATTTTTTATTTCGCTTCAAGATGAGTTATAACCTAGGAGAAATGTACTTTGAAAAAAGAAATATATGTTAGTTGAAATTTTATTGCTGAAAAAGTTTCTATAGATATGATGTCCAGAGTATGTGGTAAAAACCCACCACCCCCAACCCTATTGCTTTTTGAGGGGGTGGACCCCTTGTGGGGGAAAAAATTGTTTTGCACCAATTTCGCTCAAATTTGGGTGGAAGGTTAGTTGGGTGTAGAAGTACTCCCAAAAAAATGTTCAAGTCCCCACGACCTCAGGGAGCTGAACCATCGCTCCCCAAAGTTGGGAATTTTTGATTAAAATGAAAAAAACCGAGTATTTTAAGTATAAAATCACCCCATAATATCAATTTTGAAAACCTTCATGATTTCTGTATACATTTTGAGATGACGAATCCGACTAGCACATCAACTTTTTCATTTGAGGTGTTTAACCACCCCTACGGCCCCTTTCAAAGTATACAGATCGTGTTTTTTGAAGTCATTTTTAGCTGAAAAACCCGCGATCTGTATACTTTGAAAGGGGCCGTAGGGGTGGTTAAACACCTCAAATGAAAAAGTTGATGTGCTAGTCGGATTCGTCATCTCAAAATGTACACAGAAGTCATAAAAGTTTTCAAAATTGATATTATGGGGTGATTTTCATTGATTATAGAAATAGCTGTTAGCTTTAGCCGAACCATCCAAAAAAATTAGCTTTAGCCGTTAGCTTTGGCCAATCTGATTGGCTAGACATCCCTGGTCGTCAATATGGGAGGGGGCTCGGTTATCATTTAAGGTTCATTAAGGCGAGTATTTTTTCTAGTATTTTTAATTTTTTGTATCGCTTTATAAAAACACTGCAAACGTTTTTAATCCGTTCATATGCTACTGGGTCGTACTGGATGCTCGATTAATTCTATCTGGAAAATCATAATCATTTTAAGGAATAGAAACAGCTATTGGTTAAGTGGGTTTCATTAGCTAGCTAATGGCTGGCTAACAGCTAAAAGTTTTGAAAGTCGAGTGACATATCAAAATAAAGGTCTGAGTCTGTGGATTCTTTTAATGACATTTTGATTTTCCAGAAAGAGAGAGCATGAAATCGAATACCTGGAGCATACCCTTAAGTAAGTAATTTTTCATTAGTATACCTACCTAAAATGTCGTTTTTGTACTTTTGTATTTTTTTTTCTAAATAACTTCATCAAAATGCTATGATGGTAAATGAAGGCTTGGGAAGGAATAAGAATTTTCTCTCCCTATCCACGCGCATCCTCAGCAAAATAGAAACAGTTGGTTGATAAATTATTTCTTAATTTTTGGTGTTTCATCTCATTAGGTATTATTTTTATATTTTTATAACTATTATGAGAGACATTGCAAAGAATTCAGTCAAAAATATAATTATTAAAAAATTACAGTACTCGGTTAGCAAGGAATTCAAAATCACCGGCGATTCGCGGGAAAAATCACAGTCCACCAAGTCAACTGTGATTCGCCGGCGAATCGCAATGAATCTCCGACGCATAGAAGTCTGCGATTATTCTGCTATTGGCCGAAAATCAATCTAGTATATAATAATCCCTGTTGCACGCGAATAATCTAATTTCGAGAAAAAATACAAATTGAAAAAAAAATTACTTTAAAAAATTGTAATTGAAAGAGATCTTTCCTCCAAAAAAGTTTTCCAATTTTCCAATTATTACAGCGTGTTTAACAAAATTTCTCGAGAAAAAAGTTTACTTAGCTTGACCTTTTCGAACGACTCTTTTGGCATGACAACCAACCTGGACACCAAATTTTTTGACCACTCCCCCCCCCGTGCGCATAGCACTTTTTTGTACCTCCCTCAAAAATAAACTTTTTTTCCATAAGAAATTTCAAATTTCATGGATTTCTTCATACCAAATTACATTTTAAAGAAAATTCAGTCAATACTAATGAAGAGAAGATAGAACTTTCAAAAAAATTGGTGAACGTAACTTTTTTTCAATTATCAAAATTGAATGAATTTTGAAACTTGAAAAATATTTGGAGTTGTTAGGAAATTTTTAATAAGTTTTAATTTACCTCATTTCAAAAAAATAAAACAGGAAACGCGCTGAATTATTTTTCTTCTCAAATTTTTGAAATCTCAATTCTGAATTGGAATTGTTTTATGAGTTGAGATAGAAATTTTAAAAAAATTTCAAGAGCCTTACTGTCAAATCTTTGTTTTTGATTGAACGAATTTTTATTCGTTTATTCATTTTTTCCCCGTTTTTTATGAAACAAATTATTTTTAAAACCAAGAGAGCATTTGAAAAGAAATCATGTAATCACAAATTTTGATTATTCAAAGACTCATTGAGAGAAAAATTTTGGAAGCTTTCAATTTTGAAGGAAAATTTTCACTCTTATTGATTCTTTTTTTTGTACAAACTTTCAGTTCGTTTTCCAGATCTTATGCTGTGTAATGAAATTTGCAAAAAATTTTATGGTTCTTTATATTCAACTTATTTTCAACAAAATGACTGTTGATCAAAATAATTTTTTAAACACCATTTTAAAAAATGCCATCACCCTTGCACTCAAATTCCAGATACTGAAGTTGAATTTATAAGTTTTAAAAAATTTCTAAAACTTTAAATTTATTGTCTACTTTGCAAATAATGAAGGTTCAAGTCAACAAAAAGTAAGATTTTCGTCAATTTCCCATTCACTGAAATGATCAAAAGCATACCAAGACGTGTTAAGTAAAATAAAGAATTTTTTGTTCAAAGTTGAGGCCAAAAAAGTAACAAAAAATTTCCGGCTCACTACCTAGACTCGAAGGCACAACGCTTGAAAATAAGAAAATTTGCACTGATCTTACAGCTGCAGTGATGGCGTACTCCGATAACTCAAGGAAAATGCAATGAAATTAGCTCCACTTACCACATAGTTCTCCTAATGTTTTTTTTGTCAGTTACTGATACTGGTCTGTTTCTACCACCCCCCCCCCCCCATGAACATCATATTCTCGAACCAAATTCTGACGTATTATATTATTAAGTTGGACGAGTATAAAATTTTATTGAAAAATTTCAAACGAGAAGAAATGTATATGAATTTAGATATAGCAAATGCCCTAAATGGTCAAAAATTGGTTTTCGATTTGACGCTGATTTTGAACCTTTCAGAAGGAGTAAAATCAAGGGAGAAATCATCGAAAAACAGCTTTAGCGCCCCCCCCTCGAGGTTTCTACATTCAGGCTCATGCTCATCATTCAAGACATTTTCATTCAGTCCAAAAAATGATACCCACCTAATTCATTGAAAAAAAGAACAAAATATTGAAGTTAATCCATGAAATACACATTTCAAACACACAGCTATAAAAATGACAAAGCGCAATTCAAAAAATCCATTTCTCCCCGCAAAATCAGTAAGGTAAAAAGATGGAAAATTTCAAACGCATGCATCTAACACAATTTCAAGAACCCGTCATAGGACAACGATCATTCCACTCGAAATCAAACAATGAATGCACGTGACATAATTAATATTCGCAGACACTCGAAACTGCATTTTCCCATTCTCGATAAATGCCGGATACTTGACCGAAGAAGCATCCAGCTGCAGAAACGCAGTACAAAGGCATCACACGAATGCAATTATATCGACAGCTCCAAGTTCGTGTATTCTCTTTGATGCATAACTACCTACTTTCGACTTACAAACACCGTGAAAAAAACCACTTTTTACGGAGGGTCAGAGGGGGGGGGGAGGAATACCATCCATTTCGTCATTTCTTCCCACCGCAATCTTATCCTTAGGTTCGAAAATTGAAAACAGAAAAATGGTAAATTTTCTCACCCAGTTTGCAATTCTCGTTCGCGATTAAATGAATTGTACGATATTAGAAAATCAAACACCGGGCAAAAGAAACCCAAGTAGAAAAAGAATCCCGATAACGAAGCACAAAAGAATAAGAGCGTAAAAAAAAATAAGGAATGGTAATACGCGGAGACGAAGCTAATGTGCAAAATGAAGTAAATGGAATGATAAGCGGAGGATAAATTGAATTGTGCAAATGAAACTGAATATACTGGCTTTTTGCCTCCCTCCTGCCTCCAGTCTATTAGCATCACTTTTCCAATTTTTTTCATTTTCTTTCGTTTTGTTTTCGATAGAATTGAAATTACTCTCGATAATATTCGCTGTATACCCTTAATCGAATAATTTTTTCTCTCGAACGCTGACTGGCCTTTTTTTTCTCTCAGCAATGAAATTTCATTACCGTGGAAAATTTCCACCCCGACGAGGAACCAAAGTCGAGGATTAACACGGCTGAATTGGGCTGAGCGGCGGCCGGTTGACATACCGCGAAATGGCTTTAATGTTCTTAATAATGCTCAATCAGCGCGTCCCGAGAATTTCTTTCGAGCTGGCGTTTTCATCGTTTCTACCGTACGTAGATGGTTCCTTCGAAGGAAAACCCGTCGCTGAGCAAAGTTTGGCAAACGGTACCTAACTTCGGTTCCACTAATTAATGCGGCCCTGCGCGTAATAATAGCTCGGCTATATTGTGAATAATTACAGCGCTCGCTCTTGTAAATAAGAGAAGGAAAACAAAAGGCAATTTCAAACTCCCGTAGGACATTTCCAAAGAAAGGGATGTGTCTTGAGAAATTTGTTATAAAACAAATGTACCACGCTCGGCATTTGGCGAACAAACGTTTCTTATTCTTCATGACCCAGTGATTTAACAATAGAATAGGTCAAATTTTACGCTTCTCCGTCTTTCCCCTTTTTAAGACGATTATAAAGTTTACACGAAAATGAGAACGGTTTCGCCCCCTCCTTTTCGAATTAATGAAATCTTAATCATCGTTCGGTGTTTAATCGTCGAAAATATTGCGACGCTGATTTTTACTCGACGGTTGAACGACGCGACGAGACCGAAATTATCGCCGCTGATATTAGAAAGTGTCGCGGATTTTTTGTCGTTCTCTCGATAGACAATTGAAATTCATCAACGTGGAAATCACGTGATTGGTTTGATGGCGGTGAGGATCAGGGAGAGGCGAGAGGGTGATTTGACAGATTGCAAACAAGTTTCTGTTTTATATTATGGACGAATTCGAGGATACTTTGATGAATTAAAAAAATTTCTTTTATGGATACGTGGATAATTGGACATGGCTTGTAGAAAATATACATTAAATTTATAACCTTTTGATGAAAAGCAGCACACCTGCACATTATACATGTAAGTATTTTAGAGTAAGTATCATTTTAAAATAATAAAAAATGTTTCATTATTTTAAAATTATACTTTCGTACCTAATTAAGGTACTATTTCAAACCATAGTGGGAAAGATTTTTACCTTAATCATTTTGAATATTTTAAAACTAGATTTTTCAAAATATTTTGAGAGCAATTTCCGGTTCTCAATTCATAATCCGCTTATTAGGTCATTTTTACTACATTATTTTATTAATTTAGTTACTTTATTGCCCATTCCTAAATGGAGTCAAATCCTATCGCAAAAAAAAATTCTCACCTCAAAACCTCTGTCCTCATAACCCAAATTTCCATACTCCGCAAAGTGTCACTTTTTTCAAAAAATAATACCGAGACTGCGAAGAAAAAAAGGTAAATGAGGAGCTGTTTTGCAAAACGCAACATCGACAAATTTTTCGTTTTCGAGTTAGCACCACTGTCTTATAGGAAATTCAACGGGGAATACGATGAAACCATTCCCAGAAGTCATCTCCACTTTTTTCTACCTCAATCGGCCAAAAAACGATTTTATTTCGCTGCAAAACGCATTAAAAACACCTTTTCTCGCTGCAAAACGATATAAATACACCTTTTTTTGCACTTTTTACGCTCTACAAGATGGTAACACTGGTAACTATTGACCACAAAGTCAGGTTCTAAATTCGTTGACGCGATCAGAGGGAACAATAAGCTATTGCTCTAATGTGCTCAAATATGAGGAAACATTTTGTAAAAATTTGAACAAAATAGAAGCAATTTCAACAAAGATCATGAAATTTCTACATCAGTATTAAAAATTTTCAAACTAAGTGTTCAAAATTTTTCGTGCTTGTTGAAAAAAATAAGTAATTTTTCAGAAAAAAGGGTATGCAATTTTTAAAAAAAATCTCACAACAGATTTGAAAATTTTTTCTCAGTGATCCATGATTTTAATAACCCCCAAAAAAATTAGCTTTCGTAAAAAATGAAAAAAAAAATCATCAATTTACAGACATTACAATGGCGAACCGCAAATATGGACAAAAATCGAATTTTCTTCGATGTATTTTGAATAACGATCGGAAAAAAAATATTGTATTGATCAGAGGAAACAGTAGATATTTCATTTTGCAGCAAAAATCACGAAAATTTGGAAAACATTTCATGTCAAAACGCAACAAAAAATTCATTTCGTGTCAAAACGCAATTAGGAAAATAACCCTCCCCCTCCACCCCGCTCCAAACTTGGAAATACGGGAAAAGACCCCAAAGCTTATTCCTTGCATCCTACTCTTTCATTTAAGCCCATTTCGAGCAGGCTACCCCCCACCCAAATTTTGATGACAGTTTTCTGCGGTTTCCCAACATTTACCTAAAATGCGATGTTGCGTTTTGCAAAACAGCTCCTCAAATCAAAGATGAAAAGCGAAAGTAGTCCTAATTTCCATATTGTATCTCATTATAACCTGCTCGATTACGGACTTGGAAAAAAAAATGCGTGTACTACGATGGCTCATATACTACTGCAATGGAATAACAGATTATGATCCGTTCCATTACCAGTATTCCATTTGGCAGGTAAAAAATATACTTGAACCCCTGTCTATCTATTGTATTGGAGTTGTTTACTTCAAATGTGAATAGGCATTCCAGACTAGCACAATTAATAGCTATCGGTTTGCAGGTAAAAAATATATGTACTTGAACCCCCGGCAATCTTGAAGTCGCTGTTACACATGCTGAATTAGACACTCATTGAAAATAATTACCACTGGTGAATTATATCGAGGTAACACGGATACAATTTTTTTTGGAGATCAACAGGACAATTTCACAAATACATAGAAAAATTTGCCATCGTTGTTTCCAACTTCCCACACCTCAGCATCATCTTCTAATCGTTGATCATTCATGTGCATATATTGGAATGGAGAAATAGAAGAGCCACCCATACGCGAATACATTTTTTCCCTTCAAAAATAACTTTCTATTATTTGTTGAAAAGGATAATAACTCTTGGTACGTAAGCTTTTGAAACCATGTTTAAGCGACGAAGTGCTAAAGTGTGGCTTTTGTGTAACACAGAAAATATGAAAGTAATCTAAAGTTATAAGCTTCGAATACGTTCTTTAATATAAGTTTTTAGACATCCAGCCACACGCTATTAATTTCTTCGTATAAAAGCCAACTCGTGGACTTGGTCGTATTTTAATATTACCCGCAGGTAAAAGTTTCATATTGTTGAGTTCGCTATTCTCGAACAGACGGTATAGTATTTTAAAAATGAACAAATTTCGTATTCGATTTTCCAATATTAAGGTGAAATTATATGGACAATTTTGAGTTCAGATATCGGCGCCGCGTTGTTCATGGAATGGATAAATCTTGCATAAAGACGAAAACGAAATATGGTCTCCAAAATGGTTTTCACTTGGTAAGTTTTCTTCAAGCAAAATGTTATTTTTGAGATTTCTTCCGCGCAAGCTGCAGTGCGCTAGTGTCGAAATCACTGATAAGGAAGTGAAACAGTCAAACAATCTTGAATTCAACATTGGTTATCTCATTTTCTGAACATTTTTTGATAAAATCTTAATAGAAAAGTATACACATTTAGGAAAGTTCATTTGAACTTTCGTATGTATTCGTCAATCGTAATGAAATTACTTTTCGAATGATTCATTAAAACCGAAATCTCATCTATTGAATGCGTTGTTTTTCCTTTTTAAATGTGGCTGTTTTGCGAAAAAAATGAAGTGAAGTGATGGATGAAATTTCGGTTTTGATGAGTCATTCGACAGGTAATTTCAAGGCGAATAAAAAAACTCGAACAAACTTTCTTAGCATTTTATCAAAAAATGTTCAGAAAATGAGATTCTTCCATTAGAACCAATATCAAATTCAAAACTGTTGACAGTTTCAATTTTTTCACCAGAACGCGACTTTTGTAAGTGCTTGCTCGGTCCGAATATTTTACAATACCTACCAACAAAAAAATGTGATTTTTCATTCATTCATCATTTTATGTAGGTACCTAATTACTATTTTATTTTTTTGTAGAAAAATAGCCAAAATTCAATTGACTAACTAAGAAATTAGGCAGAGGGGGAACAATCAGAACTTCCTTTATTTCTATTGCCAGGTTAAAGGAATTTTGCGTATTTACCGTGTTTAAAATTGTGTGTAAAGAAAATTACGTCTCGGATAAAACAAAATAAGAAGGATACTGCTTCATAAAAAAATTGTTACATTGTAGATAATTATTTGATTGAATGATCTTCCAGCAAGGGGAAGAGGATAAAAAATACGAGTTTTCTAGTAATTACAAATATTTTTTCAAAAAAAAAAAACCTTTTAGAGCAGAAAAAATCTGCTTTTTTTGTTTTTTTAGAAAAAATTTACCATTTTCATTGAAAGTGGTTTTATTTGTATCTGAAAAAAAATTGAGACATAGCATTGTTTTCCTGCATTCAAATTTACGTATTTCTTCCTATGAAATTATTCAAATTTCTGTATTTTTTTCTGTTTCGGAGAAAATTTCTTACCTATTATTGGAGCATAAAAAGTTAGAACAAAATTAATTTGGAATGTATAGGCATAAATAATTAAGGGCAAGTTTATTTTTACAACATTTACTTCTTTTTTAAAATCGAAAGATTGTCCGTCCCCTTCATAGCTCCGTTCCCTCAAAATCGAAATAAGACGACTCCTCATCCCCTGTTTTCAGAAACCCCAAAAATCTCGAAACACTCGATTCGACCACCAATGATAAAATCCCATCTCGCAAATTCATCGAATTTTATTGCTTTACTTGGCAAATATTTAGCCAACGCTTTATGACCACCACTTGTTGCGGCCGAGGCGACGGCGAAATGAAACAGATTTCATCAAGTTTCTTAACCCCTTGAAATACACGAAAACCTAGTTGGAAATAACGACCGTTATTTTACACCCCGAAGAAACACTCCTTAGTATACCAATTATCGTCTTGGGCAAACTATTCGTCCAATTTCCAAGACCGGTAAATGGCTTTAATGGCGTATTCCTGCGATCGCGCATATAAAGTGGTTGTAAATTAATAAAGTATTCGGAATCTAATTAATGATATTACCAAAACATTTATCTACACGATTGCGAAATATTCTGCATACGTAGGTACATATATTAATAAAAACAAAAAAAAAAAAAGTATATTACGGTGACGTATATTTCACGAAACCCTTTTTCGTCCGGTACCGCTGCTAATTTCGTATAACAAAAGAGAGACCAAGTCAGCAATATAATTAAATTCGCTCGTAAAAGTTGCCGGCTTTAACATGAGTGAATAGTGCTTGGCCCGGAAATTCCTTAATGACGCTTTGAACATTTTCTTGTTTCGTGAAATAAGTGACCGAGCTGGCTGCTCGCTTAACCAACATTTTACCGTGATATTTTATCAAAATCATCCCTATTCTGAGGTTACCTACCGATACCGGGTCTCGACGTTTTATAAATTTTTACCTTTGTTATCGGTGATGCATTAACGTCGTATTAGCCAGTAATTCGATTTTAATAAAATTACAAGCTGGATGGATCGTTTTAATTATAACGCGACGGTAATTTTCAACAATCTTGGATAATACGAATGGGATAAATTTGTTATTAGGGATCAAAATAGACGTAGGTGGGTATAGTAAAATCTGAAGAAGAAATCAATCGGTTTTGCTATATCTACCAAAAAATGATTTTTCTAGTGAGATAGCAATAATTCATATTTTCATGTCGATATTCTTAGAATAGGATGAAATGAGGCATAGGCCACAGACTCACAACAACTAGGTGCCTCCGAAATGTTGTGGTCTTGGCTCGTTTCTTCTTCGATGATGTTTTTATTCAATTTCAGGATTTTCAATCAAGGTGTCCACTCTATCTCAGAAACGATTTTCCTCGACTTTTCTTAGGGTTTCCAGATCAATTTCTCGAAATTTTCCAGACCTTTCAAATATGTTATTCTTGAAGGATGGAGAAGGGGTGGTTTTTTGGGGGGATGAAATTGTGCAGAAGAATGATTTAAAATGCATAATGCTCGACATTTCTTCAAAATCATTACATCTTACAAGATTTTTAGAATCTCCTTTTTCCGACCACAGAATCGGCCTGAACTCAATTTTTAAAATTTTTGAATATTCTCAGTCTTAAAATTCAAAAACTCCTTTGCAATCCAATGCCCCCCCCCCCCCAGAAGAAATCATGTGCCTCAAATTTAAAAATTACACAAAAAAACTCAGTTTTTCAGCTTGGCCCAGTAGATCGATCAGGAGTAAAATATCAATTATTTTAATGAGGTATACAAATGAGATGGGTCCAAGCAAAGCGAGGGCGACAATTTTTGTAAAAAATATCTTCAAAAGTTGAAAATTCATCACTGTACAGTGTACACCCTCGTAAAGTTACCCAAAATGTGACCGGAAAATACATTTTCTGGTCATATTTTGGGAAACTTTACGAGGGTGTACAGTGATGAATTTTCAACTTTTGAAGATTTTAAATAATATAAAAGAATACATTCTTTTTCAAAATAGTGATCAGGGTCGTCATAGTAGCTGCTTCATTCTCATCAAATTTTATCAAAAAATACGTGTTAAAAAAATCTATGTAGAAAGAAAAGAGCGGAATTTATCTCCGAGCGTAACGAGGGAATTTGTTTTGAAAACTTGATAATTCAATAGATAAGAATATCAATTTTTTTACATAATGAATTCATGATCAACAAAAAATAATGAATACTAAAATAAGGAGAAATAATTCAGCCCGGGCGGAGCGAGGGAAACATTTTTTTAATGAAAAAGCCAGAAACTTTAGACAATTCATTCTTCTTCTGGATTTTTACAGAAATTCCAGCGGAAATCAAGAGTCGCGGTAGTGACTCCACCCCGCCCTATGTCCCGACCGTCACTACCGAAGTACTCTTATATTCTCTGAACAACTCGCCTGTGTTAAACTGCGAATTTCAACTCGTTATAAAATAAAAACCATAACGAGTTGAAAGTCGCGGTAAATTGCATTCTTCATGATTTTTCACGGGCTTTCTTTTGACACCAAAACGAGCTTTCTACGTTAAGTTTAACGAAAGTTCTGAATGTGAAAAAAACGTTGATTTGAGTGAAAAAATCGATATTATTTTGCGATGTTTGCGATGTTTGCGATGTTTTGCACCCGAACGCAACTTTAAACAAGTCGTTTCGGGAAAGTTTTAAGAGTTGAGCTTTGGGAATATGAAAGGATCTTAATTCATAGAATGATTGTTTCATTACATTCGAATTCGGGTGTAATGAAGCTTTTAAAACTTAGTTCTCATTAAATAATCGAATTGAAAGTTTGTGCACATTTGGTGTCGTTTTAACTATTCGAACTTCGTGCACATTAAGTGTCATATCATATCATATCATAATAATAATAATGGTGTTCGTATTACGAATATAATATATAATAATTATATATCGTATTTAATATATAAATAAATATAACAAATCGAATTGATGAATGAAAGTTTGTGCAAATTACTTATAAGTTGAAAGTGAATTGGAATTGTACTCCTACAGTGACGTTGATAATAGTGTGAAGAAGTGATGATGATATACTCGTTTTCAAAGTCAAGTATATTAGAAATAATTAATATGATATGATTAATTACGAAAGAGAACGTGACTAAATTAAACACTTCGTAGTGATAGTAAAAAGAGACGTATTCGTGTATCAATTCAGTGTATTCATTCGGTCTCCGGTCCTGTGTCCAGTTGATAACAATTACATAAATGAAATAGAAAAATCGACAGGTGAATCATTCCCAGTTCATTGAAATAATCTATCAACTTCGTATTAATACTAAGCCTATTACTTATGTACTATTCCAGCAGATATTTTATATTCTACCAGTATAGCTACCACCGAAATGAAAACTCGAAACACTCGCTCGTTTGGTCAATTTTGTAACGATTAGTTAACACATGGCGTCCGCTATTTGTGTTATTGTTATTGAAAAATGTTATTTACAAAGGTATGTTGAATTATTACTGATAATTTGTCAACTTGAAGCTTCGACTTGATACTACTTGGCGTTCATATCTTAACATAGCTACTCATCAAAGGATCTCGTATCGTTAACGAATGAAAATCTAAACACAAACAATACACTAAGGATATGTCAACTCCGGTTATATTTTAACGATTATTTGATTGATTATTTCATAAAAATTGGTATTCCGGCGACGTTACTTATCGATTTAGAATCACAATGATTACTCTTCGGCGTCGATCAATGTAGATTTACAATCATCATCTACAATCATCGCGTACCCTTAGCGTTCCAACATGCTCCAGAATCTCATTGATGTACTACGAATATCATCAAAGGTAACGATGCCGTAATCTGTTGAGATCTCCATCTCGAACTTTATTCGTTTTCATCGCTAAGTTTCCAATATTTGCCATCTTTGTGATAATTTCTTGAACGAAATCATCTGGTCTTGGACGAATAACGAACCAGAATCCAAGAAGGACGCTCGTATTACTAATCTGTGGCTTATTTATAGTCAGAAATTTTCCAACTTTTCTTCGTACCATTATATCAACTGAATTACAATTAGTATGCAATGCTTTGCTGAAAAAGGTATGTAAATCAATATCATCGGAATTTTAATAACGATATCAAAGCGACCTCTTTTTTCAAAAACCTAGAGTTCAAAAATGAATTCATCGGATGATGGCAATCGTCATTCAGAAGGAAGCAATATTTAAGAAGAATTTTGAAAAATTATAGATTTCTTACTCTTCACTATCACTCGATTGTCTTAACTACAAGGAAATTGCATTACAATTCACAGGTATGGCACCGAAGGATGCTTCTCATGTTGGGTATGATATTGAAATTTCAAAAAAAACGTTAATGAAATATTCATTCGTTTCAAGACGTGATATATTTTTGGCTGAACGATAGAGGCAGTAGGCATCGACGTACAATCTCAAATTCCACCAAATTTTGGCAAATAAAACATGAAAATGAAGACGTTTATTAATTTTAAATCATTCAAGCGTAGATGAAGATTGGAAAAAATCGAGTAAAATTTTAGCTCCTGCGTTCAGTTCGGAAATGCTATCAAAATACGTAGACGTGTTCAATCGAAGATCCGCAGCTTTGGTGGATTCACTTAAACTAGTAGCGGATACCGGAGAAGTAATTGATGTTTTTTGATAACGTCATAAAGACCAATGTTGACACTTGTTGGTAAGAAAGTAAGCCGAGTAATGGTTATTGACCATGTAATTCACCGAAAATGCTTCATGTATTAATTTTTCCATTTTTTTCGTTGTCTTTCTGTACTGGTAACTACTGACTACCTATTAACGATGCGAATTTTCTCTGTAATTATGCAACGAGAAATCAACAAAATAACATAAAATATTATCCGAACCATGACTAAATGCCTAAATGGTTTAGCATACTACCTATACATTTATTTATGTAATTGCTCAGAAAATCTTTACATCCAAAGTCGTGTGATTTTTTTTACGTGATGTCTGTTGGGATTTTACCACAAATCTGACGGCTCGTCAGTGGTTTTTTTACTGAAAAAACTCGCCACATTTTTGATAAACTGTGAATCGCTATTAATAAGTCGTACGGTAATGCTTTACGCCTCAACGAATGTACATGTACGTGATCAAAATTCTGGCTATCGATTTCTATTTTCTGAAATTATAAATAAATAATACAATATGATCTTATTTTCTGCATTCTTCTGTGTTAATGCATGAAAATGTTAAAATTTACACAATTTATTCATCTTAGGGTAGAGTGGTAGAAAACTAGTAATTAATAATTTAAATAATATAATTATCATTCCGAATGATGAATCAAGATTATTGATTATTCATTTTCCATTCCAAACTTGGCTTATCCAGAACAGGAAACCGGATTTTGTTCAAAACTGTAATTCAAATCGCCATTGACAAAGATGTCTTTTTCCAGAATAATATTTGCTTCAAAATATTCAAATTTTTCCTTCTTAATTGAAACTATTAAAAATGTAATTTTTTTCTAATTATTAGATAAAAAAATCAATCAATTTTTTATCAATCGTAATTTCATATACTTTTTTGGCTTTTGAGTATATCCGAGTCTACCAAGAAAAAAAATTTTTACCTACCAATTAACCTATTCTTTACGTAACGTAACCGTAACGGTTCATTATGTGATAGGTGAGCCTGCTTCACAGTTCTCCGTAGGTTGGTGAGCGATTTTTTTTTTTCAAATTGTCCACATTCCGATGTTTTATTTTCAACTTCAAAATTTCTTAACGAGGTTTTAATTTTTTTACAAAACGTTTCGATTGCATTTCGAGATTGTTTTCATTTTTCATTCCAAATTTAAATTGATGACCTGGTAATGTTATACAGGTTTCTGAATCCAAATTCCGAAAATGCCAACAGATTTCAGATCCGCGTTGCCCTTCAGCCCCAAATTGGGCATTTTTGTTGCAAAAGTGAGTGAAAATTAAAAAAAAAATTATTTGGACAAATAAATGAGTAAAAAAATTTTTGCTATTTCATTTTATAGCTTGAATTAAGCCGCATCCAATGGTGTAATTGCTATTTGGATCCAACCATCGGATTGTCCACAAATCAAGTTTTAGTTTATGCGAACTGAAAATATTAGCAAAAAAAACCATTTGTTAATCTAGCCATGTGTTCATTATAATTGTACAATAATTTATTTTTCATTCCAAATCTAAATCGATGACCTAGTGATATTTTACTGGTTTCTGATTGTAAATTTCACGCTGATTTCGAAAATACTAACAGATTTCAGATCCGCGTTGCCCTTCAGCCCCAAATTGGGCATTTTCGGTGCAAAAGAGGGTGAAAATTTAAAAAAAATTTATTTGGACAAATAAATGAGTAAAAAAATTTTTTGATACCTCATTTTCATTTCATAGCTCGAATCAAGCCGAATCCAATAGTGTAATTGCCATTTGGCAGTGGCGTAGCCAGGGGGGGGGGGTCCAGGGGGTCCGGACCCCCCCCATGAGGTCAAAAATTCACGTGAAAAAACGTCTTTTTAAGGCATTAAAAATAAATTTTTCTCAAAGCTTCGCCCTCGCTTCGCTCGGGCATGAAAAATCTCAATTCTTTAAATTATTTGAAAAGATTATGCGAAAAAAGGCTCCATCTTAGTATTTTAAGTCTCCATGTCCACTTTCTGCCTTCCCAAAGAAAGCTTCTGACACTATTGCTTGAAGTTTCTGGTTATTATTTTCCTTTTTCAAGGTCAAAATGATCACTTTGAAAGTTACTTATTCCAAACTTATGCACCTTTATCGAAGTTTTTCTCTAAATATTTTATGAACGTTGTGATTTATTGATACATTTATGAATGGAAGTGTTTCAGATTATGAATTTACTGTTCCCATAGGCCATTTTTTGGGGGGAGGAGGGTAAAGGGAATGGTGAAAAGTGAACTAAAAATTTCTCGAAAAAATTTGGAAGTGTGGACCCCCCCCCATGAGAAATTTCTGGCTACGCCACTGCCATTTGGATCCGACCATCGGTTCATTCATTTCTGCTCGATTATTTTTCTCAAACGTATTTTCAGTTTTCACTTGAATTTTTCTCTGCTCAATTTTTTTTTAAATCCATTTCGAATCGATTTTTCAAAACAATTTTTTCCATAATTTATATTTCATTTCCATTGGAAATTTTTTCAAAAATACATTTTGACTCAACTTTTTTATACATTTTTTTCAAAGTAATTTTTTCAGCGTGATGTTCATCTTTTTCAACTCCAAATTTGTTCCAACATTTTTCTGAACTTTCTTTTTTATAAACTGTAAACATATTCAAGTGAAAAAATTTTTGATTTTTTTTCTGAAATTCATTTCCGCTCGATTTTTTTTCTCAAACGTATTTCCACTTGAATTTTTCTCTGCTCAATTTTTTTAAAATCAATTTCGAATCAATTCGTTAGAAATTTTTTCAAAAATACATTTTGACTCAAATTTTTTATACATTGTTTTCAAATTAATTTTTTCAACGTGATGTTCATCTTTTTCAACTCCAAATTTTTTCCAACATTTTTTACTTTATTTTTCAGACATAATCTTTCTCAATCCCAAAAATTCATTTCCAAATACTTTTTCAGCTCATTTCAGTTTTCTTTTCAAAACTGATCACTGCAGGGGCAGAAATTGCCCTTCTCACGAGGCGTGAGTACATTTCATCAATGTATTTTTGAAAAAACCTCAGTAGAAATGAATTGTGGGAAAAATTTGTGTTCATAAAAAAAACCGAATCGAAATTGATGTTTAAAAAATTGAGCAGAGAAAAATCCGAGAGGAAAGGAAAAAAGTTGTGCTGAGAAAAAAAAATTGAGTGAAAATAAATTTTAAGAAAAAAGTTGAGTCACAAAAGAAACGAATATCTTACAATTACATAAAGCGATTTATGCCACAAAGAGAACGAATAATTATTTCAAAGAACTACGCAATCTGCTCTGAATGCTCATTGTTCCGATTGCTTTTCATCTTCAATTTTTTTTGACGAGGTCTAAAATTCTAAATTTTTTCAAAATTTTTTGACCAGGTTAAATTTTTCCTGTACATATTTTTTTCCGACATTTACAGTCACATAAAAACCAAAAAGACGAATTTGGTATAATGAAAATATGAGCCATTATTTTTTTTAAATTTCCAGGTGAAAAAAAATGAATTTTACTTTCCTCTATTCTCGTTAATTTAATGTTGACTTCACATTTCTTTGATGTTCATTAAAAAAAAAGTTGAAATCATTGAAAATTATGATCAGTAGCAGACAAGAAACAACCATGGTTGTTTATACTTTTTATGAAAAGTAAATGAAGTAAAGAATTGAAAGTTCAGTGATGGAAAACTGAAGTGGTATTATTTATGTTATTATGTTCCAGTTTTCAAACTTTTTCAGTTCCTACCAGTTCCGAAATTCAGGCTTCTTTTTAAATTTTAAGACTAAAAAATTGTAATCCAAAATTTCCTGTGAAGATTGAACTTTGTTGTTTTTTCTTTTCAAAGTACTTACCTACAATTTTTTCATTTTTCATTTATTATTTTCAGGCTCAACGCCAAAGACTTCTGAAAAAAAGTAATCCTTTTTTTTATAGAAACTTCATTTCTGTAATTATTGACTTTACTATCAATTTTGTAAAAAAATTTTGATTGAATTGGTTTACTAGAATAGTAATTTTCATGAATTAATTTAATTTTCAAAAACTTTGAAATTTTCTGTTCTTTACTCAATTCGAACTTATGAAGTTTATGGTGTTATTTGAAATCCAGTGTATAATGTATATGAAGCAAAACAATAGCAGGGATTTGACACGACGTTATCGTCACATTTCGGCGATTCTCAATTTCTGAAGCCCATGTAGCAAAAGGTTGGTACACTAAATTTTTTCAAGCGACTTGAAACGGTAAAAGTTGTGTCAAAAATCAAGGTCGATATCTACACAAATTCGACAATGTTATATAAGATGACAAAAGAAAATAAATAAACAAATATGGCGAAAAATTGTCATTTTAATGTCTCAACTGCTACAATATAACGGTCGAACAATATGACCATCATTTCTTCTAAAAAAATCATTTCAGCAAGTACAGGAGTTTTTTGAATCTAATCTATTTTTTTTTTTTTGCAAAATGCTGGAATTGGTATAATTAAAAGTGAAATTTGTTCTAGTTCTAGTTCCAGTTGTCAGATTTCAGTTTTCAGTTCCAATTTTTCAGTTTAGTTCCAGTTTTTTCTTCAAATTCCATTTCAGTTCTGATTCAAGTTTTCGATCACTATTCTAATTGAAACAAAACCTAAAACAAAAAAAATTGAATAACTTTCTCCCATTTTCTTCATTCTTAATAACACAAATTACTTGAAATTACAGACCAATAAAAGGAAAAAAAGAAAAAGAAACCATATCCACCCTTCAAATGTTTCCATTCTGTGTTATGTTCCAGTTTTTCTTTTGGGTTCTGTTCCTTCATAATGTTATCATTCCGTTCCGGGGTTTTTCCTATAAAAAGGAAAAATTTGAGCATTAGAAATCATTTCTTTTTTTGAAAATCTTTGCCCTCGCTTTTCTAGGGCATAAACAAAATCCTTCATTCCAATAGGCACCAAGACCATGATTTTAGGTACAGCAATTTTGGAAAAGAATATGAGGCTGAAAATTCAAAGAAACTAAACATTTTTCAAAATCTTTCAAAATATGAGGTTCGTTTGAGCACTTTAAGATATGAAAAAAAGATGAAATTCATAATTTTTTTGTTTACGTTAACCAAAGGTGCGTTCTCACCAAATGCCAATGGTGTAAAAATTAATGGTTACCTATCATTATTTTTCAAAAACTTCATATCTTTTACAGTAAAATTGATAAAAATTGAAAGGAGTAGTTTCGTGCATTAATTTCTAAATGTTTAAACAATAATTTTATTGACAATAAACAAATTCTGCAACAACTTATCATTGAAAAAATGGTAATGAAATTTTACGTACATAAAAAGAAAAGTAATGGGTAGTCCTTGTTAGTGGAGATGCACCCTGAGACTTTCTGAAAATTATGAATTTCAAATCTTTTTTTCATATCTTATAAAGCGCTCGAACGAACCTGTGAATATAAAAAAAAAAAGTAGGCAAAATTCAAGTAGAATCGTGTTTTTTTTTATATTTTCAATATGAAATTTTTAAAATTTTTTTCCTAACATTCATTATATTGGGAAAATTTTTTGAAAATACATAAATATTAAATACCTATAGATTTGAAAAAAATTGAAGAAATTCAGAGTGGAAATTTTTTTATTAAATTGGTACCATAGAAAGTTTTCCAACTTCAGAATTGTTTTAAATTCTAATATTCCCAAAATTTTCCCAAATTAGATTCAGAAAAGAAATCAAAATCATACATGTACCTATCTTAAAATTATTGCTTCTAGTCAGGGTTCAGGACAATTCATTTTTCATGATTCACGATTCAATGAATTATGAATCGTGAATCAATTCATATTTTGTCAATATGAATCGTGAATCATGAATCGTTCTAAGCTAGCATCATAAATCGTGAATCGATTCATATTTTTAGGACAATTCATTGTGACAGAGTCAAAGTCATAAAATTAAATTTCAAATTCACGAGGTGTGAGAGTGCCAAAACGCCAGAGCCAAGAGAGAAGAGACCAAGAGAAGAGAGTATGATGTGAATTTTGAATTTAAAAAAATATTAGAAAATAGACCGAAATTTACCATTTTGAAGTTCATTTGCATTTTAAATTCTGTAATTTCCATTGAGCCGCTATGAATCGAAAAACGAATAGTGAATCAATTCTTTTTTTAAGAAAATGAGTTATGAGTTGTGATCCGTCATAAAAATTAGAATGAATTGTAAATCATGAATCAATTCATTTTTTTTGATGAATCTTTGGAACCCTGTCTCTTCTCTCTTGGCTCTTGCATTTTGGTGCTCTCACACATCATGAATTTGAAATTTAATTTTCTGACTTTTGATTGGTCGAAATTAATCGTCTTAAAAATATGAATTGATTCACAATTCACGATTCATGATAATAGCTTAGAACGATTCATGATTCACGATTCATATTGACAAAATATGAATCTATTCATGATTCACACTACAAAATATGAATCGATTCACGATTGAACAACGAAATGTTCTATTGGATTTGATATGAAAGTGTTGTGATATGAAGCAGTACTCCACCCTCCAAGCACCTGCTTGTGTTTCACTGGTATAATGATTTGACTGAAACTGCTGATTTGAAGTGTTGTTTTTTAAAGAAATGAAAATTTATATTACATTTCTCTCGCCATCAAAATTTTTCCTTCGATATTTCTCAAAACGAAATATCTCTTTCAGAAGTACTATAATTTTGTGCCAAATACGGTAATGGAGTTGAATAATGATCGCTATCAATTGAGGTCTGCCATTTTCAAATCAAATACCATCACTGAAAATAAAACTGTAACATACTACCCAGTCTTGCGAGTAAACAAAAAATGGTGTATCATTCGTGATAGGATAGAATTTATTAAATGGCCAAATGGTTGTAAGAATGTGAGGCTTTTGTTCTATGAGAAAATTAATAAGCAAAGAAAGCAGCGAAAACAGTAGGTTCGGCGTACAAAGAGATTCAAAAAAGGCAAGAACATTATAATTCAAGTTAGAAACGACGTAATAAAAAAAGATGATATCCGCAAAAAATAAACTCCGCCAGAGAAGTTGGGGTCCCCGCCCAAGATCATCTGTAACATACATGTAAACTTTGCTGCAGAGTAGCAGTGTTACCAAATAGTAAATTGAAATTAAAATAAGTCAATTAAAGTAGGAAAGGGGTATGATATGTTTCGATGATACCCGCCCTGAAAGATATTAACTAGCTTTCAAAACGATTTAATATGGAAATGTTGTGATATCGAGCAGGAATCCGCCCTTGAAGCACTTGCTTGTGTTGAAAAAGTTGTTGAAAAAAAAAATTGCTAAAAAAGGAGTTCAAAACGATTTGATATGGAAATGTTGTGATATGGAGCAGGAATCCGCCCTTGAAGCACTTGCTTGTGTTGAAAAAGTTGTTGAAAAAAAAAATTTGCTAAAAAAGGAGGGCGGTTCGCTCTCCATAACGCTGTTACTAATTTCATGTGTAAGTGGTAGAGCGAACCGCCCTCCTTTTTTAGCAAATTTTTTTTTTCAACAACTTTTTCAACACAAGCAAGTGCTTCAAGGGCGGATTCCTGCTCCATATCACAACATTTCCATATCAAATCGTTTTGAACTCCTTTTTTAGCAATTTTTTTTTTCAACAACTTTTTCAACACAAGCAAGTGCTTCAAGGGCGGATTCCTGCTCGATATCACAACATTTCCATATTAAATCGTTTTGAAAGCTAGTTAATATCTTTCAGGGCGGGTATCATCGAAACATATCATACCCCTTTCCTACTTTAATTGACTTATTTTAATTTCAATTTACTATTTGGTAACACTGCTACTCTGCAGCAAAGTTTACATGTATGTTACAGATGATCTTGGGCGGGGACCCCAACTTCTCTGGCGGAGTTTATTTTTTGCGGATTTCAAAATTCTCTGACTTTTCCAGACAGTCCCAATTCCCTGACTTTTCCCAGTTTTCCAGAGAATGGAAACCCTGTCAATGTATTGTTCGAGGGTCTATAGGCTCATGTAGTTAGAATCACACTTCTTAAATTTGAATCAGTAAAATTCGAGACAGATTTCATCTATTTCTTTAAATTTAATAAATTTCACTACAAATCAGTGATTTTTCACTAATTTTTCAGTTAATAATAATTTTTTTTTTTTGTCAAAATGAGAAGTTTGTTTTTCATTGAGAAAATCGTAGTAAACCAAATAATTACGCAAAATTATGATTTTCCCAGGTATTGCTCAATGATTTGAATATAATTCGAAAAAATAATGTGGGAAAGTGCAGGGGTTCCCAAAAATGGCATTAGTATACAAAAATGAATGAGGAGCAGGAGGTAGAGACTAAAGACTTCGCCTCCCTTCATTACTAAAATATTGATGAAAAATAAGAAACGTCAGATTTTGATAGCCATTTAAACGGCTTTCAAAAAAGAAACATTTTTTCTTCTTTTTTTCTTCAATTCTAATGAACTGCAGGTCTAAAAATATTTTAGTAAAAAAACTAGGTAGGTACAGAAAAAGTTTAATTGAATGAAAAAATTATCAGATACATTTTAGGACGAATCGTTTTCCCATTTACTTTGAAAAATCTGATAACAAAAAAATCACTAAAAATCACAAAATTTAAGATTTTTAAACTCTTAATAAAAAACCAAACTTTAAAGTTGAAGTGTAATTATTTTGTGATATTTTATCTCTGTTCGAAATTTCAGATTTTTGAATTAAAATAAATATTCTGAAAGTTTTCAAAGATGACATCGATGAATAAAACAACACCGACGAATACGACAAGAATAGTGATAAGACTTGATTACTACACTTCCTAAATAATAGGTACACTGAAAGAAATGAAAATAAACGTTGGGTGATAATTACCAGACGTTGAGTAATTATTGCCGAGTAATGTAATCATTCCCGAATGAAATGTGCTCATTACTCAACGCTGAAGAATAACGACTCAATATTGGGGAATAACTACTCAACTTCAGCAATAATTACTCAGCCACTGGGTAATAATCACTGAATATTTGAGACTGTCCCCATTTTACCGAGTGATTAGGGAATAATTCACTAATCATTTATTTCAGAGTACCTAATGTTGAGTTATTATTCTTAAATATTGGGTAGTAAGTGCATTTTATTTGGGATCGATTCCTGAAAAATATAATTATTACCAAAAATTGGTAATGATTACCCGACGTTTGGTAAATTATCCACTTAATTGGTAATGATTACCCGGCGTTTGGTAATTATTCTTTGAGTCCGGTAATGATTTCTCAGCTTTGGGTAATCATTCCCCAACGTTTTTTGCACTTCTTTCAGTGTATAGGTAAGTATTATGATTTTTTTTTTAAATTTCATTTTGCATTCAAACAAGATGAACAAACTGTGAATAATTTATAAGAAATAGTAAAATTCTGATTTCTCTTCATACAACTCTACTCCCAACTCCCACTAAAAAAATTCTTCGAGTTCCAATGTTTATGACCTCAAAGATATATATGTATTATGTACATGATAATGAAAAAACAAATGGAAATGAGTGACATTTGAATTTTTCTTTCCCCACTCTACCTCACCTCAGGCTCATAGCCAAAAATATTTCCAGATTCGAATTTTACGACCTCGAAAATTACCATGACTCTAAAGTTGATCGATGATTCCTAAAAAGAATGACATCATCCCTTTTTCAGAGCACTTCACGATCCATACCTATATTATAAAGCTACAGGAATTTATTGATAAGAATTTCTTGCAGCCACAGAAAGCTTTCCAGAATTTTAATTTGTATCTCATAATTATTTTGGGTTATTTTTAGTTAAATTCTCCTTACTTACCGACATTAAGGACGTGAATTTTTCTTTATTTACTACGTTTTTCAACGAATAGCAATTATTATCAAATTAGTATTACTAATGCATTCATTTTTCAGAATTTTTTCGGCTTCCAAGTCAGCAATAGTGCCTCTCAAGACCAAAGCCGTTTAGTATCTTTTTCAATATTATTATTATTTAAAATTATCTTCATCTTCTTCTTTCTTTCAATTTTCTCTTCTCTTACATTTTCACTTTCTGTTCTTTCTCTTTTAACATGTTGTCTTTTTTTTTCAAATTTTTTAAAGTACATAATCAAATGACAGCCACTTGCTGCTACCTGGCCGACTATGCGAAGAAACTCACGCGTCACCTGTACGAATTCAACAATCTCGTCTGCAATGTGAAATACACATTGTCCAGACGTAAACTCGACTCTTGTTTGAGTTTGGCGCATCGAGGGCTTGCTCATCGGACCTACTTCAATTACCTAGTAACGCGTTATTATTCATAAAAATACACACATACGCATGCATACAACCCAGTTTTAAAAATTAGCTGTAGTCCACCCTATCTATGCAAGTCTTTTTGATTTATCCTTCTGCACTGAAACCTCGATGAGATATATGTAGCTACCGCATGCTACTTCGGTAGCACATTTTTGTAATATTAAAGTATGTATTTTTGTGATATTTACTCTATGTTTTTTTTTTTAAGATCATTACTTCAAACGAGATTTTAAGATGTTCTCTTTTCCGGCCACAAAAAAACGACTTAAACTCAACTCTAAAAATTCATGGTGACGCCTTCCTTCCAACTCGTTACAAAAATTTGAGACCATGAATTTATAACAAAAAAATTTCTAGCCTGAAAATTTCAAATTTTCTTCACAATTCAACCTCCTTCCCCAAGTAAGTATTAGGGTGGGCCGAAAAAACAATTTTTCGATTTTCAAAAACATACCCCCCGAAAAAGTTGTTGGCTGATGAGACTTGAAAAATAAAAAAAAAATTTCAAAATCAATTCATATCTTCCGATCGCGCATTGGCATTGAAATTTTCAAAAATTGGCTAAAATGCAATATTTTCACAACTTTGAGAAAATTTTGAAAAAATTTGAAATTCATTTAAATTGGTTTTAGAGCTTATCTAGTGACTATTCAAACCAAAAAAAAACAGAATTTTTTGAACAAAAATCATGCTTTACATCTTTTTTAAATTTCTGCTATTTCTTCGCATGAAATTATAAAACGTAGATTTCTTCAAAAAAAACGTGTTTTTCGGTCTATTTGGTCACTAGATAAGCTCTAAAATTGATTGTAATCAATTTTTAATTTTTTCCAAATTTTTAAAATTTCAAATTTTTGCCAATTTTTGAAAACTTTAACGCCAATGCGCGATCGGAAGATATGAATCGATTTTGAATTTTTTAATTTTATTCTTCAAGTCTCATCACCCAACAACTTTTGCGGGGGTATGTTTTTGAAAATCGAAAAAATTGTTATTTCGGCCCACCCTAGTAAGTATTTCAATTTTATAAATTCCACGAAAGTCCCTAATACAATTTCCAGCTTAGCCTGGAAAATATTAGATCGATGAAAAGTGAATTACCTATTATGAAGATGAGTACAAAATGTGATCGAGTCCGAATGAAGCGAGGATGAAAATTTTTGCAAAATAATATCCCTTATAAGTTGAAAATTCATCACTGCACAAGTGCACAATACCACGTCCCAGTAAAGTTTCCTAAATCGAGACCAAAAAAAATGCGGATTCTCTTTCATTTCATTCCCTTCTTCAAAATAGTAAAGTAATCAGGGGCATCATGGCACTCTTTTCTCGTAACGAAAAGCCTTCAAAAAACAGCTGAGACTGATTTTTTTGAAGAGACTTTATTGTTTAGGGCTGAAACGATTGCAGAATCGTGTAGAATGGAGTTTTTTCTATCTAAAGCAATTGTTGGTTTCTCCCTACAACTTTTTTAGGTCGATAGATTCGAGTTTCTGTGACTCTTATCCATTCCTTTAGCTAAGCTAAAAAAAACGTTTTCGAGGACGCCATGTTTCGAAAAATTTTGCCATTTTCCCGGAGGGGAAGGGGGCAAAAATCAATACGTTTTCAAAAACACTATCCCAAATCGACCTATACGAGTTGTTTGAGTATGTTGGTGACGTGAACAAAAACCAAAAAAAAAAAATCATTCAATTCACTGGAAAATACAGGAAACGTACAGTACCGTGCAAATTAATGTGGACACACTTTTTTTGCATCTCCGGTCGTGACTTCAAACACTCGTAACGTCGGCAAACGTTATTCTTTAATCCTTTCTTCTTTTTTTTTTTGCCAGCGCGGGCACGAGCGCGCGAACTCGTACGTGTTTGAATTTTAAAAACTTAATTAGTCCTTGAAATTTTCGCCCGATAATTGATTCCATAATTTTTCTCAATACATACCTACTCTACGATCATACGGTACTGTAAGCATGCAACCCTAGTAAATACTCTTCAATTTTTTGAACCTCATTTTACGTGTGTGTAAGTATCCATTTTTTTGTGCATTATGATGGAAAAAAATAATAATAATAAATACAAAATTTAGTTGAAACAATTTGGCTCGAGCGGAGTGAGGGAAAATTTTAGATGAAAAATTTAACCCTACAATAAAATAAGCCCAAAAATTTAGATAATTCATACTACCGGGGAAATGCTTGAAATTTCAAAATTCTCCAACTTTTCCTGGTTTTCCAAAAAATGGACACCTGAATAAAAATAAGAAAATATGTACAGTGAGTACAAGAAACAAAAGCCATCTTGAGCTTTACAAAAAATACGGTCAAATCTCACAAGCCCAAAGAATTGGCAATTAAAAATTTTTCTGATTTTTTTTCTGAATGAAAATTAATATCACGAGTCCCACATTCAGTTCAGGAATAAGAAGTGGAAAACCATTTTTTTTTACTCGATTTTCAACAGTTAAGGCAAATTGGAATTCTTCTAAGCAGAAAAATCATATGTAAAATACATTTGTAATTTTCATTCCTAATGCAATGCATTTCAAATTCTTCTCCTACAGATCCACGATTGCTCTTAATCTCAAGCATGAATTTTTTATTAATTCAATAAAGTTTTGAATTTTATTCATTGAATCTATTTTTAAAATGATTAAATTTCACATTCACGAGTTCCGAATGTTTCGATATGCCTTATTCAATTTTCCAACCAAAATTCCACACTTCCTATCATACGTTAATCTTTGATATTAACACAATGTAAATACAACTGTTCTATTCCGATAATGGCACATCGTCATTATTACCAAATAACTCGAGAGTTTTCATTTCACCGCGTAATTACGATAAAATCTAATTATATGGTATCAAGCATTCGCACAAAACCACCGTTCTACTTTCAGAAACGATCTTACGAAAAAGTCGACGCAGCATATTCACTTTTTATGGGTAAATTTCCATTAAACGGGTCTCTAGTTAAACTCGTAATACTGTAAAATCCGCAGATCCCTTATCACAGATGGGAACCAAAGATGACGTTGCATTTAAATATGTTTACACGTTTACTTGGAAAATCATCTTATGAAATCGACTATACGAGGTAATTAGCTCATAGAATCTGTTTGAACAAGGTTCGATATCCGCGTAATGACAGATTCTCACATACCAACAAAATTCGCAGAAATGGTTTTCGGCACGTAGAGTGAAATGACCTTACGTTGAATGTTTTCACCAAAACGACCAGTCGAATAATAAAATTTTTTACTACGTCTGTCTCTCGTAACTTTCGGCAAATTTAATTACCGTCGAAACTGTAGAGTGGCTAAATGGTAAAATTTTATCTCGCTCTAAAAACATCCGATACAAAATGACAAGGCTGAGTCGAGTATAATGGTCTCGTCCCACCGTAGTAAAATATTTCAAAAATTTATTTCACGAAGTATTACCAATTTTCAGGGCGAAGTTGCACACCACAAAAAATTATAGCGGAAATTTTCCTTATGCACTGTGCCCTTCGTAAAGTCGGAACGTTAACTCACAAAATACACAGTAAGATTGGGCTGGTGGGAGGGGAAAACGGTGGTGTTGAAAGAAGGGTACTTTGTAGGGGACCTTTCGTCGTCGTATTTCACCGTCGGCAGCATTTGCTTCGCATTATTACACCGGAGGCGCGATAGAAATGAGTTGGAAAGCCGTTCGACTAGAAAAAATGAAAGATTATGCTTTCGATTCCGGCATTCGATATCTGATATGTATATTTTTTAATAATATTTTTCCTCGCGAGTTTTCCAAGCGAGGGTAATTTTCCCCCTTTGACGAAATGCGAAGTCGTATGTGTAGTTGTGCGCAAAGTTGGACTATGAGCGTTGTTAACCTGCCATCTGTTCTCTTACGAGAGAACTATTTTCAATAATGCGAAATTTTAGGAAGACGTAACTTGATCTTATGGGAAAATTTCACCAATAATAATATGACGAGTTCAAATTACCTTCTCTTTATACAACATTCACCATACATTCAATTTACGTAATCTCCAGAATGGGTAAAACAATATTTTTGAAATTTTTGTGATCAAATTTTCCCCATTTTAAAGGGATTTTAAAATTTTGAAAAATTTCAAAAAAAATTGGGGAGGGGGATGACATGGCTGGATTTTTTAAAAATGTTCGTCATGCATTCAAGTATATTTTACTCCACAGAATGGGTCAAGTTGGCATTTTCACAACACAGGGAGGTAAAAACGACGACTTTCATATATTTTCAATTCAATTCGACTGGAAATGGAATTTTCCCGAATTTTCTGCGAAAAAGACCACCATATTCGAACCCCTCAAACCTAATTTTTTCCACTCAGAAGTTCAATTTCGTAATTTCACAAAGTGACCTTCCTCCCTGCTCCGTTTCTCGCTCCGAGACCCAAGATCATATTTCAAAACAAAAACTAATCTCCAACTTAGCAATTCGAACAACGGACGGAGAGAAAATACAGAAATTATACAATCAGAACTTCGATAAACACACGTCCCTGTCCCTGGTCCACGATCAAATATTTTTTCACGACGATTGGAAAATGGAAAAAAGATACCATCTAAAATTGACATAGCAGGAAGGGAAAAGCTATTATATTCCAAGAATCGATTTGTAAAGAAAATAAATACAAAATTATGTTTTTTGATACGCAAGAAAACGAAGAAAAAATCCGTCGAGAAAAAAAAATAGCGAAGTAAGAATCGAAACACGCCGCGCCGTTTCGTCATGAAATATTTACACTTTGGAAACAATGATCGATAGATTTGCGCGATGCAACACTCGCGAGAAAATATTTTCGAAATGATTGATCGTCTGCTTTCTCTGACGTTTCAAAAATATGATTTCTATTTAACCGGAAATTTACAAATGTAACGATTTTTTATTTCGGAATTCTCAGCGTCGTTGTTTTTCGCGCGAAATCGAAAGAAAATATCGAATAGAGAGTGAATTTGAACAACAACAACAAAAAAAAACCAATGAATATAAAAACCTTATTAAACAGTTATAAAGATATGAAAATAGGTTATTTTGATGTTGGAGATTATTTTCATTAGTTAGATTCGTTATCACCGACGACGTACAATTTGATAGAATTTCATCATTCGTACTGGTATTTTTAAACGTTTTATTATTAAATACCAGACAAGAACGAAGTAACTTCAAAACACCGAGGATTTGTAAGGTCGAAATTACTCCCTTATTATTACTTTTCATTGTATCAATTTTAAAAGCACACAGGTACAAACGTTGTGCCATTGTGGAGCACGAGAAACAAAAAGTTTATAGAAATAAGCACGTCGGTGATGTCGTATACGAGAGACTGGACAAATATCAGAAATACTTTTAGCAAGATGAAATTATTTTTCATCTTCTAAGGATTTATGGACATCCAGTGGCGTAGCCAGGATTTCGTCAAGGGGGGGGCAAGAACAAATTATGTCAAATTTTCTGTGGTCGTTTTGAAACATAGCAAGTGTTTTTTCGTAGTGTACGTATAACCGAGTCTGAGGTAGGGGGTGTGTAATAAAAAGACTAACACAACGATGTAAAATGGACACAGGACTTAGATTAGAGGTACAAAAATAAGCCTTTTTTCGCAGGCTTCTCTCAGAACGTTCATTAAAATTGAGATCGATTGATAATTACGTTCAAGCCCGAGCGAAGCGAGGGCGAAGCTTTGAAAAAATTGAATTTTTGATGTCTAAAATAGACCATTTTCCTCAATTTTTGACACTTTTCTCCCATTATACCATATTTTTTAAAGACCATGGCCGGCCATGGGGGGGGGGGCAATCGCCCCCTTCGCCCCCCCCTTGGCTACGCCACTGTGGACATCTTTTTTTATCACAGCATAAAATGAAGAATGATTCCACAACTAAAAGGGATTAGTCAATACCTAGTCATGAAACGTAAGAATTGATTCAAGCAGACGAACCATCACCACCAAAGTAAAAGAATAATAAATTAAATTTGTTGAGTCGGTCTCTTGCAAATTTGCATAGATTCTCCATCGACATCGATAAAGCATTCACCGTGGAAATAAGTGGCAGGTCAAGCGCGCCACAGGTATTATAGACGTAAGCTAAAAATTTTTTTCATGAATAAGATATTTGACTCTATTTTTTATTTTGAATGGTACCTACATATGAATTTAGATGGTTTCAAAATTGATCTTGAATATTTCAAGCAGCTACACACATTAAAATGCATTGAGCAATTTATCGATTTTTGGCCAATTTTTTAGCCATAATTTACTTTGAGAATGGCGAAATAAGTACAAGTAGGTATTTGAAAATTACCAAAAAAAATGAAGTGAATTTTTCTCTTTGAAGAAAGGGGTTGATGGAGGGCGGAGTGACAAATTTTCAGGAACAAAAACTAAAAATTAAAAAATTGAACAATTGAATAACAAATGATTTGTAAGCAAAGGTGTTGGTTCGCAACGATGCGACATCAACCTTCAATGTTCTTTTTTCTATGAAATGAAATAGCATTTGAAGTTAGCTTCATACGGACACGGAGTCTACGCGCATGTAAACTTCCCCTCACCTCACTCTTTGTAAAGGCAAAGAAAATGCACATTTAATCAGATTTTTAATCATTTTATAAAACGTTTTGACGTGGACAAAATAATATTGATTTTTTTTTATTTTTTTAAATTCGCAGTGTAAGCTCAGCTTACAACAGTATGTACTACGAACACGAAATAGAAAAAAAAGCTCGCCAGGTAATTGGTAAGACATCATTATAGTCCTTTTCCATCTCTATTCAACGGCTAAATTTTACAACGCCTTAGGTGGAGTAAGGAGGCATGGGGGGGGGGCTTAAGCCTCCCAATCCCAATCAATTTCGTGTGTGTTTTTCACTAAAAAAATTTCGTCAACATTCAATATTTCAAGGGATCAACTACCTATCAATATGCGACGAATTTCTTTTCTTTTTTTTTTCAAGCTACTATAAAATGGTTTCATTAATATTTAACGAAAATAATTAAGTGCTTATTAGCTGTTTATTATGAAATCTTCTCCAATTATCGGCAAATTGAATCGCAAGCATCACGAAAAATTACGAAATTGAACAAAAAAAATCACACTTATTGTTGTTCTCATTCAAAAATACGAAAAGAGCACAAAATTTTGTCGAAAACCTACGAAAAAGACGAAATTTTTACCTCAAAGTAATTGAATTTTTCATTCAACAGCCATTAAAAATGAAATCTTTTCTTTCTGAAAATAGACAATTTTTCAAATCTTACTTTTCGCTTTGCTCTAGAATGTGAAGTCAGGAGTATGTATGTAATTAAAAATGAGATCGAAGATTTCGCCTCTTATTCAATAGGTACTTGATTCAAAAAGTGTTTTTTTTGAAAATTTTCGCTTTTGTTTCGCTCGGACTTGATCAATTTATGATACCTGATTATTTTTCAAAATGATGGTATGAACTCTCGTCCTTTCCAATTTAGTTTCCAAAGTAAATATTTTGTGGAGAGAAAAATTTCTCCTCTTCATTTTCTAAGGGACTTAGTATAGGTACTAAGATATAAGTAAAGTGGAATTTTTAAAAAATTTCCAATTTATTGGAACGAGAGATGATCATTAAGGAATTGTTTTTTGGTTTTTTTTTTGACAAATTATAAAATTTAAATCTCTTCTTTTTTAATAATCTTAGTCGGCGAATTTCTCACTTCCACGGATTTTTGCTCAAGCTTTGCCTTCGAAAAAGGATTCAGTAAAAATGACTTAATAGTAATGAAAGGCAGGGAGGTCGTCGAAAATGAATATTCTATTTCGTGTTTCATTCTTTTCAACCCCCCCCCCCCCAAAAAAAAGAAGTCACGTTTCATCTCCGACTATGCACGAAGTTCTTCGTTTTGTTGCCCAGCTTCGACGGAGATTCACATATACTTATATAATACTTGTATAATTCAAGGTGTAAGTTTTCTCAAATTCATTTACCATAATTTCTTTCATTGGAAACCGCAGGTCGACAGGGCGTGCGCGTAAAATCATGATACTGCGGGCGAAAGTAAACAAACAATCTAACTCAACAATCAACTCCGACTGGTTTCCAGCAACCAGGGCATAGGAGTCGACTCTGAAGTCAGAGTCAAACTGTCTCCAAATTGACTCCTGGGTCAAGTTGGAGTCGAGAGTCAAGGTATAAAATTGACTCCGGGGTGGAACCGGAGTCAAGAGTCAAGATCTGAAATTGACTACAAAGTCAAACCGGATTCAGGAGTCAACTTTCTATTTTGACTCCGGAGTCAAGCCGGAGTTGGAGTCGATTTGGAGTCAGTTTGACTCCGACTCTTATTTCTTAATCACAATATTCAGGGCAAGGCATAGGAGTCTTAGTCAAATTGACTCCAAATTAAGATCTGAAATTGACTGCGGAGTCAAGTCGGAGTCAAGAGTCAAGGTCTAAAATTGACTCATGAGTCACGCCGGAGTCAGGAGTCAAGGTCTGAAATTGACTCCGGAGTCAAGCTGGAGTCAGGAGTCAACTTTTTTGCTGACTCTTATGCCCTGCCAGCAATAAATTGAAAAACTCTTTTTTGATTTTAGGCATCGAGTTTTTAAAATTCATCATCATACATGAATTTTTCGACGGCTGCGATTCGCATTCAAATTCTTCTTTTTCAAAATGTTGGTTATTTGATGATGAAACACTCGTAGGTAATTCAAAAAAAAAAAAAAAATGAAGCTATAATATTACGTACGACTGCTTTTCACAACCAATATTAAAATAACAAACCGAATAATTATTTTTTCCTATTTCACCCCAACACAGCTTCGATCCTTCCGGTTTTAATTATTAATTAATGTATACATTTTATAATTCGAATTTTTATTGAAAAATCATTTACTGTAGACACTTCAGATACAAAACACGGGACAGAATCATTAAAAAAACGTTACCTTCGTTTAATTTACAATTCAATTTGCAATTTCATTTCGTTAATTTTTTTTTTCGTGCGTTGAATGTTTCTGTAGCAGGTATTTTTTTTCATTTCGAATCCATTGTTATAACTTAATTAGAACAGTTGTAGCGAAAAAATATTACCTGTACATTGTTTCCGTAGTTTTATGAAATTCATTCCATTTACGACAATATTAACATTACCTTTTCGGGCCTTTTGTTTCATTTAACCGAGGTTTATTTAAAACAACATCCGTTTCTATTATCTTTACAACAGAAACTGAATTTCCTTTTGTTTTTATTATACTTTTGATTTCGGCTAAAGGAGTCACAGTCGAGTCGAGAAAAACGGCACGAGTACGACTTATAGAAGTAGGTAGACAAGGATACACTGATCCTATACGTAAATTCAGGCTGATAAAAAATTCCAGAAAAAATTTCTCTTAACGTGTCAATTATCGGTATCGTTAGTTTGCTAACAGAACTCGAATGAACAACGAAACGAAACCAGCCATAAAAGTTAATTCTAAGCTTTACGATGGTAAAAATTGAAAATCAATGCAGAAGGTAAGTAGATTACCCTTGCACACGACCTTTACAACACGGCGCAAACAACCATCTATTTGTAATTTTACCGAACTGCAGACTCCCCTCGTCTAATTTAAACACCGTGCAGTATAAATTTTCTACACTTTATTTGTAGGTTCTTTAAACAGGATCAACGTTATGTAATTCGGTAAATGTATAAAGAATAGAGTATTTTCCAGGTTACGAGCAAAACAAAACACCGAGTAATCGCTTGGGATTATGTGGAGGTTTCTTCTTTTTATAACCGGTACAAGCGAATAAATTCCTATAGCTGTTCTTGCTCTGTGTCTATTTAAAATATATAAGAGATAATTAGCTTCTTGCTGGCGAGGTTTTTCTCAAGACAAGGATTTGTTTGGTTTGAGCGTTATTGGAAGAAGTTTTCGATCAATTGGAATTAATATCAGGGATTTTAATATACTGAGGTGATGGAGAAAATAAGCAGCTACTAAAAATTTGTGGTATACACTTTTTGCCAATCATCACTTTTGAAGGGGCTGCGGAGATTTTAATTTTCGTCAAAAATTGATTTTTTCGTCAATTTCATTGAAATTTTGATCTCCGCAGCCCCTTCAAAAATGATGATACGCAAAAAGTGTATACCACAAATTTTTTTGCAATTTTTTTTCTATCATTTCAGGTACTTAGATTGATAATTTCGGTCAAATGTAGAAAAATTGAATTTTACGAAAATTTAAAATTACTGCAGCCGCAGCCCCTTCAAAAACGAAGATAGGCAAAAAGTGTATACCACAATTTTTTTGCAAATCTTTTTTTCTACCATCCTAGATACTTAAATTTACGATTTTATTCATTTTTTGAAAAAATACTACACGTCAAATTTTCATGTATAAATGGTTGCATACGATGAACATTTAAGGGGTCTGAGGCCGGGTGTTTGAAATTCCCCGCGCGCTGAACTATACGTTAGGGTGGGCCGAAAAAACAATTTTTTCGATTTTCAAAAACATACCCCCGCAAAAGTTGTTGGCTGATGAGACTTGAAAAATAAAAAATTTTTTTTCAAAATCAATTCATTTATATCTTCTGATCGCGCATTGGTATTGAAATTTTCAAAAATTGGCTGAAATGCAATATTTTCACAACTTTGAGAAAATTTTGAAAAAAATTGAAATTCATTTAAATTGGTTTTAGAGCTTATCTAGTGACTATTCAAACCAAAAAAAACAGAATTTTTTGAACAAAAATCATGCCTTACATCTTTTTTAAATTTCTGCTATTTCTTCGCATGAAGAAAAATCAAAAAAAAAATTATAAAACGTAGATTTCTTCAAAAAAAAAAGTGTTTTTTGGTCTATTTGGTCACTAGATAAGCTCTAAAACTGATTGTAATCAATTTTTAATTTTTTCCAAATTTTTGAAATTTCGAATTTTTGCCAATTTTTGAAAACTTTAACGCCAATGCGCGATCGGAAGATATGAATCGATTTTGAATTTTTTTATTTTATTCTTCAAGTCTCATCACCCAACAACTTTTGCGGGGGGTATGTTTTTGAAAATCGAAAAAATTGTTATTTCGGCCCACCCTACTATACGTTGGTACTAGTTTCTAATCTCGATTCCATACTACCTATGGCCGGCTAAAGTGCCAGTTGTTAATGGTAATGCCACAAACTCGTTAACCGAATGCGAACTGTGGCTCAAATTCATGAATGTCGTTAAGAACACACAATCTATTGAAAATCCAGACCTTAAAATTTGGAGCATTGAGTATATAAAATCAATGTGGTAAGATAATATTGTATTTTCCGGATTAAAAGGCTTGTAGCATGAATTCGGACCGGCGCGCTAGTGTCGAAACCCTGATAAACAACTGATAAGGAAGTGAAACGGTCAAACATTTTAAGTTTAACATTGGTTCTTATGGGAGAATCTGATTTTTTGAACATTTTTTGATAAATGCTAGAAAAGTATACATTTTTAAGAAAGTATATTTGAATTTTCTTATTCGCCATGAAATTACCTTTCGAATGACTCATCAAAACCGAAATTTCATTTATTTAATGCGTTGTTTTTCCTTTTTAAACTTAAATGTGACCGTTTCACGAAAATAATGAAGTGAAGTGATAGCTTTTTCACGAAACGGTCACATTTAAATAGGAAAAACAACGCATTAAATAGATGAAATTTCGGTTTTGATGAGTCATTCGAAAGGTAATTTCATGGCGAATAAGAAAATTCAAATATACTTTCTTAAAAATGTATACTTTTCTAGCATTTATCAAAAAATGTTCAAAAAATCAGATTCTTCCATAAGAACCAATGTTAAA
Organism: Pseudococcus jackbeardsleyi; assembly: GCA_038380155.1. NCBI lineage: Eukaryota > Metazoa > Arthropoda > Insecta > Hemiptera > Pseudococcidae > Pseudococcus > Pseudococcus jackbeardsleyi. The sequence continues at coordinate 49,746,763 of CM076242.1, forward strand.
TTTAAAACTGTTTGACCGTTTCACTTTTTCCACCAGAGTGCGACTCTTTATGTGCGCGGCTCGAATACAAACAATGTGTGTATGCAAGTACATTTATTTTCATCAATCACTATAACCTTGTCGCTATACTCACTCAATCAAACAATTAATTCGCGCGTGCGACACGCAAATCCCGAATCTCTAACCGAGAATGTGTAAGGCACATATTAAAGCCCTCTGATTGGTCCTTTCATCCTGTCCACGACGCCAATTTTTATCAACTGATAAAAGTGATAATGCACAATGCGAATTGCAAAAGTGCGAATAACGAGTAATTATCTCCGCTCGTCTATTTTAATTTTCAATCATCATGCAAAAATGATAGGTATTTAAACTTTTTAACATTTCTACATACCGAACAAAAACACAATTGCGATAGATTCTGCGACCTTGAGTACCTTCATACCTAAGTTGAAGGTTTAATGTTTATTGTTTACCCTTAGCACACTCGAAGATGGGAAATCACAATTCGTGAAATTTAGCCATTTTTCATATACTATCAAGTTAAAGATGTCACTGTTCAATATCATTTGTCACTGTACAATATCATTTTTTTTTTTTAATCAATATCTGAATGAAAAAATTTGAAAAAAAATTTTTTGGCAAATTTTTGGCATAAGAAAATTTTGCATGTTGCCAAAAAATTTTGCATGTCGCACTTGCGACATGCGCGACACGAAAGTTTCCGCCCTTGATCCAAAGTTCGCATTCTGTCAATGTATTGGAGTTTGTATGTAACATTACCATTCATTATAATGGTAATATTACAAACTCCAATACATTGACAGAATGCGAACTCTGGATTAAGTTTGAATTTGCAAGTTTTCCTATTTTTTACGAGTGTTAATCCACATGATCTTTCCAGAATGTTGTTTTTTATAAGTATTAATAATAAGAAATATATTATTTTCGGAAAATACAGGTTTCCTTTTTTTCATGGCGAATTATTATTAGTGATCCCGATTTTATTATGTAGGTAGATGGTTTTCAACTCCTAATTACTCGGTTGAATTCTTTAACGTATCATAGGAAAGCGAATGAAGAAGTAGGTAATCATAACTTGAAACTATCAATATTCTGATAAAATTCAATATGCCAAGTAATTTTTATAATGACAAATTTTTCGATTCACGTGATAGTTTCTTTTCCTTAACATTGAAGAAAAAAAATATTCTGAAAAAATTCAAAATCTCCTGAATTTGGGCCAAAAAAGGGGGTTAGTGAAGGTGCCTCAAAGACGACAAAACTTTTTTTGATGCAAGTACCCCGATCGTTGTACGAGTACGTCGTCTCTAGTTCAGTGCATCGATTCCGATTGTGTATAGTATTTCATACGTGTTATCAGTTACTAGTCAGACCATGTAGCTTTGGTTATATGATGGATCCGGAAAAAGAAGCGCTCCTGACTGAAAATGCTCAGTTAAAAACTGAAGTCGAGTCCTTAACTTTTCAATTATCCAGTCTTCAAGCCAGATTGGACAATTTTTTCAAAATAAACAGCCAAAGGAACCCAAAACGCACTTCTTCAGAAGTAAGCTCGCCAGAAAATACCACTCAGAAGAATAATCACAACGATAGTTCAAATATCTCAACAAATGATACTCATATCAGTAAGCCACCTCCAATTTTTATTGAGGCAGTCAAAAATATCAAAGTTTTTGATGAGTTCTTGAAAGCTCATGGCCTTGAAACTTGTGAGCGTAAATCGCTATCATCAGGTAAAATCAAGATTCAATCGAAAAACATCGACGATTATCGGAAGCTTGTCAAAACGTTTGATAAAGAAATATCTGAACGTAAACATCCAGATATGGGTAATTTCGTATTTCATACCTACCAGCTTAAAGAAGATAAACCTTACGTGTGTTTTATTCGCCACCTCCATCCAACTACTGAGGTTGATGAAATTAAAGAAGAACTATCGGATCTTGGCTTCTCAGTTCGTAACATTGTGAATGTTCAAATTAAGAAGAAAATAGAAGGAAAGCCTTCAATTATTCGTTTACCCTTGTTTAAGGTGGAACTCGAACCTAATGCTAATAATTCAGACATCGAAGATGTTACGTTAATCCTACATAGTAAAGTGATCATTGAAAAACCAAGAATACCAAAAAATAAAGCAGATAAAATCCCCCAGTGTAAAAGATGTCAAGACATCGGCCATAGTCAAAAGTATTGTCGAAGACAACCACAATGTGTCAAATGTGGAAATGATCACTGGACAAGTGATTGTAAAAAAAGCAAAAAATCTCCTGTTAAATGTGCCAATTGTCAAGGTAATCATACAGCAAATTATCGTGGTTGCGAAGTGTATAAAAATAAAATTAAAGCCATCATTGATCCAGTACAGTTTGGAGGTTTTAAAGCCAAGCAGTTATCTCATCCTCCTTCAAATACCACAGTAGGCAAATCTTATGCCGATGCCTCTAAAACTAATGCCCTTGGTCAAAATAATATGGCGCTACCTAAATCAAATTCTAATGTTGAGAACTCTAAGTTGGATGATATTCTCAAAAAGTTAACGGAGCTTACTACATCAGTGAGCAATATCGCATCAAGAGTTACATCACTGGAATCCAAAGTGACAAATGCCAAATAATTATGAACCCGTTTATAAAAATTCTAAACTGGAACGCCAATGGTCTCTTATCCAGGAAACTTGAATTTGAACAGTTGCTTGAAAGTAAGAAAATTGATGTGGCATTTGTTTCGGAAACACATTTCACAGACAGGTATAAAATCAGTAAATTGAAGAACTATTGTGTTTTTTCAACAAATCATCCGAGTGGTAAAGCTCAAGGTGGTGCTGCTGTTTTTGTCCGGCGAATTTTTGCTCACCATACATCATGTAAAATCAGTCAGCCTAATCTCCAGATTGCAGCTGTATCAATGAAGGTTAATGGCATTGATACGATCCTAGCAGCGGTATATTGCCCCCAAATGCGAGACCAAGTGCAAATTCTGATACATTCAGCAGCCTATTCCAGGATCTTGGAGCAAGGTGGATTTGTGGTGGGGACTTCAACGCAAAAAACATTGCATGGGGTTCTCGCCTAACCTCTAAAAGGGGTGGTGATCTTCTTAAGTCAATTTTGCTAACAAATGGATTACCTATTTCTGATGGAAAACCTACTTATTGGCCTGCAGATCAGCAGAAGATTCCTGATGTTATCGATTTCTTTGTAGTTAAAGGTATTTCTGCTCAATACATGCATGTTGAAAATTTATGTGAGCTTTCCTCAGATCATTCGCCTCTCATACTTACAGTTGGTGCTGTAGTATTAAGGAAGCCTAGGCCAGAGACTCTTTGTAACTCAAAAACAAATTGGGACCAGTATAGATCAGTACTCTCAACAAAAATTAATTTAAATATTAGCTTGAAGACAGTTGATGAATTAGATGTGGCAGTTTCCAACTTCACCAATCAAATAATAAACTCTGCAATGGAATCAACACCTGTGGGGAATGCCCAATCTACAAATGAGATTTATTATCCAGAAGAAGTACTCAAAATGATTCGTGAACGTCGAAAGGTCCGCAAAAGGTGGCAAAGTACCAGAGATCCGGTTCTCAAAACAGAATTTAACAGGCTGTGTAAGCAAACCAAAGATCTACTGCATAAGTGTAAAAATGACTCTTTTGATGACTATTTATCAAATTTATCACCTTCAAAAGTCACAAATTATTCGTTATGGCAAGCTACCAAAAGAATGAAGCAACCTATCTCTTCAGTACCACCAATTAAGGATCATCTTGGAAGATGGGCTAAAAATGAGGAAGAAATAGCTGAGGCTTTTGCTGTACATCTCGCTAAAACTTTTACTACAAACGATATTACCTCAAATGTGATACCAAATTTGGAATTTAATATACAAGATCAGTTGGCGCATGTATCCCCCAAGGAAACCTCAAGAATTATTCAACAACTAAAACCTAAAAATCTGCCGGAAGTGATAAAATTTCACCAATAATGATCAAGGAATTACCTAAGAAGGGGTCCTTCTGTTGACCTACCTGTTTAACGCTGTTATTCGCCTCAGATACTTTCCCAGTTTATGGAAAATTGCCAGAATAATTATGATTCCTAAGCCTGGGAAACCTCCACAGGATCCGGCATCATACAGACCTATCTCATTGCTGCCTGTACTATCCAAATTATTGGAATCAATTTTATTGGATAGAATGGAGAAATATATGAAAGTTATTATCCCAGAGCATCAGTTTGGGTTCCGTAAAAAGCATTCAGCTGTTGACCAGGTACATCGACTGGTGCATATAATTGAGGAAGCAATGGAGAATGGGGAGTTTTGTGTCATCGGATTCCTTGACGTTGCCCAAGCCTTTGATAGAGTCTGGCACCAAGGTTTACTTCATAAACTTGGTAAACTGCTGCCAGCCATCTTATGTGATATTTTTGCTTCATTTTTGACGGATAGAAGGTTCTTTGTTCAATATGGAAGTGCTTTATCTTACGAATACCCTATGGAAGCTGGAGTACCTCAAGGTAGCAAGTCCGGGCCCAGATTATACTTATTTTATACACATGACCTTCCAACCAATTCGGAAACTACAAATGCGACATTTGCTGATGATACTGCATTGATTGCAGTAGGCAAAACACATCAAGAAGCTATAGATAAACTGCAGGCTACTTTTACAAAAGTGGCCTCATGGGCAAATCAGTGGAAGATAAAATTGAACCAGAATAAATCATCTGTGACTACCTTTACAAATAGGAAGTATGGTTACATTCCTATATATTTAAACGGTGAAATTGTTCCTCAAATGGATGAATCAAAATACTTAGGAATGCACCTCGATTCCAAACTTAACTGGCGGGTTCATATTACAAAAAAAAGAAAGGACCTTGACCTGCGTCTGAATCGTATTTATTGGCTTATTGGCAGAAGCTCAAAGTTGAGTTATGAAAACAAGAGACTAGTGTACAACTCTGTAATTAGGCCAGTCTGGCAATATGGAGCCCAACTTTGGGGCTGTGCAAAAAAATCGAATCGAGAAATAATTCAAAGGTTCCAGAACAAGGTACTGCGTGTTATGTCCAATGCTCCTTGGTATGTATCAAACAGCACACTACATCGAGATTGGCGAATTCCATATGTTGACGAGGTGATCAATATCACAGCTAAAGCTCATACCAGCCGACTACACAACCACCCAAACACGGAAGCTATCCAGTTGCTTGACAACTCTCAAATAAAACGGAGACTTTGGAGGACTAAACCAACCGACCTCGGTGCTTAAATTCGGCAACGTTGGAGTAAAGCATTGGCTGAAACTCCCACCCGTAATATCCTGGATATGATATAAGCATACATTGTATCCAATATAAATGTTAAAAGGAGAATGCTCATGGGCAGTACCTTATACTGTATAATAAAAAAAAAAAAAAAAAAAAAAAAAAAAAAAGTACCTATTCAAAATTTGAACAAAATGCAATTTTAAAAATTGATTTGTATGGCGAAATTGACGAAATTGAACTTTTTCGGATAGAATAAGAATCAGAAAAATTAGTTTTTCATTACTGATTTGATTTTTGATAAGTTTTTTTACAATATCTACTTACTTACAGGGTGAAATATTCAACTTCAAATTCAAATTTTTATTGAAAAATTGCATTGAGAATTTCGAGGTGAAGTATGGAGTACAGTTCAACCCAGAATGGAAAAAGATCAACGAATATACGATTCCAGTTTGTCAGTCGATGGAAATTCGCCGCCAGAGACTGCGACATATTGTATTGAACACAAACGCCTCTCTCGTAATTCGTCTTAGAGCAGAGTTAGTAAGAGTAAAGATGAACACGTTGATATTCTGCAAGCACTTATGACAATTTTATTCAATTCTTTCCCATGAAATAAACAATGAATGCAATGTCATATGGACAAATATACACGAAACAGCCATTCAAGTTTTTTTAAACACAGTTTCAAATACCAAATTGAATGGGAGCAACAATCATTATAACGTTGTTGAGATAATCAGAATCAGAATTGATCATGAAAGAATTAAAGAACTAGAGGATAATTACTTTCGTATGCAATCAGAATTACAAGCTATCAAAGAAGGGGTCTATCACTGTATTTGACTATCCTAAAAAAAAAAAAAAAACGTAAAAAATACGCGCATGTTTCACACGATGCAAGTACATGGTTTATATACAATCTGATGCCCGATATTTTGTGAAATTTGAATTTTACAGGATGATAATGTACGGTTTTATTTTTTATTTTTATATTATTAATTGGCCACTATAATAGGTAGGTTGAAAATATTTTCTTTAAACAATCACTGATTAAAATAAATTGTAACATTTAAATACGTTTTGCGGACTTTTTTTTATATATTCTAATTACCTATTACTTATGGATGAAAACGAAGTGATTGTTATTTCGGATGATGAGCAAGAAATAGAGGTGACCTTAGATAAAGAAATTGGTGAAAAACCACCAAATTACCCTATGAATATTTCTGAATCCGAAGAAGAAAATGTTGAAAATGTCGTAAATGTCGAGACTGCGAAAAAGAGAAATGAATGGGATGACGTTATGGGAGATGACACAGATCCCATAATTGATATGATTGAATTTCAAAATAAATGTAGGTTTAGGAATTTATTTTCTTTTGAATTTTAAAAATAAAATAAAATTGAATTTTTTATAATTATTAAAACAGCGAGAAGCTGGCATATGACAAAGTTTTGGAATGTGCGTTGATAAATCTTGATGATTTGCTAGATTTGCAGAAAGATTTTGGAAAATTGCAACATGATTACATCGCTATTAAAAACAAAAATGAAAAATTATCCAAAAAAAAAATAAAATATTAATAGAAAAAAATCGTAATTTAGAAGGTATTCTTGGATATTAAAAAGAAAATTACGAAAAGCTGATTCGGGTGCAGGCGAAAGTTTTGGATGGGTTGACCAGAAATAAAGAAAAGTAAGTATTTGGAATAAGGGATGATTAAAATATTTAATAATGTATTTTAATAAGCCCAAAGAAGATATTATTGAGCCGAAAGACAGTGTGGATAAACAGGTTGAAAATCGACCTTATTCATCATTCATTGAAAGGATATAAGTATAATGAAATAGAAAGTGCAACAGCAAACGAAATGATAATGATCTCCATCCACCATTTGCGACCACTGTTGATTCATTACAGTGTTAAAGTACTACAATGGCTTGCGTGATTTATCCGTCGTTAAGTATCGTTTCTTTTTTCATACTCACGAATTATAAGCGGTTTTGATTGTTTAATATAAATATTTATTTTCAAGCTCGCGATTTTCTCGACCGTCGAGAGTAAGTAATCTTAGTTTAATCAACGATAGCGGTATTAAATATCTTAAGCAGAATGTGAGTTACGTGTCCAGGGGCGAAACTTTAGGGGGTGGGGAGTGTGGAACACTCTCCCCCCAATGTCGGTCGGCAAATCTTGAAAGAAGTCGGAAAATTTTGAAAACAGTCGGCAAATTTTTCAGACAATGAACCATTACAAAACGAACTATTCCCTTTCCGGAAAGCATCAATTTTTCAAATCTTAGCCCTCGCTTCGCTAGGGCCTCGGGCATATAAAATTCAAAATACATACATATATTATAAGAAAATATGGGTTGAAAATATCACCTCCCCTTAAAAACTTAAACATCAATTAAAATGAAGAAATTTTAGTTTAAAATGTCTTTTTTTTCAAAAAATTTTCGCCCTCGCTTCGCTCGGGCTCAATAAATTTCTGCATTTATTTTTTAAAAAAATTAATATTCTTCTCATAAATGAAAATCAAAAAACTTGGTGACCATCTCAAATGAAATTTTCGAAAATGTTCAATTTTTTGGAAGGAGGTAATTTCAGAAATACTTATTGTTTTTTTTTTTTTTTTTAATCAAAAAGTAGCACAAAAAATAAGAATTTTTTTATTTTCAATGCGTGTAGTTGGTAAAGTTCTTTTTTTAAAAAAAGAAATAATGGTCGCCAAATTTGATTTGACATGTTCACTCGAGGTTTTTGTACATGTTTTGAGTATAGAACTTTAAGTCGGCAAATTCGTGGATTCCACCCCCCTAAACCAAAAGTGAAATTTCGCCCCTGTACGTGTCTGACTTAAGTATAGAGTTGCCAAAACCCACCAAGTCCATATTGGAAGGCATAAAAACTTTGACGCTCTGGTGGAACCCAGGCCTCAAACTGAAATTTCAAAAAAAAAAAGTAACTTTAGTAACCATTTTCCATGAAAATAGTAACCAAAAAGTAACCTCAGAATCGTTAATTTTTAGGAGTTTCAGTAGGATTCGGGGGGGGGGGAGAGGAGGAGGAGGAGTGCAAAAACCAAAATTTTGATTTTTCCGCACATTTCGGCAATTTTAGAAGATATTGAATTTTTGGAAATTTTTGAAGATTTGAAAGCTTTTGCACGTTTGGAATTATTATAATGAGCAAAAATACTGACTTATATTGACCTCTTTTCTAAATCCCTCCCCCCACACACAAGGCGAAAATTTTTTTAAAATGAATGAATTTTCTGCCAATTTTTCATGTTATTTCAAATCTGTGACTTTTCGCTGATCTTTCAGTCAAAATTCTTATTGATATTTAACTGAAAGATTTGTGAAAAATCATCAATTCTTAAAAGAAAGGTAATTAAAAACCCCCCGAGCGAAGCGAGGGCGAAATTTTTTCAAAAAATACACGTTTTCACATTTTTTATAGTAAAAAAAATTCTGCCTCCTTCTTCCTTCATAATTGAAAAAAATGAGAGCCCGGTACCAAAATATTCTCCTTTGTACCTCCCTCTCGGCCTGATTGAGCTCAGACTGAGCCCGAGCACAGCGAAAGCGAAAATTTTTGAAAAATGGGCACTCAGAATCTGAAATTTTATTATCAGGTCAAACAAAATTGTGCTTTATTCGCGGTTTGTATTGACTTCAAAAAAAACGATTATCTATTAACTCATTTCCCGATCTCCTTCTAAAAAAATCAAAACATTTTTGAGAATTCCAATCAAAAGTATTACCGCGTTCTTTAGATAAATATGAGAAGGGACAATTTTTCTCACTTGAAAATAATAATTGTTTAGGTTGGAAAAGAAGAAGTTTCGTACAATCATTTTGAAAATGAAATGGTGTAAATGTATTGAGCCCGAGCGAAGCGAGGGCGAAAATTTTTGAAAAAAAAAAAAGGCATTCAACCGCTCAATATTTTTTCTTTTAAAGGAAAAATTTTGAAAATAGTAACTAATAGTAACCTCTGAAAGAAAAAAGTAACTTTTAGTAACCAAACTTAAAAAAAGTAACCAAGTTACTTAAAAAGTAACCCAGTTTGACCCCTGGTGGAACCTCAAAACTTTTTTCAATATTGATTTGAAATTTGGCACATTGGTTTCTCTCCTCTAGTAGCCACTTTTTCGCACCCAGGCATTTCAAATTTTGAAAGTCAGGGTTTTCGCTCCACCCTCGTGAATAACTAGTTTTGTCACTATTATTAAAAATATAAAAAGACAATAAACAACTCAAGAGAAAATAGCTAGTAAGTACTTAAGATTTTATTCAAATTTTGTCAAGTTGCAAAGCAGTTGGCAGCAATGTCGTATTTTTTTCTAAACATTGTCAAGACTATGGATTGATTCATCAAGAAAACTGATTAAAATTTTGATTAAATGGTTCATCACCCTCATAGAAAGATACTGCTAGTATTTTGCAAAAACTTACCTGCAGTTTTTTCGGGGAGAAAACAATACTCGTTTATTGAAATATGCACTACTTATTTTTTTTACGAGTTACTAGTCATCTACCATTCATAGGTACCACTAATATTTAAAAATACAACTGCGGTTTTTATGCACTGGTAGTTTTTGAATAGTGATGGTGTGGAAAATACTACTGGTTTCTGCGATGATACGTTTTTCAGTACTAATTTTTTGGAAAAAAAAAAACCTTCTCAGCGACTTCAAGAGAAATATTTAACTACGTTTACCCAATGAAAATAATTTTAGATATAATATATATCTCAAAAATGTCCCTTCTGATTTAATCAAATAATTGCATCAATTCATATATGAGAAAATGGTGAGAGTTCAGATACAATTTGATATAATGTAATAAAATTACATTCAATTTGATCAAATTATACCTGGAAAAAACCAAATGCGTAATTAGATGTTAATTTGATTGGGACATTTTCGAGATAATCACGTTGGTTCTGCCACGCCTCCATGATCTTGATCATTTCTAACCTAAATAACACAAAGTCAAAGTTTAAATTATAGAATTTGCAGATAATTTAAGGGCTTTGGATTGTGATTTCTGAAAAGAGTGTGGTTTTCTCAAAAATTCTCCTTTTTGGACAAATTTGCCAGTTTTCTCATTTTGAGACGAATTTGCAAACTTATTTTTACCAGCATTAAGTGTCTGAGTGGGAAACCGCTCCTTCCTCTCATCAGACCCCAAAATAGACCCAAAATTTGGATTTATACTCAACTTTAGTCTTTTTTCAACACTTCACGAGTAAAAAGGCCGAGCACACATTCATTGAAAATTACCACCGCAGCACCCAAGGAAGTAATAAAATTGATTTAATAATCGAACAGAACATGGGAAAAGTTGGTCGGGCAATGCGACCGAACAAAAAACCATCCCTCAGCAATCATAACTCATCCGCGTTTTATTCAAAAAACTAAATTAAAATCTTATCTGCGATCCAGTCGAACATAACCTAACCTAAAACAGAATCGCATTTCCTCAACACATACGAGGACGTTAAGGTATAACGATTTTAATGACGAAACTTTTTGTATTCGGCAAAGATGTAAACGGTTACGAAGGTGGAAGACGCAAAGCTAGGTGGAAATTTCCAACACGATGAGGCTACGTAAAGCAAATTAAATTAGGACATTTTAGCCGAGAATAAAGTTTATTTATTTTGGAACGGAATTAAAGAGGTTGAAAACGAAAATTCCCAATAAAAGAGAAATAGGAGTAATGGTAAGATTAGAAAATTACGTAATGGCGGAGTGTTATTTTTAAATTTTATTTCGCTATAACCGTTTTTGCGCCGCTGCTGCGGCCCACCATCCCACAGGTTTACCGTTGTGTGATGTTATTTAGCAACACTTTTTGTTGCTTTACGTATTTTCATTGTTGACTGGTGTGTTTACCTTATACCCGTTTCTGTCCCTTTTTTTTTATTGTTTTCTTTCGCGTTTATTCATTTACTCATTCGAGGAGACTTTTTCCCTTTTTTCCCCCTCTTTCGCACTTTTATTTGGTAATTTTAACGCGAGTAATTTTACTTTTTATCGCCGCTCGAGAGTTTATTCATATCCTCATTTTACCTTAATTAAAGAGACATTTCAGTCTATGGAATGCTAATTTGTACGACAATTAACACCGCGTATACTTTTTATTATCGAAATGTATGTTGCGAGATTTCTCTCGCAGCCAATGTTATAATATTTCAAAGGATTCGTTGGAAGTATTTTTTTTTCACGTGCTTTGTTAAATTTGTGTTCAAGGTATGCACATTTTATCAACCGAACGTGTATGTAACTTGAGAATCGAGATCTCAACAAAAGAATTGTAAACGTGCAAAATGTTCTTTCCAATTAGATACTTTATCTGTAATTACTTTTGAATGTAAAAGAGGTATTTATTTCATTTGGAAATTTTAAAAAGGTAATAGGGTGAAGATTTTTGGAGAGTACTTGGTCTTGAAAAAGAATTCGTACTGAAATCAAGAAACAAAAATTCATACTTTTTTTCGATATTTCTTTGAGCCCTTTTTTTAAATTCTGAAAAGATTAATCTCGTTCAAAATCTACTCCACATTGTAATCCTGCCGTAAAGAAGGGATCTAGTGAAAAAAAAAATCGATGTCTTATTTTTCACATTTTTGGTCCAAATACGTCCCAAAAATGAAGTCGAACGCCCTCGTCTCGAACGCTTCAAAAAATAATGTAACGCCACAATAAATTTTTATCACGCCACAAAAATTATGAAAAGAGTTTACAAAAAAATAGGTTCGAATACAAAAAATACTTACATCTATAAATCTGAATCAGTTGAAATTCACTGATTAATAAGACAAAAGTGCGCGACTGTAGAAATCACTGAAAATTTTAACGATTTAATCAGTGAATTTCCATTTCTGAATCGGTAAAAATTTTAATTTACTGATTGGATCAGTAATTAATCACTGATTGAATTTGTAAATTGAAAATTTTACTGATTCAGTAGTTAAAAAAATATCACCGATTCAAAAATGAAAATTCACTAATTGAATCAGTACATAATTTTACACTGATTAACAGTTGCACACTTCTCGCTGTTTAATCAGTGAATTTTCAGTTTTCCGACTGATTCAGATTTAGAGAGAAGGTAAGTTTTTGCCTATTTTAGCCAAAAATCTGAACTTTTTCCGTGCTTTTGGAAAATCCGTACGAAATTCCGCGGATTTCCCCGTACAGTTGGCAACGCTGATAGTGAGACGGACTCACACTGATGCTCAAACAATTTACATGTTATATGATGCGCAGTAGTGAGTGCACATCACAGTGTGGAACCGAACTGGAACGATAGGCAAATGATGAGAAAAAATACGTATTCTATTTAACATTTGTATGAACACGTTTCGATATTGAAAATTCAAAGGAGGGACCTCTGGAGGAAAGAGGTGGAGGGAGTCCAATGTGGTGCCTCCCGCTCCGGATTTTTTTCCGAAATCCCTACGACTACACATTGCAATATTCAGCACCACTCTCTAAACTTGAATCAGTCAAAATTCACTGATTAATAAGACAAAAGTGTGCAACTGAAGAAATCAGTGAAAATTTTACCGATTCAATCAGTGAATTTTCATTTTTGAATCGGTAAAAATTGTAATTTACTGATCGAATCAGTAAAAAATTTAATTAACTGATTGAATCGGTGAGTAATCACTGATTGAATCAGTAATTATTCACTGATCGAATTAGTAAATTTTGATTTTTACTCATTCATTTCAGTAGTTGAAAAAATATTACTGATTCAAAAATGAAAATTCACTAATTGAATCAGTAATTTCTCACTGATTGACAGTCAAATTTCACTGATTAATAGTTGCACACTTTTCGCTGTTTAATCAGTGAATTTTCAGTTTTTTGACTGATTCAGATATAGCGACTAGAGAGCACTTGTAAAACTGTTTTACATCAATAATACTTCATTTGGTAAGAAATCATTTTCGTTTCGTTTTTAAACGATCATAGGTATGAGATCAATCATTCTTTGAACACACGAGACACTACACAAATCAATCCATTACCTAACCTTATCAACTACCAGAGAGCGAAAAAAAAATCACCAAATCACATCAACAGGCATCGGCACGGAATTTTGAAAAAAAATATTAACTTTGGTACTTAGCCTTTTTCGAGGCAAAAGGTAACAATTTTTTATATTGTTGATTTCAAAACGTATCCCCTCCTTCCACGAATAAATCATCAAAATTACACTTCCAATTAATTTTTTAAAAAATGTAAACAAAATCGGCGATCGCATCTCTTGAGGAAAAATTTCCAATTTCATTGACTTCCAAGATTAGAAATTGATACTTAATACATCCAGGGAGTCGAAACATTTATTGAGCAAAAATACTGACTTATGCTGACTTTTTGGAATGACTTTTGGCATATTTTTTCGAATCCCCCCTCCCCCCAAAAAAACACGATAAATTAAGCAAGGGCGAAAATTTCTGATGGAAATTCGAAAAAAATGAAATTTTGAAGTTGATAGGTAAACTTTCTGCTAATTTTTCATGTCATTTCAAATCAGTCACTTTTCACTGATTTTTCAGTCACAATAATTGATTTTTTCGACAAATTAGAAATTGATTGAAAATCAGTGATATTTAACTGCCCGTCGTGCAAAACATTATCGTTTTGCAACTAAATGAAACTGCAACTCAACAGGTCCCGGGTTGCATTTTAGTTGCTTTTGGTTGCATTTTGTTTCAAATGGTTGCATTTCGTTTCTAAAAGGCTCTCCCATTCTGGCAAATGATTTCAACGACAATTTTGGACTCCTAGCTCAAATATTTTAGGGGGTAGAGGCCAAAATGTGTGTTTTCTCATATAATTTTCTCGTTTTCTATCAAATTCAGGTAAAAATTTCGCGGTTTTTTTTAGATAGTTTCTAGAGAATAAGAGAATTTTGATCAACTTCGGTTTTACTGGGTTTCACTGGGTTTCACTAGGTTGCATTTTGTCACATTCTCTCTAAAAGAGATTTTGCAACCAAATACAACTAAATGCAACCATGCGACCAAAATGTCCCGGACGCAAAAAATACATCAAATAGTTGCATTTTCGAATTTTATTTTGCAACTGAATGCAACTTCGAAAAAAAATTTGCACGACGGGTGAAAGATCTGTGAAAATCATCAATTTTTAAAATAAATACTGCCCGAGCGAAGTGAGAGTGAAAAATTTTCGAAAAATACTGTTCGAGAAGGTCAAAAAATATACCCACATTTTTGTAGTACCAAATTCTGTCCCCTTGATAATTGAAAGAAATGCGGGCCTGGTACAAACGTATTTCCCTGTACCACCTCTCACCAGGTCTGACTGAACCCTGATTGAGCCAAAATTTTTGAAAAAAAGGCATTCAGAATCTTTTTGAATTCTAAAAAAACTATCATCTTCCCTACAAAAAAAAATCGTAACATTTTTGAAAATTCCAATCGAAATTATCACCGAGTCTTTTGATAAATAAGAAGGAAATTTCTTTAATTTGAGAATAATAATTGTTTAGGTTGGAAAGGAAGAAGTTTCACACCATCATTATGAAAATAAAATTGTGTAAATTTACTGAGCCCGAGCGAAGCGACGGCGAAAATTTTTGAAAAAAAAGACATTCAAAATTTTTATAAGCAAATAGCAATGAATAGTAACTAACTAATGATGAAAAAAGTAACCAAGTCCTTAAAAAGTAACCTCGCGCCGATGCCTACATCAGCTACAACTCGCTCATTAAGACGTACTTTTTGCATCTAGCAACAAAGGTATCATGGTGTACATTATTCACGTAAGTTATGAAAAAAATTTTTCTTGAAAAATTCACTTCGGCGTTCTTCCATCGAATAAACTATCAACATTTAATTACCTCGCCGAATGTACACACATCTGCAGAACGCGATGCGGTAAAGACGACAATAAAATTCACGCCCGAAAATAAACCACAAAATTCGTGCCATCCGCCCCCCTCCCCCAGCTATAAATAGGGAAAAACTCCGGCATTAAGTACGTATACGAAAATCTATCAATGAAAATATAATTTCATCGCATCGAATGTATTCCTTCTCTTTTTTTTCATGCACAAAAAGTTTATAATTTGCTAGCGAGGCTCGAGTTATAAAAAAGTATTTCACAGTATTATTATAGTAAAATTGCTTTCGGTATAACTTTTCGCCAAGTTATTAAAATACCCTTTTTTCTTTTCCTATCGCAAGTT
Source organism: Pseudococcus jackbeardsleyi (assembly GCA_038380155.1). NCBI lineage: Eukaryota > Metazoa > Arthropoda > Insecta > Hemiptera > Pseudococcidae > Pseudococcus > Pseudococcus jackbeardsleyi. Next base: position 49,762,303 of record CM076242.1, read on the forward strand.
CTAGTAGTATTAAACGAGCTTAAATTATTTTTCATGAAATTCGCGAGTATTTTAAATAGCTTTCGTTCATATAATGTAGGTAATATCTTTTTTTTTCCACCAGCCGCCGTATAGTAAATTACTTTTCAATAATTTTTTTTCCTCCATTGCAACTTTATTAATCATGATTTGCTTTCCTGTTCAAATATACTGCGATAAGTTGCATTCGAGGTTCAGAAAACTGCATCGAGCTTTTTAAATGTAATTCACGACGTAGAAAAGTATTACTGAATAAAATATATTTTTAAATTTTTAAATACTTAAGTAGGTACTTTTTTGAATTATTTTATTAAGATTTTTTATAGATAGTTGCTTAGTTTATGGTATGGACACAACGTTTGTATTTGTACACAAGGTACCCACAACCATATCTTATAATGCAAGTAATTCTGAAAAAAAATATCAAAGAGCACCTATGTAAGTAGCTTTTTCCAAAATAGCATAAAATTCCCTCGTTTCAGTTGAAATTACAAATATGAACGAAGAAATATCCAGAATAGTTGAATAATAAACAAACACTTTTCGGATTACCGATCAGGCGACCACGGAAAATTGAGTTACAGTATTTGTAATCAAGCTCTGGAAAATTTTTGGATACTGCTCTAAAAAAATTTTCATCAATCTAAACCTCATTTCCATCGAAAATATTATCTACATTCTTAGAAATGGAACAATGGTATGAAAATTTCGTAATTATTACCAGGTTTTGACAGTTTTTTACTTCGAACAAACATCGAAATTAAAGTTTTCATTTTTGCATTTATGTAATTTTGAAACAGAGAACGTCTTTAGAAGACCAGCAATGCAAAAGAATTTCAAACCAAAATTACAGCGACAAATCGCTGAAATTTAAAATAATCATTGAAAAAAAAAGTTATCAGAGTGAAAAACAAACAAATCAGAAATTGAAGAAGGAACTTTTCGTTTTTCTGATTTTCAATCTATTTACTCATTAATTAATCAATTTTTTCATGATTTTTAGCTATCTAAAAATATTTTTTCTCTATAGTAAATTTCAAATGGGTATTTAACTCTCTTCATCCTTCATATTTTTTTGTTGCACATAAATTTTTCAAGATGTCTCCTTCGACTTTTTTAATTGATAGATACACAGATTTATTTAATTTACAAATCCAACATCATGAGCGCATGATAAAAGTAAAGAAATTATTCAAATTTAATCAACATCGTGCATTTGATTAATAGAATATTAAAAGTAGGTTTAGGGTTCAAAACTTCTACCTACTTCTGGCCAAAAGATCAAAAAACGGTGAAATCGAATCCATACCTAAATAGGCGTCTTTTGACATTGCACTAAGGATGTGACACAGTGATTGTTAGATATGGGAATTTCGATTCTTTTCACCACTTTGCAATTCTTATCACTCGTATCTATTTATTTTGACATGATTTTGACTTAGAAACATCCGTGAATTAAACTTCAATAATCAATAATCCCGATCGATCTGATCGATCAGCCAATTTATATTTTCTCATAATAATGCATAATGCAAAATGGATTGCAATATATTAGACTCGAAAGCAAGAAATGCAATAAAGGTTTGTACTGGTTTGTACTATGTGTTCGTTACTAGGTCTAACTCGGCATAATCACCATTGCAATGAATGATTTTATGTCTACAGCAATCTTTGCATATTTCCGCATTACCGAATATACATGTTTGCAAACGTGAAAATGAAATTCGCGGAAAATTGTACGGTCATTTCAGCCAAGATTGCACCAAAGTAATGGTAGAAAAACAACTATCGAGGTATCGACACTCCAAACTGAACTACCAGTTGAGTTACGAACGATGTTCTGTTGTTTTTTTCATTGTAAAATAAATTTTTTATTCGCAATTACAAAATTTATGTGATTTCTATATGCACCATGTACTTTGGTTTTATTTTCGAATAACTTCGAAATTTAAAAAAATGAAATTATTGATAAAGAAATGCGATGATAAAGTGACTGATAATTCACTTCATTGAATCGTTCTTGTGAACGGCAATTTTGATTGGTCCGGTGTCACATCCTTAGTGCGATGTCAAAAGACGCCCTAAATAGTTTTTCATTTGCAACTTAGAAATAAGACATTCCTTTCATTTTTTTTTCCATCGAGTTATTCAATAAAGATTTTTCTGATTTCCACAATTTTTCATCATTTTTCATCATTTTCATGATTCTCTTCACCCGTTCTATTTGTTATTTTCATCCTGGTTTCTTTTCATTTTTTTCTGCCAAAATCAACGTTTTCCTTGACAAATTTGCTTTCCCAATTCAACGCTAGTTTTCCAACATTTTTTTTTTTAATACGCTCTGCACCATCTTTTTTCATGTATTTCGTTCTTGTTTGTTTTTTGATTTAAAATCAAGTAAGAAATATTTTTCTATACCTCCTTACAAAATATTTTTACCGTTTTCATTTCTTTGTAACATTTGTCGATTTATCAGAAATTCGAATTCACTTCAGCGACGATGTATGTTCATTCTTCTAGAGAATATTGACCGCAGCAAATGTTTCGGTTTATTACAACGACAAAAACCATCGCAATCATTTCAGCAAGACGTTGGAAAACAGCTTAATGGTTTTCAAAGAAATTTCTTCAATGCTTAGAATTCAATTCTTGAGATACGAAATTTCATCTTCTCACATGGTTCATCACGAAAACCCCATGTAAACTTACGATGAACAGTGAGATCATCTTTATTCCATCATATCATTTCTCCGTTATCAAAAAGGCGAAATTCGTTAACGATTACAGCAAACTAAAAGTACATTGGCAAATCGATACTAATTGCAGGATCTGGTTAAATATCTTGACTTTTCACATTGATTATAATTGTAGTAATTTTATATTGGGAATCTGGTTCAAAATATTATCTTTTTGCAATGTTAGCCTGGAAGGCTCGACGATCAATTGATTACATGTGATGAACGAAAATTGGTCACTGGACATCTTCTTGATACCAACTTATTAACTTCCTTCGATCGACAATGTAAATAATTTGCATAAAGGAAAGGAAGCACATTCGAGATCAATGGCAACACAGCACAAATCAAATTGAAACAATAACATTTGTCTCAAAATAGCAAACGTTGTTTTGAAAACTTCTGATCAACGAAATTTTGTTTCGAATCAACACAGAACCGGCTCACGTGTTATTGAATCTGGATGCAGGTATGTAAAATTAAATATTCTCCTCCGCAATTTCAATCACAATTGATTTCGATACGTATGTGGGATTACAAACTTGACAATTATTTGGTTCATAAGAAAAGTCCCATTTAAATAAATCGACGGTTCAATTCGCAGGTAACAATAATTTGGATTATCAAATTCCATGCATTTCAATTATGATTCAGAGCTTATTCTTTTTTTTGTTTTTTTCTTTTCTGTTTTACAACTTTCTTTTCTTTATCTTTTTTCTATAATATTTTTTTCTGTTTTTTTTCTTTTTTCTTTTCTGTTTTTTCATTTTTTTCCTTTCATGTTTTACTATTTTCTTTTTTCAAGTTTTTTTTTCTATTTCATTTTTTCTTTTCTTTCTTTTTCATTTTTTTCTTCACATGTTTCTTTTTTTTTTTGAATTGGAAAGCAAAAAGTCGTTGAAATGTCAAATGAAAAAAAATCAGACAATAGATGGATGAATATTATACCACAAGGCTAAATAGGTACAAACGCTTTCTAATTTAAAAGAAACTGGGAACTCAACAAATTTAAATACATCTAAATTTGACTTGGAAAAACTTCGGCTTGGTTTTAAAGCTTGTTTTTATGATGATTGAAGAAGTTCAGATCACAATATTCACCTTGAAAAAAATGATAAATGGAGTTGAAAAAAAAATCCGAAAATGATGATTATGACTACTGATCTTAACAAAAATTCTTCGACTTGAAAATTTTCAAATGATGTAAAAATTATGCCAATTATTGGCGAGTTCGAATCCAGCGAATTTTGCATTGCTGGTCTTCTTGACAATAAGCACTGATGGAAAAAATAATCAATATTCATAAATTAATTTTTTCGTTCGAAAAAACTTATCCCTCCTGTTCTGATCGATAATCCAAACTACCAGGATCGAAGACAACTGAAATATCGCCAATAAAAAAGCAACAGTTTACTGCTCAGAGATTTTCCTGGTGACTTTTTGGTGGAATCGATCACCAATTCTAAAAAAAAAAAAGTTTCAAATCTTACCCCTACATCGATCTAATATTTATTTTTTGATACCTACTCACTTACTGATTTTTATTTGATCGTTAGATATCATTTTCAATTTTCAAAGTCGATTTTGATTCATGATTATTATTTTCATTTTAATATTTAATTTTTATTTTCATCTTATTGGAGAGCCCTGGGGTTTGAAAAGCAAAAAGATCACCGCAAGCAGCTGCATCAATGGCTGATACCGAAATGGTTCCGATGCGTTCAAAGCGTATGAAAGGGCGCGGCGATACCGAATTGGTTCGTGTAAGTTTCCCAACAAGTTGTCCGAATTGGTTCCCGAATAAACTTCGATTCATATCTCAATCATAATCATGTCTCATTTTTTATGATCAGCTCTCGTTCATTTTTCCTGGCTTCCTTTGTGAGTCAACTTGTTTTTCAAAATGCAATTTTTTACTGTAAAAAAAAGGCAAACCCGAAATGAAATGAAAACGTTCAGAAATATAAAAAAATTCTTGGTAGGAAATCAACAGATGATGAGCTTCTAAATTACGTTTTTAGATTACCTTTCCCAGCTGGCAATTGCTTCTTTTAGAACTTGATGCTTTTTTTGTCCATCTTCTAGAAACTTACATAGCAGAAGATTCAATTTCTTCTCCTGTTATGTGAGTAAAAAGCTCAACAAGCTCTCAAAGAACGACGAATTGCTGCGAAGCGTTTTACTATAAATAGGTAAATTAATTACAAATTCACATCCGAATATTTTTTCCTGATACGTAATACTTACTTACATTGCTAGAAATCTGTAGAGTGAAACGTATAACAAAATACGATCAGCTCCAAAATTTTGCATTGCAAACAAAAAAATGAAATCTGTTCAAAATGGGGAGGAAAGTGTAAGTGTATTGAAACCAATTCGGTGTCAATTTCTTGGGAACCAATTGGATCTTTTGTTCCTGGGACTGATGGGAACCAATTTGGTACCTCCAAAAGTCAAAGACTCCTAGGAACATCTCGATAACTACCTACGACATCAATATATTTTCGTAAGTTCTTTTTGTATAAAGCGTTATGCAATAAAATTTTTCGATGAAAAAATTGTTTTCCTTCATTCAGGTTCACCTAATCCTAATTATTTTATTATTTAAGAATTGAGTAAAATTATGAATTTATCTGCTGTCATTAAAAAAGATCTCAACTTGATATGTGACGCGCCATGAGAAACCGACCCTTAAGGTGAAAAATAAAATGTTGAGAAAAACGCAAAAATAGGTTGAAAAGTTGATATTTTGGCGTTTTTCGCGAAATTTCATTTTTCACCTCAAGGGTCGGTTTCTCATGGCGCGTCACATATCAAGTTGAGATCTTTTTTAATGACAGCAGATAAATTCATAATTTTACTCAATTCTTAAATAATAAAATAATGGCGCGTCACATATTATTATTTTTTTAATTTCTTTCAACTCAAAATTTTTTCAAATGCTCAGAAATTTCAAAAAATATGAAAAAAAAAGCAGAGTTGGAAAATTATCTTGAAAATAATTCAAGAACTAGTTACTTGATCCAGTCAACTAGACCCTTGTGAATCTCACTTGATAAAAAATCAAATAAATGGCATATTTACCAGCAAATTATTCATACGGGCTGGTATTTTTTCCACCCAACATCGGTCCCAAGATTAAATTTCTTTTGGAAGAGTAATCTCGATAATATAATGGCTATTAAGAAATATCTAAAATCACGTAAACGTGACGAAGGGGCTTTTATAATATATGAATAATAGTCTAGTCCAATTTATACTGTAATACTTGAAAGCTCTACGAGTTGACGCGAAAGTTTTGGTAAACAAACATTAATGCCCGGAGTTTTTCTAGCGCTGTAATACATCTTATGGTATATTAAACTCATTAATAAGTTTCTGTCGCGTGTTTGCAAAAGCATACAAGTCGCAACCGTTAGGTTTTCAACGCTGTTGGGTTAATTACCGTACATTGTATTGGCCCAGCGGTGGAAAGTTTTTCTCGCGAATTGTTTTTACTACACATCTAAGTACCTAGGATGGATGAACGATTCAATCCTTTAAAGCTTGATGAAGAAAAGGGGTACTGGACGGATGGCAGAATTCAGTTAAACAAAGATTCTAATCTGAATTGAAAGAATCGAAAAATTATCTTGAAGTCTCATGAGTACATAATTCAACACTCTTCATTCGTTGAAGATTGACGAAACTCCTGCGGAAATTGAAATACTATACCTCAAATCAACCATGAGGAAGATGACGAAAATATTAGCTACCTTGCGGACGTCGCTCAGTGTATACTACATATTATCAAACAATGTGTAAAATGTAAACGATTTACTACTCGCCCATTTCCACAGCCAGCGAAGTCAGATTTACCAAAGTTTATAGACTTGAAGAGAAACAAACTCCGTTTCAACACATCGGTATTGATACTTTCGGTCCTTTGTGGTGTGAAAATAAAAAGTATTACGCAATTATAGTCGTTGATTTGGTAATTAGAGCTGTAGACACCGAATCACTCATTAACCTTACCACCAATGAATTGCTTTTGGCTCTCAAAAGAGTAATTGCAAGACGAACCAAACCTGTATTGATACTCTCAGATAATGCAGCCCAGTTCAAAATAATAAAAGAATGCACTTTCAGTAGGGCGCTAATAGGTAGTAATTGAAAAATTTGGGAAGTTGTAGTACCATTATTATACGATTTTTGGAATTTTTAAAAATACTTTTTTATTTTTGAGGTACCTAGGTACATAAGAAACGCTTCTGAAACCAAGAATTTTGCGCCGAATTCTTCCGTTCCGGTATTTCCTTCAGAGTCAGTGGCGGCGCGTAAGTTTTTCAAGTAGTAATCGCATTTTGTTGTAGACCAGGCCATGGAATCGAAAAATATTGAAATTTTTCAATTCTGCAACCTCAATTTATTTCAATTGTCTCAGAAACAGCTTCAAACTTAACAATCATTTTTCGAGTTTGAATAAAGGTTAAAAAAAATTAAGCTGAAAAAGATTTCGAAAAAAATTTGATAAAAAAATTAATAGAAATGAAGAAAATAGGAAAAGTTTTGAAAATAGTTGAAAAATAATATTAGGTATTTACGAATTGGAAAGATTTCGGAATAAAAAATTTCAAAATTGGATCAAATTCTGAAAAAAAAACTTTCCAAGTTAGATGAAATATTGAGAAAACATGGTGTTATAGGGTCATATTTATAAACGATACTCAGATATCTGAAGAATTGAATATCACACGAAAATGTACGAACATCAGAACGCGACTACAAGAAGGATATTCTTTGAATTTTTTGATTTTTTGAAGAGATTTATCAACTTTTAGGTATGCATACAATACATAAACATGGTCGTGAATGATTTCATTATTTAAATTATGCATACCTACTAGTAAAATTTTATTGGTGATTTTTTTTCAGTGTAATCGGCGATTACATCGATTACATTCAATAAAACCGCCACTGTATCAAGGTAAAAATCTTAAGTAGATCGCGGATGTATTCAAATACCTAATATAAAATTTTGGATTTACTTTCACCGTTACCTTTTTAATCTTCATTCGAAATATTTTCAAATTCTTAGACATTCTTCATTGAAAGTCATAATTTTTAATAGCAGGTATTTATTTATAAACTCTTCACAATATACCGTAATGTAAGGCGTATGGCTATTGTATTGGAAAATTTTTGTCAACAATTTCTCGCCTATCTTTTTCTAAAATCAGTTTTCAAAAAATATGATTTTTATAGAAATTTATTGCTCGTTCCTTCCTTTACCTTCCATCCTCATCAATTTTTGTTTTTCATTCATACGTCGAGTTGTATCTCATCAAAAAACAGAGTGTTCCAAGTAGCTTCTGACATGCTTCTGACATGCTGCTACTTTTGAACATTACCCGACTTATTCTGACTTTCAGCAACAGGAAACACTGAAATATTTCCTCGCCACCTCCACGACTTTTCTGATTCGAACTTCTCAAATTCCTACTCCAAACTAATTTTTATCTTCACCCTTATATTATTCAATTTTTTTCCGTATTTGACTAAAGAAGCAACCTTCTTTAATATTCGTAGCGTTTTAAATTATACTTTTAAAATAGCGAGGCTTTCCACGTTTAAATCTTTAATTGAAACAGAACGTGTTTAATTTCTCTTTCAGTACATTCTTTTATATCATTCGCCTTTTCATTATACTTATGTATTGAAAAAAAAAGAACCCAAACACAACGAACCCTCAGCATTTAAAATTTTACTTTTCAAAAAATCCCCCTCTACCAAATAAGTTCACAATACTAAATAAAGATTTCGTAATTATTCCGGTAAATTATTTCCAAAAAAAGGAAAAAAAAGGCATACAAAAAAAAAACACGAAATAATATTAATACGAAGAACAAAAGCAAACTGTAAAAAACTAACCACCGCGGCGTATAACTTTATAAAAAGACTAAGGTTTTTCTTTGGCCCCTTTATTTCTAATTAATTTTTCTTTTAATACGCCGCAACTGGAATACAACGAAAAAATATTTTCCGCGATTATAATTTAATAAAATGTAACTTAAACGGTATAAGAAAAAGTTTGAGAGTAAGTGTTAACGTAGCTTCGGGATATAAAAGTTGAATGAAAAAAGTTATTTTTCCAAAACGCGGGCACGAAGAAGATTTAAATCGTTTTTTTATAATGTAACGGCCAACGAATTTGTCATATAATTTTTGTGTTATTTGTTTTCCCCATTTTTTTCATTTGAAAAAGGAGCATTCGGCTTCCTAATTCGTGAGAAAAGCACGAAATTAAATTAATATAGGAATGTATTAGAAAGTGTAAGAAGAAAGTATTTCAGAATTTCGTATTTGTGACTTTCAATACACGATGCGCAAAGAAATCAGAAAATCGCCGACAATTTTTCCCACCAAATTGCCAGCGAATCACAAACCATTTTATTTTATAAGCATCAATACGTTACACTATGGGGGAGGGGGGACAGACCAGTATCAAAATAATAAAAAAAAATTAGGAAATCTTTGTGGTAGGTGAGGCTAATTTCACCTGTCTTTATGAGTTACAGGAGTACGCCACATCATTTTCAAGGGTTGGGCCTTCAAGCCCAGGTAGTGGCGGAAATCTTTCGTCATTTTTTTGCCTCAACTTTGAACAAAAAAAATCCTATTTTACTTAAAATGTCTTGAAACGCTTTTAATCAATTCAGTGAATGGAAAATTACCGAAAATCTCAACTTTTTGTTGACTTGAAGCTTCATGTGAAGTAGGCAATAAGTTTAAAGTTTTAGGAATTTATTAAAACTCATAAAATCAACTACAGCATCTGAAATTTGGAGTGCGAAGGTGTTGGTATTTTTCAAAATGGCATTTAAAAAATTATTTTGATCAACAGTCATCTTGTTGAAAATAAGTTGAGTATAAAAAAGCATAAATTTTTTTTTCGCAAGTTTCATTAAGTAGAGATACCTACTACCTACACAGCATAAGATCTGGAAAACAAACGGAAAGCATGTACAAAAAAAAACAGAATCAAAAAGAGTAAAAATTTTCCTTTTAAATTTCTTTTCAAATGCTCTCTTGGTTTTAAAAATAATATGTTTCCTAAGAAACAGGGAAAAAATGAATAAACGAATACAAATTTGTTAAATCAAAAACAAAGATTTGACAGGAAGGCTCTTGAAATTTTTTAAAAATTTCCATCTCAATTCATAAGACAATTCCAATTCAGAATTGAGTTTTCAAAAATTTGAGGAGATATTTGACAACTCTTTAACCTCATGGAAGAGAGCCATTCTGGACGAGTGGGAAAGCTGAAACCCAAACAATTGAGTTACTCATTCATTAAAAATATAATTTTATTCACTTCAGGTGTTGTTGAAAAATATGTACCTAGTTCAGAAATTCTCTTCATTTTTAAAAAAGTAGATTTGAATTTAGGACTTGATTCGAAAATTTTCTCTCAAACTTGAAATTTACCCCAATTATTTTAGAACTCTGATATTTTTTTCCAATTTTGAAATTTTTTCCAACTTTAAAATTCATCTTCCAGATTTCTATGACTTCATTTCATTCAATGAAATCAGCGATTTGAGTGAAAACCCGAGCGCTTATCAACCAATTGGATTCACCGCTCGACTTCTAATGTCTTCTCCATTATTTTCCATTATTTTTGTAGTTTCTCATTTTTCAGGAAAAAAAACTTCATAACGAAAACTGTAGAAGACTAAAAAATTTTCGAAAGGAGAAAAAATAAACTGATGAACAATTTTCAGCAGTTCTCGAAAAACATGTAAATGCGAAATTGATAGTAAATTCTTCAAATTTTTCCTAGGTATCTAAAATCATGAAGTTTTCATCACCAACGCATGATCAAAAAACCTTGTACAAAGTATATTAAAGTTATTTCGACCAGTTTTTCTCAAATTCTAAATAATTTCTGCATCGATTTGGCGAAAACGTATTCTTTCTGATCACAAACCTAACAAATAATAGCCATATTACTTCAAACCTAAAAAAATTCGTTGGCCCCAGCAGAGTAAATTTCCACCATCGAAACGACACGACGTACCATTAATACCAAAAGTCAACTTTCCCCAACCGAAATTCTAAAACCTCCCAAGAGATCAGAGCAGAGCAACCTCAGCGTAGAATTTCTCTATCGACGAATTAATCCTAAACGAAGCATATAAAATAAAGCCAAGATTTCCACGCCGTCATCCAATTTACAAAACTGGCTCGTTTTAAAAACGAAAAGATAAAAATGATAATTCAAAAGTATTTTTCAGGTTAAATATTTCATTTGGGAGTAATTAAGATGGTGGTGTATTTTTCCACTTCTCGCATACCCGCCTACTAAATGACATAGGTAAGGTACCTTTCATCAATTTCAAAGTGCAAACATTTCTCGGCGACTGTAATTTCGAGTGTAAAAATTACATTAACACGGGTTAAGCCGAAGCAGATGGTATTAATGTAATAATTGGAAAGGTAACGAAATGAAATTCTCTGCGTTATTAATTCAATTCGCTCAAACGTCTCGAGTTTCATATTATTTTAGCATAGTGCAGTATATCGAAACGAGTCACACTCGACGATTCAAGATTTACAACGGAGCTAGGTATGTGCTAAAATTCACGCGTTAGCATCGAAGGATTATTTCAACGCATTTGCGTTCCGAATTGGTAAGTCACCTTGGGCATTATGCGCGTGAAATATCGAATAAATTAGAAAGAAAGGCGTGATATTTTAAGGGCGTTTTGAGCTTTGTTTGGGTAGCTCTACAAATATATAGACTGCTTCAAAAAAAGTTCTGAAAAAACGACTTTCCCAGGCCAGTGCCGGATTTAGGTTTTTAGCGCCCTACGCACAGTGAATTTCCGCCTTTCAACATCTTGCTCTTATACCCCCCCCCCCTCCCCCCCAAATAAGTGAATGTGAACAGAATCGAATGATCAAAGAATTTTTCAATTCTATCGTGTGAAGAATCAAAATTTATTCCTAACCTACTGTTTCTTTTCTTTGACCTCAAAATTTTAAACAAAGGAATCCTTCAAATGCATATTTTATTTTATAAAAATAATTAAAATAGTTACTTTGTAAATGTAAGTAAGGAGAAATGAGGAGATGATAATTTGATAAAAAAATACTCATTTTTTAAGAAATATGTTATTTTTTCCAAAATTTGGCGCCTTTTGAAATTTTTGCGCCTTACGCACGTGCGTAGTGTGCGTCTAGGGAAATGCAGCACTATTTCCAACAGTATACTACAGTCAGGAAATCACTGTAAAGGTAAAACATTAACATTCGTCCAGATTGAAAATAAATTAAAAAGGGAGAGTCTAAATTTGAAGATTATGTCAAGAATAAATATTAACAATCCTCGATAAAATAGCCATCAGATTACACCAAGAACTTTCCACCTCATCAATGTAGGTGGTACTTGCAATATTGAAAATAATTCAATAAATATTCTCAAGGCAAAAAACCATCACATTTTTCACAGCTCGAAAATCAAAATGGAAAATCAATCGCCCAGTAAAATCTTCAAACTCGAGACAGTCAATTATCCAATAAAACCAACGTCCATTCTCAACACTCACCTAACCCACGAAATCAAAAATCTCACCAAATTCTCCGCATCCAGCTTCATATTCTGCACATAAATAACCCAACCTCACATCTCCAGCATTACTCAAGGGCTGCTTACTAAATCAAACCGCAGCATACGGTTACCCTAATTCATTACCAACACATATTCTAACAAAAATGAAATTTATAAACCAAACTGTCCGCGAACATACTGCGCTCGTATTAGAGACACATACAAAGTAAGAATCCGGCTAAAAGAACGTAGTTCATATTTTACCACCAGACAAGTTCACCAACAGCATCAAAGCCCAAGATTTATCATCCTCCCAAGGGACAAAGAAGACCCGGGAAAAAGTCGCAAAAATAAATTAGCCAACTTTTTTCGCCGTTGTACGATTCACCGTACGTAGACCCGAATTCGACGACAATTCCGTAGCAATTCTTCGCCGATCAAACCGACAACGGAATGGCTATCAATTGCAATATATGGTTTTGTAGGCGACCAAGTTAAATTGAGCAAACGATGGGACGGAAATTGTAACACGTGTTTTTAAAAATGGAAAATTATTATTTTTCGAGATGAATTCAATTTACAGAATTTTACGATTCATCTCGAAATTCTTGTCGAGTGTTTCTAATTTACCTGTGTCAAATTATTGCGGATTTTTTCGAAAACCTCCACAAGTTCATAACAATGAAAACTTGAGACAATTAAATTACTCTCTAAATTTGAATCAGTTAAAATTCACTGATTAATAAGACAAAAGTTTGCAACTGAAGAAATCAGTGAATTTTCATTTTTTTGACTGATTCAGATTTAGAGAGTATAGCTGTCGGAATGAGAATATTTTCATTTCAATTTGAAAAAAAAATCATTTTATTTAATTATACTCTTTCAACATGCTGCAAAAAATTTATTAAACCAAAAAACTAATTTGAATGCAAGTAAGGTATCTTTTTTTCTTTTCCGTAAACATATTTTGAGACTTATGTTCAATGTGTCTTTTTTTTCAATGATTCAACTAGCTAGGCAAAAATTTAGTCCGGGAGTTGATTTTTCTCAAGCTAGAGCATATCAAAGAATAATAACCTCAGTTCAAAAAACTAAGATGAACGGTTCTCCAGGTGCAACTCAAAGGATACTCAAGCCACTTCAAGATTTTCACGTTTTCTCCAAAATATCATAGTGAAACGAAACTGATTCAAGAAACAAAGGAGGATTTTTCGCTTCATCTTTGTAAATCATATAGCTTACTTTTACCTGTTTAAATTTCAAGTCTACTGCTATGAGTTGACGATCTGACATGAAAGCTTTGAAAAACTTTGCTGTTGCACTGAATCCTTAGCCGTAATAATTTTTTATTTTTCCTTCCATTTCACAAGTTGAAACTCATTTAAGCAAATTCTGTCTCAAAAATTCGAATCACCCATCAATGAAAAAAATTGTAGAAGAAAAAAAAATGAGAGATTTTGAATCCTGCAGCAATTTTTAATGGGACACGGTTAAAGTAATTTACCAAAATTAAAAATCCGAAAAAAATTGAAACAAAATTTATCATTTTTAGTTCTTCAATTTTTTGCTATGTACTTTGCAGTAAGTAAAAGGCAAGATGATTATCCCAGAAAAAAGAAATTTTTCATCATTTTGGGTACCTAATTAAGTAATATTAATTTAAAAATTAAACTAAACTGATATCAAAAATTTTGGTCTCGTAAAACTCGCCTCAATTCTCATAAACTCCAAACCTGATTAAAGCACTCCTTTTCTGTTTGAATAATCTATATTTTATGATACGTATTTTGAGCAGTTTATACGTAGATGGTACAGAATCGGTACTAAAAAATTATGTACAACCACCGTTGAAAGCACTTCAGAAATCCAAAAAAATCGAAATCATTCAATGAAATATGTAATGAAGGATGGAGGTCACCGTTCTGGACTTCTAAAGCATATTTCATAATCCGATATTGGAAAATTACGAAGATAATGCGTAAAAGTTGAAATAATTGTGCCACCAAATTCGTATATTGAGGTGAAAATTTTTCATGCATCAAGTTTTTTTTTCGTCGTTTTTCCAATTGAATAAAATTTTTTCAAAGTTTCAAGAACGTTTCAAAAATTGATGCAAAATAAATCTGATTTCCTCAAACACTCGATACCTAAAAATTTAATTACCTAAGTATTTTCTCCTTCAGAATAATTTTCGAAACTTTAAAGAAAACACAATAACCTTGTGGTGAGGGGGGAGAGTGGGCTTTAGGCTGGCAAACTATGCAAAATTCAACCTATTAGGTGGAAGAAATAGGAGTCCATAGAAATTAATTTCAATTCTTCATTGCAACGTTTATTGCTCTCATTAAATACCCTATTCCGAGGCGTCGACTATTTACTTCTAACCCCACACAAATGTTATCTTTTGCAATTCGTAAACACCTATAGGTACATATACGTCCCATTACCAACATGAGAGAAAAAGGTAAACAGATTAAACAGCGAAATCAAACGGTTTAAGATCCTTACAGACGTACACAATACACATGTAAGAATTTGCGGCGGATGCGACGTTGGTATTATGTGCATAGTACGTACAAAGCCAGCTACGAGGAGAATCCACTGCGTATACGTGGAAAAGGGGGCGTGTAGTATTATTTTAAATTACGTTCACGTGTTGCTTTGGAATTCAATCCTTTCGCAGCTAATTTTACCGGACCTTTGGAATAAGGTTTTCAAACCTACAATCACGCGTACATATCGTAATACGAGGATAGAACATCGTGATCTGGGTTGTGAGAATTTTTCCTTTTTTTTTTTTTCGCTTGATGAAGCTGTATACGTTACTTACGCAGTTCCGATGGAAATATTCAATGTCGTGATTCGTCCACTCTTCTAATTATATATTTTAGCAACATCAACGCCATAGATTTAAAATTTTAAAAAGGTATCGAACGGAGAAGAAAAAGTGAGAAAATTTCTCCTGCTGGGCACCAATGTCACAGTGTAACGCAACAAAACTTACAAAATTTTTTGTCGCGAATTTGACGGCCACGAAAATTTGGAACTCCTTCGTAGATGAGAAACGATCTACGCGACTTTTCTGACCTTTGTCTATTTCATTTCAATAGGAGTATCACCACTAGGGTGGGCCGAAAAAACAATTTTTTCGATTTTCAAAAACATACCCCCGCAAAAGTTGTTGGCTGATGAGACTTGAAAAATAAAAATAAAAATTCAAAATCAATTCATTTCTTCCGATCGCGCATTGGCATTGAAATTTTCAAAAATTGGCTGAAATGCAATATTTTCACAACTTTGAGAAAATTTTGAAAAAATTTGAAATTTATTTAAATTGGTTTTAGTTAGAGCTTAACTAGTGACTATTCATCAAACCAAAAAAACAGAATTTTTTGATCAAAAATCATGCTTTACATCTTTTTTAAATTTCTGCTATTTCTTCGCATGAAGGAAAATCAAAAAAAATTTATAAAACGTAGATATCTTCAAAAAAAAAAGTGTTTTTCGGTCTATTTGGTCACTAGATAAGCTCTAAAATTGATTGTAATCAATTTTTAATTTTTTCCAAATTTTTAAAATTTCGAATTTTTGCCAATTTTTGAAAACTTTAACGCCAATGCGCGATCGGAAGATATGAATCGATTTTGAATTTTTTCATTTTATTCTTCAAGTCTCATCACCTAACAATTTTTGCGGGGGTATGTTTTTGAAGATCAAAAAAATTGTTATTTCGGCCCACCCTAATCACCACGTTTTACCGACTTTTCCATTAGGAAAAGTCGAGTACTAAATTGTGTTAGTTGAAGGGAGCGTCAGGAACAATTTTTTTTTACGTTTTCGGACATTCTGAACACGATAGGACGTTCGCTCCATAAAATATGCAATTTTTTCAACAATTTATTTGAAAATGGATACTTGGGGCACAGACATTACCGCAAAGAAAAGAACTACTTCAAAATTCCTAATTGGGAAATTTTGCATTAGTAAGTAACAATAGGACTGCATGTGCTAAAAAGCGTACCCAGGTCTCCAATGTAAAAACATCACGACCCTCCCAAAAAGTGTAACAGAATTTTCCAAGTAGGAAAAATTTAGAATTACTCGGGAGTTTCCAAACTTTCTGTTACCCAACACTGAGTAAGTGTGTTTTCTAAAAGTAATTTATTCTGATTTTTTTTGGACTATGATTCAAAGTATAAATTTTTTAATATTATTTTATAATTTTTTGAAAACGTTATGGTATTTTATCAATATTTATCGAGACTTGAGAAAGAGCGATTGACGAGATATGTATTATATTAGATATCAAGTCAAACCTGGACGAGACCTTGCCAACTCAATGTGCTCATATTCAATGAAACAACATCTACTCCTTACAATTCAATTTCTCGAACTTGGAGATTGGAGATTCAAGTGAAATTTTGAATCTTCACCAATTTTGGGTTTAAAACTATTGAATATTTTTTCTGGAACAGCTATCTTTTTGAAACGAAAAAAATATAAGTATCCAAAATATGAAGTTAAAGTACAGAAATATTGGAAATATGCGAAATCTTCAAAAACCCTGTCCTGCCTCCTTAAATTGCTTCCTTTTCGATCTCATTTCCTGAATATTTTTAAATAAATGCTAGAAAAATATACACTTTCAAGAAAATTCATTTGAATTTTCTCAATTGCCATGAAATTACCTTACGAATGACTCATCAAAACCAAAATTTCATCGATTTAATGTGTCTTTTTCCTTTTTTAAATGTGACCGTTTCGTGAAAAAATTATCGATAGTTTTTTCACGAAACGGTCACATTTAAAAAAGGAAAAACAACACATTAAATCGATGAAATTTTAATTTTGATGAGTCTTTTGAAAAAAAATTTCAAGGCAAATAAGAAAATTTAAATAAAATTTTGCAAAAATGTATACGTTTCTAGCATTTGTCAAAAAATATTCAGAAAATGAGATTCATCCATAAGAACCAATGTTAATTTTGAAACTGTTCGACCGTTTCAGTTTCATCACCAGAGCGCGACTCTCGTACGTGCTCGGTCCGAATAAGTGTTTTTGATAATTCTTCAGATTTTTTTCAAAATATCACTTGACAATTTCTGAAATATGACATCCCCGAAAAATTCCATAAAATGTTATCACTAACCTCAAAATTTCTTAAATTTAAGGTAGGTAATTTGAAATGTGTAAAAAAAAACAAAGGAATTTTCTGAGATTTTTTTTTAAAACTTTGAAAAAATGTGAAAAATTGGCAAAAAAATCAAAATTAGGTTGAAGCCCTTATTTTTTCTAAATTCTCTCTGAAAATTTCACACTGTGCCCTATTTTTCCAAATTTTTGTCCTATTTTTTCCCCAAAACGAAGAAAACTATCCACTGTTTTCCCCCAAAAAAATGAATACACTTTTCCCTTTTGGGTAAAAACCATAGATCATGGATTACATAATGATGATATCTGATACGCCATGTAAAAATATTATAAATTTGTACCACTGTACATAGTAAAAAAAATTATACATACTCTAAAACCTACGTAGGTACCAATGGAGCAGAGAGAATTTTTCCGCAAATGGAATAATGAACAAAACAGCCTTTATCGGCTCCCTTACCTCCACAACCAATCATTTAAATAAAAATTCATACCCATTCATCTCAACCCAAACGCACTTGAAAAATCACGCATTTAAATTCGAACAAATCGGAAGAAACCGCGCGCGCGAACCTCGCTTACTATTTATTATTCTCGTAAAATTGCGAAGGCGTTGAAAACGCAATGGTAGCACATGTTTGCACCGCAAAGATGTTTGCAGCTCATAATATTCTCTGAATGCGGTAGAAATGCCCTTAATGGCAGTTATAAAATCTGCATTGTTATCTCGGGAATACATGAAATAGGGTATGGTACTAAATTGTCGGAAAATTTTGCTAACGTACGGAAACGGGAACGACTAAATTTTAACTTCCTTTTTTGTTTGATTTATCGTATATCTTCATCTT
Source organism: Pseudococcus jackbeardsleyi (assembly GCA_038380155.1). Taxonomy (NCBI): domain Eukaryota; kingdom Metazoa; phylum Arthropoda; class Insecta; order Hemiptera; family Pseudococcidae; genus Pseudococcus; species Pseudococcus jackbeardsleyi. Next base: position 49,780,647 of record CM076242.1, read on the forward strand.
CGCGTGTACAGGTTCGATTCGCAGTTTGAAAATTGAAATCTGCGGTTATTTTTTTCGTTCTTATCGTACTTATTTGCGTTTCGAGTTCGGTATCAGATTCATCATCGATAAGTGCAAGATGGGAAGGTTTTTTGTCACATTTTATGTATTTTTATGGATGGCCATTCACGGTGACATGACTTAAGTTTGCAGTAGTTTTTTTTATTCTCGAAAGTGTCATTCATATGGGATAATGAACAGACTTCAGATTTTTACGATTTTTCATTCTTGTACCCGATTGGCAAAAGTTCTCAAAACGTGACAGTCATATCGCCATTCATTTTGCCTATTGAGTTAGTTCCATTTTGGCAGTCACGAATTTAAAAATTTACGAGATGAACTTTCAAGATGGCGCCTTCAGTCGTATTGCCACTCATATCGCCACTCATTTTTTTGGGGAGTGACTGTATAGTCAGAAGCACACTCATAATGTTTCAATCAATTCAAAAAGATTGTTGCCCAAAAGTATTGAATAAAAAAAATAAGGGTGACTGAGTAAAAGTCGACGAGCAGAAGTAGATAAAGTTTATCCCTTCAAGTGAAAATTGTTGAAAAAATATTTCATCCCCTCATAAAAATTAAAAATACATTTGAATGGAAAAAGTGCCAGAATTAGGCAATCCCTTTGACGAATGCTGGTATTAGGAAAAAAAAAACTGCCCGAGAGAGAAATTAATGCACCGAATTAAAATATTAAATTTTAGACCATTTTTTACATAGTGTTATGTGGCAAATTTTCAGCTCGCTTGCGCCACCATCAAAATAATTTTCTTGCGGTTAAATTTTTATAGGAGTCTTCTTTCATCAGAAGGAAACAAAATGAGAGGGCGACACCGTCAAATTTCAAAAAAAATGAATAAATAAATAAAACCCTACACAAAAAATATCAATTTTTCAGATTCAATACTTATAATAAATAAAGAGCACACAAATCTTCAGTAAGTAGGTAAGATTGTTTTCTTTGTAGTGTGAGTAAAAGCGCACTTTTACCCACACTCGTGAATCGCTCGAGTGCTCAAACTGGCCTTTTACTCACACTACAAAAAAAAATGGTATGCAACTCGGGAGATGAATGATTTTCGACAACTTTGAATCATTTCCCTCGCTTCGCTCGGGCAATAAATCTCAAAATTAGTCGAAAATCACTTCATTATCTCCCTCACTGCATAATATACTATTTTTCTTGCTCATTCCGTTTTACGTGTGAATGTGCAAATACAAATTTTACATAAGTTTCAATGCTTCGGAAATCCTTATGTGATGTAATTGGAGGGACAGGTAAGTACTTTTGATACTTTGTACCTCAGCCGATAAGGTTTCCTATTGAACTCAAAAATTACTTATACTTATTTTAGATACAAAGTATGTAAAACATCAACTTGAATCCTAACAACACGATAACGGTCAAACTGAAGGACGGAATAAATTAACAACAAAGTAGGTAAGTTACCTTTTTTAAATTTTTTTTTATTTGAGTTCCTGGTTTGCAAAACCCAAGTGGCAAGGTTCAGTAACCGATTTTCCATCAGGACAAAAAATGAAGAAGAACAAATTTAGTAATTTTCTTGTAAATATTCTCAAGAGCATACACTAGGATTTCCATAATATCCGTGAATCTATTGATCGTGATGAATGCCATGAATAAAATTACCGCATGATTCATTGCATGTGCATACGCAATGCGCATATACAATAGGAGATTCTCTGACAGTACCCCGATTTGCTCATCCATGTGTTCGAAAACTATCCTCTAACAAGATAAATCGAATTACGTAAAAATTTTGATCAAATTACATACACTAGAGGCCAAATGACCCACTTACCACATCAGAGCCTGTGATCTTGATCAATGAAATTATCTGAAATTTTTTATGATAAGTAACTTTCTATTAAACGCAGTGAAAAATAATCGAGTGAATTTGATCATACTGGCAAAGTTCAGTAAGTTTTGATTTTCCATCAGGACAAACAATGAAGAAGAACGAGTTTAGAAACAATGGGCTGAATTGTGCAGCAGAACTAATTTCATATTGCGTTGATTTTCGGTCATTTAGGCAACGATCTCATTAGATCATTTTCATAGGTACACTGGTACAGCCTAATCGCTATATGTAAAAGGGTAGCTTATCTTTCCATTTAGGACTTTCGTGTTTTATGAGAAAAAAGTTTGGCCATTCATCTTAAAATTGGCAGTTTTATGGCCCTTCTTCCTCAACATCATCGAAATGACTCACCTGTATTTCTTGGATTAATATACGCAGGTATTTATAAAATAATCAACTTGAATGAATTATTAGGTATCCAATTTCTGTTCATATGTATATGTGGGTTCATAGGTACCTAATCATCTGGTAAGTTTTTTTTATTCAGTGGTTCAGATTCAGAGCCGGAGAGTGGATCCGCCGTGTATCTGCTGGAGATCTTTTGTCTTCTAGGACCTTCAGCTATAGATTCCAACAGAATTGTAAGTACCCGATGAAAAAATTTCAGATCTAATCATATCTCAAAAATGTGCCAATCTAATTTTATCAAATTACGAGAATCATATCTCATTGTATCAATTCATATCTGAAAAAATTATGAAGTTTCAGATCCAGTTTGATATGATGTGATCAAATGACATCTAATTTGATCAAATCATATCTAAAAAAAATTCAGATGTAATTGGATATAATTTGATCTGAATCCGATATGATTAGATTCGATTTGATCTAAAAAATTTTCATCGGGTGTTTCAAATTCTATCACCTCCAATTATGAACTTCTCTATTTCTTGAGCTCTAATTTGGATTTAATTTCGAACTGCCCACGCTAAAAAAATGGAATGAAAAATTTTCATACAAAAAATAATAAAATTGTCACATTTGCAAAATTGTTAAAATTCATTGTAAAAAAAAATACTAATTAAGTATCCAAAATTTGGTAAAATTCATTTGTTTGAATAACAATTTTGATTAAAAAATTAATAGTTTTCGTAATTCCATTTTTTTTTCGGTGTATTAAATAAAACATTTTCGAAAAATCGTCTATCTAAAAACTTCAGAAATATTTTCACAACAGACTCCATCCACAAAAAATATCAAACCGCGACAACACGTCACATTGGAAATTTAATTTTCGAAGAAACCGGACACTTCGGAGCGGCTGGTTTCAAAAAATCAAACTTTCGAAATCATTCAAGGTAACAGTGTTACTACACTCACATATCGTACCAAATGAAAAAATCCATTCGAATACAACCCCCTCACGAACTCGTATCCAGATACTCGAAATTATCTCCGACCTTCATATTCATCCAAGTTACTCGGGGCAATTGAAGGAATAAGGAAAGAAATTTACAACACCGAGCTGCGATTCCATAAAACCAAGTAGACGAACCCTTTTTTGCCCATCGACCTTTGATAAATCATTTTCGATGAATATACCACAGATGCGAATAACGTAAACTTTATGCCGTCATTCGAATAAGAGGTATCTTTTGGTAACACATGCATCTGTAGCATTTGTATATTTTGGTCGTCCAAATATAAGTCCACAGATCGAGTAAAGTAGATGTATGAAGAAGCGAAAGGGGAGGTTTTTAAGGTAATAAACATCCCCCAGGTAGCTCTGGCTGAATTGCGTTCAACAATATAGCTTTTGCTTCATTTCATCTGTAAGATTTCGTTTGTTTGCTGTAGAATTTTTAGACACCAAATGGAAAACTCAAAGAATTATGTAGAATGAATTTTCCAATTTAAACTTTAATTTGATAGGAATCGACGACGAATAATTTTTATAACAGGTAAGTTTTCTTTTTCGTTCCACCCAACAAAAAATTCTAGATTAAAAATTAAAATAGAACAAGTGCAATAATTTCGCAGCAATCCTCATTCTGATTTCGGAGAATTAGGCAAAATTAAATTTAAGCTCGTTAAAGTAAACTCCTCTCTCGAGTTTACCACCCATTACGAGACCTTTAAGGGAAATTTATACCAAAATTTCAGCTCAACGAACAAAAAAAAAAGTTTACAAATTCCTTATACGCTCGTTTAAGAAGATGGGTACAAAAAACGAGAAAAAAAAGGCATCAGAAAAGACGCCTTTTATAATTACAGCCGTTAAAGGTTAACATTCATAGAGGGTATTGTTAAAATGAATTTGTTAAGGCATTAAGAGAATAAACATATTCGAGAAAACGTGTTCTTGGCAAAGTTGCACTCCTTCCCAAGAGAACAACAGCGTTAATGTTGAAACTGTATAGGAATTTGTAATCGTACAAATTAACCAATTGTTACGGCGCCGCGCAGCGTATAAACGATTACCCGAGCAAACGTTTCGTGTACGTATTCGCGAAGATACCCAGGGCACCGACGAGAAGCGGGGGAGGCGTGAAAAATATCGCATCGCGAGGACCACCGTTATATTATATAAAAAATGCCCCATTATCGTCGGCCCTTTATAATGCGAATATTTCATCGAAAATATTTTGCTGAATTTAATACGTGACAAGAGTGATATTTTAGCAATTTGAGAAGCAAGAAAAGCAAATAATGAGAAACGTCAGGAGAGAGTACGTTTTGGGAATACGAGTAATTGCCGCAGCCGAGTATTTATAAAGCATCAAAGGGCCTACAACACATGGCAGACGAGGCAGGGCAGGCATTTAGTCTATGTAGTTCACTCCTTCTTTTTTTTTCTGGTGTGTGAGCGCACGAGAAAGCCCCGACACGGTACCGTTTCTCCGTCCAAACGACAGAGAGAGAAAGAGAAAAAAGGTCGCATTTCTTAATGACGCATCATTTATAACGAGTAGCGACGTTACTCACCGAAAGCAGAAAAAAACAACCTTTTACCTTGTTATTATTGTTGGCCTTTCAAACAAATCTTTCTGACAGAAATTTAATTTCTGATTTAATGCAGTCGTAATTCAAGCAACGACGAATTAATCTGTTTTCCATTTCATAATGACGCCGCGTGTCCGTTCCATCGGTTCGAGAAAACTTTCGTAGCCGATAAGGTGGTTCCAAATTATAGGGTGAAATTTCACGACGAGAATTTTACAGATAGAAGAAAATTAGATCGGTTTGCGAAAGGAATTTGGAATTTTGTGGATCGTAAGAGACATATAACGAATCCTAAGATGGAATTATATGGAAGCGTGTTTTTGGCGCGAATCATTCCTACAGCCAGATTCGAACCAATGACGATACATCCTAAGTTTGAGATCCTTTTACCGGAAGAATGTGGCGTCATATCTCAGTGGCGGACCTAACAGACGATGAAATATTTCGGTGTTCATGTGATTTTTATCGACCGGCTGTGATCGAATTCAAATTAGTCCTGGGAATTTTTGGTTCGGGTTTTACGATTGGAATAATTTAAAAATAGATTCTGAGAGTGAAAAATCATCATTTCCCACGTGATTTGAAAATTTTTCAAATCTGGCTCATTTTTCCACCTAAAGAAGTCCTTTTTGATTTTTGTAATTCAGTAAATCAAATAAAAATTTGCTTCAAAAACATCAATAATACAGCTTTTGCTATGGAAATATTAACGAAGCGACCAATGGCCTAAAAATAAAAAATACACTTTCTAAATTTGAATCAGTTAAAATTTACTGATTATTAAGACAAAAGTGTGCAACTGAAGAAATCAATATTTTCATTTTTAAATCGGTAAAAATTTTAATTTACTGACTGAATCAGTAATTAATCACTGATTGAATCAGTAATTATTCACTGATTGAATTAGTAAATTTAAATTTTTACTGATTCATTTCAGTAGCTGAAAAAAATTTACTGCTTCAAAAATGAAAATTCACAATAATTGAATCAGTAATTTTTCACTGATTGATAGTCAAATTTCACTGATTAACAGTTGCACACTTTTCGCTATTTAATCATTGAATTTTCAGTTTTTTTGACTGATTCAGATTTATGGAGTATTGAAAATGTGATTAGATATAATTTGATTGGGACATTTTTGAGATCAAATTTTATCTGTTTTGATAAAATTTGAGGAGCCCATAACCGAACTCAAGGTCCTAGAAAACATGACATTAAATATGTGTTACGTTTTCCCCTCAATTTTCAATATTTGAGCCACATTTTGGAATTCATAAAAAAATCATTTACGTCTGAGTTACAAGTTAAAAGGACAACGCTGCTTCAAAATTATGGTGTAAATTCAAAAAAATGAAAAATGCCAATATTGCATAAATGGGTATTATTATACAAAATTTTTCGTCCTAAACTTCTGAACAAAATACGTATTTACAGTGGAGACAAAAAATTTAAAAAATGTATAATTTGAATGAATTTTCTCAACATTCAAGGACGATTGTTGTAATCGAGGAGGCTTTTTCTTGCCCCCAGCTGTAACCTTGAATAAGTTGATGAAAAGCCACTTTGGCCACACGATAAAAATAATAATTCAACTTCAAACCTCTTAATCAGCTATTAAAAAATTCAAGTAGGTGATAATAAAGAAAATCTTCGATAAATATGTACTCAAATATTTGTATCTGAGGAAACTCAAACACATTCACAAAAAAACCCCTCGAATCTATATTCTTTGAGGAGGGATAGGAAAGCGCAATGGTACAATATTTTTCAATTTTAGACACCCTTTGTAGGTAGGTACTTACGAATTATTTATTTTTCGATAAAATCGATATGGAAGTTGAAATTTTCGCGACTCTAATAATTTCTTCAATTTTTGTAATTATTGATTTAAAATTTACGCAAAATTTCATTCAAATTCATTTCAACTTCACCGTTAATTAACCACATCGGTGATCAAAGGGAACCCTTAGATTAGCTTCGGCAAAGATGAACGAAAGTACACTATTTATCATTTTATACTTTAATGATTAATAACGCACAGTCAACCGCACGGGGTTTAATTTCGTAATGAATAGGTTGTTTAAGATGAAAAGATTACCAATTCTGGAAAACTAGAATTTGAACTATTAATCCTGCGGGATAACCGCGGGATATCGTCGATTACCATCGGACGGCGAAAACTTGATGAAAAGAAGAATAAAACGGGTATCGATATAAAATATCGAATAAACTTTACCACTAATTAATCAAACTACCGGTGTGAGAAATGATTGAATAAGGTATATTCATTGTTTCAAGGAAAAGGAACAGAGGGTAGAAATAAAGAAAGGCTGAATAGAGATAAATATTGAAGACTAGCCGCTATCTTTCTTTTCCATGTACCTACACCTCCGGCTGCTAGCGGAATTGATATTCATCCAAAAACAATAAAAGTATGCCAATGCCATCATAGAAAAATATTTATTAAGGCAAATTTGGAGATACAACTTGGTAGTTGGTAAGTGATTTTTTATACAAAATCCGACTTTTTGAGAGCGCTATATCCGAATTTTGTGAGCACTTTGAGTGTTATTTCGAGATAAATTTTACATTGGTAAATGGCGCTGGTCTAGGAACCGAAGAAAATCCGCGTTAAAAGCGAATTCGCGTTATAAGCGGGAGCGTAATAACGAGATTTTACTGTATATTGACGAAGAGAAAAATCGATCGATTGAAACCAAAGCCATTCACAATTCCATGGATATTTCAAGCAGAATATTAAAAATCGATGGATCGCAGAAAATAAAATTTTGAATTCGCTTAAAAAATTTACGGTACTCGAATGATTTCCACGTTGACAAAAAATAAAATTTTGTTCATTTGTTCCTGTTTCTAAATTTGACGTTTAGAAAAACTTCGATAGTAGCTTTCTGGGTAAGCCTTTGAACATTTCTCTTTGAATTCATATTTAAAATGGACAAACTTCTTTGGATTTGTGCTCTTAAGAGAAATATCACTTTGTTAAATCCGATTTAATATCGGAAGAATCAAATTTCCATAGTTTCTTACAATTTTTTTTTGTGGTTTTCCTGTAAAAACTCAATTATTTAATGAAAAAAACGAATAGTGCACTCTGATACCCCAGAAAAGAGTTTCCTAATCTGAATGTTCTACTTCTAAAATCTGCAAACCATATCAATCAGTCAGAATAGAAATCATCATAATAGCACATAGGCACCTAAGTGTTAAATTATTTCTCAGAATCTACCTGCTGTTAACTTTGTTGAAAATTTGAAATAATTGTCCTTGCATTCGTACCGAATCGATATTTATTGCAAAATTTAATCGAAGAATAAGTAAATCATCTTCAATTTTTGGTAAATAAAAATTTCATGATCAGGAAACTGACAGAATCATCTGTTTGGCCGGAATTTTAGCACATTTTTTTCAGGAAAATTGACAGCAAGGATATTTAGGAATATACGAAGCGGTGAAGAATTTCTTGAAACAAGGAAAAGTAAAGTTTTAGGAAAAATTTTGTAGGTAAGTTTTTTTAATTTTTAAACTCATCTTTGACAAATGGGCCGAATTTTGATGATTTTATAGCTTAGTATTGAAAAAAAAAAACACTTCGAGCTCCATTACAGCTCAATTTTCAATTTGTTCACCAACAATACAAGGCCACTTCTCATTTCAGGACTGGATCTATTTCGATTTTTTTTATTCCTCAGAATCAGAGAAAAATTCAACGATGAGCTGAGTTGATCATTTATTCGCCGTCGTGAGGTACTCGTTGAGGGGACGAGGCGTTCAGACGTTCAGACGCTCGACCCTCGAAAACGAGAGGACCTGCTAATAAAATATGAAGACCACCTGCTGACCGCGAAACTCGCGATGATTAAAATCGTGGCTGGAAGAGAACAATTCGAACAAAAAAATGATGAAATTCCACCACAGCTTTTCTCCGATAACCTTCTTTATTTTAAATTCCACTACGATGGAATTTTTCTCATCATTTTGCCTTCGATCCAGTCAATTTATCCGAGACACCGCGACGATTAAACAATTTCTGGGTAAAATTTCTAATTTAAACTCGCGCACGGTGAAATGAGCACGCAATCAGCTTCAAAATGTGACATCGTTTAGAATTAGCACGACGAAGCGCGAAAAAAAGGTGGGGCAAAGGGAGCAATAATTGAAACGAGTATTAGCGATAAAGACTATTTTAACCTTGAAACATCATCGGAAAACCCAAAGGCCCGAAACGAGTAGCGTTTCACGCTCGACAAGTCTCCGTCGGCTTCGAAAACCCTCCTTTAATAATTCCAGCAGACCGATGAAAAGCATCGTCAGATCTACACGCGCAAGACAAACGTGCGTGCCGAAAAAGCGTCTCCTCGCCGTTGGAAAATCTACGCCGATATTACAAACGTAAATACACGACGACGATTACCCATTAATTGGAAAATTGTTGTAATTGGAACTTGGTAAATTTTTTTACTCGCCGCCATAGAAACTAAGGCGAGAATAAGGTATTCAATTATAAAATAATACGCTGGTTAAAAGCGTATAATTCGGCGTCGCATATAAGACAATTCCAGTTGGAAAACTTTACTCTCTAGCCACGGTTTAAATTACCGGGCAGATTCTTGGTAGTAATATTTGATTAGAGGACGTTGGGATACCGAAACAGCCAATAAAGTTATCGGTTTAAATGGCGAAAACGCGCGAACGATTCGACAACAGTCGCATTCGAAGAGTGAAAATTTTGCAGCAGACGAGGCGACCGATCGAGGCGACGTGGGGGAGCTAATGCCTCCGATGTAACTCTTTATTCTTGGGCGCAAAATTTTGAAATAATAGACGTTACTTTGCAAAGCCTTTAAAACGTGTTCGTATTTGTTACCCGGAGCATTGTTTCCAAAACAGAAACGATTTCGAGTTTCATCTCGGCGGCGAGGCGTGTTTCGCCTCACACGTTCAATACTCACCAACTTATAGTATTGAGGTTCGTTATTCCGATATTTATACGGGCACAGTCGTGAGCCCGCCGCCCTAACCTCATTCATTCTATCGTTTTCTAAAACGATACCACGTAAAAGAAAATATGGCTAACTATCGAACCGGAACAATGAATATTCTCTGCCTCATTCCCATCTCCAAGAGTCTCTCCTCTATGCATTCGCGTTACTCCTCTCTTTTTCTCCCATATTCCTTTCTGCTGTAATACAAACGTGATTTATATATCCACAATTCCCGATAAGAAATAATAATGTTCATTCGCGTAGAACCGTTCAGTTCGGTTAATTACATTAAATCGAATCGTATATTAAAGCCAAGAAAAAAATATTTCATGCAAAAACCCATTAAATCTTTTTTCCTCTATCGTTTTGTATTTACAATTTGGAAAAAAATGGAAGAAAAAAAAAATCGGTTGTTTAAATGAAATACCTGATTTTTTTACTCAAGATTGGTCGCATGTCTCGGGTAATTCTATTTGAAAGAAGTTTAAATGGTTTTCCGCATCCATCACATACGATTTCGCAATTCCTAATACCCAACAAAAGAAACTTAGTTTAAATTTTAAGGCCTTTTGCACAATAGTAGAGATTTGAACTGTGATTGAGAAGAAATTCAATATTCCCTATCCCCAGCTAGGGATGATTTTAGGAATCATGAAGCCCTAGAAAGAAAAAGATAAAATCATTTACAAGTCCGCTCGCGGCGCGAACGACTGAATCATTTCACGTACGTTTGCGGAGATATGAATGGTATAATTAAACACTTACTTACTCCTCTATTCAACATCGTAAAAAAGTGAATCACCATAAGCGGATAAACGGATGGGTAGGTAATAATGCTTAAGTATTTCAAAGTAAGCATGTTTATTACTATTTTTTCCATTACTTTTTAGTTTTTTTAGTTTTCTCATCATTTTCCAATGTATTTCTGTTATTTTACTTTCATTTCTTTGTTTACTTTACATTTTCTAATTCATTTCTGTTACTTATCTATTATTAATTTCAGTATCATTACTACTTTTTCTTATCAATTATTAGTTTTCTCGTCAATTTCTGTTTTTTCTATTTCTTTTTATTTTCATTTCTTTTTTTTTTTGTGGAGTAACCCATCGATTACCACTAATTTGATGGCGCTGATTCCTAATGGGAAATATATAATCTTACGACAAAAAAGGAGGTTTGAACGACAGGCAAGCATACGACAGAAAGAGGAGGTATGAACGGCAATTTAATTTGTTCAATAATTTCAAACGACAAAATGCGTTGTCATCACGACTAGATTTGTTGATGAATCACGACAATTTTCCCCCGTCAGAAATGAGTGTTTGATCGACAAAATAAATATTTTGAACGACAATACAGGTAAAGTTCATTTTTCTGTGAATGGTGATCAGGGGCGTAGCAAAGGATTTTTTCTGGGGGGGGGGAGATGATGAAATTTCCCAACTTTATACCTGAAATTTTGAAATGTCCTTATTATAATTTTTCATGGCCGTTAGGTTTCAATTTTCTGTCGTTCAAACCTCCTATTTTTGTCGTGGATTCCCCTTTTTTTGTAGTAACGATAAATCATGCCCATTCCTAATATGTACTACTTCTTTGATTCGACCTCTCTGAATCTGAACCCCCATCAACCCCCGTAATGGGGCCAAAATTGAAAAATAAAAAATGAAGTTTATTAGGTTTTTGAGGGCCCTGAAGGACTATTCCACATATCAATCAGGGGTGTGCCTTTACAGTAAACTATTTTTACTTTACATGGTTTACAATACATGGGCGTTTGACGAATTTGAATCGCAGTTGATCGATTTTTTTTTCAAAATATGAAAAAAATTGAACCAAGATGAATTGTTTTAGAGCCCATGTTCTTTGCCAATCGGTAGGGTGCTGTTTTTCTCACAAATCGCAAGCGTTTCGCTTTTTTTTTCACATAACGGAAAATGCTTACACTTACATACTTCATCAATCAGGAGAAATCTCAACCTCAACCCGCGTATTATGCCACGACCTAAATTGTGAAAATCCAAGTGATAGGGACGATGCAACTGACCAAATGATTGATAACTTTTCATAGCCGCATGGCCGACTGCTTACTTTCAAGCGAGCCTTTTCAGGAAATGCTTACAAAGCATCTATTTATAGCCAAGTGCGATTGAGTACCATTACTTTCAATTTTTCAGCAGTTTACCTATAATGTAATAAATTGTTCTATTCTTCTATTTGAGTAAAATTATGACGATGGATTTTATTGCACTGCAGAGCTTGTTACCAAGAAAGAGTGGCGAATTTTCGGGTACAGCTGGGGAAGCAGCGATGTACCAACCAAAATGAGAAAAACGTAATTCAGGGAATTGATATTTCTATTGATGAAATTCGTAAAAATTTCAAATTAATCGATAAAAACTGCGATTTGTACTTCACACCCTACAGAAAGACGCAGATATAGCTTATTGTGTTGAGTATATATCAGAATTCAAAGAAGTTTTGAAAAAAAAAACCGAGATTACGGATTTGATGAATATTGGAAGAATGTTAACAATTTGAGAGATGCAAATGCCGAAATAAAAAACCTTCTAGTACACTCAAACAGCAGTATCGTAATATTACGAAATAATTGATAATTTACAAAGTCATTTGGAAACCAGATTTTCATCCATTGAAAACTTACAATTTTTGGAATTATTTGATGCTGGTAAAATGAAGGATTTGGCAAAAAAATCGAAAAATTAATAGATGTACCTACATGGTAAATATTTCGATGGCGTGCGATTAAAAAATGAATCGCATTTTTTGATTTCAACAATTGTGAACATTCTAAAATGTCTGCTGTTGAAATTTTAATAAAATTACATGCTCGTGAATTGTTCGAAAATTCGTTTGAACAACTTTATAAATTATGTTTTCTGATCTGTACAATTTCTGTCAGAACAGCATCCGTTGAACGATCTTTTTCTGCTCTCAAGTGAATAAAAACATACACTCGTTCAACTCAGAAGCAGAATCGATTAAGTAATTTTGCTAGTTACCATGAAAAAAATCCAGGATTTACCACTGCAAGAAACTCCAAGAGATAAAATTGATGAATTTCGTGCAACATTTTATTCAATTTAATACATTGGTCATTCCTTTGACTCAAACTAAGTTTTTTTTTTTCATCGAAGTATCAACTAAAACCTATATAATTTTGACTATCCTGAAAACCTCAAACCTTCCTCGCTACTCTACACAATCTCCCATCACACCGCACAACACCATCAATGCAAATGTACTCTCGCAACCCCTTCAATAAATTTCCAAACATAAAATAAAAATATTATTTGGGAAACATTTCAGAGGTAATATGCGGCTGCGGCGTTACACGGTAGCAATGTTTTCTCAACTCACTGCTGCATACGTGAACAGATGCTGCAATGTATTCAGCTGTTTACATAAGAAACTACGATTTAAACTAAGTATTCAGCTTATAGGCGTGTGTTACTGTATTACTTTGTATCTTATGATACGATTCCACCGTTTCGAAAAGCGTCGCGTTGTAGTTTATTTCTTCTTCTGTATTCGTTTCTGTGTTATATCTGCGTGGAGGAGAGCACGTGTATGAGATGATATTTCGCGAGGTTAGGTGAGTTTTCATCGAATAGGCGGGGTAAATGTATTGGGGTGTACCTAGCCTACCTACTAAAAATTAAAATGCTTCATTTTTTACGATTTTAGATTTTTTTGTACTCGGTAAGCATTTTTCACTCAAGTGATTTTTTCCTATGTGGACAAAATTTTTACTCGATTTTTTTCTGTGTTTAGATTTTTACGCCTCTCTCTAATATTTTAATCCAACTTGAATCTTCTTTTTTCCTCTGAAGTTTGAAAAATGTGTTCTTTTTCTACGTTAAATTTTTTACTGAAAAAATAGGTAATGTTGATGATAAAAAATCTGGTATGTAAGTAGTTAGGGTCTGAAATGTTTTTCCCAATATAAATGTCAAGGTTCGGATGCGGAAAATCATACTTAAAAAATGTAAAAAGCAAAATAACACGTCGAGTGCGAACTTGGCGCGAAGGCGCCAAGTTCGCACGTGTGCTCAGTTTCTTCATCCAGCCCCTCTAAATCCCCCTTTCAGCCCCTTGATTAAGTCAAAAGTTGAAAAAAAAGAACCATGTGTTGACCCCAAATGCCGGGGCGGGGGCGCGGGCGGGGGAAGCGACATGCACTTGTTGATTACAAGTGCATTAATTAAACAAAAAGAAGTAAATTTGCCATAAAATTCTGGCCAAACGAAAAATCAAACTTAGCCCAGGTGGCATCATTTTACTTGCTTAAAAACGTACATAAAAACGACACATTAGCTACGGCATGGCACTACACATGAGAGGTACTCGATTGAATAAGGGTGGAGAATAATTCGGGCGTTGGCCAGTTAGCTATTACAGACGTTTCGGTACAGTACCTGAGCAATTCGAGAATTACCTAGGCACCACCTTCCTAGTCTAGTTATACCACACGATGTTTGCTTAAATTTACAGATGAGTACATAGCCGGCGTTTACAGCGTAGCGTGTGTAGCAAATGCTACACATCGGAGAACTCGTGTGTAGCAACGCTACACATCGGAAAATAGCGGGGTTCGAACCTCCTCCCCCTCCCTCCCATGAGATCAAAAATTTACGTGAAAAAAGGCCTTTTTAAAACATTAAAAATCAAATTTTCTCTAAGCTTCGCCCTCGCTTCGCTCGGGCATAAAGGAAATCTCGATTTTTAAATTATTTGCAATGATTATGCGAGAAAGGCTCCCTCTTAGTATTCTAAATCTCCAGTCCATACCTACTTTACACCTTCCCAAAGAAAGCTTCTGACACTATTGCTTGAAGTTTCTGTTATTATTTTCGTTTTGTAAGGTCCAAATGATTAGTTTGAAAGTTGCTTGTTCCAAAATTACACCTTCATCGAAGTTTTTTCTCTAAAACTAAAAATTTCTCAAAAAGGGGAGGCTAAGGGGATAAAAATCTCCCAAATTTCCTTAAGCTCGGAAAAAAGATTTTTTTATTGCAAAAATATTTGAAAAAGTGAATTTTTTTGGTTTTTCAAACAGAATTTTTTCAAAAAAAATTCCGCCCTCGCTTCGCTCGGGCAATATTTTAATTTCTTTATATTAAAAATTGATAAATTTTGACCAATGTTCGAGGCAAAAATCACCGATTCCTCAATAAATTACCACTTTGTCAGAAAAAATTAATAATTTTTGACTGAAAGATCAGTAAAAAAAAATGAAGTAAAGTTTCCTCTGAAAGCTCTCATCCTGACTTCTGATATTAAGTTAATTTCAAAAATATAATTTTTTTTTTTAATTTAACCCTGCATTTTAACTCCCATGTCTTGATATTGGCCGGAGGGGACGGAGCAGAAAAAACCCTGCAATTTGACACCCATGTTGTAATATTGGCCTGGGCTGAGCAATTTTTTGTTTGCTACACATCGGAGAAATTTACTTCGCCGGCTCTGGATGAGTACACATGTCAAAGATGCTCTGAATTCTACATACCAACGCCAAACGTTCCTCAATGTCTTTGTGACAGTAAAATAATTCGAATTTAAAACGTCAATGTGAAAAAAGTCACAGGCGGAGATGGGACATGACTTTTGGGAGGGGAGGGGAGGGGAGGGGTCGAGCTCCAGTTAAAAATTAATGAAATGGAAATGAAACAAAACAAAAATAATCATTTTCAACTCACCTTCCCCCCCCTATAAAAAATGTTCCATTATTATTATTATTATTATTATTATCATTATGTAACTTCCAGTACCTCCCTACGTCCCTACCACCCCTATTTGTTTTGTTTATGTATACTACTTCTTTGTTTTATTTTTGTTTTTCTTTCATTTTCTTTCCTATTTTATTTTTCTTCTCTTCTCTTTTTTGTTTTGTCTGCTATCTTATTCTTAATTTCTGTCTCTCTTCTCTTCTCTTTTAATTCATTCTTTCTTTTCAGCCTTTTCTATCTTCTCTCTTGCATTTCTATTGTATATTTACTAAATTTTTTGTTAAATTCTTTGATTTTGTTTTCTATTCTTTTTTGTATCATCTTCCATTTTTATTTTTTTTAGCCAGATGAATTAACTCATGTATAGGTAGGTACCTAGTACATTATATTAAACAAACTGATTTAGTGATTTTCAGATTCGAAACAAGGTCTGCTCGTATACTCGACGGATAATAGTGCAATACCTATATGTATTTCTGTACAGATTCCAGTCAGAACTCTACGATGTTGGAGAAAAAAAATCGAAGATTATTACACCTAATACTGACGATGATACAAACTGTGAGAATCCGAGTCAAATACCTGAGCTTCATGTTAACGTTGAAGTTTATTTTAATATCAATCAATCAAACTGTAATTATAATCTTAATTCCGATCATAATTACGATTACGAGGCAGAAAGCAGTACTACTAGCAAGGTTACTTTAGAATCCGATGTTGAAAGCGAATTTTCACTATACGATGAAGAAATAAGTGACAGTGGTAGTCATAAAGTCACAAATAACAGGGTGCATTTGCCGCTTTTCGAAGGAAGTAATATGAGTGTGGGAGAATTTGCAGCCAAGTAAAACTAGTGTGATTGTAACAAACGTCATACGGCAAATTTTCAGAGAATAGTACAAAATGAATCCAGCGTAATTTTTTTTAGACGAGTACTTGGTAAGATTTTTTTTCTTCTTCTTTCTCTTGTATAGATTAATGTTTCACACATTTAAAATTGCTTTCAACAGATTTGGAGTCACCAGATCATCCATCCAAATCTGTTTAATGAGCCAGAATAATTTTTGCGACGATTCGTCGACAAATATTTTAGAATCAAATTCAGGTCGTTTAATAACTTATTAAACGACCTGAATTTGATTCTAAAATATTTATTTGTCGACGAATCGTCGCAAAAATTATTCAGGCTCACTATTTATTGGAAAGACTCATGCGGTATACTTCAATGGAAACTACGCACCTTTAGACGAATACGTAGTAAGATTTTTTTCTTCTTTCACTTGCATAGATTAATGTTTCACACATTTAAAATTGCTTTCAACAGATTTGGAGTCACCAGATCATCCATGGATTAATCTGATGAACATATTTTATTAAACGACCTGAATTTGATTCCAAAATATTTATTTGTCGACGAATCCTCGCAAAAATTATTCTGGCTCACTATTTATTGGAAAGACTCATGCGGTATACTTCGATGGAAACTACGCACCTGTAACATACCAACTTAATGTTATCAGGTTTGTAAAACGAATGTTATTGAACACATCCTACTTATTGTTGCCAGGTTCAATTTGCTCATGATTATAGTGGTATATTTTCTATAAGTTACTTCGAAAACGGGGGTTGTTTTTCGTAACACACGAGAAACGTTATTCTCATGATGAGATACGAGACCAAACTCTTATTTTCAGAGAATACGACAATAATCCGCCACTTGTATGCTTTTAATCTGTCGCTGCAACGAACAAAAGTGAGTACTTAGAAGCTTAAGGTTATAAATTGCTGAAATCTAAATGAGCCATTTGAAAAAAAAAAAAAAAAAAAAACATTGTATTTGTTCAACCGATCCCAAACCGTTGCACTCAACAAAGGTGCACAGGTTTGTGCATATCTATTGAAAAATAGTAGCAATACATATTCTGAATTTCATTTGTTTCGGTGTTACATCCAAGCAATCCATTTTCACGAATTCTCTATTTCTTGGTGTCTTACTTTCCATACATTTACCGGGACGGAGTCACCCCCCCCCCCCCCCGACCCCGCCCCTCCAAGACAAAACTGAAAACGTCATGTCGACGAAGATATATGATTCAAAATTCAATTTCAATTTTTGGATCAAGACCGACATATTTTTGAAAACAACCACGACCATTCGCATGGACTCAGAAAGGAAAATGTTCAGATTCCTGAACGAAATACAGCGTAATTTCAAGTCTTCTACCGCATTTTGCGGTACCTAAATGAATCTCCTTTGGGAGATCACTACCGCCAAAAAAAAAAAAAAAAAAAAAAAACGTTCGCACTCGAATGCAATGTGAATTTATGATTTATACACTTTCGCAATGACCAAATATAACAAGAGACTCTCGAGAAGCGAGAAGCAGCACGGAAAACAAAAATAAGAGGAAAGACTGCAACAGCAAAATTGATTTTTTTTCTTTTTTCTTCAAATCCGAGGAATCTCGCAAAAATCAGCAATCATAATGAAAATCAGACAATTCTGAAAAATCGCCAATAAAAACGTAAATTTCTTTCAACAGACAAACGTATTTTTGCTCACACGAAATATTAAAATTGAAAATCGACTTTCATTCGCAGAATCCACGCTCACGACGAAACGGCGAGACTGTCGCATCTGCAAAGGGTCATGTTTTATATTGAAAATACATATTCGTCAAAGTATCGCATATTCGCCCTACAGCGCTGTATTATCCGATTATTCGGCCAAAACGCGGAGGGCGGATGGCTAAAAAGAGTGGAAGTTCTTTTATTAAAAGAAAAAAAATAACTGTAATAGATTGCGAAGCTTTAGAAAGAAGGGTTTAAAATTTATACTTTGCATATTATTTACCGTCCATTATATTGCGGAACATTCTCTTTTGAAGACCTTCGTTTCTTTGACCAATCGTGCTCGAATGTCCATTCAAATCGAACCCCATAATGCACGATAATCCTTCGGCATACAGCGCGAATTTCCATCATTTCTAACCGAATTTAATTTTAAATTGGATTTTATTTGCTTTCGGCTGCGTACAGCTATTATCATTTTCCGATGTAGGTATAGGTACATAGTAAATGTACATAGTTTGTGCACGAATAAGCGAAGCGACGATCCGAGCAGATGGAAAAATCAAACAGTTACCCAGCTTATTTAAAATCGATGAATTTTTACAAAATTTTCACGTTTTAGATTTTTGGCTACAACGGTGTTCTATTCATCAGGTTTTCTAACGATTTTTCTTGGTTGAAAAATCATTATTTCTTCTAGGAAGAAACCAACCTTCGGTTCGAAAAAAAAATTGAAAAAAAAGTTTCGCTATCAATCCAACAAACTGTGAAAAATTGAAAATTTTTCAACTTTTTTCGGGTCTAAAATTTTCTTAACCGTGGTATTTCTTTCTAAGATGCATATATTTTAATTTTTTTTTCGAATCTTCTTACAACTATCAGGTTCTTTCTGTAAAATTGCTTTTCAATTATTATTTTTTAACGTCGAAAAAAATTATGCTATGGTAAAATTGGGTTTAATGAATTTTCATAATGAGTCTTGTAATTTTTTCTCAAAATAAAAAATGACTTTAATTTGAAAATTTTCGTTATGAATAAATTTTGAAAAAATTTGAATGGGAAAAGGACTAATTTCATCATTAGAAAAATATGCAATTGATAAGCGATTTTGTAGAAAAAATTTAGGAGTTGAGCAGAGAAAAAAATGAGAAAAAAATCCAACGGTAGAAAGAAGATACGAAGAATTTTTAAATTTTTTGGAAAAAAGTTGCAATGCAATCGAGAAAGTAGGTACTTACTTAATAAGAGTTATAGAACATATTTTCGAGAAAAAAAAATTAAAAAATTTCTAGTTGAAAAGTGTCTTGAGAAAAAGATACTAGTTAGAGAATTTTTTTTGAAAATTGAAATATTATGTTTGGAGAAAAATCGAAATGTGAAAAATTGTCGCGTGAATCAAACAGGAAAGATTCAATGTTCGCACCATTCCACGGTGCGTTTTGATTGGCTACCAGGTTTTGAACCAAAAATTCAATTTATCCCATGTTGCATTTGGTTGCGAAACAATAAAAAATTGTGCGACAGGCAAATGGTGACTTCCTCAAAAGTTGCTGGCCTTGTGGATGTTTTATTATAATGCACATTTTTTTGAAGTTATGTATAAACAATTTGGAAACATTTAATTTTTCAAAATTTAAAATACCTAGTTTCATTTCGTTTTACTTCAGTGTTTTGTGCTGCACCAGTCTACCTTAAATCGTTAGGTACTCGTAGTTAAATAGGTAGATTACAACATACCATGAATTTTTTAAAACAAAACGTCAAACGTTTTCAGATTTTCAAACAGGCCCCGGAAATATCCAGCTTTCTACACGGTTACTCTGGTCGGATTCACAAAATCGAAAACATCGGGTACAAAACCAGGTTTGCCACATCCGGGTATCCCTATTGGATTTCAGGAGAAGTGGGACAGCAGAACCAATAGTTACCAATACCTGGTGGAGTACATTTTTTGTAGCTCCAAGCCCGAGCACTATCCAGATTTAAGTGAGGTTTTGGTTTTCGATCTAAAACAACCCACTTATTGTAATGTGAATGATCTGGTGTTAGAAGATTCAAGACGGGAATTTCTAACACCAGTACCGTTCGAAAATGGAGTTTTCGGGGACTCGTTTATTCTTTCTCCCGAACTGAAAAATAAATTATGTCAATTACTAATTAAAAAGTACGACAGGTATCCGTACATTTGTCTACAGGATGTTCCGGGAGAGGACGTCCAAAATAAGACGAGCAATACACCACACCATTCATTTACCAAGACACTATACCCACAATTTCAGGCATAGCAAGTCTGACACCGAATCATCTAGTTATAAAGCAAGTTTGAAGAAAATTTCTTGATGGTAAGATAACTTAAAAAGTTGCTATTTTCCGGTATTCTGATCACCAAGGTTAAAATTCCTCCTGCTTCCATTTTTTCTTGCTTTTCAGGCCAGTAGACACCATGATTCAATTTCGATCACTTCAAATCGAACCAGTTCGTCAAAAAAATTCAATTTTCCCCTTATTTCTCCTCTAACGGTTTGAAAACTCATACAATGGTATTTCTAATCACCTATTTATCTCTGACACATCTCGTAAGTTGGAAAATTACAAGCTGTAAGCGTGTTTCGACCGCACTTCTCGCCACGCTCCAAGCACGTTTTTTTTTTCTCTCGCCATTCCTATGTGAGGTACCTCGGTATACACATCGTATATATCTTTTTACTCTCTCGACCTTTTTAGATTCTATTAAACGGCGTACCGCGGAAAATTCGAAATTGGCACGAAACGAAGAGAAATATAGAACATAAAATAAAGAAAGATATAGTTACGATATACGTATTAAGTTGGATTTCAGCGGCATAGGCCTCCTATAAATTTGTAAAGAAAATAGAACAACCGGCGCGGTTAAGCAACCAATGAATTGAAGTAAGAAAACCACTGCCGCAAAAGCAATAAAACGTTGAAAATGCTTTATTTTTTCCTCTTTCTTTTTTTTTTTACTCCGGCGAACGTAAACCTATGCCACCGCTGCCGCCATTTAAGGTGGTGTGGCGGCGACGCCGCAACTTGTGGAGGTGTTCTTTGATGAAATAAATCTATAAATCTTTTTCTTAACGAAGAGATATTTTGCCAGACTATTTTTTATAATACGCCGCCGCTGCGCTGCTACGCGCCTTTGCTAAAAGGTACGTAAACATTTTCCTCCTAAAATAACATATACTCGTACATGTCCATATACTCCTCTGGTTGTTATAGCATAGCTATACATATAGCCGCAAGTAAATAAAAACCTTTTTCGAATACGTTCGTATAAATAACATCAGTGGCACTTGGCGTATTGTAGTAATCGTCCGACAGCTACATGCATACTGCACAGACACAGTCTTGTCGCCTCGTTGATATTTTGAAGAGCTCACATCACGAAGCTCGATGTTGCAGACAAGCTTACGGATGGAGCATGTGTTGTCGTACTGTCCAAGAAATTTCACATTTGCAAGAGACCAAGAGTTGAAATTTCTGATTTACTTTCAATTTTTTAATAAATTACGTTTTTTTTTTGTATCTAGATCATACCTATACTTAATTTTTTAATCTTGAACATTTTTTTTTTTTTTTAAATTAAAAAGATTGTTTTCAAGATTATTGGTATTCCTTCGTAATTTTGGGTAATTTCGTTTGTAATTTTGGTATCTCCATCAACTATTATCAACTCTGAAATTTTTCCTTCCAATTTTTCTTCTTAGTTCAACAATTTTTTCAACTCTGGTAAATATTTTTTCCGAAATATGTATATGTTTTTCAACTCTAGAACCTTGTTCTCAATATGAAATCTTTTCTCCAAGCTGAAGTCCTCGAAATGTTTTATTAAAATTTTTTCAGTTTTTGCAACTCTAAAATTTTTCAGTTTCTTTTAAAAATAATTTTCCAACTCTAAAATTATTTTTTATAAAAAATCCGGAAAAATTAAAAAATTGAGATGAAAAATTTTTTTCTAAGAAATTCAAGATGAAGTAAATTCAAAGGAATGCTATGTTGTTTTTTTTTCTTCAATTCAAATGATAGAACCAAACAATGTTGTTATTGATAGTTGAGACGAATATATCAGTAAGTAATAAATGAATAACCTTGAGTAGAAATAATTTCTGTGGGTAAATAAAAGTTCAAGAAACTAAAAACAATTTGGAGCTAAAGAAATTTTGAAGAATAAATTTCCAGAGTGAGAAAAAAAATTGTAGTAATAGAAAATGAAATTTTAAGAAAATAGTACAGATATGGACAATGATTTTCATCATGGAGTTGTCGGAATGCTGTAAACCAGAAGTTTTAAGCTGAAAGTTTCAAGTTTCAAGCCTGAAGTTTGATAAAATTTAGCTAAAAGTTGAACCTAAAAAAAGCTTAAAGTCAGCTGTGTGAATCAGAAAGCTAAAAACTGAATCCAAAATTTTCATTTTTGAAAATTTTCAACAAACGGAAGTTTTATTTTACAACTTTTCATTTCCATTTTTTATGCTGAAACCCAAAAAGAAAAGAACTGAAATCGGATGAAGAGATCAACTTTCTTCCCATTGAAAAAATATGAATTTGTTCTTGTAAGTTGAAGAAATAAAAACAAAAACACCTTATTGCTAAATTACGATGAATGGAGAAAACGATCTAAATGATAATTAGGCATGATCTTGATTTTTTTTTTGATCTTATAAGGTCAAAGATCATTGTGTCAGAAAGATATTTTGATCTTGATTCAGATCATATTTTATTTTTCAATCTTGATCTGATCTGAGACCATTTTGTACCTAAATGATCTTGCCCAGGTCTCATTGATATCCACAGAAATCTCATTCAACCCGTATACATATGTAGGCAATTGTTGATTTAAAACGAATCGATCAATACTTATTTCATCATTTGAATACATTTAGAAAATTAAATCCTGCCAATCCGACAAAATATTTTAAAACCTTTATTACTTATTCATGATAACCTGCGTCATCGTAAGTAATCTATTCATTCTTGCTTTTTCCTGCTTCTTGAAAAAGTTAATGTAGGAATAAAGCAAAGGAAAAGTGATAGAGAAATGACCAGAAAAATGACAGATTGTCTTTTCTCCTCAAAAAAAGAAGTTTAGAAGTATTTCCCAAGTTGATGAATAACAAGTTCCACGCGTCTTTGATTCACTGATTCAATCAAAACATTACAACCTTCTTAATCTGATGATTTTTTTTTGTAATGTTTCTCTCATATTTAAATGGATCTGGCACTTTCCCAAAGGTAAAGATGTAATTCCACGGTACACCTTTTAATAGCGGTTTCAAGCGCGGGTAGAAAGGTAAAATGAAAATTATAATTCGAAATTCGAAATCTGCGACCAAAAAAGTATATACTTCCGTTGGAATTTCATACTTTTTTAAAATTTTGTTTTAGTGGTGCTGAAGGGAGGTTGGCCATGGTGAGCGGTGAAGAAAGGGGTAAAGGAAAACATACGTTGAAATTCCAAATTCCAAACCAGCGACCCAAAAAACAGTTGGGATTATTTTACTAAATTCAGTATTAAATTTGACATTGGTCCCTGGTAGAATTTCCGCTAAACTATAACTTTGACGGCGCGGCGCGGCGTACCCTTTTCAAATTTTTTCTGGTACCCAATTATGATTGTTCTTATGTCATGGATCATTTTTCTTTCGTAACTCGATATGCAATTCCAACAACGACCAACTATCACCAATAAAAAAGAAGCATCAGAGAAAGAATTAACAACCGCTTTATCTGCCTTATTAATACCTACGGCGCGGCAGCACCCAGACATATTAAAAAAGACTACACTTCGCAAG
Source organism: Pseudococcus jackbeardsleyi (assembly GCA_038380155.1). Lineage (NCBI taxonomy): Eukaryota > Metazoa > Arthropoda > Insecta > Hemiptera > Pseudococcidae > Pseudococcus > Pseudococcus jackbeardsleyi. Next base: position 49,804,649 of record CM076242.1, read on the forward strand.
TTTCAAAGCCAATTTTCAACCCGTAAGTATCCTAGGCACTTTTTCTCGAATGTACGACTACGCATTACGATTTCTCTTGTGCCATATATAATTTTTTTTTAGGCAATCCTTCGGAAAAATAATCATGAGACTGATTAATTATAGATAGCGATGAAAGTTGAAAAATTCTCAATTGAAACGTTTAATAGATGAAGAGAATTCGTATAGGTACCTAATTGATTTATCGATAACATCATGATCGGGATCTATCAAATTATTCTGAATTAATAATCACAAATATAATTAATTAATTAAAATTGATCACGAGGAAGATTTATAAGCGACGAATTTCGGAAAATGTACATCATTGAAAAATTTTCACCTACTTTGTGAATTGGGACACATTATACGTATTTTTGTAAAATTAATTATTTTTGGGGGTAAAATATATTCCAGGGCGTCTAACAAAATTTGGGCAAAAATATTGACTTATATTGACCTTTTGGAATGACTTTTGGCATGACTTTTTCGAAGTCCCCCCCCCCCCCCAAAAAAAAAAACAATATTTCAAGCCATGGCGAAAATTTTTGGCAAAAATTCAAAAAAAAATTGAATGAATTTTTGGCTTATTTTTCATGGTATTTCAAATCGGAGACTTTCACTGATTTTTCGGTCCTAATTATTTATTTCTTCGACAAATTGAAAATTGGTTGAAAATCAATGATATTTAACTCTGTCTCCGATAATTAAAAAATTGAGAGCCCGGTACAAAAATATTCTCCTCTGTACCTCTCTCTCAATGGGCCAGACTGAGCCTGATCTTCTTCCAAAAAAAATGAAACATTTTTGAAAATATTCCAATCGAAAGCATTACCGCGTCTTTTAGATAAATGAGAAAGGACAATTTTTTTCACTTGAAAATTATATTTGTTCAGGTTGGAAAAGAAGTTTCATATAATCATTTTTTAAAAATAAAATTGTGTAAAATTACCGAGCCCGAGTGAAGCGAGGGAGAAAATTTTTGAAAAAAAAAAGGCATTCAAGATCAATTTTTGTTTTCGAGGTCAAAATTTTCATTACAATTGATCAAGAGGGTCAAAAAATGAGTAGAATTTTTTTCCAATTTTCATTTGGCCTTGAATTCACTTCAAACAGTTTTTTTCTTCTCTTGAAAAAAAAAAAAACAGTATTTTGTACACACAAAGTATCAAATTCGCCACCAACGAAAAGTAACTTCGCTCTGTCGAGGACGTAGTTTCAAAAAATATCCAAACAAGCGTACTCGTACAAAAACATACATCAAAATTGAACCCCTCGAAACTACCACCACCCAAGATCATATCCGCGAGGAAAACTCGCCGTCTAGCAAAATCAGTGTACTATAAAAACACCCGGAATATATTTCCGCGTAAATTAAACCGAAAAAAACACCGAAACGAGAAAAAAAAATTATACACGGATGTGGAACGCATCGGAAAAATTCCAGGTGCCTTTGAGCGCGGGCAAAGTTTAGTTTAATAGTGTGTACAGCAATATAGGCAGGTTGGGCTATGCTCTACCGCCCAATTTTCTCGCGGTAACATGCTGCGGCAATAAAAATAGCCATTTAAAAAAAAAATAGAAGAAGAAGAAAGTTAGGGCTTCCTATCGGTAATATTACCCCGGCGCACATGAAATTTTCAACGATGCGTAACGAAATAACGGTAAAAACGTAACTATCTTGTGGAAACCTTTTTTAAGGGGTTACGGTTCCAACTTTACGCCTTTAAATAAAGTATCCCCTCAATGTACTCGAGATTTATGAGTTATGTAACAAACCGAGCATACATCTTATGGTATGCGTTGGAGAAGAGAGAGACGACCCGACGACCACATTCGTATATGGCACAAGGGTGGCAGAAGGGAACCCGAACTTCTCTCATTTTTGCAATTTCATTGCCAAACGGTGCGATGCTGCAGCGAAGGTTACGAGTAAAATTTTCTTATACGTATATTTCTGCGGGATATGTAAAACGTAACTTATTTTCGGATACGAGTTGATTTATGGAAGAAATTGCTTCTGCCGAGTAGTTTAAAGGCGATTTTACATCATTGACTTATCAACCGTCTGTTCTTCCTTTTTTTTTTCTCAACAGAGACGAGGGAAACTAAGAGTTTTTATCTGGGGCTTTTTTTTACCCTGCCGAAATTTAACTTCCGGCTACATTTAAATTTTGTTTAGAACTCGTCGATGCGTGAGATAAAAAGGACATTACGTATTTTCCGAATTGTTTAACTTTTTATTGCTTCCGTATTTGTCGGCGAGCGGTTTTATGGCGGAAAAATACGCAAATAACGAATTAATACGAGCTTTTGTAGCGAGCAAAAAGAGAGAAATTCGATGGAAAAAAGAATCGCCGACGGTGTACCTGTATGGGATTTCAAACGAGTCTGCATTCTGATTGAAATCGTTGCGAAATAAAGAGATAAATTCTCCGGTGATTGGAATGAGCAGATGTAATGGGCCTGGGTCAAGGTTGATTGCTGCTTCGATATTAGAAACAATTTGTATTTTTTCAAACTGCTTCCTTTTCGTAATATTTCATCTTATTGAATTTCAAAATTTTGATATATTTTAGCTCAGCGAATTGATCTTATTCTGAGACAATAGAATCTGAAATAGATCAAACTTTGAAATTCAAAATTGATTTTTATTGAAGGAAGTGGGAGTCCCTAAGGAAAGAAAATACAGGAAATAATGGACTCCAAAAAAAAGAGCAGAGAAGGGAAAATACAAAGAACAAGATCAACCGGAAATAATCCTTTTCCCTCAGCTCTTAGATCCAGGAAAACACAAAAAAATTTCAAAAAACTATCAACTGGATTCTAAAGACATGCAAAACATAATTTAATTTTTTTCGCCGCAATATCACCGAAAATTGAATTCAACATTCATCACGACTTATAATGACTGACAGCCACTTCGAAAAAAAACACCACCTCTAAGAAAACCAACGTGAAAAAGTATTTCTTTAAAATAAAAGTGAAATAAAACTCGTTAAAATTTTCCAAACGTAGCGAGTAAATTAACGTAATAAATCTCATAAATGAATTTATAATTTTTTAAAGCGGACGTCTCATATTAGGGTAAATTTTTGCTTCAAAAAAGAGGAAAAAAAAGTAGAAGAAGAAAAGGCAAGGTTTTTTTTGTTTTATTTAGTCACGTCCTTATTTAATTGTATTAATAAATGAACATAAAACTTTTACGGTTGAGTTTAAAACTCGTTAAGTAGAAGAATAATTAAGAAAGAGTACGAAGGTGTAGCCACGCTGTTAAAATAATGCGAAATTTTCTCTCGCTAATTTAGGTTTAGACCATTGGTGCATAAACTGCGGACTGTTCCGACTACAGCGGCGCAGGGACTGGAGGAAAAAAGTGAAATAATTCGGCCCTTAGGTGAAAGTTCGATGCGGGAACCAATTTAGATCGTCAAATTGGGTCGAAAATTATTCGAATGCAAGGTAGATGACCTTATTTTTCAAGTCTCAGATGTTTCAAGAAGATATCGTTAAAATGTAGATATTTCCATATCAATATTTTAGTATCGATCTATAGTATCAAGGTTGCCAGTCACCATCTCTACGCAGTGAAATCAGCTGAATCTCGACCATTTCCTTGAGTTTGAGTTATCAAGTTATCATAATTTTCTGAATCACTAATTTCGAAACTGGATACCACTATTAGCTCTTTAGACAGATTCGAAGGGACCATAGGTCATGAATTGGGATTTTCCTCCAATTTTTACAGCATAAATTTCAAACCAGTAGGGAAAATCAACGAAATTCATTGAAAATTTTAAAAAGTTCAATGATTTTTCAGCATTTTTAGATCTTTTATCAACTTTTAACAGGGTGTCTACCAATTTTGGAAAATCGAAATTCGCGACTTTTCGCGACCTTTTTTCGCGACTTTTTCCAGACTTTTCACACCGTGCTCCAATTTTGCCCAAAAGACCCCCCCCCCTTGCGTATACTCGTTTTGAAGGGAATTTCAAGCACTTTTTAGTCTCTCCCTTGCAAGTACTTCTTTTCACAGGCTAGAGTCGCTGATAAACTTCGCCGATTCCGAATTCTAAAATTCAGGGGAAAAAATCATGGGAAGTCTACATGTGAAGCAACATCACGGAGAGGAAGAAACACAATTTCTAGAGAATAATGTAACAAAAACTTAAAAATAGGATGATTTCAGTTCCGAGCGGAGCGAGGAGGAAAAATTTTAGAAGACCTTGAATTCAAAATGCAATAAAACAATGTTTCAAATCGATAAATTTGCGTAAAAATTGGTCACTTTTAGTTTTACTTCTTAATTTAAAAAATTTGATTTTGAAACTTCAAAAATAATTTTCAAAAAGGAAACTTTCAAGTAATAAAATTGGCAAAAAAATCACTTTTGTAGCATTTGGTTCATTTTAAAATTATGAAAGGAAAAATTGAATAAGGTCGAGCGTAGCGAGCCCGAAATTTTTGAAAAATTCGGATTCAGAGAATAAGTAAGCCATTAAAAATTACCAAAAGACCTAATTTGATAAAATTTCCAAAATTTTGTCGGATTTACGAAATTTTGCTGGAATTTCCGACTAGAAATTGACTGAGGGAATTAATTCCTCCATTCCCTCATCGCTCCCCCCCCCCTTGAGTATAGGTACACTGATGTAATTTGGCCCGAGCGAAGCGAGGGCGAATTTTTTTGAGAATTTAATATAAAAACAACAAAAAAAACGCATTTTCAAATGATTTCTCCTTCTGAATTTTCAAAAAATCCTAGTGAAATCAAAAAAAATTCTACGATTTTTCTAAATTTTTCAATATATGGATACAAAATATTCATTTTTTCAAAAAAAATTTGTTGAAAATTCCAATCGCGATAGCTACCCAAAAGAATCTATTTTTCGCTTCAAAATATTCTATTGTCTGGAATGGAGGGAAGGTTTGTACCTAATTTAAAAATAATTAATATGAATTTATGAGCCCGAGCGAAGCGAGGGCGAAAATTTTTAGAAACATATGTTCAAAAAACTGAGATTTAAAAAGGAATTGTAATTTGGAAAAAATTCGCGACTTTCGTGCCAATTTCGCGACTTTTTCTCGACTTTCGCGACCGCTTTCTGAATTCGCGACTTTTTCGCGACTTTCGCGACTTTCGCGACCGGTAGACACCCTGTTTAAAGAATTTTCATTAATTTTCTAGCAATTCTTTTGCTTTCTTCTTTCAGTGAGATTTATTTCACTGTGCAACAATTTTGACCGTTTTTCAGTGGTTTCCAATACTTTTCACTGGGCTTACTGAACCACCTCGAAATCGAGACAGAATTGTTTTGGGGACCAAACAAATGATAATGTAAATTTTTTGAAACAATACCACCTGAAATTTTATGGAAATTGGGCAAAACAAAATGCAATGGTAAGGTATCTATTGAATCTGAAAAATGGAAATTCTTGACATTTTTCTGAATTTTTCCCGTCACTTTTCTTGGATTCAAAGAAAGTGCTGAAGATTACCACTGGTCTCCCATTCATTTTCAATCTAAGAAATGGTCATTACAATGAATAATTTGAACAAAGAAACTGCCAGACAAAAAATTTCTACCTAAAACACAATTGAGCGTTTTTTTCTTAACGAAAAACGATAAGAAAATATTGATTTTTAAGAAAACAATTTTTTTTTTTAATGAAAAATGGTAAGGTTACATAAATGTTTTTTTTTAAGTTGTCAAATATTATTGCGAAATATTCATCCAAGTATTTTGTTTAGGTATCTTTATCGAACGCAGTTCGAGGGTTTTGAACGATTGGATATACATTTGTCAAAATTTTATGAACTTAAAAGCGGTAAAATTGAAGATGGACGATGGACTAACTCTTGAAATGATCAATTAATCGAGATGACCACTCCAGGGAAATTTTTTTTGCATAAGTTACCAGTATCACGTGGTCAAGAGAGACTATATCTTTCAATTTTCTCAAAAATTCAAGAAGTCTTATTATTTAGTGTTTCAAGTCTTCACACAATATTTCTGAAACAATTTCTTGTTTCAATTCATTAATTTCACTCCCTACGACGCAACATAGTAATGTCATAAGGATAATAAATCTTGAATCGTGATTAGGTACTATGAATATATTTCATAAATTTGAATCTTACTCAGAATTTTCCTCGGGTTAGAGATGCATTGAGATGAATTCAAAACTTATGAGTAATTTCATGTCAAAAACTGACTTATTGAAATAACAAACGTTTGAAGAATTCAGAAATGATTTTTCAAGTTTTTTCACTCGCTTAAAGAACTTTCTATAAGTTTTCATTTTTCAAAAATGTATTCATTTGGAGGTCTTCTATTTTCCTCATTTGAGCTGAAGGAAACGCAAAAACGAATTTTAAAAACACAAATTTTTTCAAGATGTAAACCATTATTGGCAAAGTAAGTAAGTTGTTTCGTGTTTCAAGTGTTGTACCTTGGATTAACAAATACGTAGTTTAGTCATGTTTTTCCAGGTTTACATTCCATTTCAATCACTATGAAGGCAGCACATCACATAATGTAAAATTGAACAATACGCCTTTTGCGAAATCGAGAAAAGTTCATAAATTAAAATTTTTTTAAAATTACGATTACTGATGATTCGACTCGAAGCCTCCTCGCTCCACATACAATGTATAACGACTTACAAAAACAGATTCGAACAAACTATACGAATCCATAAGCCAAATTTGGGTCAGGGTTCAGGGGGGCAAACGTCAGGGGACGCCATTACCGTTCTGCAGGAAATATTCGCAGTACATCGAGTGCCTATGTGTACCCGTGTATATCACATATATCAAGCAATATGTTATCAATAACAAATGAAGAGGTCCTACAATATTGAAACGTGTTGACAGTTTCGCGTCATTTATAACCCAACACGGTTCACAGCTGTTGGCAATCTTGTGTCGGTCGACTGACTGTACGGTACACGCAGGGTCATCAGAATACGCAGAGAGAGAAGGCTGTATGAAAAATATAGACGAAATTTCGGTTTATTCGCAACGAAAACGTTCGAATTAACGTTGCGGCTTCGTGCTCTGTCTCGCTTTCGCGTTCAGATGGGAATTCGCAGATTCTGTCGATTATCGTCATACACGCAGCAAGGAAAAACGGAGAAGGGTTTATTTTCGACGTGTACGCAAACAAGGCGGTCGGTTATTAATTCGGTTTTGATAAGTAAAATCCATTTAATACGCGAAACATAATCCTTATTTGAGGTATGACGCGAAGGAGAGCAGAAAAAAATACCGGAGATAAAAATTAATGGAACGACGATGAGAGAAAACGCCAATGGAGGGAGGGGGATCGGGGCGGCTGGAAATGTTGAAACGCTTATATACAGGTATATTGTTACATCGGCGTTGAATTTATACGAGTAAATTTGCAAACGCGACATTTCACAGAAATTAAGCCGTTAAAGTAGTTCATTTCAGTTAGGATTTTAATTACAGTTTTGTTTTCGACGATGAAATGGAATTCGTAATCGCGACGGAATGCAATCAAATTATATGTAGGGTTTTTTTCGGAAAAAATAATGTAGAACTGTTTTTCGTTTTAATCGGATGTAGTTTTTCAAACGCTGATACGGCCAGTGCCACTTCTTCTCCAACATCCAACTGTCGTACTTAAAATATTGCATGATGTGTATAAGAAAAATATGAGCATCTGGCAGTAGATAAATAATATTCACAAGAGGACGTTTTCTAAAATTGAAGTCAACTAAGACAATTTTTTGAAATAAGTAAAAATAAAATTCAGCGTGCTGCATCTTGTACCCGTGCGGAAATAAGGGGGCATGGGGAAGGCTCAAGCCTCCTTCAATGTTGAACTATAGCCCTCCAAATAATTTTCTGTGCATGCTCCATTCGGAAAAATTCTCAACTCTGCAGAGATGAACAACTATCAAAAAGTGACGAATTTTCTATTTTCAAATCACTAAAAATCTTCAAAAATTAAGAAAGTGATAAAATTTTCTTAGAACAAACTACTACGAAACTAATGTTTCTTTCTTTCTTTCAGAAAATTATAAATTTTTCAAATTTTGGCCCTCGTTTCGCTTGGGCATATGAAGGTGTACAGTATGTTCAACAATAAAGGGGTCGCGGTCGAAGATTTCACCTCCATTTCAATCAATACTGAAATATTGATTTTAAAAAATAAATAAAAGATTTCAGATTTTCTTTTCAAAAATGTCTGCCCTCTGCCCTCTCTTTGCTTGGGTTCGGTAAATTTTCACTATTATTCATGACGGTACTGAATCCCTTTCCTTCCATCGATTTTTCATCGGTAATTAATTTTCTCTCACTTTTTATATAAAAAATTTCAGGAGTTTTAAGCATCTTTCCCTCCCCAGAATTCAATTTTTAGAAATTTGATGAATTTGAGTGAAATTCTTCAAAATTTTGGATTCTGAAAAATCCAAGCAGTGCCATAAAAGTTAAAACTGACAATTTTTGGTAAAAAAGCGAATTTGAAGAATTGAAATTAATTTCTTGGGTAATATTATGATTATTAAAAAACCGAAATTTTGTCTTCCGAAGCGTCATCTCTCATTTTTAAATCAGTGAAAATAATCAAAATTCACTGAAAAATAGTCAGAAATACAGCTCGGGAATAAATAAAAAATCCATGAAAAATTCACTGGAACGTCAGTAAAATTGAAAAATTTTTCCAAAAATGGGAGAAATTCTTTGACAACTCAGAAAAATTTATTAGAAATGAGTGAATTTTGCTGAATTTTCAATTGCTACAATTCTGCCAATTTATCTGCTGAGATTTTTCACTGATTCAAAAAGAAAGTTCTTTTTAATGGATAACAAAAAATCAAGAGGTGGTGGGTCAATTGGAGAGGTGGGGAGGGAGAGAGAAGTCAAATATCTATGTCCTTCAAAAAGGCACAAGAAAAAATTGTGCCTAAGGCGCAAAATTACGAAGTTCCCCACTGCCTACATCGATATAGGAATTATACTGTAAGTATAGGTATTCATGATTTCTATCAAATAGGTAAGCAAATTTTTCACACATACCGCCACACAAAGCTACCAGCCATCTGATTTTGCAAATTCTGACATTCACCATGAAACGATAATTTACTTCGCAACTAGGTGGACTAAAAACAATATTCGACGACTTGAGAAGTTTCTTCTTCTGATCTCAAACTTCTAGTTTCTTTCTTATCACTCTAAATCTATGTTATTCATCAAACGTAGTTTCTACTTTAAAAAATTCTAAATAAATTTTTCAAAAGTATCGGTTGAAATATTCGTTCACAACAAATTTTTCAAAAGTTTCGGTTAACTGAAGTAAGTAAGCGTTCCATTTTCTACCTTTTATAAATAACCTTTCACGATTTTGTCGCGTGTTTTTTCATTGGTTAAAAAAACACAGAAAAGAATCTAACCAAGATCAAGAAAACTTCGACTAAATTATATCGATTCAATTATGTCTTCAGATTTCCCAAATCTTAAACGCAACCTCTCTATTATTTAAAAATTTATCAAATGTGAGCCTGGATAAGTAAACCACCCTTAGGTGTAAAAAAATTGATTTTTGAAGTGACACTGATTTTGGGCCTTTCAGAAGGAATAGAATCAAAGGGTAACCTCAACTCAGAAACCATTTTTTTACACCCAAGGATAGTTTTTATATCCAGGCTCACAAATACTGAGAGTATCCATATTGTCTTGAAAATTATTTACAAATTTTTTTAGAATTAATACTTCAGTTACAACACTGACAGAAATTATGTAGTTCTTGACGGGTATTCGATAAAAGCTGACATATTAAAATGAAAAAGCAAGTCATAAGATTTAATTTCACGACCAAAGAAATCAAAAAAGTATAGAAACAAAACACACTACACTGATAATTCCACCCAGCGAGGAAAAAAAGTCTAGGATCAACAACTAGACAAAACAAAGAAATATTTTTATACCATTAAACGTTTGATTGTCTCTCAGATTCATTTCATCATCGACATATAAAATTTTACCCATTTTAATAGGAATAAGTTTAATTGGATGATCGCCATTTTGGCCAAACGCCCGAGTAAAGCTCACGGGCAAGGTGCATAATTACGAAATCCTTATTACATTACACCGATATATATTCCGAGAAAATTGTAGCCTAATATTAATTAAAATTTACAAGTACGTAGCCGAGGTAAAGTCGAAAAGGGTTGACGTTGGTATTAACATCGTTGGGCGAGCATGAATTGCGTACCTACCTAGTACCTACACGTAAGGATTTAACGTATAGGTATCGTGTTCCGAGTTGAGAGATACGTGTCTATAGGCTCATGTAGTTAGAATCACACTTCTTAAATTTGAATCAGTAAAATTCGAGACAGATTTGATCTATTTCTTTAAATTTAAGAAATTTCACTACAAATCAGTGATTTTTCACTAATTTTTCAGTTAATAATTGTTTTTTTTTTGTCAAAATGAGAAGTTTGTTTTTCATTGAAAAAATCGTAGTAAACCAAATAATTATGCAAAATTATGATTTTCCCAGGTATTACTCAATGATTTGAATATAATTCGAAAAAATAATGTGGGAAAGTGCAGGGGTTCCCAAAAATGGCATTAGTATACAAAAATGAATGAGGAGCAGGAGGTAGAGACTAAAGACTTCGCCTCCCTTCATTACTAAAATATTGATGAAAAATAAGAAACGTCAGATTTTGATAGCCATTTAAACGGCTTTCAAAAAAGAAACATTTTTTCTTCTTTTTTTCTTCAATTCTAATGAACTGCAGGTCTAAAAATATTTTAGTAAAAAAACTAGGTAGGTACAGAAAAAGTTTAATTGAATGAAAAAATTATCAGATACATTTTAGGACGAATCGTTTTCCCATTTACTTTGAAAAATCTGATAACAAAAAAATCACTAAAAATCATAAGATTTTTAAACTAAATCTTAATAAAAAACCAAACTTTAAAGTTGAAGTGTAATTATTTTGTGATATTTTATCTCTGTTCGAAATTTCAGATCTTTGAATTAAAATAAATATTCTGAAAGTTGTCAAAGATGACATCGATGAATAAAACAACACCGACGAATACGAGAAGAATAGTGATAAGACTTGATTACTACACTTCCTAAATAATAGGTATAGGTAAGTATTATGATTTTTTTTAAATTTCATTTTGCATTCAAACAAGATGAACAAATTGTGAATAATTTATAAGAAATAGTAAAATTCTGATTTCTCTTCATACAACTCTACTCCCACTAAAAAAATTCTTCGAGTTCCAATGTTTATGACCTCAAAGATATATATGTATTATGTACATGATAATGAAAAAACAAATGGAAATGAGTGACATTTGAATTTTTCTTTCCCCACTCTACCTCACCTCAGGCTCATAGCCAAAAATATTTCCAGATTTGAATTTTACGACCTCGAAAATTACCATGACTCTAAAGTTGATCGATGATTCCTAAAAAGAATGACATCATCCCTTTTTCAGAGCACTTCACGATCCATACCTATATTATAAAGCTACAGGAATTTATTGATAAGAATTTCTTGCAGCCACAGAAAGCTTTCCAGAATTTCAAATTGTATCTCATAATTATTTTGTGTTATTTTTAGTTAAATTCTCCTTACTTACCGACAAGGACGTGAATTTTTCTTTATTTACTATGTTTTTCAACGAATAGCAATTATTATCAAATTATTATTACTAATGCATTCATTTTTCAGAATTTTTTCGGCTTCCAAGTCAGCAATAGTGCCTCTCAAGATTAAAGCCGTTTAGTATCTTTTTCAATATTATTATTATTTAAAATTATCTTCATCTTCTTCTTTCTTTCAATTTTCTCTTCTCTTACATTTTCACTTTCTGTTCTTTCTCTTTTAACATGTTGTCTTTTTTTTTTCAATTTTTTTAAAGTACATAATCAAATGACAGCCACTTGCTGCTACCTGGTCGACTATGCGAAGAAACTCACGCGTCACCTATACGAATTCAACAATCTCGTCTGCAATGTGACATATACATTGTCCAGACGTAAACTCGACTCTTGTTTGAGTTTGGCGCATCGAGGGCTTGCTCATCGAACCTACTTCAATTACCTAGTGACGCGTTATTATTCATAAAAATACACACATACCTACGCACGCATACAGCCCAGTTTCAAAAATTAGCTGTAATCCACCCTATCTATGCAAGTCTTTTTGATTTATCCTTCTGCACTGAAACCTCGATGAGATATATGTAGCTATTACGTATACGAATACGAATCGTCGAGAATTTACCGTCTGATCAGACGAAGGATATTCTTTATGTATCGATGAGAGAAATATTAAAAAATCTACCATTTTTGAAAATCTGAATAGTTGCATATTGTTTGTTTTTTAACTTTCTATTTTGTTAGTGATTTATCGATTATCGAAAATAACAATAGATAAATAATTATCTTTCCTTCTTCATTTTTTGCTGTTTCATTTGAAGTAAAGTATTTGATTTCGTTTCACTGTTGATTCCAGGCATTAGATTCAAGATTTCTTATTGCATGACGTGGGATCGGATGTAATCGTTCTAATTAAGGAGAGTGATTTCATTTCCCAACTAATTTCCGCTGGGAAAAAAACTAAGAAAAGTGAATTCTATTCATTTTTTTCATTGTTGATTCTAGACTATATTAGAATTAATAATTCTCATTTGAAGACGCGGGAACGAATTTAATCGTTCCAAGAAGAATGATTTAATTTCCGGTAAAAAAAAACGAAAAAAAATTATTCATTTGCATAATTGATTCTAAGCATTAGATCAGATTTCAGGTTTTCTGATCGTATGATGAGGGATCGAATTGAATCGTTCCAAAGATTGTGATTTTTTTATATGCGTAACTTCTGGCGGAAAAACAAACCAAAGAAACGAAAACAGGTGAATTTTATTTCATTTTTCATTATTGTACTCGTTCGTTTTTTTGGTTTATTTTTCCGCCAGAAGTTACGCATATAAAAAAATCACAATCTTTGGAACGATTCAATTCGATCCCTTATCATACGATCAGAAAACCTGAAATCTGATCTAATGCTTAGAATGATGACGTGGGATCGAATTGAATCGTTCCAAGGAGAGTGATTTCAATTTTTTTAATATACCTTATTTACAGTGAAAAACAGGAGGAAAAACAAAAAAAATTATTTCATTTGCATTCAACAGAATATTGAGCATCTCAATTTTCTACATTTCCACGTCAAATTTTCAAAAATTCTAATTTTACTCTGTTTGGAAATTTGTTGACAAAACCCTATTTTTTGAAAAAAATTTAGCGTTTGTCAACTTCTCATCATTTCAGTTCCAGTTCCAATAAAACTCGATTCATCGTTGATAATCATTCGTTTCATAAATCATATTCAAATTGCCTACGATGAAGTATCTGATTCTAAACCAGACCCAAAAATGTGAAAAGCTTCTGCAAATTTTTTAAAGATAAAGAAGCAGCAGAATCCAAACACCGAACTCGGATAAATATTTCAAGGAATTCTAACAAAAAAATAACAGAATAAGAAGAACGGGAGTGAAAAAAGTAAAATATTGTACAAAACTTATTCAGGAAATTGGAAAACCACAATGAGTCCGCAAATACAAAAAAATAAGACTGGACACAAGATCAATTGGGACAATAATACTCTGCAATCACCAAGAACCACCTTTTTTTAAAAATAAAATAAGCCATACCACCTAAAACGAACAGCTCATCTACCATCGAAAAAACTTCAGACTTGATCGGACAATTTTCAGAACAGACTTCTAGTCGTTTCTGCGGCCAAGGTGGAAAACTCGGTCAGGAAAACTTGAAAAAGCCACGGAAAATCATTTCTGAAACATCATAATAGTCCCTGCGGTTAGCAAAAAACTACTTCACTTTTTGAACACGGGTTGAAGTGTGGTTTTTATTTTAATATGACCCAAAAGAAAATTTTTGAGAAGTGGACCCATCAAAAATGTCCCTTAGGGAAGGAGTGAGGGTTCGTTTTAGGGGAGGTTTCACCCCCAATTCTCCAAATGAAGGGTTTGGGGTAAATTTGGTGTCATTTTCATATAATTCGACCCTCCTGAACACGAATATGCAATTAGTTTTTCGATCAAAAGCATAGTACTCGCACAATCGTAGAATTTGTGTCGCAAAAAATGGCCAATTTTGAGGAAAATACGGTAAAATTTTGATTTTTTCCATCCTGACCCGAGTCTTGTCGATCAAGGATGGTTTGAAACCAGTTTCTAACTTAATTCGAACCTCCTGAATTCGAATTTGTCATTGGTTTTCAGATAGGAAGTGATGTATGTTCTCAATTGCAAATTTTCAGTAGTGGAAAACGGCCGATTTTCGTGAAAATCGACTCAATTTTGCAATTTCTCACTTCGTCAGCCCTTTACCTCCAACCAATCCTTGTATTAAACATTTCTTGGACCTAATTTGAACCTCCTGAACACGAATTTTCGGTTAGTTTTCCGATTGGAAGTAGAGAATTTTCTCAAACGCGATATCAATGTGGCGTGATATGTCCGATTTTTGGCAAAAATGGTATGAAATGACGATTTTCAATTTTCTTGAAGCATTTATATTCTATCCAGTGCTAAATGAAATCAAATTTTTGCCTCATTCGAACTTCTAGAATACATAGAAAGCACTAACAATATTGTTAGCTGCTTACCTGTTTAGCCGGGGGGGTGAATCATGGCTTCTCAAAACTGGGACTCCTCTTAAAACAAAAAAATGGCTCAGCTACCCAGGGTTTCAAGTAGCTGAAATTTTGTTCGGAATATTCTCAATTCACTGTGATTAACCATTTACTTAAATCTAAACTTGAAACCTTGGGTATGCTAAGCCATAGTTATTATATTGAAAATTATTAAATAAAAAATTTGACGAAAAAATTTTCTTCAAAAAAATAAAATAAAATTCTTAATTTTAGTTTTTAAAAATTAAACTAATTTTATTTTTTAAAAATTGAATTAATTTAATCTAAATAATTGAATATAATTTTTATTTAAAAATTCTCATTTTTTATATTTTTGTTTTTAGAGGAGTCCCTATATTCACACCCCCCCCCCCCTAACAAGAAAGTAAAGATATTGTTGTTAATGCTCTCTATCTATTCTAGAAGTTCGAATGAGGCAAAAATTTGATTTCATTTAGCACTGGATAGGATATAAATGCTTCAAGAAAATTGAAAATCGTCATTTCATACCATTTTTGCCAAAAATCGGACATATCACGCCACATTGATATCGCGTTTGAGAAAATTCTCTACTTCCAATCGGAAAACTAACCGAAAATTCGTGTTCAGGAGGTTCAAATTAGGTCCAAGAAATGTTTAATACAAGGATTGGTTGGAGGTAAAGGGCTGACGAAGTGAGAAATTGCAAAATTGAGTCGATTTTCACGAAAATCGGCCGTTTTCCACTACTGAAAATTTGCAATTGAGAACATACATCACTTCCTATCTGAAAACCAATGACAAATTCGAATTCAGGAGGTTCGAATTAAGTTAGAAACTGGTTTCAAACCATCCTTGATCGACAAGACTCGGGTCAGGATGGAAAAAATCAAAATTTTACCTGTTTTTCCTCAAAATTGGCCATTTTTTGCGACACAAATTCTACGATTGTGCGAGTACTATGCTTTTGATCGAAAAACTAATTGCATATTCGTGTTCAGGAGGGTCGAATTATATGAAAATGACACCAAATTTACCCCAAACCCTTCATTTGGAGAATTGGGGGTGAAACCTCCCCTAAAACGAACCCTCACTCCTTCCCTAAGGGACATTTTTGATGGGTCCACTTCTCAAAAATATTCTTTTGGGTCATATTAAAATAAAAACCACACTTCAACCCGTGTTCAAAAAGTGAAGTAGTTCCCCGTTTTTTCGTGTTAACCGCAGGGACTATAACCCCTGAATGTTTCCAGTGATCAAACCCTTCACTTTTACGGTATTTGCTAATCATGGTAACTGAAAACATCCGCACAATGTTGCTGGCTAACGACGCTTTGCTGCGACATCGTGTAACGAAATAGTCCAAAAAACCCGTCTCGTTATTCAAATGACGCCGAGAGAGACAAAGGGGCACGAAAATGTATTTTTAATTCCTATTTATAGCGCGCTGCGCGAAAACTGCATCGTCGCCGCGCCCAACCGACCGTTTTGCCCAACTCGCGGGGGAATTAAATGGCGAATAAACTCGCCGACAAAGGAGATACTCGGGTAGAGCAGCCGTAGCCGGCTCGTCTTCCCGGTAAGGGCGAAAATTTACCCGAGGGCTTTTTTGTCTGTGAAGACGTAAAGCTGTAGTCTGTTTTCAGTTTGTCAAAATGTAATTTAGTATACGAGTACTTCGTCTAAACTGCATTAACCAGGTATTCTAATTAAAGTTGGAAAATCCGAGTAATTTAAAAGCTCTCTCTCTCGTATAAGGCAACGCAAAAGCGTTTCTCTGCGAATACTTTCTGCAAATAACGTAGGTATACCTTGCGCGCTGGTACGCTACACTCAAACAGCTCGGTCGTGTCGAGAACGAGAAAGAGGAAGCGAGAGGAAAAAAAAAAGCAAAGCAAATTTTCTACTCATAAATCTACGTAATTTATCAAGGGATAAGTGTTGGAATTATTTAGTGCTATTTGGGCAGTTTTTAACGCGTTACTATGAGGGTTATGTTAACGTGTTTACAAGTTTTTATTGAATTTACTATATAACGGAATTTGCTCGCCGGATAATTAGATATTGCCGAGAAGTTTTTTGCGATGGTGTTTTAAGGCTGGCGCGAGTATACGCGGTGGTCGCTACGGGTCACATTTTTGCCGAGCCGAGCTTATTAGCGAGATTTACCTGCGAAATTTTATCAGTTTATCGTTACGGCATTCCTCGAACCGGGCTCGAATTAGTTGGCGGAAAATATTTCGACGATGGTATTTTTCGTTTTGTATTTTCTGGACGCAGCGGATGTATACGCATTGGTGTTTTCACCGTTATCAGCTGTGAAACTGACAAATAATTGTTTTTTTTTTTTTTTTTTCAATAAAAATGATGGAGCAAAGTCCTTGAATACGTATGGAAATCTTGGTTGAAAGAGTGTAGTCTCGATTACCAAAATAACGGTTGAAATTTAAAAATTGTTTTTCCAGCCCAGTTTGACCTACCGCTGTTATTTTGAACGATTATTCGTCCCAAAATGATTCGTCGTAAGGTCTTATTTGATAGTCGTAATTTACAAATAGATATCTCAGGTTGAAATTTCCAGCTAGCACGAATCCTGCACAGGAACCTCATAAAAATTAAGCAGAATTCTATCCAAAATGCTATCGAACTTTTCAAACATTGCAAGGAAAAAGTACCAACTAGAATATTATATTATGTAATCAATTATTAGAAATAACGGTTTTAAAACCGACTCACCAATCACAGCTTATTCTCTGGTTCGGACATCCTAAAGTAATTCGGCTTACTGCTTCTCGGATATCAAGAATCTTCTAGATGGTGGCATCATTTGAACGAACTCGAGATCACGAACGCGAAAGAAATGAGTTATCACAAAAAATATACAAAATTACTTTCAATAAAGAAACGAAATTAAAAACGCGAGCCGATACTAGAAAATATACTTGATTATAAATATAATAAACGACGCACTTGCTGACGGTCGAACCGAAACCGAAAATCGCGATTCAACTAAGCTTCGAAATCCGGTCATTGGGATCACAGCAGGGAAAGAAAATTCAATAACCAAACTGGTTGGAAAATCTTAAATAATTAACAAGTAAGAAATTTTCAATTTTTTTTCTTTACCCAGTGGTAATGTCATTCTAAAAAAGCTTAATCACTTCATAATTATTCTGAACACCCAAAAAGAAAATAAACATACAATATAGGTACCTATCTAAATTTCATATGGTTACAGATGCAATTACATAAAATTGCTGCGCTCGCAACTTATAATTTTAGAAAACTAGCTAAATGTGATTCTTCACTCTTCAATTTAATAATTATTGAATTAATTGACAATTGACTTATTCGTATTTTTTTTTTCATTTCTTTTTTTTTTTTTTTCATTTTGTTTCAATTTTCGTTCCGACATAATAATTCTTTTTTCAAAAAGGAATTTCAGGCTCTGCGACGACCAAGCAACTTTTTTTTTCAAATCCACACCGCATTAGTTGAGTAGGTAATATTAAAAATGAGCGAGGAACTGATTCTTGAAAAAAAAAAGTGAAACTCAATAAGGCAAAATCCAAGACAGATATACTTGGAAAACAAAGAAAGGATAGTTCAAGATGAAAAGAAAAAAATGGAAATAAGTCATGCTGCAAATGTTAAGTACGGCACGGATATTGAACCACAAATATCAAATCAAAGTAAATCGTCCATATTCACATAATTTATCGTGATATTTTTACTTTATTCAACTTCGATATACAATCTTTGATGAAAAGTGCATCTGAGTTGCCGAATAAAAATAATTCCAAATTAAATGGCATCTTTCTAAAAAAAAATCGTATAATCAGGATTCCATTATCAAAAGATTTTGTTCCTGATTTATATACCTTGATCCATAATAATGCAACGGAATTTACCAGTAGATTCCCTCCACCATATCTATGCCCTCCACATTTCCTAGGACAAGGAATATTATGTAATACCTATGTAATACAGGCATCAAACAATGTATTTTACAGTAAATAATCCCTCAGTTTTTACAATCGAATTGTCTTTATTACGCCTTTTTTGGCCAGAATATTGTCTTGTCTCTCGTTCCTCGACAGAAAACACCTCAAAATTTTCAATCAAAACGGTAAATTTCTAAATTTTCTCAACAGACAAGTTATTCACTGATTTTTAATAATTCAAATAAAAGAAATAGGTAAGTATTATTTTCAATTCATCATTCAATAAAAAATTTCAAATATAACGGTATAAGGTAATAATAAATTATAATAATAAATGAAATAATTATCAAAGGGATTATTAGATACTGTTCAGATGATCGTATTCTAACAAATTACCTCAACTTTTTCAACCAGAACACTTCTTTCTCAACAGAAAATCCTTTCATCCTTCCAGTTGAGTTTATGACTCCAAATACTGTAATGCTCACCTTGTGCAATAGAAATTATCGCACCTTTTTCAACTGGAAAATACCTTACGACTTTACGATCAGAATGTCAATTTTTCGACTGGAACACCCCTTTTCCCAACGGATAATAGAGTAGCTTCCTTAGCTCGAATAGAAAGATTCTATGGGAAATGATATGAAAAAGATGGATGATTTTCACCATTTATACCGGTGGATCGGATATTTGTCTAGCATTTGTAGGTGTAAAAAAACAAACTAGGTAAGATATTAACCAACACACAAATGATAGAAAAAATAGATACTCGTTTTTCAAATTTCATTAGTGTACGTGTGTTGAATAAGTAATTAAAAAAATAATGCTTGAAAATATTTTGTTGTTTTATTCAAAATATTGATTAAATCATTCTGATTACTATAATAATATGAAAGAATCCTATAAAGAATTCTTTTTCAATATTGCAAAATTTGCACTCATTTACAAACAGCTGATGCTAGGCATTGTAGCCAAAATTATCATCATCGAAGTTGGTAACTGATGTAACAGTAAAAACACATTTTTCTTTTTGTTTTTCTCAATACTTCAACGTTCGAGGGAAAGGGTTTAAGTCTCATATTTTATATTTTGCATGCAACAAAAATTGATGCACATGTGCTCAATGAAAAAACATTAAGCATTATTCAAGAAATAGCACATTAGGTTATGATTGAATTGCCTCTTCGAAAAAATTTATAATTTTCAAATCGAAGTTGTTCAGTGGTTAGCGAATACAAATGTTTGAACAAAATACTACATGTTGAATGATCAATTGTTGTGATATTTCAGAATATCGTGATGAAATATCATCTTCATATCAATTCAATTATATCAAATAAACGTTACGGTCTGAGGTATGGACAGAAAAATAACCAATTTTATTTTCATCTTCAAAGTGTCAGTCAGATAAGGACTGATCGATCATATCAATTTATAAATGATATGAATTGGCATTGAGAAATGCGAAAACATGACATAGAATTTAGTACATATATATCTCAAATAATTAATATCGAAGTCCGCAAGGAACTGAACTACAATAAGTACTTTTTCAAATTCTTACCTTGAATTTTTCTTCCTAAAGATGCCCAAACCGGAATACGCAGCTACAATAGTTATCCACGAACTAGAAGACGAGACGCAGGAACACAGGAATATTTCCGATCTTCAATCGCGAACTACCGACAAAATTACGATCACGACGGAAGTACCAAAATCGGAACACGAACTATTCGAACGATCATATTCGATTTTCAACCGCGAACTAAGCTTACGAGTTTCGATGAACGCATAAAAATCGCGCTTCGATTCGCCGAGCAAAAACAAAACCAGAATATCCGAAACCGAAAACATACGATTTACCATCCTGACGTAGGTACCGATCACAAAAACTTGAAAAACTTGCAAATGGAAATTAATATTTAAAAAGACGCCGGTAGAATTATAAATTCGCGACAAAACGAGCGTAAAACGGAAGAAAAAAAAACTTATGAAAATCGCCAAATTATTCAGGTGATGACGATTTAAAATTTTTATTCCGTGCTAGGCAAGACAAATTGAAAAATTCGTAATATTACCTACGTAGAGAATTTTCACAATAAAATAATCTCCAAAATGTGGCGAAAAAATACATTGTCACCGCCTCCCTCCACGGAACAGCATCTCAAAGTAGAATTTTTTCTCTCGGATTTTCTCATTAGGTATTCGTATTTGGGAGTGAAAAAACATGTTTTCCTGAGAGGACATGCTCTCATTTACTCATTAGGGATTTTTAAATCATAGGGAAATCTTAAGCTATCACGAGATGAACAAATATAATAACTAAATCAAAGAATTCTGAGAATTCGTAGAAATAAAAAAAAGGGAGAATATTATGATATCGAGATCGCAATGTGTACCTAAGTACATCTCAAGAATAGAAACCAACCTCTCAATCTCTATGAGATCCCATGTATCGATGGCGCGTTTCCAAACTCATTCAAAAACATTTTCAATCACAAATTAAAATCAAATCAATACGCATTTCAGTCACGCCAAAAAAAAATTGAAAAAAATCAATCCAGATTATTCAAAACAATTGTTTAAATTTCGAAAAAAATTGTTACGCAACCCACCATACTGTACATGTAGATGTAATAAGCTAACGGCGAAAAAGTGAAATCAAACGATTTTTCTCGAGGTTTTTCAATACAAAAAAGTACATTATTATTGAAATCCTTACCTAGTGTTCTTCCTTACCGATGTTCAACTTTCACGATATCCATTCCGATCCGATTCAACCCAACGATCAGGAACCAGGAACTTCGAAGACGATTTTCTTTACACAAACTTAGCTGAAACACGATCAATGAAACCCGGAAGACGATTTTCATTTCGCGAACGAGGATAAAACATGATCAATGTATTTAAGCAACATTATTTAAAAATAAAATGGAAAAACAAATCGCCACGCAACTCCAGGACATCTACCACAAAGGAGCCAGACTTCAATTCAGACACCACGAACTCACAACTAACCACGACGTTCATCATGGGACGAGACGAAAAACACAAATGAAACGCGAAACGAAATTATATTGAATTCGTAATCGAAAGATATATCGATCGAGTAGATAACTAAAAAAACCTATTACAAATTATCTAAATAATTTCTCAACATTTTATCTCGCAATCGATAACGTATACATCTAATTTAGATTACTTCAAAAGTCAAAACTAAATTATCGTAGAATTTTGAGAAAAATAGGGGATACATAAAACCGAATTCACCGACGCCAACATGGCGGCATAGTTCGACGCAAAGGAACACAGGATAATATTCCAATTGTCAAGAATAAAACACGAATACATACGTAACGGGCGAAGATTCATTTTAACAATACTTTAAATATACTTACTATCGCTATTTTTTTCTACAACAACTAAACCATCGATCACTAATTATTTGAATAATTACACTTCAATTATTCTTAATTTTTCACAAAACACCACACGTTACCACGAAAAACAATGAACATACTGCGCATAATGCATACTCCTGCGTGCGTGTAACGAAGACGTGATCTGGTTGGTTTGCAGAAAACTGGCAGCGTTGCCAAATTTAAAGAAACGTTTTTTCGCAATTTTTTGCAGTACCAGTTGCGGTTATTATTTTGGGAAAAAAATGAATTGGTCATAATTTTCTTTTTTCTTTTCATAATTTAGATTTTTTCGAAATAAAATAACCAAATATAAAAATAAAATTATAAATATTTTTCTAAACTTGAATTCATTTTCAATTTTTTTCAAGTTAAATTAAAAAATATTGATAAACAATTGAAAAAACTTTCGTATAATGTTCGTTTCGAGAATTTCATATTACTGTCATTTTTTCAAAAAATTATCACGTTGCTAAATCGCAAAAGCCTAATTTTGAATTTTATTCTTTTATTGTGTTTTTCGAATTTTGATTTGAAAATTTGAATTTTGAATCAAATTGATGGGTTTTTCCTCGTAATTGTTTTTACGATTTTCGTGAACTAATTTTGATCAATAATCGTGTAAATTACGTATTACTACTTACTTAATAGCCATGGCATCAATTGGATTCAGTACGAAGTTCTTACCTGTCCAAAATACGTACTCAAGATCAGTTTTCTGTCTTCTGTAAAGTGAGATTTCCTTATGCCGGATACCGGAACTCCAGAACTTATTTATAACTAAATTGGTTCGTTGAAAATGCTATTTCGATGTACTTACACTTTTACTTGATGTATATCATTCTGTAGGTTTGCTTGTTTTCAAAAATCAGGTCAATTTTGTTCGGTGTACTGATTATTCATGGCAGAGGGCAGAGACCAAAGACACGGGCACCAATTTCAAAGAAAATTGTTCGCAGCTGCGATTTATCAGTCATATCATTGGATTTTTCAAGCGATTTTCTTTCCATAAGTG
This sequence comes from Pseudococcus jackbeardsleyi, assembly GCA_038380155.1. Lineage (NCBI taxonomy): Eukaryota > Metazoa > Arthropoda > Insecta > Hemiptera > Pseudococcidae > Pseudococcus > Pseudococcus jackbeardsleyi. Next base: position 49,827,745 of record CM076242.1, read on the forward strand.
AGTGTAACAATTTTCCATTTTACTCATGTTTAGAAATCTACATTGTTTCATGTGTTATCAATAGAAAGATCAATACTAAATTAATGATCGTTGAAGGTACTACGAATCATTTTTGTATCGAAAATATCAAAAGAACACGGCCGATTCTCAGCATCTGCACATATAAGCATGCCGCCGGATTGTCGAACTATCGAAGTATTCACTAGTGAGTGTAATATATCCCATTTTACGTACTATTGTTTAAAAATATGAAAATTTCGTCGCGTGACAAATCGATTGACGAATACCAAATTCATGATTCATAAATGCACCTATACGAATTATTCTTATCTCGAAAACATCAAAAGAAAACTATCCTAAATTAAAATATTTTATTTAAAATACAAAATGTTTTACATTCACGCGTTTAACGAAAAATTCATTTAGAAATATATTACACTAACCAACGAGTTACATTTAGAAATTTCTTCAAAAATTTCATCGTAAAGCTACAAAATTGTAATTTGATCAGTTCATATTCAACGTGTAATTCGCTTTTGACGAATGTGATCTGACTAGGTAAAACAAACGAAATATTAACTGGAATAAATTTGAAAAAAATTCATATCGATGGAAAAAAATGAGGGGAGAAAAGGTAAAAATAAATCTCATCGATTAATCCATAGGTATGGTAGTATTATAAAAGTATAAAATAAAATAATCTTTTCAGAGAATTTACGTCTTAAAAGCCGAAATTTGTATAATTTTATAGGTATTTAAAAGAAGAATGATTCAGAACACGTTGGTCAAATAACAACTAATGTGTTCGATGGGAAAAAGATATGCATTTTGATAAATGATTTTTCAATGATTACGAAGCGACTGTATTACCGACGAAGCTTTGCAAAGGAAAAAAAAAAGGTTAGTTATGTTTACAAATAACGCAATGTACATTTATTGCTATCGATTTGTGATCCGTTAATATTGTACACGATGTCTTTACACGATTGTTGGATGCGTTTTGCATACGGCGAGAAAATTTATATACACGAAAGAGAGAAAATAATTACGTAATAAAATTACAACGATATATAATCAACAGTCAACGGTGAACATGAAGGAGGTGGCGGCGGAGTAGGTATTTCCTCGGTCGAGATGGTTTCCGGTAACGAGATCGTAGAACTTCCATCGGCCGTAATTCTAGGTCCCATATTGTCGTACTGTGGTCCGGCTCGACTCACCATTACCTCGGATTCTTTTAGACGATGCTGCAGACCTCGTCTTGGTAACGTAGCGAAATACGAAATAGGATCCGGGGTCGTACCCACGTTCACCTTGCCACCTTTCCTGGCCACGTCGATCAAATCCGGATACCTGGTACCGTCCATATTGGCCGGAGGTTCTTGACCGACCGAGACCGAGATGAAGATGTTACCGAATGTGCCATGTGGTAATATGCTGGTGGAGAATTCCGGCGGCGGAGGAAACACCGATATTGACGGATCGGTGGCGTGGCTTTCTATCGTTATATGGACCGGTTGATCGCGTAATTCTAACGGTATACTTTGAACCGATTGCTCCATCATTTCCATATCCGGCTGCGAACCGAATCCTTCACAGCTGCCGGTTTGTCGATCGGTGGTTGTTATGCTTACATCTAGTAACTTTTTATCTTGATCACTAAAATTAACGCTGCCTTTGAGTTTATTTCTTCGTCGACGTTTTTTCAACGTTTGATTTCTTATGTGACACAGGAAGGTTATCATCAGCATGAACAAGACTGATATCGTGGTACCGATAAGGAACGCCGTAGACATGAACCAGTTTTCGTCTTTTTTCATTGTCGTCGCTACAGCCTCTTTGGGTAATATTAGACTGATATTTACCGCCGATTCGCCTCTCAAGTTAACCCCTTTGCAAGTATACTCGCCGGCGTTTATATCGCTTATATTGTATAAAATAACGATAGACCATTTTTCGCTCTTCTTCGAAGTATATTTTTCTTCGATATAAAAAAAGCTGTCCTGGATCAGCGTATCGTTATCCAGAGTATAGCTGTTGAATACCCAAGATACGTTTGGCTCCGGATCACCGTACACGTTGCATTTCAACGTAACATTACCTCCTGGAGCGCCTTGAATAATGCTGTCGCTCGACGTGACATTCGGAGCGCAGGCAAATTCTATTGGATCGACGTCTTCCCAACGTTTATCTTTGGATACCGAAGGCATCTTGCAGACCAACGGATGCGAGTATAATTTCGATTGTAATAACCAATTACGAAAATTTCTCAGTTCGCAGTCGCATTTCCAAGGATTTCCATCCAATACCAAAGTCTTCAGTTTGGGTACTGGCAAGAAAACAGTCTCAGACAACTGATTTAGTTTATTATCGTTCAAATGCAGAGACTCCAACGCTGGTAAATGAAGAAAAGCGTCCCTATGTACGGATTTTATTTGACAATGTTGAAATTCCAGCGATTTCAAATGCGGTAAATTGGGAAACTGCGAACTCCTCAGCTCGCTAATTGGATTACCGTTCATATACAGCGCTCGTAATCGCTCGTTTCCGCTGAACGTGTCTTGGTGCAAAACGGATATGAAATTATCGGATAAGTCGATTTCCACCAAGATTTTCAGCTCTTTGAAAGCGTCCTTGTGGATTTCATAGACGCCGGCGCTTTTCAAGAATATACGTTGCAAATGTATCAAGCCAACGGTACGAAACACGTCTTTGGGTAAATTTTGTATCGAATTACCGGTAATGTCGAGTACCTGCATGTCGGCGTTCAGCGTGTTCGGTACCATTGTAAAGCCTGCCTCTCGGCATATAGCAGTCTTCTTGCCGGATATCCACTTACACTGACAAACGCTCGGGCAATCGGTCCAGTCTTCGGGTATGGAAGCCACGTACCGCATGAGTAGCATGAGTAACGAAAGGCCAACAAACATCGTCTCTTGGCTCGGTGTTGGTCATCTCTTGGCCGGTTTCTTTTTTCCCAGCATCTGTAACAAGAACGAAATAAGTCGATTTAGTTTTCTCGTAATCGTATTTTCTTCCATATTCTACGAGACTGGATTTTTTTTTTCATTTTTATAACGGAAGTATTTCATTTGTCGTGTCGATTGTTTCAACTTCGCAGAGTTTCGCAAAGTTTTACTCTTTTTTCCCTAATGAGTTGTAAGGATGAAAATTCCGCTTTGAGAACGTTGATACCTAATACGTATACGTATCTGAGGTATTTTGCTGCTCGGAAATACTTTTCGTTCGCCTACACGCTGCGAAATGAGACAATTGCGTTATTTGTACCTTGTACGTAATATAAACTTCTCAACTTTAAAAAGCTGTTCAACGACCGACAATGGACTTTACACGAAATAATCTACCGACTTCGTCGTCTCTTCTTTTAGGTACTTCGTTATCGTTGTATAAAGAGGGCTACCTATGTATACCTGGATATTTAATATCATGCAGAATACTTTCGCTGATAGGGAGATAGGTATTAGGTACTTTTTATTACTTTTTTTTTTTTTTTAATAATGTCTGTTGTGATTTTTACTTGTTTTGCGATCGAATTTGCATTATTTTTAATTCTACTTGAGTAGGTACGTAGGTATTAGCCAGGGAATTATTTTTATCGAAAATGCATTTCGTAATGTACAATCGCGCAATACCTATTACCTACTTTGTACAATTTAATGGAATTACGTAAAAAAAAAAAAAATGCGATAAAAACAGAAAAAATTAATGGTTCTAAAATTCAGTTCGTGTTTTTTATCACGATTCTGGGATTTGACGAGTTTTTAAATTCGTCGGTGATTTTTTTTTTCAGCGATGTTTATCTATTACTTCGTTGGTCTGTTCGTAAATTGAAATTGAGAAATAATTTTGCCGGAAGTTTTAAAACGTTATGCTTTAAAATTTTCATCGAAATTCGTTGCTTCGATGAAACCATTCTCTCTATTGTTAGGGTTATATTTGATAGACGTTTGTCAAAGGTGAAAATATTCTTCATTGATAGAACAAACTGAAACGTACGTTTTTATTTTGATGTTTCTCTCCAAAATTAAGTGGTTTTGAAGTGTTTTGATTTATAAATCTGAATTCATTGCGTCAGTCGTTATTTATAAGCAAAGAAAATTTTCAATTTTAAAACAAAATTATTAAGTTACTTATGATTATGATATTCTGGAATTTTCTACTCAAGAAGGTTTGGAAAGAGCTATGGAATGGTGAGAAGGGGAGAAGGAGGTCAAATCGTATAATTTTGTGTAAACTAAGGGTAAAACTTAGAAATAACTATGTTGCAAAATTTTACAATTTTTCATCATTTTAATTGAGAAATCGTAATGGTACATACAAATTGCTAGTAAATTAAAAATTCTGACCTCGTTATGTATCTGAATTGATTACCATAATATCGAACAGCAACCTTATCAATAAATTTTTAAGAAGGGGAAAGGGGAGGTGCTTGAGTTTTACAATTTTTTAAAATCAAAATTCACAAAAAAAAAACTTGGAACACCTTCTCAAATTTTCTCAAAATTGAAAAGAGCAATATTATATACCTACTTAATTACTAAAAATAGGACTTCGGTAGAATTATATTTTAAGTTTTCTGAAATTTTTGGACACGCTGTGTTTTAAAATTTTAATTTCATAATTGACACTAATTGTGTATAAAAAATAAATAAAACACAGTTAGACTTGGTACTTCTCGATTTCAATTTCAAAAATTAGAAAAAGGAATTTTTTTAATTTTTTTTGAAAAATGTTTTTTTTTTACTTCTTATAAATTATTTTGTAGTTTATGGTTTTTATTTAGTTTTTTTGGGAAATAATTTTAATTTTTTTGAAATTTAATGAACTGAGAGCCGAACACTGATTTTTGTGGGCTCGAGAGACAGTTTTTCTCTTTAATATTCCCTCTTCATATTTTTATTTACTAGATAAATACCGGTCACTTGGGGGGGGGGGGGGCAGAAAGGAACTTTCTTTCACATTGAATGTGATTTTGTTCATTGCCGAGCAAAGCTTAAAATGGTAGGCTCCTGAAAGTTCATAATTGCTCTTTTCAATTTTGAGAAAAGTTGAGATTAAATAAAATATGAAAAAAATTACTTATTGACAGTCCGGAAAAAGTATAATGCTAATTATTTTAAGCTTGTCTTAAATGAATTTTGATTTTAAAAACTTGTATAATTCAAGTACATATCTCTCCCCTCTTCCGTTTCCAAAAAAATTGATTTTCGAAGAAATCGGACCTGAATGAACTTCGGCGAAGATCAGAAAAAAAAGGGGCTTGTTGAAATCATGGTTTTCCGTCTACTTTGTTTTAAATTCTGGCTGCATTTCAGTTCCATTTTTATTTCTTTTTGATTAAAATGTACAAAAATAATTTTTTAAATGTTTTAATGCTTTTGTCGCGTTGAATTAATGAAAAAATCATTCAAAAGTAGGTAAATTGAGATGATGATAAGTTTTGATAGAACTAATATTTTTCTTGCAGAATTTACCTGCGTCATTTCAGTGGTTCTAAGATCACAAATAATTTTCGGATAAAAAATTTAAGTGCTTTTGGGAAGTGTTTAGTGACCTCCCCCTTAGTATTTGAGATACTGACCAATGATACTCAATTGTAACATTTCATCATTTTTCTACTGGGTAATATTTTGAAATTGACAATGTATTCGTTGTTTTTTTTTTTTTACTGATATTTTATTACGATTCGTTAATTTTTGCAAATGCTAAAATTTTCAACATTTAAATGCGTTTTTGAAAACATTTCTCCATGCCTTGATTCACACTGAGCAAAAAAAAAAATTTAATTGGTGTGATAACTTGTTAGGAAACGCGTCTTTGAGCAGAAAATAAAATACAGTTTTCAAAAAATACATTTTACTAATTCAAAGGCTCGTTCTTTTCAAAGATTTTTTTCATTTTAATCGAATTTTCCTACTCCATTTTCAAGTCGTTTTAGTGCTCGTTTTCATCGTCAAGAGTATTTAAAAAATTAATTTTTTCCAAGTTTACTATCTCCCACTTGCCTTAGAATGTAATTTTTATCAAAGAATTGAAAAAGTAATACAGAATTATCTATGTAATACGATTGAAATTCTTTTTAGTTTACGTTATCGCAACCTTAATGATAAACAAGATTGCAGCTCAATGATAGCGTCGATTTCACGCCCTCATGTAGGCATTCGGTGCCTCTATTTTGTATTCGCTTTTCTTTGAAACCTTCGATAAAGAGGATTTATTCGGTGGTCGTTTGGTCAACAATGCTGACGAATTGTTAGCGTGATATTAGGCAATTACATCGAAACACCGACACGTTATTCCACTCAAGGATTATTGTCTCTATGACCCATAGTGAAACATCTACTAACGAATCCGGCTCGAATACTTACACCTGAACTACTTTTTCGCACCTCGAAACAAACCGTGTTCGATAATTTATTAAAATTCGTGTCCTAGCCAATGCTCATCCATCAAGACGAATACAAGTTTCTGTCTCGCCTTTCGAACAATGCGCTTATCTATCACTATTGCATTCAACATGATTACTCGTTTCCGTGTCTCGAAAAAGCACATATGTCAGTGTTAATTGAACTCTTTATTCGATGAGTATTTAATTAATTCGTTCGATTTACTCGACGAATTTCACGATGTTATGTATTTTACCTATTATTGGATTTGTGTCACATATAATTCGATATACTTAATTTAAGTGGGAATTTAATTGAAGGGACGAAGTAGATAAGTAATTTTTGAAAAAACAATCAATCACTCTGTTTAGCAAGCTTTCTCTACTGAGTATGGAATTAAATCTGGGCGCGTAAGATTCGAACAAAAAGAAGAAATCAGGACTTTAAGTGCGAGGTAGGAGATGGCGAGTTGATGAGACATCAGAGATAATTCATTCGAATATTATTTCGATTCCAAAATTCGTCTGATTTGGCATTATTGAAGGGATAAAAATTTTTCCGATTCAAAAGGGATATTTAGTTTCCTAATTTTTTCAACTGAAATGAAAATCATCAAAAATCACTGGAAAGCATTTAGAATTGCAGCTCAATCAGTACCTATATCACTATCGGAAGCAAACAGTGATAAAGTTAGGTCGTATTGAAAAATCAGTGAAAATTCGTCAAAAAGTTGTTGATCAAATATATCTAAAATTTTGTAACAAATAATGAATTTTTTTGAAAAATTAGAGAAAATCCGCTAAAAACCAGAAGATTTTATTTACTGTTTTTTCTGTGCTGTAATTCTGACATTTTTTTAAAGTGATTTTTCACTGATTCGAAATGAGAGAGCATAATTTTTTCGGGGAGGAATTTTTTCCCCTACCTCTTCAAAACGAAAAAGTGGATCTTTGTGATCTTGTTGAACTTCCCACCGGGGATTAACAATATTTTAGAATTTCAATCTATAATGAATGATTTTGGCGAGATAATTAATTTAAATTGACCACAACATTGGCAATATTGGAATACGAGTATTTTCAAATGTGCCAGAATTACCTCAATTTGGATTCGCTAAAAAAAAAAAAAAAAAAAAAACGAGATCCCTTGTGTGATTTTCCTACCCTCCCCCTCCCCTCCAAAAGATCAGTTTTTACGATTTTTGACTTTCAGTTTCTTCTGGAAGGGATCAAAATATCTCAAACAATGGTGAAACGCGAGGGTTTTTGCGGGAAAAGTATTCGAAAAGCAAAAAACATTGGAACATTTCCAAGGAGGCTCAGGGAGCTCGAGCTCCCCATTTCAGCTCATCAAGGAGCCTTTTCATTATAAAACCTGTCAAAAAATTACATTTTTTTCTTTTTCGAATAATTTTTAAATAAAATTCAACTCTCGGTTCTCCAACGCCATATTGAGGTCACTCCACATCTTGAAAAAACATATGTTCCTTCTTATTTCTTTAAAACTGAATGAAATTTTACTCTTCTGAATATTTCTAATAACTTTCAAATAATTTTTCATTTTTCTCTCACTCGATTCTATGTAATTTCACTGAATTTATTCCATTAAATTGATTCCAAAAGGTAAAATTTTACTCAATTTTACTGATTCAGATTTACGATTTATTTTTTGTTCCAAAAGTTCTGTAATTTTTCAATTTTTCTTTGCTCAAATCTGTTTGGTATTATCCATCGAATGGAAATATTCTGACAACGTCAGCGCCTTTGAATTGACAGTTTACTCATTTTTTTCACCGAATTTTATAACCCCCTTCATTTTTCTTGAATTCTCAGCCTTCCCTTAAGTGATTCATGGGTGCACTTATGACAAAAAAAAATCACCATTTTCAACATTTCACAAGCCACTTTGAATTTTTGGAAGAGAGAACTCTCTTAATTTGAACCATTCAAAAAAAAAATGCAACTTGACTGATTGAAATCTGATTGACAGTGAATTTTCATTGATTCCACTGTTAATCAGTCAAATTTGACTAACAATCAGTAGAAAATTACTGATTCAATTTTTTAAAAAATCATTTTTGAATGACTAATTTTTATTTCGACTATTAAAATGAATCAGAAAAATTTCGAATTACTAATTGAATCAGAAGTTGAGGATAAAAAATTGCTGATTCAAAAATAAAAATTCACTGATTGAATCAGTAAATTTTTTCACTGATTTCTACAATTTTGCAATAATTTTAACTCTTTCAAATTAACAGAGAAGAAAATTTCCTTGATTATTTTTGGGCAATTTTTATCGGATAATTAATTTTTTGAGATGAAAGATAGTTGTTTATCAAAATAGTAAGTAAAGAAATGTTCTATTTGAATGATCCTTCAAAGGTGACTTTCAGACAAGATGATGAATTTTTGACTTAGGACGGATTTGAAAGGGGCCAATTACTTACTTTAAAATTTGAGAATTTTAAGCCAATGAACCATTTTGGGGAGGTAATCGAGAACGACAGGCTTTTGAAAGAATAGTAATAAATTTTTTCTTTTCATTTCCATTTTTCAACTAAATTTAAAATTTTTTTTTGTGGCTGTAAATGTATTTGAAACTTACTCAACTTTCACTACAAAAAGGAATTGATTTAAAAAAAAAATCACGCCCTCCTCTTTTAATTAAACACCCACATTTTAATTATTTTCGTCCTATTTTGACCCTTACTCCCCTTTTTAAAGCTTTTTTTTTTTTAATTTGTACATTCCATTTTTAGATTAATTCATTACGTTAAAATTTCGAAGAAACCTGACACTATCATTAAAAATTTCAAAACGAACTGCAAGGGGTTCCAAAACATGTAAAATAAACCTCCTCGAATTCTTTTGAAATCCCACTCTACCGAGGCATTTTCCCTCTGTAAAAATTACCATCCAAAATTTCGCCTCGTTTTGGCATTCATATTGAAATTTCCACGAGTTTTTTCGTACCGCAGCATCATTCTGCAACGTATGTTTCGTCGACGCTCGTGTACACAATATGTATCCCAAAGAATACGTATAAAATGGTCGTTTATAGAGAGAAATCTTCGGAGGGGCGATTTCTTTTCATTTTTTAAATAGTCTAGGAAATTTTTCAATAACGAAAATTGGTGACATGGAAAATTTACATTTTCACCGAGGCGACGAAAAAATTTACATAATTTATACGTTATCGAACGAGCAGCATTTTTTACCCGAATGTCGACGTTCGGGGAAAAAATATATTTCGTAAAATTATTCTAACTCGTGTCAACATAGACTGGTACACCTGGTAGGGTTAAACGAACCGGAGGGGGAGGGCTTCAAATCGCGGAGAAATTCTTTTCGTTTAAATCATAAGAGAAAAATGGTATTTCGTATCAGTAAGTAATCGAGACGAGGTAAACAAATAATATACGTAAAAGTCGTTTTCAATTTTTTTTATACGAGACGTAGGGTCGGAGAGGGCATCAGTTTGGGAAACGATTCGCGACGAAAATTCCATCAGCTCGAATATTTTTTTGCTAACGTCGAACATGCTCTACGTGATGGAAAAATTCGACTATTTACTCGACGAAATTCGACGCGTAAAAGGCTCCATAAAGAACACCTGGTTTGATTAAATGGCTGATGAAACGAAGCCCCTGTGCGAACGGGTTTAATCTCATTTCATCGTGATGAATGGAAAAATGGACACGTTTACGGATAAACTTCGTCATCAAAGTCGCCTATCGGTATTTTCAAATGAATACGAAGGTATTGAAAAAAATACTCTGGCATCTGGATAGATATCGATAGATTTTCTGCTCTTTTTTTCCAAGTTGGTACCCCATCTCGCACGTGGTTATATCGAAAGTTAATCTATGTATGGTCGAAAAATATCCAAACGGTGAGATAACTTGGCTCGAACGTTGGTATTTTGATATTCCAATGCTCCATTTGATGGCGAAGAAGCGAAATGCTTTAAAATGAGAGGAAGGTTATTCATTGTACCAAAAATTGTCGTCAGCGGTGATAGTATAGGACGAGTACCAGCAGAAAGACCCATTTTCTTACTCCATCTCTAATATAAACGCAGTCCCTTAGACTTTATTAAATTTCGAAAATTTAATTAACTAGATAAATTGGCTTGAAAGGTTTATTTCGTTGAAGAAACGTTCGGTAAATTATTGAAATTATATTTCGTTTCTAATGAACCATTAAACCGAATCAATGAAATTATATTTTAGCGAAATTTCCTAGTACGACAATTCCTGTGTACCTAGATTTACGTACAAAAAGCCACCGCCAAGGCGAATCAATATCAAAAGGTAATGTCGCTTTTAATTATTTATTTTCTTCCCTTTTGTACGTACTACGTACCTAACTCTTAACTAAGCAACTCATCTCTGTCTTTCCATCCCATAAAGTGCAGTAAGATTCGTCGAAATGTAATTACCAATAACGAGTTTTACTTGTACTTCTCTCCAGGCTGCGATACGATTAGATTACATGCTGTATTTGTTATTTTATTGTTAATAAGGTTATAAGCAACATTGTCAGTGTATAATTGCGAATCATGAACCAAAAGTACTTCCAACTATTGTTTCGAATTTGAATCCACCTACGTATTATTTATTCGCGATGAATTGCAAATTTTTCAATTCGAGCAGAAGTGCATATTTGATTACTTTATAAGCTTATGCATATTAGATTTACATCAAGGCACCAACCTTGAAGTTTTCAATCCGACGTGCAATAAAGGCTCTGTGTGCAAATTTCATTTTATACTGACGTCATTTTCAATAGTAAATTAATTCGTTTTGAAAGAAGTAGAAAAAAATTTAAGTTGAATGAAGACAAAAATGTCGGAAATTCATTTGAATTGTTAATTAAATTTATTATTTATGGCGGAAAGTTGTGAAAAATTATAAACGAAGGCTGGTTTTACTCTACCTGCAGGTACCTGTAGATATGGGTAGGTATTCTTTGGAAAAGGCAGCAGTAAAATTTTGTATGGGCGTAGAATTTGATTAAGAAATTGGCCTATGGCACAGTTTTTTTTTGAAAAAAGTCCATGTTGTATTAATTATTTTAATTTCTGAAATTTTTTTACCGATGAAGAAAAATTGAAAAAAGTTATAAATTACAGTTTCTTTCAAAAAATATGCTTTTGGTCTACATTTTCGCCAATCAATAAATTTTAATCAATTCAAAATTTTTCAAAGTGTTTGAAATTTTGAATTTTTGACAATTTTTGAAGAATTGAAAGCTTTTATATCGGAATTAAGAAGATATGAGTCGATTTTCTAATTTTCACTTTTTTAGTCTCTCCAGTCATCAACTTTTGCTTGAGGCTTTCATCAAAAATCGAGACATTTGGTTTTTAGACCTACCCTAATGAGCCACAATAAGAAGGGAAAGGATTATGGCCATATTAAAAAAAAAAAAAAAACTGAGGAATAGTTCAAAATATTCAATCCCTGGAAAAAATTTCAAATTTATGTAATAACCAACATCAAAAAGCCCATTGTTCAACAAATAAAATTTCGAATTTAAAAAAATCTTATTTGAAAAAAAAAACTAAAAGTTTCCCCCTTTCAAAAAAATTTTTAAATTTCCTTCAACAATGAAATTTTTATTTTTGAAAAAAAAAATTGAAATTATTGTAAGCTTGTAAAATTTTTGATATGATGACGGTGAATAAGATATTTTGAGGGTCAATTTTTTCTTTGACAATAAATTTTGAATGATGATTTCTTTAAAATAAATAATAAGACCTGCGTATCACTCGTGAACTCCAGCTATCGAAAATAAACGATTAACAAAAAAATAGTTGTTGGGATGAATTTTTCGAAACCGTTTTTAGTGTAGTTTTCTAATTCCCTTGAATGGGAATGACTTTTCCACTAACATTGATATTTTCCTGCTTTTCTGAAAATTTCGCTGAATATTTTAATTTGCCTTGACTACGATGCTTTCAACTATTTTTTACTGCATTTTTGTTAGATTCCTTTACCTTATCCCTATTCTGATAAATAACTCTTCCCCAATAAAGTATTTCTGAAGAGGTCAATGGGGTGGGGGAGGGGGGAAGAAATCGTTACACCTCTGAGGATAAGTGTTTATAAATCCAATCGGTACCTAAAATGTTCGAAATCTGTATTTTCAAAAATTCAGATAGATAATTCATGAAATTTTCCTAGATATGAAAAAAATCATCTTTTGAATTTGATAGCAATAAAATTTGAGTTCTTTTAAATTTTACCTAGATCTATTTTGATGTCAAACAATATGCTAAAAATATGAAATAGGTGAATTTTGGAGGGAATTTGATTTTTCAAACATTTCTGCGTTACTTTGCTCGAGCGATATTTTTAATTTTTTTCAGTCATGAACAAAAATTGGTATTATTGGAAAGAAAAAAACTCAAAATTTACCCCTGAAATGGTATTTTTTGGATTTTCAATACCTGAAGCATAGTTTTCCTTTTTTTTTTCAACTCCATACAAAAATTCTTTCTTTAAAAGGGCATTATTTTTGCGATTTTTGAATCAAATCCAATGTTTTTTTATTTAAAAAAAAATCAGTTCTGTCATTATAGATACAGCAGACTACCCTGACTACCCCCCCCCCCTCCCTTGCATCCGTCCTGTTAAACTATTTCATCAGTTAAGTATGAATATTTGAATGCAATTTTACTTTGATGTAATCGTATGATGTTAAAGAAAGACGAGGGAAATGAAATAGTTGAATTTCTTTCATTCTTTTCCCCGGAAAAATAGGCTGAAAAAATGTTGCTTTGAGATCCAAGCTTGCTCTCGCTGGCTTCAAAATTGATCCAAAATGAGAGAATCTCTACCAGCGAACGATTTAATTTATGATTAGGTATGTATGAGGTTTTTTTTAGCAAAGACTAAATTAAATTGGAAATGTATCGTTCATGAACGATATTATAAGTACGTACGTTTTTCAAAATTGTGTGGAGATGAATTTGTCAGGGATTCGAATACATGCTAAAAATCGTTCACGGACGATTTTTTGAACTTAAATAACTGTTTGTGGGTAATATAGTGGAATATTTGTCGTTGACATAAGATTCATTCATAAAAAAAAGTTTACGAATGATATTAATTTGAGAAATATTTGATCAAGTGAAAGAAAATCATTCCTGAATTTTGTACCAGACTCGAAATTTTTTCGAGGGCCCGAATGCGGGCCCTTTGAAGGAGATTTTTCAGTTACAAAAATGTAATTTTTTGTTCTTCAAACAGTGTTTTTTTTTAAATTTCGCCCTCGCTTCGCTCGGGCAGTATTTCAATCGTTTTTTAAAAATTATTCATTTTTCACTGACCTTTCAGTCAAAAATTTATTTTTCTCAATTAATTCTTGATTTGTCAAACAAAATCACGAATTTAGACTGAAAGATCAGTAGTGAAAAACACTTTGAAATCGCTGATTTTAAATAACGTAAAAAATGATCGAAAAAATCTTCATTGAAGTCAAAATTTCAGTTTTTCCAAACTTTTACCAAAAATTTTCACCCTTGCTTCGCTCAGGCTATGGTATGTTCCCTAATTTCAAAATTTTCATTCGATTTTGACACGATCTAAAGAATGAAAAAATCCGTCCTTCTTGTTTTCAAATGTCACTTCAGATCTTTGCTCAAGTTTATTAGAGACATTAGAGTAATGAAGACAGCTTGAAAAATGAATTTAAAAAAAAAGAAGGCCCACAAAAAGCTCGCATTTCCTCTCACCAGTCCTGCTCTTGAAGTGCTTTATCAAACATGTGGGAAAATCAAGAGTAAAAAAAAATTGAAATAGGTCAGATTTGATAACACAAAATAAAATTCTTCTTGGTAATGGTATTCCTAATTCGATACTTTCAAATTTTCGTTTCGAGCCAAAATAAAAAATGGAGAACTGTACGTTAAGCATGAAAAATTCGAAGGAATCAATCTCAGTCAGAAATTTCCATTTTGTCTCCCCTTTCATAAAGTCATTTCGATTCTTTCCTAATTAATTACGTCAAACATTTCAATCTTCAAAGGTTCGGAAATTCAGTAACCTAAATTTTACCACGAGCGAAAAAAAAATTTCATTAACTCGTCGTCGATGTTAACGAACTCTCTAAAAATAAACTCTACAAATTTTGCCACCTTTTTCATCGATTTCGATACAAACCGAAAAGTTTGAAATTTCTCAAAGTACACTACCATTTTCCTCTTCCACATTCCGCGATCAAGTCGTATTTCTCCGTACCCTTCGTCGAAAAAAAAAATGTCAAAAAAATCCAAATATTCCGATCATTTTTTCTCTCTTTTCTTCCAACTCGCATAACTGACGAGAAAACGTTACAGAACATGATTTTTTTTTCAATTTCGGGTCTTTTAATGTATATAGGGTACAAAGCGGCTTATTCAAAAGATTTCACCCGAACGGCAGTCTGGTTGAATTACTCGTATATGGTCTTTTCGCGTGTGATTTGTCTCCATTTAGGAAACGCTATAGAAATTTACACGATATATAACCTCGCCTCAGCTTTCTATTGAAAAAACTTTGACAAAAAATTTTTTTGGAAATTGAAATTTAAAAAATATTTAGATACGGGATTGAATACGGTGGAAACCTAAATCCGCGATATTTTATTATGATTCGATTGTGAAGTTGGATTGCGGAAAATTTATTTGACGAAATATACCCTGCTCGCTCGTACACGTACAGATTGTCGTCGGTGAATAGAAAATCAATGCGTGGCAACTGGCTTTAAACATTTTTCTCATTTATTCCAAGTCGGAAAGTAAAATTTGATTTGGAAATTGCGCCTTACACGGCTTTCTTTTCCTCGATCAATTTACAAATACACATTCGAGCTCGTATTTAGTCTATCGTAGCAATGACCTAAATGTGGCGTTGATTTTCAATTTACTCGGCCGGATATTAAAATTATTCCCGATGGAAGTTTACGCGCGAAAATTTTCGCCCAAGATTGGTATTTGTTTCGTAATATTGTATTCGGCGAGGTTTTTTTCCCCACCCTGTTCTATGTGTATTTTACCCTTTTTGTGTTGCTGGCCGAGACGAGGAGACGCGATTTTCCGAATGTGTGTTTTTCCCACCCCTTCTGTAACCCTTCCCTCGAACGCGAGGAAATACGGTGCCGAAGAAATTCCTCTATTCAATTCACGTAATGCAGTATTTGGAATTAATTTAAACATTTAAGCAGTGCGTTTGGAATAAAGAAAGGCAAAATCTTGCGTGGAGATTTTTTATTCGCCGGCGAACTATTCGAGTGTTGCAATCATTGACGAGAGTGGATGAATCGTATACGTATATGAAGTCTTTGGACTCGAAGCTTTGGCAAATGAAATTACACAATTGCGTTTTTTTCCCTGCCTTTTTTTTCACCAGGCTGACGGAAAACGCCGGAGAGAGAAAGCGCGAGTTAAATACGACTGTCGGACGTGCTGAGTTTTCTTAAAAAGAATTTTTTCACAAAGGTTAATTGTCACGAGAAAATGTAATTTATAATGTAGCTCGGATGGAAGTAGTTTAAAACGTACGGTCAACGTCTGGCTCTACTTTTGCACCAGATACCGCATAGCATAAAAAATTCACGAATTCGTCGAGGTATCCGGCCTGCCCAGGGATATAGTTGATTTTGGTAAATTAAATTTTACCTGAAGTGGCAATTTCGCAGCTTTCGAGGATCAAGAATACATCTAGGTTTTTCTCCGAGATGGTATTTTTTTTTATTTTTTTAATGGAAATTTACCTATGCAGAGGTGAAATGCTGCGACAGCGTGTAAAAAAATTTCATTGTGGGGTATAATGCTTTCTATAGGCATATGCTGGCGTTGTGCTGTAAAACATCTTAGTTGGCGAAATTTCAGCAGCATTGGCCTAGCCAATCTATGAGAATTGTTGGAATTTACATTTTATTGTACTCGAAGGAATGTACGACTATGTACTTTCCAACGATAGCGTTACAAGATGTTGGGAGTACGAGGGACAGGGTTTAGATAAAACGAAGCGTGGTGTAATTTTTCAAAGCTATTATTTCGCATTGCGTTGCACATCTGTTATCTGAGCAGTTAGAATTGGGTACCTGTGTCGGGTCGTTGTTCATTTTATTAGAAAATCGATCACGTTGTCGAGTAAATGAGTAATATTGCGATGATAATTGAGCAATGAGCATAGCTCTATAGATTTTATGGGTTTTGAATAATCCAATACTAAAATAAGGAAATGCGTTTGCAGAGAAATTTTTTGAAAAATATCCATCCCTGAGATTAATGTTGAAAATATAGTTACGAATGTAGAGATGCCTTTTTATTTTTTATCAATGAATTATGAGTAAACGAGTCGACCAGTCGACGTATAACGGAGTTTCAAGAATGTAGATTGATGTTTAGAATTCATTATTTCCTACGTGGAAAAGGTATTGTTATTTTCTCTCTGTCATTGTGTCGTCGTGTATATCATATCCTTTGGGTATCGTAGCAAAATCTCCTTCGGCTAATTTCAAACCTAGACGAGTAGTAAATCAATCGACTTATCTCCTTTTATATATTGTATGTTATCTCTAATGACGCGACGTAGGGTGCTACATGAACGTGTATTTTGCTATTTACTTAATCTTATCTCCGAAAATAAAACTTTGATAAAAGTAAAGCTAATAAGAAAATACATTGGAAAATTTCTGCGTTTCCGATGATTACGAAAACCATCTGATCTTTTTTGAAATTAAAATGCCACGAACGGGCGATAAGTGAAAACATTTTCTTCCAGATTTTATGATGTACCTAAGAACATAATATATTGTTTTTTAAATTTTTTCTAAGGAATTTTTCCCAAATGAAAAGTCATCTTTTTTATCCCTTGACGAGTCGCGTGCCTATTTCTAACGGACAGTAGTCGCATAGTGGAGGATTCCTCCGTATTATTACACACGTCAAGCGCGTCATGGAGGAATCCTCCTTATCCTTACTTACATACGTTATGCGCGTCATGGAGGAATCCTCCATATTTTTACATACGGTCCGCCACGGGTAGTATTACGGAGGGTCACGTCCCCCCACTTTGAGATGAGGGATCGGTTATGGTTTTTTCTCATTCTACATACTAATGGAATGTACTGTGCTAAAGAACCGCTTCTAAAAGTTGATTAACTCGATTTTGAGCCATTTTTTGTGCTAACGAAAAATTTTCAAAATTGATTTTTTTCGAAAGACCTCAGCTCCTCCCCATGATGTCCTAGGGGAAAATGATAATTAACAAAATTGTTCGGTTTTTAATGCTCTACAACTTCTGTCATGGTTTTATTTTCATTAATTCACAATTTCGAAAGTTATAGCCGAAAAACCGAAATTTGAACTCCCTTGCCTCCCAAAAGGGGGACAAAATATGCACCGATTTCAGGGAAGTTAGGGAATATTGAAATACGTGTCCTACTGAGCTTTTATACGAAACTTCCACTTCCTACTAATTTTTTTGGGTTTGGATTTTTTCTTTACCTAAAATGATCGCGTATAATCAGGTCAAACTTGAGAGGAGTAAAAATTTTGAAAGAAAGAAAGTCGGTCTCTGTACAGGGTGATTTGAAATTTACGGAACGTGAAAATCGGGTTGGAAAAAAAATAAGGCCCAATGAATAATGAAATCTCTTTTGCGACATTATGTAGTTACTGAAACTCCATTCTCTTCAAAAAATATGAGTTCAACAACCCTCCTCCCCCAGATTACGGATAACTAAAAAAAATTTTGGCCCTTGATTTTTGTACTTTCCTTTCAAAAAAAAAAAAAAAAAAAAAACTAAAACCCAAAATTCCAAAAATTGAGATATTTATAAATTAAAAAAGCATTGTAGTGGCGTTTTTGGCACCGGGTGGTTTTTTTTGGTGGTCTACCTAGGGATAATATTTTCTTATAATAGGACAAGGATGAAAAATCATTGCATATAGATCTTTCTTAAAAATTTGGAGAGGCAAAAATTTACAAAAAATTTCGAGATTTCGTGAAATTGACAACACTACTTCCCTTTTTGTTGACATTGACCCTTTCCGACCTACACGTGGGTTAGGGCAACCCTTTGTTCTATTCAAACTGAAACAATTTGAAATGATTCCACTCTAAATTACGGAAAAAATGTGTTGCAGAACTTTTGGGTCACCTTGTATACGCCAGTATATGTATGTAACTCGACGATAAAAATGAATCATGATGTATGTGTATGTTGTACGTAATTTGAAAATGAACATAATCTTGATTTTATTGCGATAAAAAATCAAAGAAATCAACTTCGTGATTTCCCAATTAGGAAATTAATGCTTCTTGACTTTCAAATGAGGAAATCACGTAAATGTATTCATTTTCGTTCGGTATTTTAAATATTTTTCGGATTGGGTGAAGGAGAGGAGGGAAAAAAGGTCATGGAATGAATGTGTTTTTTTTTCTGTTGGCTGCACTGAGCGATGACCCATTTCCCCAATAAAATTCCGAAATAAAATTTTCAACGTTCTCCATTCCTTACTTTCAGAAAAATAAAACTTTTTTTCAAATCAAATGAAAATAAAAATTGAACTAATTTTTAATTTTTCCAAATGTTCTCTGTCTCAAAATTTTTCGGAATTTAAAAAATTGATAAATTTTTTTGATGAATTTATAATTTATAATTTTTTCGTCGAATGTATCTATTTTTTAAATTTTACAAATTGAAAGGGTTCAAGTTCAATATTTGATTTTACTCTTCAAAATAGTGTGAAGAGTAGGTATTGGAATTGAAGTGAAAACTGAAGAAGTGAAAGTATCCATTAAAATAAGAATTTTTCAATGCTTGCGGTAAAAGACTGAAAGCTGAATTACGAATGAAAACTTGATAAGCACATCGACGCGACGTTGAGACAAAATCCATAAAATGATCTGGAATTTTATTCTCGAATTTATATTTCGAGCATAAATTTTTCTCCCTTTTTATACGACGGGAGACTGCTACAATTTTTTTTTTTTTGAAAAATTATTATACTTCACTCTAATAATATAGTTGAAATAAGTATCATTGAAACTATGTGTCCGAAATATCGTAAAAATCATTTATTTTGATGACATTTCAACGACTTTTCATGTTATTTTGAATTTATGTTGTTTTTATAATTTCATAAATTTTTGATATCTCGGAGAAATGGTTCAAATTTTGGTAATCTGTGAAACGTATTTTGAAAAGTTGAAAAAATCATAAAATATGAAAATCTGTAAAAAAAATTATTGAAATTTGAGGTATTATTATCAGAGAAACGTCAAATTTTTACTATTTTTTTTTTCTAATTTCACGCACAAAAAATACATTAGGTACCTTAAAATTTTTCGACGATTTTTACAAAAATGATATCAGGATATTTTCTTTAATTTAATCGATTTTTTATCAATTTTTACTTCTTTTCCACAGTTGATGTTTGATCACATTAAACAAATTTTTCTTTCATTTTAAGAGATTTTCTGGTATTTTTTCAGTTCTTTTTTCACGATTTTATATCACAATAGATATTTTTAATCATTTTAAATATTTCAAATGATTTTTGAAAACTGTTGAAGAATTTGTTTCAATTTTTATTGTAAATTATTGACTTCGGGTACTTTTAAACAATTTTTCAAAGAATTCTTAGCGCAGTTTATTTCATAAAAATTTTGAAAAAAAATGAACTAATTTGATTATCTCAATTTTCTGAATGCGAATTTCACTTGTTTAAGTTCAATTGTAATTTTGGAAGAAGCAAAAACAAATTTAGTTTTATCTTTTTTATTATAATCCAAATTTCTGTATCTTAGTAGAATTACTCTATACTACGAGTTTGAAAAAATAATATCAATGTACTTTCTTAAATGCTTAATTAACTTCGTCCATTTTATTTTTACAGTTCTCAATCCCGGAACAATTTAACAATTTCACGTTCGACATCCGTTAAAAGAATGAAAACACCGTCATATCTACCAGTAAGTAAATCTGTTGATTACCCATACTCAATCAGTATTGTATCTGAAGATTAAAGTTAGACCATCTTTGATAATTCGAAACTTGGAAAACGGCTACTTCTCGGGTCTTAATTCCTTTACATGTAAGTGCACTTTCATTTGATATGTCACGTACAAACCCAATAAGGGTGATAAACTTTGGTTTACCGTAACTTTTCCAATATGGAAGACTTTCGTTTCGTGCCTGGTTTTCCAAGGCTTTAATAAGGTGATAAATACCGTAATCGGAAAAACGGAATTAAAATCTCCAACCTATAAGTGTTGCTTTTAGAATTCACACGCGATGGCAATGTGTTTTCTTAAACTTTTCTTTTGAAGGGATCATCTCGTATAGTGGATCAATTTTGAATTTTCCAAGGCTTATGGCTCCTTTCGATATGTGTGCGATGGTGCGATGATGAGATAGAAAGAGGAAGAAACGAATGGGGAAAAAATATTTGAAACGTGTTCGGATTGAATGGTGGAAATTAATTTCTGAAAATGATAATTGTATTGGGTGTATTTTTTCAAAGTTCCTTGGTCGATTGATGTACTTTTTTTAGAGTGGAGGGGGAGGGATGTTTCTATTATAATAGAGTTTTGTTGGTGCCTTTTGATATTAAAAAAAAAAAAAAAAAAAAAAAAAAAAAGGAAAAGGAAAATTATAAAATTGATCTAGAATTTTGATTACAAGAAGTAATTTCGTCTGACTCCGTACGTAAGAACCTATTTTAATTTGATTATGAAAATTTTCAAATTTTGTGGCTGAAAAGTATTTTAAAAATTTGTGAATTTGGCCAGATAGCTCAAGGAATAAAAAAAGAACCCTCCTTTTTCCTCTGATCATCAAATTTCAAAATTTTGTTTAAAGTTTTCAGCTGAGTCTTAGTTTTAAAAGTCGACTTTTGAAATTTTGAGCTGATTATTTTTTTAAAAATCGATAAATTAATGTAATTTGTTTCCTAAAGTAATCATATTTCACGAATATTCCCAAATCACTGCCAAAATAGGTTGTGTGCTGATTTCACGCATCATCGTGTATCTGAGACGACGTAACCTTCGTAGAAATACGAAACACACCGAAGTTTTCGATTTTTTTAATTTTGCGCTGCTGTAAAGAAAATTAAAATTTGTTTCGTAAGCATTCCTATACGACGTCGGGTTGTAAAAACGACAAGACACGATTCGCAATAACTGACACTTATCCGGGCTTTTGAACAGCGCCGCAGACGTAAAAGCTCGATTTAATGAATCACTAACAACGTATAAAATTTAAACAGAGCCGGAAACCGGGCGAAAATTTCATTATATTACGATCACTAACGCCAATGAGTCAGATTAAAGGAGAAAAGATTGATGGAACGGAATGAGAAATTATGTAAACGTTATAAATCATCGATGTGATGTAACGATATTCCCCAGACCAGACATTCGTCCTAAAGAAATCGTATTAAAATTATCCACCCATCGAAGCTCTCGAGATATTCTGAGATGAGAGTTCCAATCGCTATAATTAAATTTATTATCTGAGGAAAAAAGATAATCTTATTAATCTAAACCTTCTTTTAGTCCAAATATTTCGAAAGTTGCGATAATTTTAAATCAAATCGAAATTGATCGATTTTAATCTCAAAATTTATCTTCTCTTTTTCGAAGCTTTAACCCGGTAGAAATTCTGAAGAGCGTGAAGTTGCAAATCGTCGATCGTATACCAACGAATAAAATACACATTCGTAAATTTTCAATCCCCAAAGGAGAAATTTTTTGTCCTTGATAGATGTCAGTGCCGCAGGTGCAAACATTAATTTATTACGATGCTTGCATATAGCTGCGATTTTACGAGATTTCAAATTACCCGAGGCGTTATATGCAAAAATACCTATAAGTTTATCGCGCATCGAATTCATTTATGGCCGAAGAAAAATAATATATTTATGCCACATCGTAAATATGTAACCAAATGGGCTGAGGTAAAACCAAAATGGTTTGAAAATATCCACGGAAACGAGTAGTTGGGTTTTTTGAAAAAAAAAAAATCGCAGATAATTTCTCACCTTTTCAAGTATAAGACGGTCTATTGAGAGGTTCAAATTGGTGGAATTATCGAAGTATTTGTTAAATGAATATGAAACGAGGTTAGATTTACGAAAAATTAGATGTTGAACATTTTTAAAAAATTATTATCGAAATATCATTTGAAAATTACGAATTAGATATGTGATGATTAACGAAAAAATAAGGATCAAAAAAATACTTCTGGCGTGATAATTCCGCATCAGCGATAAAAATCCTCGATCGTTAACAGACGTCCTTTCCAAAATTTCCCCAAAAAGCACGAAAACTGTAGAAATTTATTTGAAAAAAATGAACGACAAAAGTAATTGATAAAACATAATTTTCAATGCAAAATCGAGCAAACCAAAAGTAAAGAGGGTTATTCACAATGTGGCACGTGTTTCAGTCCATTGTGTTCTCTATTCTTCTCAATAAATGAAATTCTTAGAAGTAAAAGGCAAGGCACCGAGTCTTCGGTTTTGATATAATGCAAAAAAGATGAAAGCTCGTGTTAGCTTATGATTCATTTTTAATCCATAATTTCAAAAAATCATTATTTTTTTAAACTCGAAAACATTGCAGACTAAAACCATTCCAACGTGAATTTTTTCACTCTTCTCTTTGACGCAGCTTGAAAAATTGCGATGAAAATTTTCCCAGCGAAAGGATTTTGTTTGAGCATACGAAGTTTTAATACTCGAAAATTCGCTTCTACGGCTACGTGTTGTTTTTTTTTGCCAACCTTAAATTGACCAAAATCCGCAGGTGTGCTTTACATGTGGCATGTGGCTTTTTCGTCATCGTCAAGTTCAACGTCCAAGTAATAAAATTAACGAACTTTCGAAGGTTGAAAAATTACCACGTTTTACACGTTTTTCTTCTAGTTTTACTCTGAACCGCTTACGTAATATTTTCGCAAATGCTTGTGACAGTTTAATTAAAAAAAAAGATACAATGACTGGCAACCGAGTGAAATCATTTTAAATGTTAAAAATCGAAATTTGTGTTGAAATCGAAAATAACACGTTTCTTAAATAAATAGGTAGTACAAAAAATTGAAAAAAAAAACAATTCTTGCGTATAAATGCTTTTCTATCGGTGATGGGTCATATTTTAGGAACCACTGAATTGCGAAATCATTACAAAGATGCGACATTGCGACGCTTTCATCAGCACTAGGATATCAATTTGTCAGAATTGTTCTTTATGGGTCGTTCTTTTTCTTTTTCTTCCTGGTACAATTGATGTTTTAGAGGGTTTTTTTTCGGGGGTGGTTTTTATGTTCAACGTGTTAGGAGTGTTTATTGAGATTGAGTTTGTTGTTGACATGTGGCTATTGAATTTAGTATGCGAGCTTGAACGAAGCTTTTTGGGGAAAAATTTGTTTTAGATGTAAAGGAAAATCAAACGGGGATAATTGAATTAAGAAAAATAGGTAGTTACAAAATTAAGTTCAAGTTATGAAATTTTGCAAGTACGATGTTTTTTTTTTGAACAATTATAGTTTGTTGTGAAAAATTCGTAAAAATTGTACTTATTTCCCATTGGAATATTTGAAATTGAATTATAGGTATCTAGACTTACTTATCAAAGTTGAAAAATTTCGATTTTATATTTCCTTCAAGATATAAATAGTCTCTGTTGAGAATTATTCAAAAATTTTTATTGCTCAGCAGTTGAAAATGATGTTTTCAATCAGTTTTTAATTGCGATGTATGTAAATATTTAAAAAAATTAAGTATAGCTTTAAAATGCTTAAAATCGTAGTTTTGAACGTCATAAAATCAATTAAAATTTTACTGAAGATTGTTCGAAAGAATACAAAAATTGGTGAATTGTTGTAAAAATCATTCAAATTATTTAAAAACGTAAAAAAAACATTTCAAAAATACCTACTGTAGTTTAAAATTCTATTTACTTACAGTTAGATAAGTGTTATTGAAATTATCAAAAAAATTCTTTAAAAATGTTACACAAGCTGTGGAATTTGTTACTTAAATGGTTCATAAGCCGATGAAAACTGAATGAAAGGTTTTTTCACCCTAGGAATGGACTGTTTTATTCTTTTTTTTTAAAAAATGAAATGATTTTTTTTCATTTTTTTTTTTTACTGAAAATTGTTGATTTCTAATATTTTTAAGCAAAGAAATTAGATTAATTTTTGCGTTTTCTTGAGAATGATTGTTTTTTTTTTTTAGTTTTCTGCTTCTTTCTCAAAAAATGCCGAGTTTTTTATTCTTTTTTGTTTTATAGTTTTCTCTGAGCATGATTTCATTTTTTCATTTTTTTCCTGAAAATTGTTTGGGGTTTTTGTGTGGTTTTTTTTTTTCAAAATGATTTAGATTTTTTTGATAATGAAGAGTTTTTCCATTTGATTTTTCGTTTTAGGTGTTTTTTTTTTGAAAAACGAATCAATCCTGCTTTTCAGTTTTTTTTTCTCGAAAATTATTTCGTTTTTTTTTAGATTAGATTAGTTTTTTTGTTTGAAAATTGTTTGTGTGTTTTTTAATTTCTCTTGATGAAAGTTTAATTTCAATTTGTTTTTGTTTTTTTATTGGAGAGAGGTTTTCATTTTCAAGGGAAGAATTCGAGATATTTTTTACTTTAAGAAATATAAAATGTTTCTTTTGGGTTTTTACTGAAAGTAATTTCAGTTTTTCCAAGAACAATTTTGTTTTGTTTTTTGTTTTTGTCTGAAAATACCTACCTATTTTTGATTTTCTCTCTATCGAAAAATGACTATAATCCAATTCTCAAACAAGTTGGAGTATTTTTCCTTCATAGTGAAAATTTAAATAGGTACATATTTTTATTGGTTCATAAATTTTTTCAAGTGTTGCACAATTTTTTGATATCAGAACTCTTTTTGAATAACTTGTATGCAAATCTCAGCTCATTTTCGGAATATGAATTATGTTGAAATAAGGTTGATTCAATAAGCTCTGTTGTTTAAAAAGAGAAAAACAACATTGTCGCCTTTAAAATCTGGAAATTGAATAGATTTGAAATTAGTAAAAAATGTCACGTCGTTTGTTACCCATCTTTTGCAAGAAAAAAAGGATTATTTCCTTACGTAACAATACAATAAATATTTATATCAGCGGAATAAAAGCAGGAAAAATAACGTAATTTGTTCTTTTTTCATCAAAGTACGTGGAGGGTACAAAGGATGAATGAACAAATTCGCGGTTTCTTGAGAGTCGAGAACCAATTTTTCTTCTTTCTTTTCGAGCTCTTAAAACTAAGATGGAAGATTCTAAACGTCGGACGACTTAGGAAAACCCCCCTTTTTAGATGTTAGATAAAATGAAATAGCTCGAGTGTTCGTTCCCCTTGTCTTAATTTCACCATAACTATAATACCTAAAGAAAACGAGTAAACAGGAAATTCAAGCAATTAAAATCGCACCGTAGTAGATTTCGCGTTTCCTTGACCATTAAGTAAATACTTTCGATGATATGGACAATTTCGAGACTTTTGTTCGAACGCAATAAAGCAAACGGTTTGTGTAAATTCTCTTTGAGCTTTTGTTATGTAGTGATTTATCGAGTTCATTATAATGATTAGAGTAGCCTTAGGCCGAGGGATTTTCTGGTCTAGGAATAAAGTGTAGGTAGTACTCGTTTGAATATGATTTTTCTTACAATGCTTGTAAGAAGAGAAACGATAGTGGTGTTGATATCGATAGTGAAATTAATATTCTTGAATATTGTTTTGAATTAAAGTGCGGTTTTCTTCCCACGATTTTAAGAAGCTCTTTTCCTTTGTGCGAAATTCGACCTTCAAAGTACGCTTCCTACGTAGCTTCGAGTGACTTCAAACAAAAAAATAAGGAAATAGTTCATTTTTGTTCGAAAAATTGGGAATATCAGCTCTTTGAAAAGGGTTTCTGTTGTGTTTGAAGTTTTCTTCGCGAGTTGGAAGTAAAAGGTAGCCTTTTGTTGAAGCGATCGAGGGGGCTGGTTTTCAATTCTTTTTCGTTTATTGAAAAATGTTTGATTTAGATGTTATGAATTAATTTCAACATGTTTGGAGCTTTTTTCTTATAAATTTTTCCGATTTATACTGAAGTTGATTGGAGAGAAGAAAATGTTGAACATGACTATTTTTCAGTGATGAAAAACTAAACTTAGAACTGAAACTGAAAAGTGGAAAAATTAAAACTAAACGTGAAAAAAGTGGAACTAAAATAAATTACAGTTCCAGTTCCAAGGTTCCAACCGTTTTTTCGTTTTTATTTACTATTTTGAAGTCAAAACCATAAAATTTAACAGCACACTGAGAATTTGTAGGAAAAAATGTAAATTCATTGTAATTTTTGAAAAATTTTACATGAAAAATTCAAAATTTACCAAAAGCGGGAACTGAAAACTAAAACTTTTGAGAACTGAATCGGAAACTGAAGGTAGAACTAAGTAATATCATTTCAATTTTCTATCACTGCTTTTTTTGGAACAAATTTTTGAAAAGAATCGTGGTTATTGAATGAAGCATTAATTTTAAAGGAAGTAAAAGGTCAAATCGGTAATGCTATTTTATTTTATTTATTTATTCATTTTTTTTTTCATTTCGGCTAAAAATGTGATGTTTGGACGTGTGTCAGAGTCAGATTACGATATGTGTACTTGAGTATATGTTTTTAAAAAATTGTATGCGAGATATTCACACATCTTTTATTTTTCCAAGACCAAATTTCGTCAATGAAATGAACTTAAATTTTGGAGATAAAGTTTTTCTAAGGCTACATTATTCCATCACAGAAATTTGAAGGGTCCAATTAGAAAATTGTGATTGATACTTTTTTTGTAGATGCTTCAAGAATGGTTCAAAATGGAAAAAATCTGAAATTTTTCCTAATCATTAGTACGAATATCAATATTGTCATGAAACTAACATATTGAGATTTCAGTTTAGTTGCTTGCATAGGTGCACCCAAGGGAGGGCTCAGGGGGCTTGAGCCCCCCTCCACCCCACCCTCATTAAGCTCGGAGCAAAGATTTTTTTATGACAAAAATATTTAAAAAGCGCATTTTTTTGTTTCTCAAACAGTATTTTTTCAAAAAATTTTCGACCTCGCTTCGCTCGAGCAATGTTTTAATCATTTTATTTTAAAATTTGATAATTTTTTACTAATATTTCAGTCAAAAATCAATTCCCAATTTTACGGAAAAAATTTATGATTTTTGACTAAAAGATGAATGAAAAATGGCTAATTTGAAATTTTACCCCCTCACTCTAATTTCCTCAAATTTTCAGCCCCTCCCTTAATTAATTTCTGGTTGCGCCTATGCTTGCTCATTGTCCAGTCTACATTCTAAAAATAATTCCCTGGGGATGTTTTGAAATTTTCGATGGACATAGTGTCAGTGAAGATCTTGGACCAATGTGGTACTTTTACCCCTCCCCCATCGAATGAGTTCTTTCCTCTCTGTCAAGGATCCAAAAACCATAATATGCTTTTGATACCCTGGTCGGAAAATTGTTTTATAAAAATTTCTGATTTCTAGTACTTATTGATAAAATAAAAATATATCAATTTTGTCTCTATCATTACCAAATTTTAGCTTCCCAGTTCATCTCCACACTTTGTGAAGTTATTGTGAACTCAAACACCCAAGTTCCAAACCAATAATTCAGCTCTCATTCAGCAGCTTGTCTGCTGTAACCTTTTTTCTAGTATTTTTAAAGCTTTTGTTGTCCCAAAGTGCAATTTAATGAAATAACAAATAATCTCCATCTTTTTTTGGTAAAAAAGTAAGGAGGGATGAAGATATCAATTTTTTGTTATTTGTGAAAATTGGGTACGAGTATTTCACAATTTTTTGTTTCTAAAAAGTGAATTAAGGGAATATTACTCATCCAAGGTAGGAACTGTAGGTATTTAGCAAAAAAAAAAAAAAAAAAAAAAGGAAGAATTTCAATTGATTTTATTATGAGGAACGAAAATTTTCAACTTTTTGCTTTTCTTTAAGTACCTACATTAATAATTAATCAAATGATCAAGTACATATTGGTGCAAATTTTAAACAAGAAAATTTATATGAAAATGGCTACAAAAGTCTAGAAAATGACTAGAATTTTCATTTTTAAGATTCTATTAATCTTTTGATGCCCAAAAATCAAGTCCAATTTTAAAAAAAAACTGAATTTGTCCATGATTTAAATTTTGAGATTTTTATCAATATTTACAGCAATATTTATGTAATTGGTGCCTAAGATTTGAGTTACTTTTCAAATGATTGATTATAACTGATTTGTTCACTGAGGGATTTAGTCGTCAAGAGCTCCTTAAATATTTCAAATCAATTCCCGATCATTAAAAAAACGAGCCATTTTGAACTTGAAATACGATTTCTTCAAATATATTCGTCGAATTAAAAATAACGATCGTAAATACTTTCCCCGAAGTGGCGAATCTTTCACCCAAACGCACTTTTGGTAAAAATTGAATAAAGAACAGTTATAATATTAAATTTGCTACCTACGTAACAATCCCATTACATTAGGTGAATTATTTTATTCGGCAAGTTCTTCTCCTTTTTTCTGCTCGTATTTTTTCTCTCGGTTACTTCATATACTTGTGAAACAGGAAAAAAAGAAGGAAAAAATTACGAGCGAAATTAAATCCGGAAAATTTTGTTGTTCGTGAAGAAGGAAAGAATAAAGAAAGGAAAACAAAAAAGTAATTTAAACAAGAGCTCCGTTTTCGGGGTTGCAACACACAAAAAAAAGGAGGAAAAGAAAATAGGGCGCGTTGAACTTGTAAATAATTGTGAAAATTTTAACGAACTGAATTCGAAGCTATGTGTCGGTGGTTTATGGGATAGATACCTACGAGTGTTGTATCGAAACCCGAGCGAGTCGGCCTAATAAAGAAAAAATAATTACAATGAAGAAACACCGCTGTACACGATAAAATTTCGGGTTGAACAGGTTGGCCCGTTTCAATTTCCGTTCCGCTTGGCGAAGAGACGAACGACGTGGAATTATTTAAATTTCGTAATAAGGCTGCGAAAAAAAATTTATTTATGGAAACAAAGCACGAAAAAAATAATTCGAATACGATAGAGAAAAAAAAATTTGAATGAAGTGATCTCGTAAAGTTGTTGTAGAAGCGCTAAATAAGTTATATTATTCATGGTTTTCTGTCGCTTTGCGCTGTGAGAGGTACTAAAATGCATGTGTGTGCGTACTGCGAACACGTACCCCGCACATTGATGCTGTGTGTTGTTTCATGAATACAATATGCTAAAACATAGAAGAAAAAGATGAAGCTGTTTCGGCTGCCACATACAGCAGTGATTCTCATCGTTTAGATAACGCAACTTGGCCTTGTTTTTCATAATGCCTTTTCGTGTAATGTACGTTTCCACGCGTGTACAAAGGTGGTTCCCCTTTTTTTGCTCGTTTTGCCTATTTTAAGTTGGGTGCTTTTTAATTGGTATTGTTTTTGTACAACTGGAGAGTTTGAGAGAAATTTCGACGAAATAATTTTACTTCGAGACTGGAGAGGTTTAATTTAGAGGATTTTGAACTGCTTTTATGGATTCGATACAGCAGGATACCTGAAATATCTGACAAAAGAGGTATCCCAACTCAAAGTAAAATTTTGAGCCAAAACAAAAAAAATCGGAAATACTTTACCTATTAAAAAATTCCATACCTAACGACGATTTTTTGAAATTTTAAAATTAAGTATCTTAAAGTAGCCTGAAAAAAATCAAAATTTAATCGAATGAATGAAAAAAAGCTATAATTTGATACCCTATTTTTGAAGGAAGTGGGTTCAAAATGTTTCGGAGCAACCCAAAAATTTTGAAATTTTTTTGTTTCGGAGAAAAGTTCATGAAAATTGTGTGCATCTGCAATCGAGCATTACCAATATTGGCGACCTGTTTTATCAAATCAAAATGAAGCACATTTTTCCAAAATTTATAACTTTGAGTTGAAATTTTCATTTTTGGGCAGGAAATTATTCTGAAAAAAATTTACCTATCAATTGCCAAAAAATATGGATTTGAGCTCAACTTTATGAATTTGTGAAAATTGTGTTTTAATCGATCAAATCTTAGAATTTCTGGATCGATTTCAAAGTTTTTGAAAAATTTAGTTTTCTTTTTCTGAAAAAATTACAACGGACTAATATTCCCCACTAACAAGTGAAAATTATTCTGAATCTCAAATTTCAAAATAACTATTTTTGATTTTATTCATTTTTACGGTCTTTTCTCCAGCGCAAAAAAAATCCAAAATTTTTTGGTGGCTCCAAAGCGCCTCGAAACCGTCTCCAATCGATTCGACATGTCTAAAATAGGATATCTGCCAGTTTTCAGCTTTCTACCTTGATACATTCGCAATGGACGAACTTTTGAATTTTTTCTAGAAAAATTTTCTTCTCAAAAAATGCAAATTCGAAATCAAAGTCGCGATCAAACAGGTCACCAATTTTGGTAATCCTCGATTATAGATGCTGGGTCGAAGTTAATGTTTTTTTTCTAACTGTTCTCCATGACAGGAAGAATCCAAAATTTTCTGGTGGGTCTGAAATATCCCGCAACAGCCTCCAATTGATTCGGCAGGTTGAAAATAGGGTATATATCAAATTACAGCTTTTTTCGTTGATAAAATCAATTTTTGATTTTTTTTTTCAAGCTGTACATAAATGAATGAGGTAATTTTGAAAATTCAAAAATTTGTCAAGATTCAAAAAATGCACCTTCGCACCTGAAATTTTGGAGACGATGTTTTCTAATGGTGTATTTTATTTTATTTTTTGGTTTTGGTTCAGAATTCTACATTGAGTTGGGATATTTCCTGAAATTTTGACAAACGTGTTTGGAGAAAAAGGGATCTTTATTAAATCAGCCTGCATCGAGGACTTGAACTAACCGTACTTGAACCTATCGCTCGATACATTGATCGCCTTCGATGTATCACCGTTTGGAAACGAATTGTTAGTAAGAGGGTGGAAAGACAAAAGAAAAGAGAAATCGGTTTGTTTAGGAATGTGATGAAACCGGATGTGGAATGAATGTGGCGATAGACAAGGCATTTTCGAGTGTGTCAAGAAAGTAGGTCGGAAGGGGAAGGTATCGGACGATTCTCATACGAACACCTACCTTTGAAAGTTTTTTCCATTCTATCAAACCAACTACTCGATTATGAATATTTCATTATGATTTGGCTACGAAATGACACACGAAACAAATATTCATTTTTTTTTTCAACTTCCAACTCCTTCAGAAAAAATGAAATATTTAATCAATTTCGTTATTCCGCCTTTCGAATTATTATATCGAATCAAATCAAACAATATGAAAATCTAAACCCTTGAAATAAGCTACAAATTGAACCTTTTTTTTTTTATAAAATATCTATTCTATTACGTTTTTAATATTCTAAACCGATGAAATTCTCGCATTAATAAGGTCAAATGATAATAATCCAAGATCATACGATATTTGTCGACCCAACGAAACGTAAAAAACTCGACGATATAAAAAATATAAGAAAGGTTGAGAAACATATCAAAAAAAAAGGAAGCTGAAAAAGAAACGACGGCTGGAAAATTGAAAATAATCGAATGCCACGACTATAAGGTGAAGGATTTAAAAATACATTCGCGAATTTCATCTTCTTTTTGCCATTCGTCGAGCGCGCTTTCTGCTTTTAGAAAATAGATTTCGAGCCATTATTCTCTCTATTCGTTTGCTAACGTACTGTAAACGATAAATGAAGAGAAAGGCTTTAAAATATTTTTCACATTTAATAGTTTACTTTTTTATCTTGTTCGGTGTGAATTACCCTAAATTTCAGCGCAAGGTAATTTGCATAATTAAAAGGCCTTCTTTTAAGGTAATTTTTCTTTCGCCGTATGACGTTAGAGAGTGCGCGTGCAATTTTTAGCCCGGCGTAATGATGTTAGACGAGTTGGGTGTAGCGGTGGCGTTGCTGCGAGATAAATACATGTTGGATGTGGTATAGGTTTAGGTGGATTTTTAATTAAAGCGGAAATGGAGAAGTGCGTACGAGTACGAGTGTGTGAAAATTAAGCGTATTTGTGGCTGGTGTGTGAATTTTAGAGTAAACGCGAGAAGTGGTTAACTAGAGCATGTGAGGTTGGAGAATTTTACAGGTGTTTTGAAATGAATGTGAAACGAAAAGGGTCAATTTTTGGGTTATTTTGTAGGCATATGTGGTGGATTTTATTTCGTGTTTGGTTATGGGAGTTAGTTTTTTTAAAGAGAAAAATGAGCTTTTTTTTTTTTTGAAAATTGGATTGAATTTTTACATTTGTGATTTCTATTGGCGATTTGAAATCAGAACCGGTTTCTTTTTTCTCATTCGTAAAAACTGGAAAACGACTTTTTAGTTTTTGCCTTTTTTTGTTTTCAAGTTGACTCGAATCAACATCATTTTTCGGAGTAAAATTTTAAAATTGATTTTTGAACCGGTTTCCTGTCCTTTTTTTTTTCTTTGATTCTGAATGTACTCTAGTAGATTTTTAATAATTAGTTCCTACTATGTGCTTATTTTTTTATTTTGAATTTGATCTAATACCAAAAACATTTTTTTCTTTTATTCCAAAAAATCTACCTTAAACCGGTTTTCTTTGATCCATTGTTTTCAAATAACTGACTTCAAACAGGTTTTAATTTTTTTTCTCTTTCTAAAATTGCCCCAAAACAACTTTATTCTTATTTTCTATGTTTAAAAATGGATTTCATTGAGTAAATCTTTTTTTTCTTCCCTTTGAAAATAATTATAAATTATTATTTGATATTCTTGCCTTGGAATTGATGTGAAACCAGTTTGTATTTCAGTTTTTTCTCTTTTGTTTTAAATTAATCCAGAACCTCTCCAGTCTTCATACTTTATTCTCATTTTTAAAAACTACGTTCATTTTTCACCATCATTTTAAAAATATTCTTCAATCATTATGTTTTTTAAATTAAAATTTCAAGATTCAGCTTCATAATATATTCCTGTTTTTGAAATGGATTGAAGTCAAAACCAGTTTAGTTTACTTACTTCTTTAATTTTAAAACTCAACCCAAACTTGTTGATGTTTTCTTCTTGTACCTACTTTATAATCAACTCCAAACAGTTTTTTAATTTTATTTTTGTTCAACTTTACGGTTGAATGGTTAAAATTGACCCTTGAAACCAGTCCAATTACCTCACTATATTCATTCTTCAATCCTAATTCATGTTTTTTTTTTTTTAATTTTTGATAATCGATGTGAAACCGGTTTCATTTTCTTTTTGAATTTCAACACTTAACTCAGTAATCAATCTCATTACTTTCTTGTTTGAAGATTGATTGAAAACCAGTTCATTTAATTTTTTGAGGGTATAAAAATTGGCCCTTAATTGGTTTTTTCAACTTTTTTATTTTTATTTTTGGATGAGTTGTCTCCAGACAGTTTTTTGTACCATTTTTGTCTTGGAATTGGTTTTGAAACCAGTTGTTTGGATGGTCTAGTATTGCTGAAAGTTGAATTTTGTTACTTTTTTTTTTGCCTGCGAATTATATTCAGAATCAGTTTATACACTTTTCTGGTGCTTGGAGATCGGTTTTAGCTCAGTTTACTATTCTTAATAGATAATTAGATATTTCTGAAAGTATAAACTTCAAACCAGTTCTGTTGTCGTTTTTGAATTTCAAAAAACGGCTCAAAATTAAAATTTATGCTTTCTTATTTTCAAAAATATTATTTTAAAAATTGACTCAAAACCGGTATTTTGTGATTGTTTTAGTGAAGTTGACCTGTAACAGGTTTCTGTATCTTTCCAATTTTTGAGAATTTGATTAGTTCATTTTCTCATCTTGTTTCCAAAATTTAACAAAAATAATTTACTTTTTTTCTTTCAAAATGTAGCCTGAACCGGTTTACATTTTTTTATGGTCTAAAACCTATGTTCGGTGATTTTTATGAATTTATTATTATTAGTCTAAAATGTCAAATTTACTCCTGACACCAATTTTTCATTTCAGTAATTTTACCAGTCAACTTTGAATGGGTCTCCGAACTAATTTCTATCGACTCGTTTTGAAACTTATTCAAAACGAGGTCTTGCTTTTTTCTCATGCTCAAAAATAATCCTGACCAGATTCACGTTTTTCATTTTTCGAAATTGGCTTCTAATCGGCTCTAATTTCTTTGTAGGTTTCCTAGATTTCAATAATATGATTCAAATCCAGTTTCGCTTTCTTGTTTTAAAATCAGCTCAAATTATACTTACTTACTTACTTTTAGTTTACCTATCTCACTTTCTATCCTTTGAAAATCTATGTAGCCTGGTTTACTTTTTTTTGCTTTCAAAGATTGTTTTAGAAAATATTTTTAAGCTGGTTTTATTGTATTTTTCAGCATTGAATTGAATCTGAATTCGTTTGATTTTTTCAAATTGACCTAAAACTGTTTTTCGTAGCTTTTTTATATTTTGTAAACCCCATTGAACTGATTTACGAGGGACATCTCAAAAGTAAGGTCCATTATTTTTTTTCTCTTTTCTGGCCAAATTGACCCAAAATTAGAGCTATCGTCTTTTTTTTCCAATTGCTAAAATGTTTTTATAATAGTATCCATCTTTTTACGATTAATTTTAAATATTTAAAATTCGGAGTTAGTACTTTTCTTGGAAAATCGATTCAAGTTGAAAGATTACACACGTAAATCTTTCCAGAACATTCTAACCTTCTTATCTGACCTGATTATCTCGATAATACAATCAATTGGTTAATCTGCATACACGAGGAAATTCCCCCATGATTGGAAACTAATTAAAGATCTTTCATACGGACACGATTGTTCCTACACAACACGATAGCGCAGACCCATCGAGAGATATCGAAATTCGAAAATATTCGCCTCAGATTCTGGTACGGCGCCAATAAGTTGAGCACGTGAATACAAACATGGCCGAGCCGGTGCGGTATAAAAGAGGAAGACGGAAAAAAGAATGAAATTGATTGCCGAGCGATATGAAATTTACATAATAAAAACCAGCAATCACGAATTCGCGATAAGAAAGAAGAACGGTGGACAAAAGCTTTTACGCTTAGTAAAATTTTAAACAACTTTTCAATAATTTACCAACGGTTGAAATTCAATTTTTGACGAGAAACACGAGTGTTGGTTTAAAGTACCTTTGCAAGTTGAATATACTACGCAGCAATAAGATACCGCGAGCGAAGAACCCCCCTCCCAGTCCATTTTAAAATGATCATTATTACCTTTTATACGTCAGGTTTGGTTTATACCCTTGAATCGAGTAACTACGAAGACTTTAGATACATGCATTTGTACTTTTTGTATTGATGATATCATTTTGTTAGTGCGTGACTCGGTTTTAAGTTAATGAAGTCGCAGATGTCGAAACAATTACAACTCTGTTGCGGTAAAAACGGTGCTGAATACGACGAGCTGATCGCACACGTGAAACGTTAGCGAGTAGTTGTCGTAGATTTTTATACTCTAATAGAGACACTATAATTTCCACGTTTCTGATCGGATTATACGTGGAAATGCGGTCGTCTCCCGGTAACGAGCCAACTTCAATTTTTTTATACGTAACCTAAGATTTTTCTCAAGCTCGTGAGGTTTTATTTCGATAGTTCGAGTCGGATATCTTCGATTTATGACCTGTTTGAGCTCGTTTCATTCGCTGATAAAGAATCGTCAAAATCGATAAAAATTTATTTCACTCGAAAACTTACCCTTTTCGATTCGATGATACGAATTTACACCTGGTCTGCGTACTAGGCATAGTTTTAGCGAGGTAATTTTTATAATAAATTGCGGGGAAAATGCCTACTGCCTACGGAAAGATGAAAATTTACAAGATTCTGTGGATTTTTCTGCAAAGGTTCGTGTCGAAATGACTTCCAAAATAACTTTGCTGGTATTTATTTTCGATCGAACGTTGAGAATTTATATATTTTATTATTTAATTTGCGATTTTCTTTTATCGAGTCTTCGCGTCACACTTTTTAAAAAAGTTTCTAAATGTTTAGCACTTCGTTTTGTGAACTGTCTTCGGACTGAATGGAGCGAGACTCGAGAAGTTGTAAAATTTGCCCAATAAATATGCGTCAAAGAGCGTTAAATTTTTTATACCGAGTGATATCTAATAAAAGAGATAGAAACGACGTAAAAATTCCTCTCGATTTTTACGGATTGGAAAATTAAACTCGCGAGTTATAAATTTTTTAAAAATCAGTTATTCGTTGTGCTTGGTTTGATTGGAATGCCAGTAAAATTGCGATACAGTTTGCGATTATTTTTATTATGGAATTTTTTATTCCTGGAATGGAATAGCGTTTTGAGTACGTAGTTGGCGAAATGTTCAAAAAGTTGAAACAATTCGTGTATGGTGTCAAATTTTGAGGGAAAATGTTTGAAAAGTGCGTTATTATATTTTCCATCGTGTTAGCAGTTGCGAACTCGATATTATCAAGTACCACTTACATATGTACTTATTTGATTTGCATAATTTTTATGTTCAAATTTCGGCAAAAAATCTATTCAATTGAAAAAAACTCGACTATTTTTCACGCATTAACTAAACAAAAAATTGAAAAAATTATTTGAAAAGAGTTTTGAATGAACTGAATTAGTCTTCGAAGTTATTTCGATCCCAAATTTAGAATACATTTCAATGGAGCAGAACTGGATTGAGCTGAAGACAGCTGTCCCTTCCTCTCTTCCATGCTAAATTAATTTAATTTTTACTCAAGGTATAATTTGGTTTGAGTAGAATTTTCAGAAATGAATGTCTTCTGGAATAATTTTCGTATAGCAAGTCGAAGGAATGGAAAAATCATCATTCTCGGCCAAAAATCTGGAAAATTCAGTTTTGTCGGAAATTTTTGATTTCTTGTCTACCAAATACCGAAATGATTAGTCTCTGGCCTAGGTGGGAAAAATTTCAAAATTTTTATCGCGATATGGTATCAAGCTAGATGTTAAAATTATGCTTGTTTTAGATTTCTGCTTAAATTAATTTCTGATGCCATTTAATTAAAAAAAGGAGGGACCCATATTGAAGTGCATCGTTTTTACCTCTGAAATTAATTTTTGAAGTGATTTTGGGTGAGATCACCTGCCTCCCTCCCTCAAAAAATTAGTAGGTTGGAGATAGAGGTAAAATTCAAAATTCTTGGTTATGTTTTTTCACTTCTGAAAACCCCATTAATTTTTAGGAAATTCTTGATTCGACTACCAGGCCATTACCACAATGGATTATTTATTCAATATGAAGGGTCATAAAAGCTCTGCAAATAGATTTTGTTGTTTTGAAAATTTTTTGTTTGCTAAATAATTCATTTACTTCAACTTCTTTAAATTGTCGATTTTTTTTTTGGTATTCATTTGAAATTTTGATGAAAAATGTTTGAAAAAATTCGTTTTGACTCAAAAAATTTTCAAAAAAGGTAATGTCATGTCATTAACTCGAAATATCTAATTGGACTAGTCGATTTGTTTCACCGAAATTGTTAAACTGAAAGAAAGAATACTTTGCGACACAAATTTGTTTCTTTACGCTTTTTCAAAAATTTTAATAACTTTATTCGATATATGAAAATTCAATACAAACATGGAGTAAAAAATCATACTTGGATTTTGATGAAAATTGATGTGATAATTTAATTCAAGTGGAGGTCCGTTCAGAAAAAATAAAAAAGGAATTGAAGGAATTCTCAAAAATCAAAATGGTGCCTTTTTGAGGATTAAATAATTCAATTCTTATCAATTTTATTAATTTTTCTCCGCGTAGGACTCGGCCACTCCTTTGATGAAGTACATTTTGAGTCAATACTACCCTATGATTCGTCATCTTGAATTCTGGTTCCACTTTTAGCCTTCTACAAACGACTGGAAAAGCTACGATGAATTGCGAGTTTTCAAGATTTACCAATTACCATATTGATTTTCTTTTCCCTATGAATTCAAATCGCTGATTTAAAATTCTCAAAATTGTGTCAACATATTTTTTCAGTCTTCGAGAGTAAATCTTGAAGAATTTTTTTTGAAAAAATTCGTAGAAATTCTACCACTGTCTTTTTATTTGTGAAAATTTTATAATATCTTCTACTGGCAACAGTGGCAACATTGCTGTAAAAAATTCTATTTTTTTATTTTTATTTTTTGGTCAATTTTGCCAATTATTGATTAGAAAGTTTTGAATTTTTATAAAAATTGCATCCTAGTAGAGGATGAAAAGGGATGTTCAATTCAAGGCCAGGGTGTTGGAAAGGTGTAGACTGTGGAATCTCAAATCGTACTTTTTAAGAAATGGTCAATGGCCTGCTTACCTGCTTAGGAGCAAAAACCAAAAAGTGACTAATTTTTTTTTCAAAAGTGGCATTACTTTGTGATCTTCTGATCTTTAACACCACTTCTGTTAGGGCTCGAAGGCTGAAATTTTTTTTATAAAGTCCTCTTTTCAAAGTAACCGAATTACTAATTTTCATCAAAATTCGAGGTACATAAAACGTTTTTTTCTTCACTCCACGTCATAAAATAGAATTTATACTTTTCAATCCTGACACATTTTCCGAATCGTCTTAATTCAGGAAGAAGCACTTCGATTTGGTATCTCAATCACATTTTTATTGGTATAGGTATTCGGAGATCTGAGGATTCTGATAAAGCTACAAAAAAAATCTCACCCAAACAAGGCTCTTTGATATGGACAATTCAACTGACACGTGTCAAAGAATGTCACGTGTATCGAAATTTATACTACTTTTTGGAAATTTTTAAAAACAAAGCACCTTATAAAGATCCTTTTCTCATGTTGAGAAAAAAATCGTGTCAAATAAACAACTTCCAAGCCAATTGGGGATGTTTCTTTTGTGTAAGTTGGTTTTTGGTTATGAATCGACGTTCAGGTAATATATCAAACGAATTCCGATTTCGAAGAAAGACAACGAAAACTACCTACTCGTTACAAAACAAGGATGAAAAAACCCTCGAATCAGCTTCGCGTTCGGTTTTACGAAGTTCACGTCAAGTTTAACGTTACACGTGTATTTTTAACGAAAAAGGACATGTATTTGCAGGTTATTGGACATATCGAATGTTTTAAGCTGATCTTGTCGTATTCGATTTGGTTGCCGTACATTTGAATATTATTGAGAGGAATTTCTATTTGAAGTTTTGGCGTCGAACCAAAACATATTCCATTCCTATTTGAATCAACAGTATGAGCGCAAATGTTACCCAGCGGTATAGAATCTTTTGTGGCACATTTTCCAATTTTTTTCCTATCTTTACCCAAAGTATGGTTGAAAAAAATCATCGTAACTGGATGCGTTTTTCCGAATGTATGTTAATTATTTACATTTCTCTCTATCGAGTGTATACATTCAAAGGAGGAAAAAACTTATCGCGATGTCGTCGTTGAAATTCGACGTTAAAAGTTGTCATAGTTAATGGAAAAAACATGTTTTGTAATGTCCATCGAAAAGTATATTGAATAAATTGAGCGCTAGACTTTAGTATCATTATCCTTATAAAAGTAAAATGAATTATAACACACGTCAGAAAGTTATACACAGCTTTATACTACTTTTTTACTCGTCGAGGGAAAAAAATATTCCTCGCGGCGTAGTCGTCTTTGACGTCGAATCTGTTCTCGTAGTCGTAGGTATTATGAATCGAGCTTTGTAGTAAAAATATCTACCTTTCATCGAAAAATGCGTTTAATATCTCGCTTTGCTTGTTTTTATAAATTAATTATTTCAGCGTACGGAAATATTACAACGATCGTGTAAATTGGCGCTGTGTAATATTGTATAAAAGTAATTAAGACGATTGTAAGATGATAACTTGATACTGAGCCAAAAAAGGTAAAAATATCGTCAGTTTTTCGGGCTCCAGAATCATTGCAATGAGATTCTGACTCCAACGAGGTTAAATCTCTCAAATCGATTTATTTTTATTTTTTTTTTGAAGAAAACCAAAGAAAGACGAAAATTTTTCAGTTACATTGCGTTAAACGAAAACCGTGATATTGGATACTTATTTTAAATCAATTTTTCGCGTATTCGAGGTATTATGTAATTTAATCGTCGTTGGTGTGTGTGTTTTTTTGAGAGTATAATTAAATTTCGAGTGTCAAATGCAAACCTTGGAGCGAAGTTTTCAATGAAGATACGATTTCAACTTTCGAATGTCGCAATTACGCTTGTATTTTCAAAGATTGGATTCCAAATAGTTTTGTTTTTTCGATATCGGTTTATTGCTTCGGGTTTCGATAATTTTTCAGCGTTAACTTTCGAAGTTGAGGGTTTCGTGGATGTTTTGTTTTCTGATACCCCTGTTTATGTCTGATTTTTGAAAACGTTTCGTGAGAATAGTCTGATTGTTTTTCTTTTCTTTTCTTTTTTTTAAAAAAATAAAAAACGAGACTTTTGTTTCTTTGTTGGCTTATCTGATCTGTAGCCTGAAAATAGAAAATTTTGTCCTTGAAGAATAACTAGAACATTTTTTCGAAGATAATACTAGTACAAATAACCCAGGAGATACATTAAGTATTCAGAAAAAAATGTTGGCATATTGTCAAATTAAAAAAATTGAAAAAGCAAATTCGGCAAAATTCAAAATTTCGTGAAAAAATTTACAATATTTCTAAAATGCTTTGTACTAAATTGAATATAAGTATGTGAATATGGATCTTGGAACCACCCTGGGTCGAAAATTTGGTTTTTGTATTGAGGTTTCTCTTTAATTCTACTCCTGAGAAAAATTATTACCAGCTCAAATACGAATTTTTGACTGGTAAAAGTGGGTTCAGAATTCAGGCTCACATTATAATTTTTTTTGAGAATTGTTTGAAGTATTGAAAAGTGCTTGATCAATTATGAAGAGTTTAGAATGCTGTGGAAAATATTTAAAAACATATTGATTTCAAATTCAAACCATGAAAAATTGTTTGAAATATCCAAGAATTGTCTCCGTGACTCAGGCATGATTGAAAATTCTCATCAACTTGTCCTGAATATTAGATAAAAGTAGTTCCAAATTCATACTGGCCAGAAGGACAAAGATAGTTGTAAAAGTTGTGAAAAGGTCTTCAAGATTTGGCAAAATTTCATTAAAAACGTTCCCAAATAGATGAAAAAATAAATGATCGGAGTGGTAAAATTTTTTTAGAATGCTGCGAAATTGAATGAGAATGATAAAAATGACTTAAAGTGGTGAAAATTGGAAAAGTATGCCCAAAATTTGCCTCAAAGTTGATAATATTGGACTAAACACAACAATTATTATCAATTTTGTTCTTAATTTTTTTTAAAAAAAAAAAAAAGGTGAAATGCTATGGGCTAAAAAACGTTGAAATAATGTAGTACCGACAACTAGGTATCTATTTGTGAATTTTTTTTTCAGAAAAATGTGTTGAATATTTATTTCAACTCGACATGCTTAAAAATAGTTAAGAAGACTGTGAGATTTCTTTCAAAGATTGTTCCAAATTTAAAAAAAAATGCTTTGAAAACATAATGTAATGTCAATCTATGGTAATTTTTTCGTATTCATAGGTGCACCCAAGAGGGGGGGCTCAGGGGGCTCGAGCGCCCCCCCCCCCTAAGCCCGGAAAAAATAATTTTTTGCTTCAAAAATGAGAAAAAAATCAACTTTTTTGCTCTTCAAAGTATATTTTTACAAAAAAATTTCGTCCTCGCTTCGCTCGGGCAGTATTTTAGTACCTACTTTTATTTCAAAACTTGACAATTTTTGATTGATTTTTCAGTCAAAAACCACCAAATTTTCTGTTTGTCAGAAAAAAATGATGATGTGAAAAATGACTCAATTTGCAATTTGACCCCCTTCCCATTTTTTCTCAAATTCTCAGCCCCTCCCTTAATTAATTTCTGGGTGCGCCTATGTTCATATTAATTCGACCATTTCATGTGATTTTGAACACGTTTTTATCAATTTTCATTCATCAAAATATTATACTTCTGGACCACTTTTTTTTAGAAAGTTTTCCACAATACCTATATTTGCCAGGACTTTGTCATTTTTATTTTATTTTTTAAATTTCCACAGTTTTTCAAGAAAGAGTGTAAGGTACTTATGATAAAATTTTTCTTAATTTTGAATCATTTTTGAAATAAAATTGTAAATGTTCAAGGTACCTATCATTTTTCTGACATGGATTAAATTTTTGACAATTTTTTTGAGATACGTGAGGATTGTGGTTCAGAAGAGCAAATTTTAGATCGCTGTGAATTCATTCTTTTAAACAATTATTTTTTCTTTGAATACTTTGCTAAATTATTATCTTTTTTTTTCAAATCCATTTTTTTCTCATGCGTTTTTTAAACTCCGAAATTGTTTTTATTCAAAATTATTTCAATTTTTTTCAACTTTCGATTTGATTCTCCGATAGTCAAAGTGTAAATTTTTCAAGAAAACAAAAAGAACCAGAAATTAAAAAAAAATTTAGTTGGTAGTTTTTCTCTTGAAATCGAATTTCCGACTCTTTGCTTCTTCTTGAATTTTTAAATCAAAAGACAAAATTATAGAAGTTTTTTCTGGACAAATTTTAAGCAAAAAAAAAATGTTATGAAAATGACGAAAATTGATTACATACTTTTAGCAATTTGAATTACCAAATTATATGATGAGAGGGGTCAATAGTCAGTGGTCGATGAACTTTCGCCTTCACACCACGTATCCTTTTTTTTTTCAGTTGTATAAATTGATAAAATTTTCAATCAGAAAAGCTGGTGCAAAAAATCAGCCAATTGAAAAACACTCCGGCTCGAGGCAAAAATTTATCTGAAAATTTAAAATGACACTTGTAGCGATAATTTTTTCAGTACACCGATGTCGTCGAGTACCCTCGCAGTAAATTTTCCTCCGATTGCGTGTTTCTTCGAACGCTAATAATTTAAAAGTGAGAAAATCGTCG
Source organism: Pseudococcus jackbeardsleyi (assembly GCA_038380155.1). Lineage (NCBI taxonomy): Eukaryota > Metazoa > Arthropoda > Insecta > Hemiptera > Pseudococcidae > Pseudococcus > Pseudococcus jackbeardsleyi. The sequence continues at coordinate 49,871,131 of CM076242.1, forward strand.
GAAGATTAGACGAATGGCGAGAGACCAACGAAGGGTAAAAAATCCGGTAAAAAAAGATCGCACGTTGAGAGCGCAGCGGCGGAATGAAAGGGACCTAAATAGCTAAATCGTGTTTCATGCTTATAAAATATTCATCTTTGATGTATAAAAGATCGGCTCAGTGATTAGCGCGATGAACCTGACATCGTTCGGTATTTACGAATTTAATTCTAATAATTTCACGTTGAACGGTATACGAGCTTTAATTTTGAAATATAACGGATTTCGTAGGCCGTATACGAATAACGAAGCTTTTCTGAAAAACAAGAATAACCAAGAGAGATATGGATGAATGGTGGAAAATTGTATTATAAAATCGAATCGCCGGCGTGTTACGCTCAAGTTAATAGGCGAACGGGTATGAAAAGAAGAAATTATTAGTTCGCGAATAATTTTCAATTTACGATATGACTTCTTGAATAAACATCGATGCTAAATTCAGTAAAAGTAATCGGATTTCGTTACTGGGTTTCGCCGATGCCGATGCTGCCCCCCGAAGGCAATTCGCTTTATATTAATATCAAAATTGAACTTTTCTTCCTCCTCCTCCTCCTCCTCCTTTTTTTTTTTTTTTTTTCAAAAAACTATATACTTTTATTTGTGCGATTTTTATTTTACTTTCGCCAACGCTGTGTAGGTATTATATTTATTTATGCAGATTCAACGTGGCGAATGTGCATAATAATTTTTTTCACAATTTGTAGATGTAGGTTGTTGCTAGCTAAAAAAAATTACGAGTAGGAGTTGAAGCTGTTTCCGTGAAATGGTTTGATTGATCTTTTTATTCCAATTTTGAAGTTGCTGACGGGTACTTACTTACCAAAATAAAGCTGTCGCTTTTGTTCTATTATTATTGCGGATTTTCAATAAGCTCACCTGTGAAACAGAAAAACAAAAGTGGAACGAAATTAGTGAGACGAATGAGGAAATTGAGTATTTTTAAAATTTATTTCGGAACATTTCGAATTATCCATTGAATATTTTTTCACCAATTTTATATCTACCAATTTAAAGAAAGTTTGGGGCATTCTCGAACAAATTCCCAGGTCACGTTATGGTACATTTTCAGCAGGTTTTATGCAGGAACTTGATATACATTTCAAAATTGGACTATATTATCACGAAAATTAATTTAAAGCAATGCCCATTTCCCTTGAAAACGATCATATCACTCAACTTTTCATGATTTTTCAAGATCTTTTGATTTTAGAAGAATTGTTAGAGATTTGGTAAGGTAAGAGGGAAAAAAGTAAAGTTATATGCAATCGTTAGTAAATAATTATATGAATCACATCCTACAAATTTTTTAGATTTTGGCCCAAATGAGGAGGAAATGTCCTTTTTTGATTAAATGGACGATTTTCAAAATGTTTTGTTTCGAGATAACATTGAAAATCTATAAAAATAATTTTTCAATTTTCAACTTGAAGAAAAAATATAAAATGTACTTTTGGTATCAAATTGAAATTCAACGTTCGTTCCTTGTCACCATAAAATTAATTTTTTCAAATCTAAGTCTGTAATGTTGATAATAAAAAAGTTTTCATGTTGGTGGAGGAGAAAGTGCTCTATTTTGAAAAAATTTCATTTCAGTCAAAAAATTTTACATTGAGCTAGAAAAACTGCAAAAGTAATTGGTACTTATTTCTTGAAAAAATTTACTTGCTCTATAAAAAAAAAAATCGATCTCAGTTGGAAATTAAAACTGATGAGAGACCTTTATTTAAAAAAGAATGATCTAAAAAAAGTGGACCTCATTGAAAAATTTTCATTTTGCCTCCTACCTCATGAATGATGAAAAAAATTGAATTTTTCGTCAAAATTTTATCATTAGAGATATGTACTTGATTTCTTTTGAAAAAAAGATTCGAATTGAGTAAAAAAACATGGAAAAATAGATCTTAGTAGGAAAATTTTGATCTCTCTCCCACACTGCCCTATTATAAAAATTACTTTTTGTAATACTTACCTACTTATTTGAAAAAATTGGATTTGAATTTAAACTGTTGTAAATAGAAACAATTTTTACCTACCTACATTAAAATCGAAATAATTGACAAAGAGACGTCAATTTTTACTAAAGTTTTCCTATGAAGTCAAAGAATCGAAAAAATTAGATCTTGGTTTAAAATTTTCAATTTTTCTCCTTTTCCTTTCAAATTTTAATTCTGATTGTTTTTTGTTTTTTTTTTGGTGGAAATTATCAACTAAATTGAAACACAATAATGGGAAAAAGTTTTAGATGAAGTCACATTCATTCATGTACGTACCTACATAATAATAAATACTCACAATGATTGTTCAAAAATAAAAATGAATAAAAACTTTTAATAATACGGCAGGATTTTTCAAAAACTGAATAAATTTTTATAGTTGAGTACAATTTTATAGCCCCAAAAAAAAAATTGAAAAATGAAAAATTATTTCCAATGAATAATTTCTTTTGTATCAAAATTGAAATAGCAGACTTTTTAAAAAAAATTTTTGAAGCAGCTAAATTTCAAAAATTCGTAAGAAAGTACCTATTGTAAGTTTTTTTGTTTTTTTTTTTAAATTCAAATTTTACTAAGTACGATAGGTATAGTTTATTTAAAAACTGATATTTTTTTCTTAAGTGTTCATAAAATCCTACAATTTTTAAATTAGGTAAACAATAAACATTCTATGCTTTCATTATTTTACGCTGGTTACAAACTTCAATTTCTCTCGATGGCCTTAAATCTGATTTTTCTTTACATTAAGTAGGTAAGTACGTTTTCAGCTTTTCAGTTTTGGAGTTGGCCAAGAAATCGTTCAATTTCCGATCCAAAGTTTACCATAATACATTTTACCATGAAAAAATACCAATTTTGTAAACTTGACTTGATATTTGAAATAGATAATTAAGTGGCTGGGTTTGTGGAGAATTTTTTTCACAATGTCAGGAAATGATTTCACCCATTTTCAAACAAAAATGCTATTTGCAGCTGTTCAGTTTCAGAATTGCAACTTTAGTTAAAAGTTGGACTAACTCGTGAAAAAAATTATCAGCGAATGAGAATTTTTCATCAACTCATACAATTCTGAAACAGGAAAAGGGTATTTTACCCCTTTTCAACCCATATTAGAAATTTTTTTCTCTCTCGGAATTTTACGTGCGAATTTTCCAACTTTGAAATTTAATATTTCACGTTTGTCATAACTTTGAGCAAATTCGTTCGCGCAGTTTGAAAGAGAACGAAAAAGGGATCAGATTTTACCCGTGAAAATTGTCAAGAATGAAAAAAGGAGATTTTCCATTCAAAATGTAGCTTTCAACAGTCTACGAAAATTGTTTCCATTTTATCAAATCATTTTCTGATGTAAAATCTCTTTTTTTGATTTTTTTTTTTTTGTGAATCCCAAGCCATGGATCTGGATCAAATTCCTTTGCTTTTACCAAAAAAAAAGTATTATTCGAGAAAAATTTTCTTCTATAAATTTTTGTTATCCATACAGAATTCCTTAAATTTTTTCAAAACCCAACGTCATATTACCGAAAAAATATTTTTATAAGTGGAAAAAATTCAATATTTTATTTACCTTGGAAAAAAACGAAGCTGATATAACGTTAGATACCTATACTTCATATTGAAAATAACATTTTATGGTCGCATATTTGTTGAGGTTTTTCCAGTATAAAATTATGGTTTCTAAAATAAATTCGTCTACCAGGCGACGAACTTTGACTATGTGGAACAAGAGGGATGAAATTCTTGGTATTGTACGAAGTTATTTGGTGTTTTTCGAGTAAAGCCACAGGTACTGGTGAAGACGAAGAAAGTTACAAAGATAATATAACAATACAAACGCTTATGTCGTGGTGTCTTTAAAGAAACAGTCTTATAACATCGTCTTCTGAACCCGAGTTAATAAAACGTTGGCAGACGAGTACACCATACTTGGTTGTTTGTTCAAAGTATGGTATTTGTATTAAAGTTTTCGATCGAGTTTTTAAAAATTAATTTCTCTTTCGACTCTACATCGGTAGAGACGACTCATAAATCCATGATTTTTGTTGTTGATAACACCTCCGGAAACGAAACACCTCTCAGGAATTTATTTATAAAAAGAGAAAGTTTCCATCAAATGATGTTTATTAAAGATTAAAACGAATATACGACAGGTAACAGAATTGAATTAGGTAGGTGTAGGTATCTCTATGACAAAGGCAAGAGAACGGAAATTCTTTTCGTCATATTATGGTAGAAGACAATTCGTTGAATAAGTAGAACGTTCCATTTCACGTGAGAAAATGTTCTTTTACGTTGAACACCCCGTGTGTATCTGCAAACTTATTCCATTTTGTTTACATTCCGCGTAGAAATTCTTGTTTACATTATATCTTAACTCGGATACATCTTGTGTTTAAATAACCTACTCCGTGAAAATGCGTCTGTTCTTTCGTTCGATTGTACGGGAAAAAAGACATCCACGTTGTACCGCAACAATTAACTTACCTAGAGTTTTTTTTTTGGATGAAAAAAAACTTGGCTGGAATTGTCGACTGAGCTGTGAATTTCAACTGCGCCAATAGGGTACCTTTTTATCGGTCACTTTGATGAAGCATTCTTTGAAAAAAATTTTCTCGAATATTTTTGCCCGAAAGGTTTTCGACTGAGACGTTTTGCAAAATATTTTCAAAAAATATTAAAAACGACGTTATGGCTTATGCTCGGTTTTCAGAATATAACGAGGGAAAAAAATCACAGCGATGCTATAAATTCCATAAGGCAACTTGTTCGTCACCCGGGTCTGAAGGGAAAAAAAGCTCAGAGTAATCGAAATTCTTTCTATTTTCATTTTTTTTCTTCTTTATCCAGCGTTGCTCGGACTTTTATGCGTAGTATTTAGATATTTGTCATAATTTAACTCGCTGTAGTATTATACGCGAATATTATAAAAATAACATATAGGCCTTAAGGGGGTTGGTTTTCTTTTGACTCATCTAAATCTTTGGCGTTACGAAAAGTTTTGGTAAATTTTCGCAGTGTACAGACTTTCCGAGTTACCGTGCATTTTTTTTTTCGAAAAGAATTTCAAAATGTTATATTTTGTGAACCGAAACGTGTTATAAGTAAATGGCACTGAACGAAAATCATAATATTTACTTTTAAATTATTATTTCTGTGTAGTTGCTTGTACGAATGTTTGAATAATACCCATTTAAAATGAATAATATCTAATGGAATGGAATAAAATTTCATGTTTTATGAGCTCCTTTTGTCGTTAAGGTAATTAAGACGTGTATTCGTCGAATGCGGGTACGTGTAGAAAAATATTAACGTAGGTACGTATTTGTCTAGTGTACGACGATGCATGAGTAATGAAAATGGATCAGTATTATTTATTGGGGTTGTTTTTCAATCGTACATGTGTATGGAACTAATATAATATCGAAGTTTTTAAACATTATTAATGATAAATTGCTGTATTGGTGTTGCATAAATTGTATCGTATATTTTCCGATTAAAAATATTTCTTTAATGATACCTATTTCGAGGGAATTCGAATTTATTGGCTTGGGAGTTTCAATTAAAGTAATTAAAAATCGATGTGTTTTCGTTAAAATTGGAGAAAATTTTCAATGAAAGGAGCTGTGTGGTCTAAAATTTTGATAATTTCTGAAAACTTTTCGCAAATTTGAAAACTGGCCTTGAAAAATTAAAAGTTATTAAATGGTGATACCAAATCGATGAATATTTTTTCTCTGAAGTTTAAAAAAGTTGACTACATAGAATATGAAACTTTTTCTTCAGAGAAAGGGGCTAGCAATTGAAAAAATAAAGTTTGAGCCAAGAAAAAATTCAAATTAGCAATGTGAATCGCAGTATAGAAACACTTTTAGGGGTCAAAAATGAGTTTTTTTGAGTTCATACTGATTGTTGACCTTTTAGGAGTAGAATTGAGAGGAAACTTCAATTCAAAAACCAATTTTTGGCCTCAAGGGTGGTTCTTAGTATATTCAGACTCACATAGGTAGATAAAATCGCCTTCTGCATTTTCTCTTTTCTACATTTGAAACTTTTGAAAGTTAAGAGATCAAATTGTCTAGGAAATTCACAACTTCTTTATAAATAATCAGCCGAGAAATATTAATCTACTGATGTACTTTTCCGAAAATTACCAAACATTTGATCCGGATTAGAAAATATCATTAAAAAAAAAACATGAAAAATTCGTGTGTGAAAAAAAAATTAATGTAGCAAATTTTCCTCTTGAGAAAAAATAATTTATCTTATAAAGGTACGATTTTAAATTTTGAAATGAAATAGAAGAAAATAGCTTCTATTTTTCTTATTTCAGCATATTACGACGTTTTCTTGAAACTTTGAAAAAATCTCAAGATCTAATATTTCAATAAAAAGTTAGTTGATGTATTTTACTTTACAAATCGAAAATTTTCAAGAAATAGGTACGGTAATTCAAAATATTAATTCGGTAGCTTGAAAAATGGGTTTTGAATTTTTTGGTCCTCGAAATAAATTTTAATCAATTTTTTGAAAATGTTTGTAGCGTTCTGGATCCGAATTAAAATATTCTGGCTGACAAAAAATTTAAGCTTGATTTTGAAATGTTTGACTAGCGAGCCAATGATTTAAAGTGGTCAAAAAGTCGGGAAAATCTTCAAATTCGTGATCTGCAAGTTTGCAACTTCCTTGAAGGCAAAATGTAGCTATCTTATTCCAAAGTTGATAGTTGAGAAAGGTGTAAAAACTCGAATCGCACATTTTTTAGGAAGTGACCGCTAAATTTCCTCGCATACGGCACCATTTAAAAGTGGCTAAAGCATAATTTTTTCAAAAATAACCAAATTTAAGATCCTCTAGCTCAGTCTTTTTTGATGCTGGGGGGATGCAGATTTCTATCAAATCTTGTCTCTTTTTTTGGAATGTGTATGTATCTATTTTTTTTTTGAAATTGTCAATTTGATTCAAAAAGAGTCAAATTTTATCAATTTTTTTCGTTTTTTTTTTCGAGTTGTTAGACTTTTTTTGTTTGTTAGAAAATGTTCGAAAGTTAATTTTTTTTATAGGGTTCAAATATTTCACAAAAAATGGCGAGCCTGATGTAATTTTGTCTTTTCATCGCCACTTTCCCTTTTAGCCGGCTCTGACGAGAGCGTTTTTACATTTTTTTTAAATATTTAAACCTTTTCACACATCGATGTCTTGAACTAATAAAAAATTAAGCACCATCTACCCAGTTGCAAAGATGTAGAATGAGTCTCAGTCCAAACAACACTCTCACTAGTTCAAATCTTACATTACAAAAATTAAAATTTGAAAAGAAATAACTGTACTTTTAAATTTGTTTATGCTCAGAAATGTTCGAAAAAACAGCATTTTTTGGTATTGATATTGTAATTTTGATTCTAAAGTTTCTTGATTTTTTTTTTCTGCATAGGTAAGTAATTCTTCGATATTTTTAAGGATCTTCTATTATGAGGAGGAGGGGGGAAGTCAAAGATCACCAAATTTCGTTTTACGAATTAAATCATTGAAAAATTGCCATTTTAGAAAAACAAAAATAACAATTTTTTAATTATATTAATAAATGGATAGGTAAGTACCTATCTTTTCATCGCTTTAATTAGTTTGAGGTTCATTAGAAAAAAAATTTTTGTGGAAAAAACCATGATTTATAAATATTTCGAATTTTTTAGACGTTTAATTCTGATTGCATTGAATTTTTTTAACACAAAAATAATTAAAAACTGATGTATGATTGAAAGATATTGATCGATTTTTTTAATGTTCTAACTCGTTTCTCTAAATTGCAATTTTTCCGTGAAATTGTGATTCGTAAACCGAAATTTTGACATTTCTGATTGACCCTACTTAAGCCCCATTCTTCTTCTAAGTCGGCATCTTTGATGCAACAGGGAAACATTATCTTCTAAATTTTCAAATTTTCACATTTATCCTCTTAGACCCTTCTTCCCCTCTCTTCTCCTTTCAAAAAGTTCTTGCCCGGGTAGGCCTCACAAAAAAAATTCACGTAGAAAAAAGAGTTATACGTAAGATATGTACCTACTCAAGTCAAAACCAGTGTTCAAATCAAACTAGAAAAACCTACCCCTAACACGAACTTGTAATTTAAACTAATGAAATTAAAAACTTTTACCACCACGTTCGCTATGATGAATTCGAAAAACACGCGAGAACGAAAAACGAAACGACATCGTTGGTGTTGGTTCTGATGATGTTGAGGGGTTCGGATAGGGGAAAATGAGTGCCGATATTTCACGATTACACGGGAGCGAATTTTAATGACTGACCGTATGCAGAAGACTAGTTGAACTTTTCGCATTAGTTCCATTAGTCATTTCGGCTGGCATGAAGAGTATGGCTGTATCATATTAACCAACTTTAACAGCGCCGCGGTCTAAGTGCAGATTTTTGTTAGCCCGTTAAATAACGAGCCCTTTCTTGCTGGTAATTACGCCATAAGAACATTTTGCGAAACAAGTTTCTTGATAAACAGGTCAACGAACATTTTTATTCGGTGTTAATCGTCGTTGCCGCGTATCTTTTTAAAAAGCATTCGGTTTTACGACCAATCAAAACATTTTGTTAATGCCCTCAACGCGTAATACGTTGCTAATTTTAATATCACCATACTGTACGTGAACTTTTATACGAGTTTAAAATCCAAGTTACCAGCTTAAAAAAAATCATTATTGGATTTGGAGACGACGACAGTTTTGCTAATATTGTTACATCGGTTGTATTTTGTTACCAGATATCACCCAATTCTGCTTTATGGTGTAGAAAAAGGGAATGAAAATGGTGCGGTTTCTATCTCTACTAGATATTTTTGTTGCAAATGGGATTTCGACGAACCAAATACAAATATGCAAGTTCAAATTTTTTCAACTTGGGATTTTTCGATGTTTTTATTTCTATTTTTTTTTTTTTTTTGTTCAAAGTTGTATCCAGTTTTAGAATTTTTCAATCAGTAACATTATTTTTTAAACCAAATTTTTTCAAAAAATCTTCATTCTTTATTTTTTAAATAATTTTTTTTTATTATTATTTTCAAAAATTTCTGCAGATTACATGATACCTATTGATTTAAAAATAGTTCTAAAAGACAAAAAGTTGAAATTTTTTAAAAAATTCAGTTGAAAATTAAAAAAATAAATTGTAAAAATGTTACGAATGAAAAAAAGAGCCTTTCCTAATAAGAGTCAAAAACGGCCCTTGACCCAAAATCGGTCAAAATAGGCCCAAAATGTTACTAGCTTATGGTCTAAAAAATCCCAAAAAAATTTTGACCCCCCCCCCTTCCTTCCGAAATTATCGCACTTTTAATGTCGAAACTTTAACACGCGATATCTCTGGAAGGGGTGGGTAAAATTTTTTGAAATTTTCAGAAATTATACATCTTACTGGGTAGTATCGATGAAAATTTTTTGAAAATTTTTGGTTCCCATTTTCCTATTTTTTTTTCATGTTGAAATTTTCAAAAAATTAAAAAAAAATTGGGGGTGCCATGGCTGGAAATTTTTTTATTGGTTCTGCCAAGTGGTCATGCATCATATAATATTTTTTTTGGATCCCAAAACTGGGCGCAACATGGTTTAAAAAAATCAAAACAAAAAAAACGTGATTTTTTACTACTTTTTAACAGTAACAAGCGAGGTATTCCAACTCAAAGTAAAATTTTGGGCTAAAATAGGAGTAAAAGTACATACATCATAAAATAATTCCATTTCCAAAATTTCAAGTGCTGACTTGGATTTTTCGAATTTTGGCGAATTTTTGAAGTGTCAAAATTACCTTATCGCCCTGTAAATCATGAAAATTGGATTCGATCAACAAAAAAATCTGAAATTTCTTGACCTCCAGAATCGATTAAAGGCGGTTTCAAGACGTTTGGTAACCTTCAGGAAATTTTGAACTTTTCCAGCGCTGGAGAACAGCAAATAAAAATGGTACGTACGAGCTACAGAACCTATAATCGCGAATTACCCAAATTAGTGACCAACTTAATCGATTAAAGCACTGTTTTTTTTTTTTTTAAAAAATCGCATTTCAAATTCGTGTAAAATTATTTTTTAAAATAACTGGAAACAATTTTCGAGTTGGAAGAAAATTTTAAAAATATGAGGTTGAATTGAAGAAATCAAAGTAGTCACCTAGAACAAATTTTCAACTGAATTTTGAAATTGTTTCTTCTGGTAATTTTTTTACATCTATTTCATTGTCTTATTTAAAAGTAAGTATTAAAATTTTCATTTTTTTTTTCATTTTTTTTTTCAATCTTACTTTTTTAAAAAATTTTTCCTACTTGATTTCGCTGCAATTTTTTTGACTTGAGATTTTTTGAAAATTTCAACTCCTTTAAAATTTCCTCCAATAAAAAATTTAAAAAATTAAAATTTGAAATAAAGTGATTATTACTGTTGAAAAATGTTAAAATCGAATGCAGCTGGGAAAGAAATTGAATTTGCAAAAATTTTAAAAGATTGGAACTTGGAAATTGGAATGAATTCATACCTAGATCGTCGAAATCCCATTTATGGCAAAAATATTTAAAAGCTATTTTCTATCTGTACTTCGAGTTAATGGGTACTTGCTTTTGAATCTGGCTGCTTTATCTATAGTAAGATTAAAGTGGTACGAAATCATCGGCTAGAATTTGCGAACAGGGAGACATATTTTATACGTTCTCGAAACCGAAACCGCAGCGCATTTTTGGTAAAGTTTTTAGCCTCCCTGGTTACAAATTTATTTACTCGAATACTCCAATTCTATAGTTTTTCCTTTCCTATAATTACGTCGCATCATTCGCAATTTCACCTTTTTCTTTTCGTGATGAAAAAAAAAAGAAAGAAAATTGTCTGTGCCATGCCGAAGTGTCGGTCTGATGTTAATAAAACTGCATAGCTTTTCGCCAGGCTCGAGTTAAACTCGATACTTTGGCGAAGTTGTTTCGCAAAGTAGCAAACGTATTAAGGATACTGAACGAGTACTTAGTAGTTTTCAATTTCACCCCTGCACCTGCTGCCTATTGTCGGCGTGTAAGGTATGCAGTATCCGAATAAAAAGCCTAGCGTGGTTTTTTTTACGATTATTTTATTTGCGTATAAATAATTTAATGCAATATGATGCTTAAAAGAATTTTTAAATCGCTTCTATCGTATCCGAGTTTCTTTTTGGGTTTACTCTTCTTCTTCTTTTTTTATTCGGCGTTTTTTTTTTTCTTCTGCTTCTTCATCTACCCAGTTTTATGCTTAAACGAAACAAAGACCAGACATAAAAATCATACTTTTTGGTGTATAACGTCAGAGTTTTCTTTTAACGTTTTCCTTTTGCTATAAATCTGTATGATGTATATGGAAAGTTTTTGCAAGAAATGTACGGATAAATTTTCAACTTGGAAGTTTCATCTTAACGGTACTCGTATATTCTTTTTGAGAGTATTGTTATAGTATGTGAGCCAGCACGTGACATTAATACAGCTATATAGAGATTTTTTTTTAGCTTTTAAATTCTCTTCTCCGGGTATGATTAAAGATATTGTTTTAGGTGTATCTGTCGGCCCATGTGGATTTAATTCGACGAAAAATAATCGAGATTATTTTTCTACAATGTGCGTGTGCACTGTGCAATGGGAGTGCTCGAGGTTGCGAGTGATGCGATGTTATTTCCCAGACCTATCTCAATTTTTACCATTTTCTGAAAGAATATCGTCTAGATAATTTCCAACTATGAAGTTTATTTTGAAAGTTTTTTTAGTAAATTTTTTTCAAGTTTTTGATTGTATTTTTCAGTGCGATTAAAAAATATTTTTGGTTTTAAAATTCGGAAAATGAATGAGTAAATTGTTTTGAAATTTACATCTCAAAGAGCTTGTTTTCATATTATTTTTTATTCCGGAAGAAATTCTACCGAAATTCGATATACGAGGAATTTGTACGTAATAAAATTGAACGACTTTTTTCGAATATTTTAGGCTAATTTTGGAAAAGTTTGTGGCGTATTTTCGGCTTCAAAAAACTTGAAATTACTTTAGTCAACTTCGTACTCTCTTTTTCTTTGTATCATCTCGCAATTTTTCTCAATTTCTTCTCCTACAGATTTCTACATATTGAATTAAAATGCAAAATTTCATATGGTACCTACGTAACATTGATTGATTGATTTTCTTTTTATCATCGAGTGTTACCAACGTGTTGATTTTTTCGGCAATGCAGCATAAAATTAAATCCCGAAAAATTGTAGGTATGAAAATTGGCAAAATATTTTTATCTATTATCTATTCAAATATTATAATTGATTGAAGGTTTTGGGGGTTCCCAAATTCGTTGGAAATTTCATTTAATTCTCATATTAATAGTTGGTGAATTATTTAAAAATTAGCATTGAAAATGTGTACCAGCCATTAAAGAAAATTACAAAAATTTTGCTTTGTATCAGAAGCAAAAACGTTTAAATGATGAATAGGTATGTTTTGAAGTTGATTTTTCAATAAAATGACTGATAAAAATCATTTAAATTTTTTCAAAATAAAAGAAATTTTGATGTAGAATTTAAATTGTTTTTAATCCAACAAAATGTCTTCATGACAGTATTATCCAAAATGAATAATTTTAAATTGGCTTCTTGATTGATTTATTTTGAATTTTAAACTAAAACCTGTTCTGAACTGCCTCCAAATATACCATAAATTAAATGAAATCATTTTTTTTTTTTTTTATCAGAGGAAAAGAATTATAGAAATTTTCAAATTTTAGTTTACTTTGATCATAGGTACCCATGACATCTAAATTCGATACCTAACAGAAACTTCGAAAAAAAAATCTTGTTGACTGTAGAAGTGTAGATTGTATTTTTCGAAGAAGAGAAGTAGAATCTTCTGAACAGCACATAGATTCAGTTCAAATCCAAATTTCCCCTTCTTATGTGGTTCAAAATGATTTGTAATTTTATTCGAGACAACGGATTTTCATGGAAAGAAATTGGTGAAATTGATTCTTAGATCATTAATTAATTTCATTTCCATGGCTGATTTTTCCCTGTAATAAATAATCGAAGTATTTCATCCCAGATTTTCAGTAAAATTTAACGAAGTTTCAGCAATCGATTCTTGACTGAAATGATAAGAAAAACTTGTTCATGATTTTTATTTAGAAATTAGTGAAATTCAATAGTCATATTTCACTGGATCATTGGTGAATTTTAATTGCTGTTTTTTTTTTTAAAAAAAAATAGTCAATTTGGTATCTAAATTTTTTTTGTGGAAATTATTTATTTCCTTTGATTATTAAACGTCAAAATTTATTTCTCACCAAAATAAAAAGGTATGTGCCTGTCATCACACAGCTGATGAATTTTAATCATTGATATTCGTTCAAAAATGAGTGTGAATATTGATTACTGATTTTTTTGACTGAAAACTATACCCTAACAAATAAAATTCATCTCTCGGATTTTCAATATTTTTATTGAAAGAGGAATTAATTTTAATCTCAATTATCAACTAAGAAGAAAAAAGAAAAAAGTAGCTAATAATGTTAATCAAAAATCTGTTGAACTATTGCAGTTGGCTCAAAATTGATTTTTTTAGTGACCTCAGAAATGAAATTTAAAATCACTGAAAGGTAGTCAGAATTGCAGCTCAGGAAGAAATCAATGAAAAAATTTCACTGGAAAGAAATCAGTGAAAAACCTGATTGAAAAATCAGTGGAATTTTACTAGATGTTGATCACTTTTGCAGATATTTCTTGTATTACTTACAATTACGAGCTGCTCTTTCTATTGATAACATTCTCTAAACATTTATATTGAATGGAATCTAAATCTAAAGGGGTTGATTTCAATCATCTTGAACAAAATTTTCTTCAAAAAAATTAGTAAAAGTTTTCTAAATTTTTTTAACATTCTCATTTTTTCAAATTTTTTCTAAACAATTGAATTGAAAGTATGTTAACAATCAATTCATACAAAAAATAATTGGTGAACGTTGATCAAAGTTTTTTTTTTTGATATTAATATTCGCTTGTAGCCCAATGCAAGTACCTTCCAATTTCTTAGTAGTTAGATACTGATTATTTAGAAACTTGTAAATTTTAACTTTATCAGATTTCCATAAAAAATTAGCGTCTTTGAAGAACTGCTTTTTGCAAAAAAAAAAAGTTGAGTGTAGTTTCTTTCCAGAACTTCTGTTAAAAGTTTGATCATTAATTTTTTTTTGAAAAAATTTTGTTTACAGAAATATCATTTTATAAATTATTGATTCCCAGTGAACATTTACATTGATTAGAAATAAATTATTATTTTTATTATTAATTTAGATTGAGGAGAGGAACAGTTACAAACCTCAAACACGAAATTCAAAACCTTTCAACATATTCTATAAAAATTTATATTTTGGCCATCAAAAAACCAAAAGTGGTAATATCCAAAAATTAATCCTCAGGATTTCATATCTCATATTTTCTTGCTAGAAAATTTTCTCGCTCAAGTTAAGTATGACGATGAACAAATGGAACTTTTCCCAACTTACTTATTAATTTTGAACACAAATAACACGAACTCTTTCACATCTTATTAACATTCAACCAATAAAATTAAAATAATGTACTCAGAAATAAATTAAAATCCCCCGAAAATCAGAAATCATTAAAATTCACCTAGATGGAAAATTACAACCCATAGGAGTCTGGTTTTCAGCAATGAAGAATTTCAGCCCGTTCGCAGCCACACACGTCGAGCTAATTTTTAAGCCTCGAATCTCACATCCAATTGTAACTTTTAAGTAAGAAAATAGCTCGAGGGAATTGAAAAGTTGAAAACAGAGAAATACACTGGCACCGAAGCAAGCCAAAAATTGATTTAGACGATTTACATACGACACGAGTCTCGGTAATTTGAATATTTAACCGATAAAAGGAATTTCTCATTGTAAGGTGGCAATCATTTGTTAAATTTTCACAAAACAAAGCAACCGTATCAAAATACACGTTCGTAATAAGCATTTCGAGAAAATTTTTTCCCTCTGTACCTAAAATATCTAATGCAGTTTCGAATAAATTTCTTCGACGTTATAACGCTATAAGTTGGCCAATTCTGTGCTATTTACTTGGAACGCATTTGGCAATCTTACCAATAAGATTTTTTTTTCATTGATCAAATTACACGAAGGAAATAAATGATGTAGATTTACGACCGTCGATTGTACCTTTTATTTTTAGCGAAAATCAAAAAATTTCGCAGTATAAATAAAAATCGATTTATTCTCCTTTGTCGACATTTTAAGTTATTCATTCGCGGTGGTATCTCGTATTCGTGTATTTTCCTTTTGGCTTATATTTTCTCATATGGTGGGTGAAATTTTACGAAGATACATTTCTCTTGAATTCACGAGCCAGGTACACACACGTATGATAATAACAACAAAATAATACAAATACGAGCTGAACGTATTAACGTTTTATTATATTATTAAACAAACGCAAAATACACGCAACCCTCATGCTGTCTGAATGCCTACCGAAACTATGTCGGCAATTTCACGTACGTAGGAGCCGAGGAAAAAAAAGGCAGGAGAAAAAAAAAAGAAGCAGAAGAAACCTTATTTTACATAAGTTAATAACAAGATCCATTTTTCAGCTCGTTAGCGAAATGCTCGTTTGGCCGCAAAGCTAAAAATAAAGTATCCCCCGTTATTTGTTGTATTTTCTTCGC
The DNA here is from genome assembly GCA_038380155.1 of Pseudococcus jackbeardsleyi. Taxonomy (NCBI): domain Eukaryota; kingdom Metazoa; phylum Arthropoda; class Insecta; order Hemiptera; family Pseudococcidae; genus Pseudococcus; species Pseudococcus jackbeardsleyi. The sequence goes on from CM076242.1 coordinate 49,886,887, forward strand.
AATATGGTGTTCGTGATTTCAGCAATTCTGGAGACTGCTTTTATTGGTCCCCGGTGAGCAATATTTTAGTGACTCGGATGATCCGTGTAAACCCATACAACGCCGATTTCGGTCTTACTCGCGTTAAAACTCATTCGTGACCTGTGTATATCGCCTTTTGTAATCCATTTGTATCTATACCGTACCTCAATTCCCTTGCCTTTGTATTAGAAATTCGACAAAGGATTTACTTGTTGCTGGTTACACATACACACCTTCGAGCAGGTAAAAGTAACGAGCCAAGAGAAGAGAAAGAGATACGTACGAAAGCCTGCTACCTACGTACGTATTTTTTAATTACGTTTCCACCAGCTTAGAGACTGCTACAGTCTCTCTTCGTATGCTTACTCCACTGTTTTCATAAATGATTCGTGTTACGCTCGGAAGCATATGTATGCATATTTTTTTTCATTTTAATCGATACATTACTAAACGCTCAATTTACTTCGACGTATCATGGCAGGGGTATCCTCGGTGAAATACAACCATCTATGTATAGTGCTTCACCTGGGAATATTTGCATTTGGATTGTATCCCGAAGTTTATATTTATATCGTAACGAATCGATTCGAACCTTCATTTACATTTACGCGTTCGTTGATGTTATTGAAATGTGGGCGTCTTTTTTTTTTGTAAATGTCGTCGTTTCTGTATAATTATTCTTCCTCCGATGACTGGACCACTTATATTAATTAACCCGTTGGTAAATAATATGGGCTAGAATAATTGGAGACCTCTGTTTTATGAATAAAAAAGAAGTGGAGTGTAGAAATCATCTGTCATGATTTCAATATTTCTTTAGTTGGATTTTATTTATTGGTAATTTTTTTTTTTTGGGGGGGGGGGAGGAAGGAAATTTGCATGTAAAAAATTGGTTTCAATTCTTTTTTTCTTTCTTTGCCAAAAAGTACATATACCTAATTGGGTTTTGCGTGATTTCAGAGGGAAATTTTCTTAATACTTATTTTTGAAATAGGTACAGGGTGACCCAAAAGTTCCGAAACGCAACGTTTTTTCGTAATTTTGAGTGGAATCGTTCCATATTGTGATACGTTGATCTGAATTAAGGGTTGCCTACATGTAGTTCGACAAGGGACAATGCCAACGCTGCAGCTGTACTCAAAATATCACGCGAGAGATTAAGTGGGGGAGGTAGTGTTGCCAATTTTACCAAAATTAAAATTTTTTTGGTTAATTTTTGCCCCTTCAAATTTTTGATTAGGCAAAATCGGTATGCAACGACTTTTGATCCTTGTTCAATGACCTTTCATATGCAAATATTAGTTTTTAAATATCTAAATTTTTGAAATTTTCGGAATTTTGGGCTTTTCTGGACCTTGATAAAGCAATCCACATAATTAAAATTCAAATTTGTTTCAAAACCTAAAAATTTGACATTTACTTTTGGTTTTAATCAAAAATTCGTCAATTAAATCATATTTTCGAAATTATTTTTGAGTTCTTTTTTTTTTTGAAAAACTCAAAAATTTGAAAAATTTGAAAATTTATAAGTGATTTGTGGACAATGGGGATGAGCTCATATTTTTTGAACGGAATGTAGATTCAGCTACGTCGTAAATAAGATTAAAGATTTCATTATTTGCTGGCCCTTACAATTTTTTTTTACGAATCAATATTTGCGTTCCGGAAATTTCAAGTCACCCTGTACCTAATTGGATGATTTTAAAAAAAAGATTAAGTATGTATCATTTTATGCTACTTACGAAAAGCCAATTCAATTTAACATGAATCTCGATCCCACAAAGATGCATAAAAACAAAAAAAAACTGGAAAAAGAAAAAAAGGAGCAAGAAAATCAGCAACAATTTTTTTAACCCTGCACATTGGAAGGGTGGATCAAAAAGGGGTGTTTTTTGACCTAGATCTGGGCCAAAAATTCAAGCTGGGTTTGATTGGGTAGTGTCTCCTGATGCTGATTATGTATTTTTTCCACTGCACCCCTGCACATCAATTGCAGTTTGAGGCGCTTTGAATGCAATGTTCGGTCATTTTTGGCTTTTTTTCATCCTTTTGTGGCTTTATATCCTAAAATATGTCAGGGGCAGATTTCTTTTACCCTAAATACACCCAAAAATCGCAAATTTGATCGAATTAAACCTGCCATCTTCGAAGTTATCGATTTTTGGAGTTCCGTGAATGTGAGTACTCTACTAAAATTTCAAGTTTTCGGGTTTTCTTCAAAAAGTAGTCGTGCGACCTATCAAAATGGGTTGAAATTTCGCACTGAATTCGAAAATGATGATACATTTTTTTCATTCCCCTCCCACTCCGAATTAGATCCCTAAATTTGTTCTTTTTTCTCATTTAAATGAGTGACCTATTAAAAGGGTTAAAATTTTACGGTGTATTCAAAAATGTCTATTTTTTATACCTCCCCTCACTCCGAATGAACCCCTTTGAATTAATTTTCCTTCACCCTGGCCTCCGAATTAGCCCCTGAACGAATTTTTCCCCATATACTAGTTATGTCATCTATTGAAGTAGGTTAAAATTTCTCGTGAATTCGAAAATGACGGTGTTTTTTCATCTTCTCCTACTCCGAAAAAAAACCTTAAATTATTATTTTTTAAATCTCCCCCACTCCCGAATTAGCCCCTAAAGAATTTTTTTCTCATTTAGCAGTGTGACCTATTGAAATGGCTTAAAATTTTGCACTAGATTGGAAAATGGCAGAATATTTTTTTCATCCCTCCCCATTATAAATTAGCACCCTAAATTTGATTTTTTTTTCCTTGTTTAGCTGTGTGACCTATTAAAATGGGTTAAAATTTTGCACTAGATTCGAATATGGCAGTATTTTTTTTTCATCCCTCCCATTCCAAATTAGCACCCTAAATTTGATTTTTTCCCCCTCTTATTTAGCTCTGTGACCTAATGAAATGGGTTCGAAAATGGCGATTTTTTTTTTATCTTTCCACACTCTGAAAACCCCCTTGAATTTTTTTTTATATCCAGTATACTCCGAATTAACCCTTTAAGTTTTTTTTATTCATTTTGATTAATTGACTTATTGCAATGGGAAATATTTTCACATTGAATTCAAAAATGAAGTCCGTGCGTGTGGTATGGAAATATTTCTAAGTAGATTTTTTCATGGGAAATTTCCTTTCGAAAAATGTGAATTTTAACTCGAAGTTACAAATTTTGGAAAATTGTGCTTCACTGGACCAAATGTAGATTACTAATAACGGCAATCCACAATTATAGATGCTGAAGTGCCTGTGAATCATTTTTATAGACAATTTTTTGGTAACTCCAAAACGATTCGAAATAGTTTCCAATCGAAAATCTCAAAAATTCGTCAAAAAATCGAGGAATGAACTTCAGCACCTGAAATTTTGGATACAGGATTCTCTTAAGATGTACATTCAATGTGTTTTTGCTTGGGCTCAAAATTTTACACTAAGTTTGGATTCTTCTCTTGCTGGTATTTAAATTTGTGCTAAAAATATACTTCATCCAGTATTTTTTTACTTCATTTCTTTTTTCAATTTTTTGAAAAAATGAGTGAAAAATTCTTACTCATTTCAATAGGTCACAAAATGAAATTAAATGAAAAAAAAAATCAAAAACGGAACATTGGAAAAATTATCGTGATTTTTGAATAATGATTGAAAAAGGAGAAGAATAATTTTAATAGGCATTACCTGATATCCATTAACTTTTTTAAAAAAAAGAAAGCAAAATTATAGTGAAAGCAACGATAGAAAATTGCAGCCATTTCTTTACAAGTGAGAATGTGAATAATTACCGTAATGTTAAATCATGTGATCGGTGTTCATCAAGCAATTCTTGGTTAAAATCCATGACTTACATTCACAAATTTCACGATAAAAATCAAATTATTGGAATTCGCCGAATTTTCGAGTGTAAATCAATGGTTGAAAAGAAAACAACAATAATTTGATCTCAGTAGTAAGAAAACCTGAAAACATCTTTACCAAGTCACTCATATCTCGAATTTTTATCCGGTCAACTCGGCTACTCCAACGGAAACTTTTTTTTATCCCACTTAGGCGATCGTTACACCACCATCCACATCAAAGGTCAAGTTTTCTCGCCAGTTAAGTGGTTTGCGAGCCTTATGCTTTATTAACGCCTCGACGTAGGGTGCGTTTTGAGGCTTCCATATCGTTATTCGGTGTACCTCTTTTGAATATAATGCGTCGACCAAACAACATCAATCCGAGGTGTTATTAATTATTAAAAAATACCCCGAGGTTGATGCGATTCGAATTATATAATATTTACGCCGAAACGTATACGAAATAACGTCCAAATATTTAAACGAAATTTTAATTAAATCTTTCGTCGAAAATCCGCTCGCTATGCCACAGTTACCGACGATATGTCCGTTGCAGATTCGCAACGCGCCAAGATTTTTATTAATTCGTGTTAAATGGTCGAGATTTAGTATTACCGTTTTACGAGCGTTCGTTCATATTCGAAATTCAAAATGTCAGAGATTTTTTCGCCACTGTTACCAAACGAAACGTGTTTTTGTTTTTAAATTCGAGATCATACGTCAATGTTTATACTATAAACATGCTAACGTTAGGTGCTTAAAAAGAAGCTTGTTTCGAAGCGAAGTATTTATAGAAAACGAATTACTATCGCGTACACCGGGCTTGTATTTTTTCAGCCTCGATTTACAAAAAAAAAAACACCAACATTTTCGTTCGAGAATGAACAAGGTCTGTTGGCAAACGAAAGGTTAGCGACAGCGATTCAAAGTATGTAGATGAATTTTTTTTTCCTCTCCTAAAAAGTACCTATAAATATGGAAAAAAAACCATCATTTTAATATTAAATAGCGAGAGGGAAAAAAAACTAAAGGATGATGGCGAATATAAAACTTTGGTTGTAAAATTAATCACGACGAAGTTTGCGCGAAAAAAGAGAAATAATTTGAACGTGAAATGTTACATGAAAGAATAATCTTGAGATATTGTTCAGCATTTGAAAGTTTGATTTTAATTTAACGTAATTTAATTTTTTTTTACATTCGTTTTGTGCCAGCACGAGCGGTTAAAAAGTTACCTACGTAGAATTCGTTAATTGAAACTTCCAGTTGTATTCGGATCGGGTATCTTTTTGGTTTCGGAATAAAAATTACGAGATCGTTGGTACAATTCGAGGTTCGTTAATGAGCGTATAATGGAATATTTTTAGCATTTCAACGCACAAAGCGAATTTTCGCTGAAAGCAAAACCACCCGAAATAATGGGGGTTGAAAATGTTAATATTGTGAAAATTACGTTGAAATGGGCTGAACTATCACAAAATTGTTTGAAATTTTGGAGAAGTTGGTATCATGTTGTTTGGAAAGAGACTGAAAATTTTCTTCAATCTTGGAATACTTACTCGTTGAATTTTGCAAAAGTAATTTACCTACTATTGGACTTTTTTTTTTTACATTTTTGATGAATTTGCGGGAAACATAAAACCGTTTGAGAATTTTTTTCAAAATTTTGATATAATAGGTCTACAATTACTTTTCTGACATGACTCTCCTCTACATCCCCAATCGCCTTTAACCTTCGCTGCTGTATATAGCGTTGAAATGAAAAATTTTCCCAGACACCAATTTTTGAAAATCATCTAAAATGCTAGAAAAATGATTTTGCAGTTGAAATGAAAGAAGTAAAAAGATAGGTAGATACTGTAAATTTTCCAAAACAACACTAAAATTTAAAAAAGTGTCGAAAAAATTTTAAATTTCGAAAAAAATCGAATTTTCCCCAAAAATTCGTAAAATATGAAGAAAATGACTTGAATATTTCCAAAGTTCTGGAAATTGTAAAAAAAAATTGTACAGTGCGTGACAAATCATTAAATTTCCAGCAGAAATCGTGTAAAAATTGACGAAAATTCATCGAAAATGTATATTCTTGATAAAAATTTTTTAGACCAAATCGTATCAAATCATATCTGATTTAGATCAAATTAGATGTCATTTTTGATCACATCATATAAAACTGGATCTGAACCTTCTTAATTTTTTCAGATATGAATTGATACAATGAGATATGATTTGATGTAATTTGATAAGATTAGATTGGGACATGGGAATTTGTATGAAATTTGACTGAAACTAACGTTAAAAATACCAAAACGATATTTCAATAAATTTTTGGCATATTTTAAGAAACTGCGAAGTCATTTAAAATAATTTTAAGGCATTTTGGATTTCATTTCACAGTTCAGGCAATTTTGTATATTTTTTGGGAGGTGGGGGGAGGGGAGGGGTGTCAAACAATTCTAACATTATTTTATTACTTCAAAAAAAAATTCGCGATATTTTGAATACATTTTTTCTTTTATAATTTTTTTTTAACTTTTGAATAAATGGTCAATCAAAATTATTAGAATCGTAGTGAAAATCTCTAAAAATAAGCCGGAGCTGTTTTAAAAACGATGTTAATCGAGAACAGAATCCGATAATAAAGGTTTATTAATTTTGCCACGAGAAAGATTAACTGGTCTACAAATTCGTACTTTCATCCCCAATTGAGTCAGGTTGCTTTGGATTAGATAACAAACGTTGGCGTTTCTCAGGGTTACAAATTTTTCTTCGTTGTACATGAGAATTCCTATGTTTACCTATACCTAACCTAACCCACCACAGAAGTATACTTTTCAAAAAATCATTTCCCTCGATAATGCTTCGTGTGCCCGCCAGTCTGGAACTTACCCTTACCGAAGCAAATTAAAAAACGTAGGTAAAATAGTATGGCATGGGGTATGGCAATCGTAACCGCAAATCGAATGCGTTAACCGTACTCGTAAAACTTGTTAGATGGTTTCTTCAGGATACGTTTTATTGGTTTTCCATTTGTAAGCTGCACAGACGTCGGTAATATTAGTAGAAAATGTTGGGTTATACAACGAGAACGTGTGTGTAGTAAATTTTTTTACATTATCGCGTAAGCGGTTATGTGGCATTGGCATTGGCGTTAATATTTTTTCATTGTTTTGCTTTTGCAGCCTCCTAGGTGTATCTATGTATTGTAGGTAATTTTTTATTGGCGTGCCTGCTCTTCTCGTCTCTTTCCTATCCAGTCCTGCTATGTTTGAGTTATTCGTTTTCAATTAATTTGCGTAGTCGTTGAATATGCAAATATGCCGAGAATACAGTAAATAATCGAATGAGTTGGATGGCGTGGTATGATGTGAACAGTTCGAGTAGGTGTCGTTTTATTTTTGGATTTACGGCGATTCGCGTATGCAATTCTATTAACGTGTTTTTTTATATTCGAGTTGAAACGTTGGTGTGCGTAGGTGAAGTGGTGCTTGTTAAAGTGACTCTGTAGATTGAACTGTGTCGTGAAATTTTAATTATAATTAAATGTAAATGATTTTGAGTAATTTTGATAGATTTTAACAAAAGGGTACGTGCCAAGGATGACAATTTTAAGCTGATTAAGTGATTAGTCATCATTTTATTTGGTAACTATGCCAAAAATTCGACAAATGATACAGATGAGCTGGAGCTGTAAATTATCCTGGTAGCATTGGTGTAAAATAATGTGATCAAGTGATTTTTTTCAAACTTGGTCGTTCACAAAAATTTATTTTACATATTTTATTTATTTATATATATTTATTCTTTGGAAATCGAAGTCCTGACAAAGATGCGGGGGGGGGGGGCAGAAGTCGAAGGGTGAACATTTTTTGCTTAGGTATATACTAAATAGGCATGAAGATCTTGGACAATGAGGTGTGGCAGAACCTTCTTTGGTACTGTCGCTTTAAATCAGAGGTCTGTTCAAAAAGTAAGGTAAGTAATTAGGGCAATTACAGAAAAGCGGTAAAAAGTTTTAAAAAATTAATTTTACAGAAATGTTTTTTTTTTGCGAAATATTGACAACATTTTCTCTAAATTATTGTAACCTAAAGTGAAAATACTTTTCGAACGGTTTTTGTAATTTAAATAGGTAGTGATTATTTTGTGCCCGAGCGAAGCGAGGGCAGAGCTGTGAAAAAAATTGATTTTTAATGCCCGAAAAATTCATTTTTGAGGGGTTTGAGGGAGGTATTCACGCCACAGGCTTACATATTGAACTATTGAACTCTCTCTCATTCTAAATCAGTGAAAAGTCACAGATGAACAGTCGAAATTGCAGCACAGGAAAAATCAGCGAAATTCACTGATTTTTCAAAGATTTTTACTGACTTTTCAAAGGTTTTCACTGTTTTTTCAGCAAACTTCAAAAATTTAGCTGATTTTTTCAGTGAATTTTCATTGATTTTTCAGTGATTTTCCTCACTGATTCGTTTTCAGTGAAATTTTTTTCACTGATTTTCTCTTGTGCTACAATTCTGACTGTTTTTTCAGTGATATTCGTTAATTTTCACTGATTTATAAATGAGAAAGATAGCCAAAATGAATAATAATATTGTTTACTTACGCCCGAGCGAAGCGAGGGCAAAGCTTTGAAAAAATTTGATTTTTGATGTCCAAAAAATTCATTTTTGAAGGGTGTCCGGGGGGGGGGGGGGTTGTCCCTCCCGTATCTGCGCCACTGGCAATAATTGGCTTGTTATTTGACCATTGGCAAAGAAAATGATGAAAAGTTGTCGGTATTCATCATTCCAAACATTTATCTAAAATTTTCCATTCATTTCAGATTTTTGAGCATTTTCATTCCACTACTTAAAATACAAGTTTGTACTACTAGATCGAAACGTTTTTTCTATTTTAAAAAGTTGAATTGTGAATGGGAAGATTCAGGAAGTTGTGACTATTAAAAAATTCACCACCTGACTCTATAATTTTTCTTTGCTTAACTGTTCTTAGAACCTAAAAAATTTAATGTTATCAAAAATTCAAAAACGACGAAAAACGATCACTTCACTCAATCCTTTGAAATGACAATTTCTGACCGTTTGTTCAAAAACACTACAAGTAACCAAAATTTTCTGATTTTCTTACTTTTCTTATCGATACCCTGAATTTTGAATATCCCTTTTGGGGCTCAGTTGGATTCAGGAGTTAGATTATTATAAAAATCAGTTGATAGTTAAAAATTGAAGGTTAAAAGTGGAGAGTTGGAAATTGAAGATTGAAAGGTCAAAGGTTGAATGTTGCGAAGTTCAAGTTTCAAGAGGGTGTGTTTTCGTCTTTTTTTGAAAAAACGACCAAGTTCAACGCCCTAAAAAATTTAAAACCTCACTTGTTTGACTATCGATTTGCTAAATTTGATATTCAACAGTTAATTTTTTGAAAAATTTTAGTTTCAATTTTTATTTTTCGTGAGCGCGTAATTTTACCAGTGAACTAAAATTTTAACCCTTCCAGCCCTCAAAACGAGAACAAACTACTTACCGAGTTTAGGAAAGTTTGGGCAATGGGCAATTGGGCATGTTGAAATACGAAACTTCCCCTTTCTGTCATTTTTTTGGGGAGGTCAATACCTAGTATGACTGTATCCGAAAAACCACTTTTTCGGAACGTTTTTCACACATAAAAATGGTCATTTTTGGCCGAAAAAATTTTTCTGGTACCTAATAATATTCCAAAATACATAAATTCAAATTGTATTTCTTGGAATTTCAATGTATTTTGAAATATTATTACCAGAAAAAAATTTTCGGCCAAACATGACCATTTTTATGCGTGAAAAACGTTCCGAAAAAGTGGTTTTTCGCATTTTTCAAGGTCTTCCACCCACCTAAAAAATTCTGAAAAAAATATTATGTTGTAGATAGGGACTAGATGCATGAAATATATTTTTTTCAAAATTGCACCTCTGCAACGTCAAGTAGAAAACTCGATTTCAAGTTTTAAAATGCAATTTTGGGCAAGAAAAAATCATCAAAATTTTTTTTCAAACCACCCATTAATACCCCTCAGTATAGTGTATAACTAACGTGAATTTGAATGAATTTGGTTGAAAACTCTCGGAGATAAAAATTTTTAATGGTAAGGCTGAAAAAAGTAACGTTTTGCCCCATAACTCGGGCTAGGGGAAGGGTAGGGGGCCAAAAATTTTACCAGGTGGTTTTCAGACCCTAAGAACCAAATCCCGTGTGTTAGTTTCAAATTTCAGCTCGGGGGCAGATGCGCCTATCTTGACTGCCGGTACCCTTTCTAAAGTTTTTTTCGGCTCATTTTATAAATTTTTCCTACTTTTTATTTTAAAATTTCATATTTTTTTCGATTTTAATACTAATACGTTTTTTCCTCTGGGGTGGGGAGTCATTCCAAAATTTTTAAGACGCTATTTTGCCACACTTTATGTCAAAAACTTGAAAGTTTTTATATTTTCGAAATTAACTCAATGTCAGAAAGTCAAAGATCGATATGTTTTTATTCAACGCTATTTTAGAAATTGAATTTAATTTCAGGAAGTCGGAATGACCGGAAAAATATCATAATTCATAAATTCAATAATTGACTTTTAAATACTTATAAATTTTCATATTTCAAGATCAACTTGATCAACTGCGTTTATTTAACCTAGTTCAATTTTTCTGTGAAAAATTTTCCACTCCACACCCCTCTAATATTGTTTTCCTCCTTTCTAAATGTTTTCAAACATACGTATTCGAGGAAATTTCGACTTCAAACACCAAAGGAAGCAACTAATTTATACAGCACTCCGGTTTTTGAATTGAATTACGCTTACACCGCAATCCTCTATAAAGTACCACCTTATCACAAATAGATTTCCTCATCCACGTGGTAAATTTTTTCCTCATACCATTTCTCCTTCAACAATATTGCAATCTCTTTCAACGTGTTCATTTAATCACTATTTCGCGGTAAATTACCAATAACACAAGCTGCCGGTGTTCGATATTTCTCATCTAACGTCGCAATATTGTACACCGAGAATTTATAATCGTCGTCGAAAGTAATTTCTGCGCCGAAAAGGAAGCAAAACAAGATACGTGCTTAGTTACCTACCACACCTGCTAATACCTTAGCTTTTCTTATCTCTACAGGAATAGCTGCGCGTTTATGCGAATCAATAGTTGCGAAATTAGTTATTGAAATACAACATCGTACTCGTATTCGTCGACTAGGGTGAAACGTTAGTTGTTTAGTCTGTGTTTTGTTAAAATAAGGCGAATAAATAGAAAATACGTACGAGAAGGAAAAAGGAAGGAAGGGCGAAGGCGAAAGATGTTGATAGCAAATGTGCGGCGCTATTTAAGAGAGATTTTTCATCTTGCATACGTACTCGCGAATACGCTGCAAGGAAGCGAGCGTTGTTTTATCAGAATAAATAAACCTAATAGTCTGCTATAGCGTTTTGTAGCTGGCAGCCGAAAATTCAATTCATTATTTTTGTAATTTATAAATAATATACAATTGCTGTTAAGATTATACGCAAAGTGGAAACGGAAGTATTATGCTGGCTAGAAGCCAATCCGACCGAGCAATCAGCAGTTGAACGAACTAAAAGGTGGAACTACTCTTTTTTACCGTTCTCGTGATAAATTACCCATTGTGGTTTTGAATGAAATTTCGATTATCTGTGTGTTTATTTTGTATAGAAATTTATTCAAACGGTATCTCATTCATTTTTTTTTTACCTTTCTGCGGGGTAAAAAGACATGATGGGTTCATTATTTTCGCATATATTTCTATACCTGCGATGATAATATCCGATATACATGGAAAGTTCAGCCGAATGAAAATAAAAGTAAAGCTGCGGTTGGTTTTGGTATTTGTTGAATGAATATTCAAATTTTTCTTAGGTCACGAACCTATTAATAGCAGATTACGAGCAATTATGCTCAAAAGGTATCGTTTAGTACGACTGCTTTATTGTTTGAAACCATCTTCCATGAAGTTTTTTCCGAGCTACCTCTTTTCAAAACTTTTGGCATGAATTCGTGTTATTTTCAGGGGGTTTAAAAATACCGGTTTGAAGATCGTTAGATAGCTACCTAAATTCCGTAAAGTATTTTGTTTACTCCGAAACGTAATCAATGGTGGGAATTTTTTTTTTCAAAATATGACTCGGCTCGACTTTATCTCATTTCGGTCTCGTTGATGAAAAAAAATACCTACAAAATTAATGGAAAAAGCAAAAATTTGTATAAATTTCTGAATGACTGAAGTTGAATAAACAAGAAAATGAAAACAGTCTCGCGAAAACTTGGTAAAATTTCTTTCTCCTTTCCACGAGTTTATCTTTTTTCATTTTTTTTATTCGGTTTTCTATCTATTTTCCGAATAGATACCCATCTATGAAAAAAAAGTAACAAAAATACGTCATAAGCGTAAAATTCTCTCCAAGGAGAGAAGTTCCTCACAACTTGGAAAATTTCTTTTTTTCACTTTCTTCTCTGCATAACAATTTTAGAGCAATCGTGATTAATTTCCGATGTAAATTTATTTTACGCGTTGAATTTTCAAAGATGAAAATAAACACGCCGAGCACGGTACAATTATGTAAATTTAAAAATTCACGTTGCAAAGTCAAGGAAAAAAAGAGCGAAAAAAAACGAAAAACTAATTTCCAACTTAAACATAAATCATCTGCTAATTAATTAATATTTAATTTTTGATATCTTCGTCATGAAAATTTCAATTTTTATGAATTTTTAAAACCTTAGCTTCTGAGTAAATTGTAGTAATGGGCGAAGGAAACATCAACACAAGTTTTTTAAGAAGTGGAAAAAATAAACAGATATGTTTAATTGAGATTGTTTACATAATGTTTTCTAAAATGTTCATATTTTTAAAAAAAAATGGAGCCTTTATATAAAAAGAGTAAAATAAGCTACAACGCATTGGAGTCTGAAATAATGAGGAAAAGAAAGGAGGAAGGATGACCTTCGGTTCTATTTATAATACGTCTTATTTAATCGTTGAGGATGATGGGTTTGATTATTTTTAATCAGAGCCAAATTTAAGCTTTTTGTGCCTGTTATTGGCACCCATGAAATTCGAAGCTTCCTCCCAACAAAATTTCTCATTGTTAAATTTGTTGTTTTCATCCCACTGAACTAGATTTTAGAACAAAATTCAATGTTCAGAATGTCTATTAATTTACGAGAATGAATTGAAAACTCATACTTTTAAAGAATTGAAAATAAAAATAATTAATTTCCTATCACCCTACTACCGAATCAAATTCACGTGCTATAAATTGATGTATTTCTCACAAATAAATTTTGGCATGGTGAACTCAAATATCGTTTATCGAAAAATATATCCTCAAATATTGTTGATGGAAAAATATTTCCAAGAAGAAAAGGTTGAGGGAGGAGGATATCCAGATTTTTTACCGATTTCAAAATAATGGCTGAAATAGATAATTTCAACCAAATGAAAATTTTATAAATTAATTGAATAAAAATTATGAATGAAAAAAAAAAAATGAATTTTCTGTAAATGTCTGATGTTACTTTTAATTTTTTGAAAATGCTTGCTCATTAAATCTGGATTTGTCCAATTTGGTGAAATTCTTTCTTTTTGATTCAACATAATAAATGAAACTGAAATCCAGTGATTTTTCCTTTTTTTTTCAGTCCAAGATCACTGATTTCTCAGTCAATTACCAAATCAGTGTTGAAAAATCTATATTTTTTACTGAAAGATCAGTAAAAAAATCCATGTATAGCAGAGAAATTCATTGTGAAATCTTTTTTTTTTTTTCAAAACTGGGAAATTCCAACGTTTTTTAATGAGCTTCAAAACGTCTCAAAAGCACTTTCAATTGATTCGGGAAATCAAAATTGGGATGCCCAGCTAGAGTGATCGTTTTGCAGTTTTCGTTTTGAAAATTGAATGGAAAAAATAGCACTAAAGTTTTATTCTGATCTTGAAACGACTTACCCCGCCCCTCTCCCTTCCGAACCTAAAATCTGATTACGTTCGAAAAAATTTTCATTTTTTTTTTTTTCATCCAAGTACTTGAAAATACTTTCTTAGCCTGGTTTTTTAGGAGCCCTAAAAAATGTTCTTTTTTAATAATTTTTTAATATTCGGCAAAAAGTCTCAATTTTCTTTTGAAATTATTTCTTTTTCGAATTGACGTTCATGCGAATGATTTTCTTCCATCAATCCCCCAAGGAAATTTTTTCATAATGAGGAATGATGTACTTACCCATTGTGCCTAATTTTTCAAGAATTATACTAATAATTTTTAATGGGTTAGTATTTATTCTAACGTAAATTCAGGGAATATTTTTAAATTTTTTTGTTATCGGATGTGGTAAAATTGTGTTGAAGTATAAATACATATTTCAAAGAATTTTGAATAGTAGGGCGATGATGTGACGTAAGTAGATACTAAATATTGAAATTTCTATATGAAGACATTTAATTTTTCAAAATTATTTTGAGTAGAGTCACATTTTAGGGTCTGGTTAGTCCGAGGGCGTGGAATTTTTTACGAGGTCTTCTCAAGGTCTCACACCTGACTTTTGTAAAATATTCATTCAATTTTCGAAAGGCAGGTATTGCCAAAAGATCGTTTTTTTTTGTATTTTGATATTCCAGCTTTTTGAACTGATCACTTGATCAAATCAAATTTTCATGTATTTTGCTCTATAATTTTGAATAGTCTGAATCGTAGCACAGAAAAAAAATCAGTAAAATTATTTGATTTTTAACAGATTTCTTTTGATTTTTCTAAAAAATTTACCGACTTTTCATCAAATTTCAAAGATTTTACTAATATTTCAGTGATTTTAAAACAATTTTTCCACTTTCTGTTTCCAGAAAAATATTTTTCACTGATTCACTACCGTGCTGCAATTTAGACTGTAGTTCAGTGATTTTCGACAATTTTTAGTGATTTGTAAATGAAAGTAAACATTTGCAGTGTCTCGGAATTTTTTTTTGGAATTTTGGAAAATTCGTCGAAATTGATAAGATGAACTTGAATATTTGAAATTTTGGATGTTTTCATGCAGTTGCGTTGAAAATTTTTTTTACAAATACGAAGACTTGAAATACCAGAAGGTTTTCGTGGGAAGGGGGCAAAAAGGAACACTTTTTTGATCTGTCAACTTCTAATGATTCATGTACAATTGTAATTTTATTTTTGCTTGAATGAAGCTTTGAAAACTTGAGATCTTAATACTCTCAAAAAATGTTTTTTTTTTTCGTGTTGTTTTAATGCTTCGAAAATCTATATCTGATCTGATGTGATGGGGGGGGTATTTTCAGTCTATTTCAGCAAATAGCATTCATTTAGCAAGGACTCATCAAATATGTAAAATATAATAATTTGAGATCGAAAAGATCACGAACTAGGAACGATTTGTTGCCAAATAACTTGATGTGTTTTTTGTGGGTGGGGTGGGGGCCTGGGGGCATATGAAATAGGCATTTAAAATATTTGATTTTCCCATTCATTTCAGAGCTTGTTTTTTTGCATTTTTTTGATAAAAAATTTACTTTAGTTTAAATTCAAAATTTTATTTGATCATCAGCTGATTCATTTTTCATCTCTCTCGGATAATCTAGGTACGATTTTTGCTCATCAAATTACTAATAATGGTATTGAAACATTATAAATACATAATTGAAAATTTTCTTATTATAACAAACTGAAGAAAGGAACTTTAAGTTACGTGCTGTTATAATAATTTCCGCTGACCACAAAACTGTACACGCGATCCTCGATTCAAAATCATAAAACACCACTACAACCAGCGCAAAATCACCGTTCAAACGATTAAGCTCTCCATTTATGGTTTTTAATAATCGAAACTCCAATTAGCCTTCGCTTCGTTAATTTCGTAATGACTTATCAAAGCAAAGTAGCGATGGAGTGCGGCTCGGTGGCGTCTCGCATTAATGGCTCCGCTCTGCAGCAAACACGTGCTGCTCGAATCATTAGCAAAACCGATGTGTATACATTTTAATGAATAATTGACTATGTACAAACAGTTCGGATAAAGGTAAAAGTATTTGATTTTATTAAAATAACGAAGCATACCTATTTAAATTTCCCAAGCGTACGGTGTGATTTTCCGCGACGCTGTTTTGCTCCGGTATCGAGACAAAATAGCCATTTGCGTTTTTAATTGATTTAATGGAACGTCGATATCTTTGTTGCGACGACGTTTACCGGGATTGGTGAGACGGTGCGGAGGTGTCGGAAATCTTCGTACTTTATTTTCAACGTAACTTATTAAATTCTTCTTGACACGAAGCTCGTCTCTTGTTTCTTGGCAATAAGTTGGACGATTACGCGACATCGATATACCCAGCCTTGGCGGTAGTATATATGAAATTTAATAACTATCCCAAACGACGCCATGTCATTTCCTACAAAATATCACTACACGTCGGATTTAAAGTTGCCCTATACCGAGGTTTCTTTTCGCTTCGGACATGTTAAATTAAAAAATTCAATTTCACTGCCTCCTTTTCTTGCACACACATTGGAAAATTCCAACAACCGGGACTGTGAAATGGTTCTATGAAGGCTTAATTTTCTTCTGTGCGGAGATACCTCTACGACAGGATATGAGGCTGACCGAAGCACGCTGAATCGCAAAGCTCGTACGTCTATACGATTGTATTGTTTTAATTAAAATTATAATTGTTAAACTTTATTATGTGTTGAGCACGTAGACGAATAATTGGATCTAGGTTCGTCTTCACGTTTCCAAAATACCCTATAATTGATTATGTATTTTCGAGAGACTCTTTAACCGCATTCCCAAGTACTTCATTCGAGTGTGTTCCGTTTCGTTTCATTATACTGTAGCCAAATCGAAGACACGCAAACGTTCCTATTCCTATTCGTATTACGTCGAAAATTTCAATCCGTCAGTTTGAAGTTTCTATCTTATGTGTACCAGATTCAATCTACATCTGTATAATAACGATTTAATTACAGATCAGTGAACAAGGTTCGATGGTTTCTTTGATAAAGGATTTTTTTTTTTATCAACGAATACCTATATTGAAGGGTAAAAAATGAAATTCTGGATTATATTTTGCAATAAAAAAGTTCAAATATGTTGTTACAAAATGATAGAAATATGGGAAATGAATGTGACGATCAAAAGGGGGACTGTCAACAAAAGAAAATGAAATGAAAGACTGAGTAAGGTTGACGAAAAGAAATATACTATCGAGAAAGAATGAAGAAAATAGAGATCAAGGGAGATTGAAAAGATTGGTGATCGTTGAACGAAGTTTAATGTAAAGAAATGACATTAACATTCTTTTCCACATCATTTTACTGCTTAGTTGGTAATCGAATATATAGGGACTTATCTTCATATCCATGATCATAAAGGTGAATATTTTTCTGTATTGTAGGTATACTTATTCTGTCAGATGAAATGTTTTTTTTCCTAAAAATCGAATTTCCAAAGTAAATTTTGGAATGAATACAATAATTTCAATGGCATTTTGAGCAGTGAGTATTCATTCTCGTTTTTTCTTTTTTTCTGTTTTTTCTTTTTTTTTTTTTTACAAAATTAAATAATTCTAAAAGACAAAAGATTTATTCGCATTGAAAAAATAAAACACGACTTCACGATTTTTAAAATTAATTTGAATAATTTTTTCTTGTTTAACCGATTTTCAAGTTCGTAAAATTCATTTTTGCATTTTAAAAAAAATGACAAGTTTCTTTTCCTTTTTTTATAAACTAGTCGTAACCCATTTGACGTGGAGAGATGAAAAATTTCGAAATTTTGTCACTTATTCTTAATGCGTTGTGTTATTCAAGTTGCCTATCGAATTCACCGTAAATTCAATTCAATTCACACACTGGAGTCACATATTTACGGCAAATTGGTTAGGCAATTCTCTTAACGTGATTTTTTCTTCAACTCCAATCTGTTTAAATATCGAGAATACTTCGAATTCACCTTGAAATCGAGGAAAAAGTTTTATTTTCTTGATGAACTATTTTTATTTGACTTGAAAGGGGTTGAGTTTCACGTATTTGTCCAAACTTTTCGATGAAAAGAATTTCGAACTTATCGACAAAAATAATTCAGGATTTTTCGACAAAATATATTATGATAAATACATTTATGTAAAATTCTGAACGAAGAATTATTCAAAAATTAAAAATTTTTCTCCATTTTGTTTCAATTGTTATTTGAAAAAAATTGATTTTTTTTCTAAAATTTGAACAAACTTAAAAAAAAATTAACAAGATTTTTAGAAAGTTACAATACCTACTTGATTTTTTGAATAAACTGTCGCACTTTTTTAAAAAAAAACTGCAACAAATTTCTAAGAAATGGTTTGGAAAACCACCATAAATTTTGAACAAACGAATGTCCAAGTGATTTTTCTCAAACTGTGTACAATTTTTTTGAAGGAATTTTTTGTAGCGATAGTGAAGTTTCCCTGTGTTTTGCCGACTTTTCCATGAAATGGAAAAGCGGAGTACATAAATTTTTAGATTATAAAGCATTTTTCGTGGCTGCATGGCAATAAGTGAATGTTTTCCTTATGGCAGTATTTTTTTTTCTATTTCGTAATTCTTTAAAAATAAATTGAGTGGTATTTGAATGGATTCTATCCTGTAATATTTTCAGGATTGGTATAAATAATCATTTTAGTAGAGTGAATTTTTTTTTATTCATTTGTTTTTTTGAAAAGGTATGAAGAAACATTCAATTTTTACAAAAAAAAAATAAGAAGTTTGACATTATGTTTTATGTTTGATAATTATAATTATTCGCTTTAAAAACTTCAAAACTTGATGCCATTTTTTTTTCTTCCGTCCTTTGTTTTGATGTCGAATTATTCACATGATTGATGGCGATGTAACATCAGTATGCCTTATACCAATTAAATTTAGAACCGGATTACATATTTAATACCGTTTTATACCTGATTGACTCGTTCAGAAAGTACTTGTTCAATTTCAATCTTTCGTAAGCGAATTGTTCTATTGAATTGTTCATAAACGATTTGTTCAGTTGAATTGTTTAAGAACAACTCTTTTAGTCGAATCGTTCGAAAACGAACCGCTAAACTGAATCGTTCCAAAACAACTCATTTTACTGAAGCTTCAATGATTGCAAATTGCTCGTCTCGCAAAATTGTTCAAATATTCATGTATGATTCATTTCGCTGAATCGTTAATCGTTCATGAACGAGAATCGTTTTATTAAATGCTGTATGGTAGAATCATTTCACCGAATCGTTCTCAAACGAAGTGATCCGCTGAATCTTTCGTCAATGATCCGTTAGATAGAATCGTTCACGAACGACTCGTTTGATTGAATCGGTCACCAACAACTCATTGAATTGAATCATTATCCAATGACTTGTTCGACAGAATCGTTCTCGAACGAAGCGGTTCGTTGAATCGTTCGTCAATGATTTATTCGATAAAGTCGTTCACGAACGACTCCTTCGACAGAATCGAGATGGATTTTTTGCTGTGTGGAGAGTTGATGAAGTGAAACGCCCAGAACTCGGCTAAAAATTGTTCAAAATGCAAAAGCTAATACAATTTTTTGGAATCCTCTCGTCATGAACAATCGAATGGTTTTTTTATCATTCAATTTCGAGCATTTGGACGAGAGATGGCTTTTTTGCTATGTGGAGAGTTGATGAAGAAAAACACCCATAAATCGGCTAAAAATTGCTCAAAATGCAAAAACTAATACATTTTTGGAATCCTCTCGTCATGAACCATCGAATGGTTTTTTTATCGTTCAATTTCGAGCATTTGGACGAGAGATGGCTTTTTTGCTATGTGGGTAGTTGATGAAGAAAAACGCCCCATAAATCGGCTGAAAATTGCTCAAAATGCAAAAACTAATACATTTTTGGAATCCTCTCGTCATGAACAATCGAATGGTTTTTTAATCATTCAATTTCAAGCATTTAGACGAGAGATGGCTTTTTTGCTATGTGGAGAGTTGACAAAGAAAAACGCCCATAAATCGGCTAAAAATTGCTCAAATGCAATAACAAATACATTTTTGGAACCCTCTCGTCATGAACAATCGAAGTCATTTCTGATCGATTTGTCTGTTAATACACTTACATGTGACTAAATTGTTTACAAATGATTGGTTTACATTAACAATTCAATCAAATCATTTGTAAATTTCCAAATATCACGTAAAATCGTTTGCAAACGATTCATTCAGTTAAATTGGTTGATAATTTTCTCATATTTAAATTGTGACCCGTGACCACTGACCTTGTGCAAAAAAATCGATTTTCATAAAAATGAGACATCGATTTTTTTTACACTAGGTTCCTTCTTTACGGCAGGGTCACATTTTCATTGCTCACAAATGTCGAAATTCAATTGAATCGGTCGTGAATGATTCACTTTCATATGCTCAATCGTTCTCGAACGATTCGTTTTTTATTTAGTAGTCTGCAAAAACCAAGCAAAAACACATTTTCAAAAAAATTAATTTTCATTCATCGTTCGGGAATATTTCGTTCTTATTTGATTCAAATTGTTCAAAAAATGATCAAGGATCAACAGAAAATCAGTTAAATCAGACGGGATTGATTCATTTTTGATCGAATTTCTTTCAAGATTCGTTCTTGAAGATAAATTGTGCTCAAATTCCAAAATACGAAAGAAGGTAGAAAATTTCACCAATTGAAACGAAAACGAAAAAAAAGAATATTTTTATGCGGATAATTATTATTATTTCTTTTTTGAACTCAAGTTTTGGAAGTGGTAAAATTCTGAGTGGGGCCTGAGAAGCACGACATGGCAGGTTTTCATCCCACACTTGACAGTCGTTCTGAGTAACGTGGCATGGCAACGTTGACGAAATCGTAATATTCTTACAGAATACATATTTTTATTCGAACCTTCGTCAAGAGAACTTTTGTTTTGGCAAGTTGTACAACGTAGCCCTACAACGGGACGTAGTTGTACCCGAGGATTTGCAACGGACGACTCGACGATGTGGAATTTGTTCATGCGTATGCGTAGGCCTCTTGACTGTAGTAGAATTTGTTTATCTAGCAACCATGAATTAGTTGGAGTTTTAAGTATACATAACAGTCGTATATAGTTAATCGTGACCGAAATAACTTTACCGGTTTTCGGACGCGAATGCAGAAGAGGGGGCCTTTTACTACCATAATCGTAGAGTAATTTAATTTTCACAGTTAACCGAGCTATAAGGCTACCTTTTCACGTAAATTTTTTCCGTGTTAAGATTATCTTCTCTGTGCCTATAGCCAAAGGTTATACTGAATTATGAACTTTCTTTGGTATTGTTAGAACGATAGTTTCAGTTTAATTTGTTGTAATACGCAATCGGCTGCGGCGGTTTTCTGTGCGCGGCCGTGCGTCATATTTCCACAGCCCAAAGTACATTTTATCGAACGCCGGCGAATGCGAAAAACGACGCTAAAACGCGCGAAAAACTTGCTTACATAAATTTTAAATTTTATCAGTAACTTTTCTCTCGTCTTTTATTCCGAATTGAATTAAAGCGTCGGATGAAGCGCAGCTCTATAAGGCGAGGCTTTAATTTCAGATATTTTTGCTTCGCCAGGGTAAATCAAACGGAATATTATCGGCGTGGGTTGGATTTACTTTTTTACTGTTGCAGTCGAGTCGAACAAAGAGAAAAAAGCGGTTGGAAATTTCGCTAACTTGTTCAAAAGTTTTAGTTGTGTGTTTTTTTTCTAATGATAAACGGTGAATCGTTTTTTAAGGGGTTGTCAAATATTATGGCGAAATATTCGTTCAAGTGTTTGTTTAGGTATTTGTATCGAAAGAGGTTTGAGAATTTTGAACGATTGGACATACACTTGTCAGAATTTTTACTGTGGACTTTTTTGAAGTTTATAGGTACACATTTTTGTGTGATTTGGGTTTAATAATTTCTTTAGATAGAAAAAACTAAGAGGTAGGCTGAGAAAAATGTAAATTGATACACGAAGGTGGCAAAAATTTAGATATTTTTTAATCGTTTGAATATGTAATCTTTCTCCTCCCATTGAGTTTCAGAATCATTGCCATGAAAATGCGAACTTCATTCTTTTTGTGATGTGGTTAATTCTCTGAAAATTTACATTTTTCAGTTATGGATATTTTTTTCAAATACCAATCAATTTTTAAAATTTTTTTTTAAAAAATGTCTTAGATTAGGACCTTCTCTACATTTCCCCATGGTTGAAAATGGGCCCCACCTCCCTCAGGTGAGCTTTTGCTCAACTCAAAGCTGAAAAATTCCAAGGCCGTGGCCTGTTATGACTTACGTTTTGAAATTTCAATGTCTCAAAAATGATACAAGAAGTGTTTTTTTGGGGGGAAAGGATTTATTAAAAGTTGATCAGAATAGTCGAGTCCATAGATAAACGCAAAGAGAGATGCTCAAAAGTGCCTTCCTTTGCCCCTAGGGGGGTTCAAAGTCGTGTTATAAAATAATGCTCCCAGGCCGTGGCGTTTTTTCATTTCCGTCTCACGGCTCACTAATTTTTTATTTCATTTCACTGAATGGCAAGACTGCTTCACATTGTTGACCAGAATACTGGACAACATTCAAAATGTCTAATGGTATTTATTTATCCAGGAAAAAAATTGAAAATTAGTGAAAATTGCTGATTCACGATTTTTGCTGTCCTAGGCCGTGGCTTATTATATCTCAGTCATTTGATGCCCCAGGAATCTCGGAAAAAAAGGAATTAAAAAATTTGTACATACTTACAATATCCACATATTCAAAATTCGCTGAAATCAATTGTTAAAGCCTCCCAAGTCAATTATTGACAATTTTTCTTAGGCCGTGGTCGGTTGGTTTTTTTCCTAGGCCGTGGCAAAGTCAGTTTTTTCATGGCCACGGCCTAAGAACTCGTCGATTTTTCATTTAAATTTGTGGCTGAAAATATTTTACTTCAAACCTATCTTAAATAGTAGTTCTTTTCTATTGCAGCTTTATCTTGAGTTGTAGGTTACAGTTCTGAGGTTTTGGTTCATTTTTTTTGCCCCACCACCTGAGAATGTCTTCAGCTGTGGCTCGTTTTTATAAACCACGACCTAAGAACTTCTCAGGTCGTGGACACTCAAATTTCGAACAACTCCCCTGACCCCCCAGGGGGACATGACTTCAGCCAAATACCATAAATGATATTAGGGACATATATACTCACAATTTTTATCAAAAAATTCCTTCCAAAAAACTTTTTTTTTCAAAAAAAAACTGCCTTCGAAAAATGTAAATTTTCAGAGAATTACCCATGTACCTAATGCTCATTTTCTTTTTTCCTACCGAGTACCGAGATATAATCATGATGGATGATAAAATCCGAAGTACATTTTAATAGAAACTTTTTTACGAAAATTTACAGTTTTCAAAAGTACGAAGAATAATTTAGAATTTTTCGATTTTTTTCCCTACGTGAATGAAGTAATTTCAAAAATTTTATCATAATTGAGATAAAAGTTCACTAAAATCAAAAAATCATCGCGAAAAGTCATCTAACCCCCCCCCCCTATTTTCTCCCCCCATTCTACGCAATCTTTCCATACGTAGGTTTATGCATCCCAGATTTTGTAAAAAAAAAAATAAATAAACGAGTTGGGAAATCCTAGAATCAAAATTGACTCAAATTCATATTTTGGTGAAAAAATTCAATTTTAAATCCAGCTTGAACCCTCATACATTTTTTTCAAAGTAATTGATGAATTGTTTAGAAAATTTTCTGGAAAATTATTTTGCAATGGTGATTAACTGAATTCTGATTTAGACCCCCGAAATTTTATGAAATTTGTTTCGAAAATCAAGTTATTGAAATTTTTAGACTTTCTCAAAGTTTTGAAATGATTCAAGTAGATTAAACTGTGGCAAAATTTGTTTAAAATAATTGTACAAAAATATGATAAATATTCATAATCATAGTTAATTATGCCTCTGTGAAATTATTATACGGGAGGGGGGGGAGTCCAAGCAGCGAGAGAAGTTTACTCTTTAATAATCACAAAGTTACATTATTGAAAATTTGTCAAAGTGTTCAATTTTCCTGGAAAATGTATCTTTTGGGTCGAAAAAATGGGAAAATTTGCCATCAGTTGATTTCAAATTTTTTCCTTTCAGTATTTTCAAATTTAGACTTTGGTTCGTTCTTGTTTAAATGAGATTGTAAAGCAAAATTCGTACATTTTTTTTTACTTTGTTCAAGATTTTGAATAATTTTCAGAACATTTTCAAAACACATTTTCAATATCACTTATTTTTATGAGTTTCGTGAAATTTAACAAAATTCATTTTCATGATATTTTGTTATCTCTTCAGTGCTGCATTTCAAAATCGTTTTGAAATTTTCCTTAATTTTTGAAGTGTGAAATTTAAATTTTTTTAAAATAATTTTCAAGACGATAATAAAATTTTTAGGGATTTTTATGGCTTTTCAACCGTTTTTATTGAAGGATTTATTATCATTTTCATGCCATTCATTTGCTATAGTTTTGTTGAGTTTTGAACAATTTTTGTAATCTACCTATTGATCTAACACATTGTTTGAAACTTTTACTTCATTTTTGATTGCTTTAAAAAATTTAAGCATTTACAAAATAATTTTCAAGTGTTTTCCCAAAATTTTTAATCATTGTAACCTTGTTTAATTTATTGTAAATACTGAGGAAATTTTCGTGATTTTTAAACTATTTTACTAAATTGTATTTATTTTAATCGAGTTTTCAATTTTTATTGGAATTCTTGAAATTAATTTTGCAAAACTTTAATAATTGCACTTCATTTTTAATAAATTTTATGGAATTTGGTTATGTTTCGTGATTTTTGAACCATTTTTAATGCATTATGAGTCATTTCTGTTGCTTTTCTTAACATATTGAACCAAAATTGGACAATTCTTTGGAATAAATTTTGAATAATAATCGTGATATTTTAACCGCTCTCTGCATATATTTTTTTCTCATAAATTTGAAAACAATTTTTGTAGTAATTTTGAACACTTTCGCTGCATTTTTACTCAGTTTAAAGAAATTTCAACATTTCAGAGAAATTTCATGTTAAGTAATTCAAATTTTGCGTCAACTCGTTATTTTTTATTGAGTAACTTTATTTACCTATTATGACTTTTTTTGGGGTATTTTTTTTACGAGTACAATTTGCTCGATTTTGGTTTGGTAGAGAATTATCACAATTATTTTAGAATTTTATGTTGTTGTTTTTTTTTTTTGTAGTGAAAGTATAAGTGGATTTGATTTGTTTAATTTTTTTCAGGAGTACCTAGGTGGATTTTTTCAGTTTTTATTCGGCTCTTGGTCCAACCTTCTTTAAAAATATGATTTTAAAGATGATTTTGTTTTTATGAATTGGCAAACTGTTTTTTTTTTCAAACCTGCGTCCATTTATTTAGATTTTTCCTGTAATATGTGAACTTGGATGTATAGAAACCACCCTTATTAGGGATCAAAAATTGACTTTTGAGTCAACACTGATTTTGTATATCTTGAAAAAAGTAGAATCAAAGGGAAACCTCAATCTCAAAAATCAATTTTTGACTTCTAAAGGTGGTTTCTATGTATAGGCTCACATATAGGTAATATAATTTTCAATTATGAGTCGGTTCGTTTGGTTAGTCTTTCTATATAATTTAAGCTCCTTGGAAAATATTTCAATTTCGTAACGTAATTTGACGATTCGCATGGAAAATTTTGAGTTTCTCAATTTCATCACAAACCGTTTACCTTTTGAAATGACTTCGTTCTCGATGTGGTTTTTTTCTCATTCTACTTTTTAAGACGTTTTACGTGTGGAGCAATCGCACGCACGAAACATTCACCTTACTGCTTTCGGTCTCGCGAGCAACGAAACTCAACTCGTATAGCAATCATTTAAACATTCTCGCACCGACCGACGATTCAGGCTCGTTGTACGCTAGAAAATGAGAATATTTCAGCTCGTAAATTCGCACATACGCGAAATTATTCAGAGTATAAAATGAAAGTCATCGTATGCTACAACGACGCGCCGTTGAACCTTTATAAATAAAATTCACGAAACCGACGAAATTAAAGAAAAGATCTTCATCGCGCTACAAGCTGATTAACCTCGCCTACCATCACCAATGCCAAGCACGTTTCGCCAAATCAGACGCATATATCCATTAAAAATAAAGCAGTAAAAAAATTGAACCCACGTGAGACAAAAAAAACACAAACCAACTCATGGAAAAAAAAAGGTCGTTCAGGAAAAAAAAACTATACCATAACAATGAAATTTTCAAAAACCGTACACACCTCTACAATTCATTTAAAAAATGTGCGTTAAAAAATCTCTCCGAATGGGTATCGCATTCGTACACGTTTCTATGTAGAATATGGGGCTAGAAATTATATATTTTTCCCTCGCCGAGCAACATATTTCGACATAGGTTCGTTTACAAATCAATAACGATTACGCGAATAAATCCATTTTCAATTCTTCGCTTTATACAGATATTGGAAATGTCTCTTTCGTCGAATGGCTTCGAGACTTGAAACACTTTTAAAATCTGCCGCCGTCGTAAAATAATCGTATGAAATCGACCTAACCATATTACCAGAGATGCTTTCCCTCTCGAAATTATTTATTATAGTCATTAATAACTCGAATAAAAGAAAATAGCTTTTCTTTAAACGAAACGATTCTCGTTTTCTTATTCTCTCTCAATTTTTTTTCTTCTTTTTTTTTATAGCTTGTTATTTCCAGGCATAATCCAAATCTGATATTCTTTCCGGTTCTACCCCCCGTTTTCATTAAGAAAACATGAAAGCTTGGTCTAATCTCGGTGGTACTGTAATTTGTTCGATGATGCTGAAACCTTAACCTTTGTCATTTTTTTCGCCAAGATTAACCCGCGGTGGGACAGATTGATATCTGCGATTGGAGAAATTGAACGGATTAAATTTCGCGATAAATTACTCGCGTATTATTTACCCAGGCTGAGATTTTTTCGATCGACTTATTAAAAATACGTTCAGGTTTGTTTTCAGATGTCAAATAATCTGCCACGTGTCGTTTTTCGTCTGTAAAAAATTTCGTATCTAAATAAGCCACGCGGTTCAACTAATCAACATTAGACAGATTTTTTTTTTGCATTCCATCGAACCAATTTACATATTCGTAAATGAACGAAGAAAATTTTGCATTAAAAATTTCACCTACTCTAGTTTTGTTTCAAATTTGCAAATATTTAACGTCAGCACACGTGCTGTTTAGGATTTTGGAACATTACAGGCATAAAATTCAATAATGAGATGGCACAGGTGTCCTTGAAAAATTTTCAAGTTTAGAGTCATCAAATGAATTCCACGTCTGTGGATCGATTCGATTCAGACGTCTTTTGAATTCGGTAAATTTCGCGAAACTTTTGCCTCACAATGGGAAATCTTTTGTGAAAGATTGACTACGCCAGCGAGTAAGGGAAAAAAAGAGCCGTTATTAAAATTACATTAAAGTTGGAGATGTTAAAACTTGAAAAATTCACTTTACGCAATGTATCGAGCAGACAATCCGGTGTTATTGCCTATTAGAGGTTTTAATGTTGTTAAACTGCTTTATATCCTGTCGGTTACACTCGCAAAGAGAATTTAGCCTCAACTTTGGCACCCGTCCAATGTTTTACCGCAGCATTCAAATTGAAAGCTTTTAAAGCGAAAAATCTTTGGGAAATTTTTTCCATCCTCAAAAAAACTAATAACGCTATTTATTACATCTATGAAACAAGTTTTTACTTTGTGCCAATCAATACAACGAGACTGTTTTAAGTTTTATGCTGTAATCGAGAGTTTCGCGTCGACTCGTGTAAAAAATTTACAAGTTTTAATACCATAGATAAAGTTGTTTAAAAGTTGCTTATGTACTTTGAGAGAATTGAATTAGAGTTTTTTTTTTTACTAAGCTGAACTAATTTTCAAACTTTGGCCGGAGGAAAAATTACAAATAATGTTAATTAATTTGATTTTATAAAATAATTTTCTTGAATACTCGATTAGAAGAGTGTTTTTAGGGAGTAGATTTGGCGGGGAATTTTTGAACTTAGTTTAGTTTGTGTGTGTCGACTTGAAAATGCGCTGAAAAAAATAATAAAATTTATCCAAAAAAATAATAACCTGTTCCAATTCTCAAAATAGGTAACATTTATAATTTTTTTGTATATTTTTTTTTTTTGTGAAATTTATTCATTTTTTTGACAAATTTTATTACTTTCTCAGATAAAAAATATTATTTTTTAGAACGAATTTTACCTATTTGTTGAATTGAGATATGTTATTATTATTTTTGAATAAAGTTTATTATTTTTCGATTAAAATTTATAATTTTAGTGGAATTTATTCATTTTTTTGATAAAATTAATCATTTTTTTTTGATAAATTTTATTATTTTTGGGGTAAAATGTATTTATTTTCGTAACTTCTGTTTTTTCCGTGTAGAGTTAAATTTTGATTGATTAATTTTTGAAAATTCTTTCACTTTTTGAGTTTGAGATGAGTGGTTAAGATTAATTCAGTTTTTAAGATTCATTTTTGTTTTTTTTTTATGTTTATCTCGAATGAAAAATTTGTTAAAAATTTCATCGGAATCTGAATTCAAAATCTCACTGTATTTTATTTTGTATTTGATTTTTTCCATCAATTCCGGTCGCTTCTTCTTCACTTTAATGAAATTATTCATCTCTTTTCGCACCTTCTTCGTACCTCTGAAACCAGACTTTGAAATAAAGGAAAAACTGTGGAAATTTTCCATTTTAATATGTTTTTCCTAGGATGTTTCCCGCCTCTGGCAACTCGAATGAATTTGAAAAAAATTAAATTTGTGTTCTGTCATATATGTACTTACTACGAGTTTTATTGGAGATTTTTCATCGTGGTATTGCTTTTGTTGTTATTATAAAATATAAGCATCTTACTTCGAAATTCCGGAAGAAAAAAAAAGGATCGTAAAATTAATTTTCTTTTTTTGGAGTATTTTACCTTCGTTTCAATCATCTGAAATTATTTTTTCCGTAAATACCGCGGAGATGGAAATTTTATAGGGTTTAGCCATTTTTTTCTTTTGCTTTAATGTTTTTGCAGCCATGATTAAATTTTTTTCTCGAAGGATCTAAAATTTTTGGAAAAAAAATTTTCGGTAAAAAAGTACTGAATACCTTATTTTTTTCGGTATCTCCGCTACAAGGCTTTTTTTTTGAACCAACAATATCCTTCTTCGGTTTTTAGAGTGAAAATCACGTTTAAAAATAAAGGAAATTTTTTAGATTGTTCACAAAAAGCCGCCTAACTGCCATTAAAAGTAGCTAAAAAGCCATGTACAGAAAATTTTGATTTAAAAAAAAAAGTACGTATGTAGGTTTGTAGTAGGTCCAGGTAACAGTTGAAAATGTATTTTAATCACGTCCATATCCTTCTGAGAATTTCGTGCAGTATTCAATAAAGACAAGTACGGCCGAAAGGTCGTTTTCCATACTTCAACGTGGTAAAAACTTTTCTTCGAAAGACATCGGAATAAAATCGTTTAATGGTTTGTCAATGTTGAATGTTCATTGCGAAATTAACGTCAATTGACGTTCTGCCTCTTTAAACCCCATTTAAGGTGGATTTTGTTTCGTAGGATACGATTTTTTTTATCGGTGTTATTTAAATGGAAACTGGCGTCACTTTTTAAAAAGGAAACTGGGTAATATGTATTTTTTTTAGTAATGTAATTCTGGTATTTTGCAAGAATTATATTATATGGAAAGCAAAAAAATTTTACTTGGACACCCTGTCTTCAAATATACCTATAGAACTCCTCATTCTAAAATAAAAAATGTCAAAATGCTAAGAAAATTTGTGTAAAACTGATTTAATCTCAGAAATTTTTCAAAAGCTGTAAAAATTTATTCAGAGATTGGTAAAAATTATTTCAAGTGTTTGATAATTTAGTACATTGCTGCGAAAATTTTTTGAAATGTCACTGAATCTTTGAATAGAATCCTGAATTAGTTACGTGATCGTAAAAATTGTTCAAAATATTGTTTAGATCGTTTGTTGAAGTATTGAAAAAATCTCAGATTTTCTCGAAAATTGCTTTGATAAACATTTTTCAAAACGTTGTAGAAAGTGCTGAAAATATTGAAAAAATTTTCAAGTTCTTTTTTTGAAAACTTGATTACAAAATACTTATTAAAAAGATGGCAAAGCAGTTTGAATTAAAAATCTTTCAAATTTTACATAAAATTGTGCGGAGTATTGAAAAATTTGACAATATTATCAAATAATTTATTTAAATTTAAAATGATTCACTATAGAATTTCTGAAATTTTTTTAAAATCTAATTTCACGAGTCATTTCCACTTTTTTTTTTTGAAAAATTTATAATTCATTAGGCATATTTTAATTCAAAAAGTTTTGCTAGATAATGTCATTTCAAATACCTTTTGTGAATTTTGATGATCTGAACGAGTGTGCCAATTTTTTCAAAATTTCATGAGAAAAAATTTAACCGAACAAATTTTCTAGTTTCTTCATTTTTGATAATTTGTAAAATTAAAATTTTCTAATGAGTAATGATCATGAAATTTTACTTACTCATCTATAATAATTTGTACCTCATTAATGAAAATATTATTTGTGTCTTACCTGAAACAAACAATGAAACAAATTTGTAAATTAATAAATAAATAAATGTAATATGTGGTTCATTAGTTTTGACGAAATGGTAAAATGTATCGAAAAATCATTTTGTATGTTAGATGTTGCCTTTCTGATCATTTTATAAGTCCTTTTGTTGATAGGGGATATTGCCTAATCAAGACTAAATGATTTTATTTTATTTATCTATTTATTTTTTTAGGAAATGGTGAAGAGTGTCAAAAAGTTTTGCTCAAATGACTTTAAAATAATGTGATCTAGATTTCAGTTTTCAAAAAATAACGATGACCCAATAAATTATGCCAAGGTTAGAAAGGATTCGATCATTCGCAGGGTCGGCGAGAGGGAATTTGAGTCCGGTACACAGCCTTTTATGGACCCTCTTTTTTCTCAACTCATTTCACAAGCTATCTTCATTACTTGAATAAACTTTAGTAAGGATCTGAAATAACACTTGGAAACATGAAGGGAGGATTTTTTTCATTCTTTGGATCATGTTAAAATCAAATAGAAATTCTAAAAATAGGGAACATAGTATAGCCCGAGCGAAGCAAGAGTGAAAAATTTGGTTAAAAATTTGAAAAAATTAAAATTTTTGCTTCAATAGGTGAATTTTTTGCTCATTTTTCACGTTATTTCAGATCACTGGTTTTTCGCTCATCTTTCAATCTGAATTATTAATTTTTTTTTGATAAATTGAGAATTAATTGAAAAAAGTGATTTTTGACTGAAAGGTTCGTGAAAAATTATCAATTTTCAATATAATGGCCAATTTCAAAAAAACAGTCCGTATGCGGGCCCCTAAAAAAAATGGCGGGCTCGGTACTTACAAATATACCCCTTTGTCCCCCCCCCTTTTGCCGAGCTTGATCATTCGATAGGATTTGTTCCGGTTTTCGTTTCGTTTTTTATTTTTACATTTCTTCTGTAAATCTTTTAAAATTCCTTTATTCATGAACATTTTTTTATATCTTCTTACCAACGCCGCAAGAGCCCAAAATCATTCCATCCTGATATCACTTTTTTTATTTCCTCCTCATGCCATGGATAACTTGGTTGGAAGATTTCAAACCTTCGTTTCTCTTTACTCTAGGGGTTATTCTAAGGAGAAGTTCTAGGTTGTTTGGGTGGTTCCAAAATTAACGGCCTGATAATTTTCTAGCTCCCGAATTTTGACAATCCAAGTGTCGAAAATTTGTTTCACTCTCTAAACTTGAATCAGTCAAAAAGAGACGGAATCCTGTCACCGATTGGCAGTGAAATTTCCCTGATTCCACAGTTAATCAGTGAAAAATTACCGATTCGATTAGTAAATTTTCATTTTTGAATCCGTAATTTTTGCTCAACTACTGAAATGAATCAGTGAAAATTTTAATTTACTGGTTGAATCAGTAATTTTTACGATTAAATCGGTAATTAACTACTGATTAAATCGGCGAAATTTTATTTTTACGGATTCAAAAATGAAAATTCACTGATTGAATCAGTAAATTTTTCACTGATTTCTACGCAGTGACACGATTCTGTCGATTTCATCAGTCAATTTTGACTGATTCAGATTAAGAAAACAGATCGATTTGAATATTGAAAGAAATTTTGAAAAAAAAAAAAAACTCAAGTCTTTTTTTGGACTTGGAAATAATAGACCATACCAAAGGGTTTCCCGTTTTTTTTTTCAAATTTTCTTTCAACCTTGAAATATGATTTGATCTATTTTGTTAGAAGAGTGCAATGATTTTTCTCTCATCCTCTATGAATAATCTGGAATACAATTTCCTATCAATTTTTCCCATTTTCGGACTTGAAGCAACCCAGCTGTAATATTTTCAAAACGTCGATTCAAACTGAAACCACGTTGGTAGGCGTCCCACGCCATATACCTACCATTTATATTTTCTCGAAAAACTTCCAGCTGTACGATAACATTTTTAAAGTAACACTGGTAAACAGATTTAGGATAATTCGGTAAGAAAGGGCGCGAATAATATACTTTCAGACAGGTTAAGCCGGGTGAAAAAAGTGTTAAAAGAAGAGAACATAGACACGATAACGACGAAACGCTTTATTTTTTTGTCGCGTCGAAGAAGAAAAAAAAGAAGAGAAATATACGTATCCTACGTAGACGTATCCATACATATATTGGAAAGATAGGAGTACCTACGACTACGAAATAGTGCACTACCCTCGATGGAATTTATCGACAAGACGTCTTCTCAAACGTTGAGATTCATTTAGGAAATGTCGACGGTTTGACACGCCAGCAAACGTATACGACTTGAAGACGAAACATAGCAATCTAGTACGAACGCCGGAGCGTATTACTGACTGAGGTGGTTTCGCTATGACACCATAAATTTGATCGGTTCTCGAATTGAAATCCGAGTACGTGTATGAATAAGCTTTTGAACGAGCACAATTAGTATATTACGTGATATAGAGTTCAAACTCATAGGCATGGACGAGAGAACCCAGTGGTGGGTACATTTTGGTGGAAAAAACCCTCAACAACGACGACAACCAGTGATTAATTTTTTTTCTAGAGAAATACGACGAATTGTACGGAACAAGGGCGAGAAAAAAAAGCTTTCGAAATCGAAGCAATACAAAGTACCCTTCGCTAACAACTAACGATTGTTTTCCCAACTTTGGCCAGCGTCAAATGACAAAATGGTGACCGCTGTTTTCAAGCATAAAATATTTTAACCGTTGAACCGATTTTTGTATTTCGCTCATTTGTCTTTTCATTAAATACTGAAAAAAAAAAGAAGGCCAAAAAATATACGACGGGGAAAAAAATCCAATCCGCAGCTAGATAAAAACACGGTTTCGTGTTTCGTTTACACCGGTGTTTTTTTCTCATTCCAAAACCTAGAGCCATTTGCGAACACATCCATCGTTACCATTCGCGTACGTGATCTAATTCGACTAACTGCAATTTATTCATTTTTAATACGAGCCGAGGTTTTTTTTTTCTTTCGGTGTTTCGGTAAATTTTAACGTCGAATTCGAATTGGCGTTGATAAAAAATAATTTATTTCGTGACATTTGGATTTTTTTTCCTCCGCACGACGACCTCGGTGCGTTGTTCGGAATTTATTTTCGTTTAACTTTTGTTGTTGTGTGCACGCAGGAAAAAAAAACAACGATAAAACCGTTGTAAATTTATTAGCGTTGTGTTGTTTTTTTTCTCGATTTTTAATTTATTTGGTTGGGCTCGATGCGACGGATTCGTTTATTTCGCGTATTTTGGGGATTTTGCGGAAAACGTTCGCAATTATCTAATTATAAGGAAACCAATCATAGAAAGAAGTACGAGACCAATGTCTCTGGCAACGATTTGGTCTGTTTTGCGAAAATTTCCAGATACTAAATCGTTGTGTAGTCGGATGATGCAACGATGTTGGGATTTGGGAGAGGGAAGGGGGGTTTTCTTCGTTCTGGTAATGTATCGTGTCGTACTTGAACGTTAAATCGTTAAATGGTTTCCGATGCCTGATAAAGGACGGTCAATGGCGTTACGCTTAATAAAGGAAGTCTTTCCATTCGTCATATTTTTCAGGCGGCGATCGAGGTTCGTGAACCTTTTGTGTTTCGCGACAATGGCTCGTGTCAGGGATAATACATAGGTACTTTGTGTATTTTCTAGCAACGCCGAAGCATTTTGTGCGAGGAGTTCTTAGGGTACCGCATCGGTGTGTGGGTTGCTCAACCATACGTAGCGTTTAACGAATTCGGAGATAAGCGTTCTCTGTGGTCTGTCGGATTTCTTCGTCGGTGTAGTCCTCTCTGCTGTTCTTTGGTGAGAATGAGAAAGGGTTGATTGCGAATATGATGAAGGATTTTTGAACTTGTGTATCATGTCTCGAATTGTTAACATATTTCACGATTGAAATGTATTTTTGGAAAAAAAATCTCTTCTTGGAAGGGTTTTAGATGAGCCGGAGGTGATGATTATCCCGTTTTTTGCGTATTTTCTGTAAGTAATTTCGGAACGAGATTGAATTTTTCAACTTTTTATTAACCTTAACAAAGATCAAGTGTGCAAAGCTGTCTCTTTCGAGTTTCTTGGAACGACAGTTTTTGCAAAAAAAGCTGAAAATTTATATTTAAAGCAATAAAATGATTGTTTTTTTTTTTTTTTTTTATAAATAGAACGAAGTCGAAAACAGAAAATTCTTAGTACCAGAGTATCTAACAGGTCGCGAAAGTGGTAAATTTAGAAAAAAAAGTTGCTGAAAAAATGAAAAAATCCTACGCGATTTTTTTTCAATTTCAAAAATTGTTCATTTTTGATAAAAACGAGTAATTTTTTCACTTTTTGTGAAATTGGTAGCACTGTCATGTCAGAGTAAATATTTTCTTCCAATTTGATTTTGTTCTGTAGTAAATTTGATCTTTTTTGGTAATAAAAGGGGGTGGATTTTTTTAGGGAGGGGATTCCGAGTTGTAAAAAATTAAGAATTTTCCAAAAGCAAAAGTTAGATACCACGACTGCACCTCCTAACCATTATGATGCATAATTCAATTCATCTTGATTGTTTTGAAGTACCTTAGGAAACCCCTGAAGTGAAGGACTGCGAAAAAAAAAACTGGTGTCCTCGAGAAAAGCCAAAATTCCCTATTTCCGTAATTTTTTGTTCACTTCAAAAATTGTCTCATTCTACTATTTTTTGACGAAATGGTCACCTTTTGCACTATGTGGAAAGGGAAGGTAGGAATTGTCAAGCTTTCTGCAATTTTTTTTGCCATCAATACAGCATTACTTTCGCCATGTCCGTCCTCGTGTCTCTCATTTAGTCATTTTCTAATTTCAGTTGATTTCTTCACAAAGAAAGTACAGTCAAGAAGACATTTGGAAGACCATGAAAAAATACTGGAATTTATTTTTAAACAAACAAAAAGTCTCCATGGAAATTCCCATTTACATGTACTATTAGAATAGGTAATTCGTGATATTTTTGAGAAACTTACTTATTTGAAAGTAGCAGAATAACAAAGAGAAAAAAATCTTGGAATTGTTTAACGTTGGTTGTCTGATATCTATTTGCAAAAAAATTTGTCGATGCTCGAGTGTCCCACTGCTGAAAACGAATGCTTGATTTCAGTGGATCTAAAATCTCAAATTCATTTATATTTTTGCTGTAAATTGGGACTTTTTTTTGAGCTTTTCTGGAAATATTTTTAGTATTTTTTAAAAATATAAATTGAAGAATTGTTTTATTTTTTCATTTAAATAATATCATTATGGGATTCTTATTTGAATGAAAAAATACCCACTATGGAAATTGGCTCAAAATTTCATCAAAAATTTAATTTTAACAAAAATTAAGCAACCAAAGTAATAAATTATTTCCTAATTTTCAATTTATAGCATGGGTTCGACTTTCTAGAGAAGTGTAAAAAGTCACTTTGGGGACGTGAAGTTTGAAACCGGTTTAGGAGGCAAGGTTGAGGATCCTGACTCTCTCTCAGGACCAGAATTTCGAAAACATTTTTGAATTTCAGTTTTTCAATACGGTTTTTGTCTCCAAAAATTTCTCTTTCGTCTCATTCAGTCGTAAAGAATTTGCACATTTACATTAATAAGACAAAAGATCTCAAAATTAAATTTTCTAAAGCAGAAGATATTATTCTCCCCTTTATATTTTTTCTGGAGTTAATTTTCAGATTGAAAATTGAATCCAGATTATCGTACCTACTACCTAGGTAGCTGGAAGAAGGAAACTGGAGAGTGATGAAATACGTAGTTTAATTTCGAATTTTGTTTTTTGTTGCTAGTTGTACTCGGAATGGTGAAATTTAAACAGATTACTAAATATCATTTATTATTTGTTCAAATTCGACCATCCAAAATACAACCGACCACAAAATTCGAAATGTTTATTTTCATCACTTTCCAGTTTCTCTCTTTCAGTTGGGGGGGGGGGGATACTTCAGACGTGAAAAAGAGTTGAATTTGAACGATTGAAATGATTCAGTATTAGTCGAGATAGTTCAGAATAATTATGTTATGCCGTCAGGAAAATACTATTGTTAGTGAATGAAATTCGATGAAATTTTTCGATTTTTTCTGGGAGTTTCATATATTCTCATAAATTATGAATTTTGTGAAAATTTGGGCAAATTGAAATGAAATTGGCAGAATTGAATTGAAAGTTTTTTGAAAATTTTTATAAAAATTAGTTTATTAGGTGGTGAAATTTATTTTGCTCAATTTGTAGAAGTTTGAGACTTTGAGTGAGCGATTGAAATTGGGAAAACTTTAAGAAAAATTCTATTCCAGCTCGATTCGGTACTTCTAATCCGGATAAAAATGAAAAAATAGCAAAAAAATCTTATCTATGGCGAGTACTGCTGGTGAAAATCACTTTTTTCTACTCCATTCCGTCTGTCCTGGTTTTTTTATGGGTGTATTTTTCCGTTGTGAGGTGACAAATGTTTTTGGAGTTCGAACCTAGAATAATTGGAAGAACATTGCCCAAAAAATCCCAAATATGTCTGCATCCATCAATTTTAATTTTCTTATTTACATACTAAATTATGAAATTATTATTTTTTGATTTCAGGTCATCAATTTTGTTTTCCTGTCTTCTCGTGATTTTGCGGTCGAATACAAAATACACCCAAATATGATTCAGGTAATGCTCATTTAATTGATATAGGTATCATTTACCTACGCATTTATATTGAAATTAAAATTCGAATCATTCGAATGATAGTTTGATTTCATCCAAATCATTTTTACACTGAAACTTTTACGCGGATTAGGTGTTCGATTTGTTCATCATTAAGCCATAAGTTTCTGAGAATTGAAAACGAGCTAATTCGTTAACAAAGTTGGTAAATTTTGGTACATTCGTGGGTGATACGATTACGTACGTAATTAAAGTAAAAGTCGTATCGTCTCTTCAAATCATAAACCTTGATTCGCGAAAAAAAGAGCAAAATTTCTATAAAAACAACCTTTTTAAAACAAATTATACGAAAGCATTGAAAAAGCCAGAGTAAATGAAACAAACCTCGCATAACTTTTTTAATAAACGAAGTTTAAAGTATGAATGTTTCGTTCATAACCGTTCCCCTGCTCACCTTCTCGAGCCACGAAACGAAAACACTCGTACTTGGAAAACTCTAAAAAAAAGTATTATTCCTGCCTAGCTCGCGATTATCGCTACGTTTCTTGGGAGATTTTCGGTAAAAGCTCGGCCTTCGTCCTTTTAATTAATTAAATGAAGGGGAAAATTGGCATCGTGGTATCGCCAGCGGTGCGGCGCGAATTGGTCACGTTGGCGCGAATTTTTCAATAATCGAATTCGAAAATGCGTTATTATTCAAGACGGAAATTCGTTTTACCGCGCGGTAAAATTCTCTCTCGACTTGACAACACTGTTACGAAGAAAACCTTACTTATAGTATAAGATTGGCGCGCGTATGAATTATTCATAACGTATTCGCAATACGCCAAACACCGAGCTCTGGAGTAGTAACTCGGCATATTCATCATTTCGAAGGAGATGAAGGATACAAAAACCAAACATCAAATCGAGGATGTATTTCAAGCGGCCCGCCGTTCCGTAACCGTATTAATATTCAGTCACTGAGCGGACTATTGGTCGCCTGCAGCAAAATTAATGTTCGGCGTGAGCTAAATGATTAGTTGTTTTCGACCAATGCCACCAATCTGAGTGTAGAATTCAATTACATTTTGAAAAAAAAAACGTAAAAACGAAAAAGGGAAAATGGAAAAGGTGAGATTTGTTTTGGTTTGCGTATTTTTTATACGTTTGCCAAAAGGTTGTAGGTTGTGCGGATGTATTCGGGTTGATTTCGAATTGCTAAAGTGATTCTATTGGGAGTACGCGTGGTTTTTTTGCCTTTTTTTTTCACTTTTGTTCGTACACATGTCAGGATCACCGCGTGATAAAGGTATTGTTTTCATATAAAACTTGGAAGTTTATAAGTTTATAATCAAATTGGCGAGTATTACTCGCTTTTATCGTAGAAAAATAGATATTCGTTGCGGTTTCTCGATATTCTTTATGCACGCTTGATGTATACTAACCCTAAGAAGTTCACTGACGTTTCAATTCTTCACGTTGGTTAGCTTCGTATGTACGTAGATTTTCTATCTCTTTTCTGGTGATTTTGGTTTTATTTTTTCTTTCCTTTGGATCGCATCGTGCTATAAAACTTGTTCGAATTCGGTTCAATCGTGCTGTATATTATTTTGTGTAAAGCTAGTCGCAAACGAGATAATGTTAGGAAGAATTTTATGAAATTTCCGACCAGAAGCCCGGAATGGTATCTAATTTAATCGTACCTAAAGGATATTTGAATTTCTGAATTAGGTACGTGAAGGGACTACCGATATGAGATAATGAAATTGTCGACGCATCGATCGCGAATTTCATCAGAATTTAAATTCTCGGTAAGAGTGAGTAGCCGAAAAGTCAAAATTTTCCAATTTTGGAAAGATATCCACGAAAAAGTTGTTTGCTGGAGAGACTAGAAAAATGAGATGAAAAAATTCAAGATCGATTTATACCTTCTGACTGCGCAAAAACTTTCAATTATTTCTATTTCTAAAAATTGTACTTTTCGGTTTATATAGCCCCTAAATAAGCTCTGAAATTGACTTAAATGAATTCTGATTTTTCTTGCAATTTTTTGTGAATTTGAAAAATATTGAATTTTTGGAAATTTCCGTGATCGAAAGATATCAATCAATTTTGACCGGGTTCGTTCCAAAAAACGAAAATTTTGGTTTTTTGACCCACCCTACTATAAGTACATAAGTGTAAATCTGTAGGTAGATTTGTATTTTTTTGTCGAGACGATTTGAGGATTGAAAAAGAGAGTATAACAACTTTTTAATTCTTTTATGTGTTGTTTTCTGTCATTTATTGAAAAACGACATGAGACGATCATTTTACAATCTTCAAAACTATTTTTCAGAATTTTTGACAGAGAAATGTCTTTTTAATTTTTTCAACTTTTCTTGCTAATTTGTGGTGTTGAAAAGGTGGCAATATTGATTTCCAAAAAAAATCTCCAAAAAGCTCTTAAAATATGTACCTACCGGTTGGAAAAAGTTTCAAGTTCCTTTCTATCGTAGTTTTTGAGTTATCCACGTTCGAAATATATACCACATCCAACTTTTTCTCAAAACTTTTGATTATTTACTTAGGCCCGTGCAGAAAAAATCCGGATCTCAGGGGAAAATTAAAGAGCAAAAAAAGGTCTTAAACAATTGGGAGAAGGTCAAAAATTCAAAATTTTGATTTTTGAGTCAACTTGATTCCAGGTATTAAGTATTTAGGGACTAAGTAAACCGAAAAGTACAATTTTTTTGGTTGAAAAATCAGTATTTTACAGTGCATACGAGTCGACTCCGTAGTTGGAGTCAAACTGACTCCAAATTGACTCCGACTTCGGCTTGACTCCGGAGTCAAGCCGGAGTCAAGGAGTCAAACGGAGTCAAGAGTCAAGGTCTGAAATTGACTCCGGAGTCAAGGAGTCAAGGGCAAACGTTGACTCCGGAGTCAAACGGAGTCAAGAGTCAAGGACTGAAATTGACTCCGCAGTCAAGAGTCGAGGTCTGAAATTGACTCCGGAGTCAAGGAGTCAAGGGCAAACGTTGACTCCGGAGTCAAACGGAGTCAAGAGTCAAGGACTGAAATTGACTCCGCAGTCAAGAGTCGAGGTCTGAAATTGACTCCGGAGTCAAACCGGATTTAGGAGTCAACTCTGTATTTTGACTCCGGAGTCAAGCCAGAGTCGGAGTCAATGTGGAGTCAGTTTGACTCCGACTCCTATGTTTTGATCACAATGTTTAGGGCAAGGCATAAGAGTCGGAGTCAAATTGACTCCAAATTGACTCCGACTCCGGCTTGACTCCGGAGTCAAGTCGGAGTCAAGAGTCAAGGTCTGAAATTGACTCCGGAGTCAAGTCGGAGCAAGAGTCAAGAGTCAAGGTCTGAAATCGATTCCGGAGTCAAGTCGGAGTCAGGAGTCAACTTTCTTACTTGACTCCGGAGTCAAGCTGGAGTCGGGAGTCAACTTTTTTGCTGACTCCTATGCCCTGGTATTTTATATGTAGCTTTTTTACTTTCTTTTATCAGGTACACTTCACTTCATCTGATTCGAAAAACGTTATAAAATGGTGAAATTCTCGAAGAATTGTACTTTTTGGTCGACATAGTCACAAAATAATCTCTAAACTTGATTTCATAATTTTCAATTTTTTTTGAAAATTGTATTTTTACTGTTTTTAAGGAACCGATGAATGTTTTTTAGTTCTGAAGGGAAAACGAATAGGTAGGTAAGTTTAATTTTAGTGGGAAGTTTTGGAAGTTTTTTGTCCAACGAAATTTAAAAAACTGCAAACTTAAACAATTGGAACTGATATCATTACAGTTTTCCATCACTGATGTCAGTAAAGTAATAAAAAAACTTCGGTAACACGCAAACAACACATTAGTAACATGTCGGCAACATTTGTATGACGAGTCAGTAACGTGAAAGCAAGTTAAAGCATCAAATTTTTTTGTTTAAATGTTGGTCGCGTGATAAAAAACATGCCAAAAATAGGTTACATGCAGGTAACGTGTTGGCAACACTTGTAACATGTCAGTAACGTAATCGCAGCATATCAAGTTTGAATTTTTTTGACGAAATATCACTAACGTGATAGCAACGTGCTTGTAACTTGATGTTAATATTAGTAACACTAACGCAACTTGCTGGTAACACTGTAGTGACAAGTAAGCAACATTTTTAGTGACATGCTGGTATTGCTGGTGACGCATGACGTTATAACATTACGTCAGTAACTTGATCGTAACATGTTAGTAATGTAATGATATCACGTTTGCAACACGGTAGTGACATGCGAGTAACATGATAGTAACATGTAAATAGAATGTTGAATTTTGAACAAACATTTTCGGTAAAATTCATACCGATACAGATCATAACCCAAATCGTGGTAATAGTAAAAAATATTGGCATTTTTCCAATTTATGTACAGTTTCCATCGAAAAAATTCCGATAGAAGTCATTACACAAAAATAGGTCATTTCTAAAAAAACAAAGAACTCTGAAAAGGGTTTGGCGATTTCATAAACAGACTTAGCCATCTTTACCCACCTACTATAGTTTCTTTCTGCTTTCATTTCGACATCAAAAAAAATCCACCGTAGTATTTTCGCATCAGAATAT
Source organism: Pseudococcus jackbeardsleyi (assembly GCA_038380155.1). Lineage (NCBI taxonomy): Eukaryota > Metazoa > Arthropoda > Insecta > Hemiptera > Pseudococcidae > Pseudococcus > Pseudococcus jackbeardsleyi. Next base: position 49,928,694 of record CM076242.1, read on the forward strand.
TAATTTCCAAACGCCGAAACAGTTTTGTCTTTGTGTGTATAAGAATTTCGCTAAATTATTCGATTTTTTTCTCGTTTAAAAGCTTTTCACTCGGATAACTTTTCGCGATTGAACTCGCTGCATGCGAAACAACGACACTATATAAAATAACATTAACAACAACATCAACAACAACGCCAGCATTACCACCACCGACGACGACAGCGAAAAAAGAGAAAAAGATAGAACGACTGTTCGTATAGTAAAATATGAAAACGTCCATTATTTTCCTCTTTTTTTACTCGTTCGTATTCTAGTTTCTGGGCGAAATTTAATACGGCGCCTGCTGCATGCAAAACGAAAATGAAAAACAAATACGCGAGTTTATTCAAAAGTGGAAAATTAATGTACTGTGTTTGATAATCGTTTTTCATTTGAAGAAGTTAATTTTCGCAAAAACTCTTCTCGCGTAGGCAAACACGACACCGGCGTAAGGGATGTGAGCGACGCGACGTGTAACTCGTGTAACCTACGGTTTTCGACGACACCGACGGACGTGTTCGTGATAATTTTTAAATAAAATTATTCGTTAGAATGTTGCCGGCGTTGAGATAAAATGACGTAGGCGAGTCGTTCTCAATTTCCATTCGATTGAAAATTTCTCCGCGTGCAGGTTTTTCTCTACGTTGGACGAAAAAGCGATCCGATGATTGTTTCGTAGCGCGTTGCAGAAAATGAGGTGATACGACGAGTTTTTCCAAATCGTTAAGGAGAATTTTATTATTGAGAAGGCTTATCTGTACCGGCCGTGACAGAGATGTTAGACGTTGTTTATTTCGCTCCTCCAAATAACTTCTCTAGTGTACTTGATGTTGTGTTATATCGAGTATGAGAGCGTTTTCCAACGATAGCAAAGTTTTTCCATGCGATTTATACGTTCCTATGTAAGAGACGCTAGCAAGTTATCAGTAAATTTATGTAAATTGTTATACGTGTGAAGCGAGATAGTATGAGTATAAAACAAATAAGTCGCAGTTTTTATATTTCTCTACATCTTGGTCGAGACTGATATTAATTTACGAGGTATTGACCTACGGATGTGGGTGTATTTGATCTCGAGGGCGAACATGCTAAAAAGTACAATTTTCAATCGAGTTCTATGCCAAGATTCGTTTCGTTTTTTACGAGTGTATTACGAGAAGGAAAAAATGAATTGTATTTGTTACGTACGTACAGCAGTTGTTGTTTTGTTTTACCGTATACTTGTCATCATTTTTCAAAAAATTTTATCCATTATGGAATAAAGTTGAATTTTGCGGTAGTTTTAATGTGAGATCTAGTCGGTTATTTGTCTGCCGAGCTCTTGATTAAATCACATGTATGGTGATGTAATTTTTTCGTGAAATCTGCAGAAGTTGATGAAAAATGAAAAATTAATTCAGAATTATGTGGGGTTCAGGATAAAATACGTAGTATGGGTTAGAGAATGTCGTAAAAGGTCATAGAATTGTGGAAAAACTAGCTAAAAATAATGCGACATTTTTTAAAAATAAATCTGAAAATTTTTCATAATGTTGCAAAAATTGTCTTAATTTTCTAGGAAAAAAGTCATTGAAAACATCGAAATTAAAATTAAAATTTATTTTAAAATTTGTCAATTTCAGGTTTATTTTTAATTGAAATGTAAAATTTTAAATTATTTTTTTCGAAATTCAAGTACCTAACTTTACCTTGAGATGAGGGGGGGGGGATTTTTAGTTTTTTAGCAAAAAAAAAAAAAGAGATTAGGTGTACTTTTTCAGTCAGAAAAATCCGCAAATGTCTACTTCAGTTGGAAATCTGTGATTTTTCCATCTCTGCTGGTCCTTGGTAGAAGTGTAAAAAATTATCAGAATTGTGTTAAAATAGTTCATGATTTATGACATCAGAGAAAGCGTCTCTTTGATTTATTTCTTTGACAATTCTCAAGAAAGTTAGCTACTTTGTTGATATTTTGATAAACTGTTTTTCATAATTTTAGCAAATTCTCATTTTTTTTAATTTTTTTTTTTTGCAATTTTCGTGAATGTTTCGTAGTTTGTAATTTCAAAAGGGCATTTTTTCTTGCAGTTTAAACAGTTGTTTTAGAGCAAGACGTACAAATTATAAACTCCATTCACACTTTTGAGAATGAAAGAACTCCCCTCCTCCCTTTATAGGCCCACCCAGAAATTAACTAAGGGAGGGGCTGAGAATTTGAGATAGATAGGGGGACGGGAGGGAGACAAATTTTAAATTAGTCATTTTTCAGCGATCTTTCAGTCAAAAATCATCAATTTTTTCTGACGAATTTAAAACTTATTGAAGAATTGGTGATTTTTCACTAAAAAAATTAGTCAAAAATTATCAAATTTTAAAATTAAATGACTGAAGTACTGCCTGAGCGAAGCATGGGCAGATTTTTTGATCAAATACTATTTGAAAAGCAAAAAATGTGCTTTTTTGCATTTTTGCGCAATAAAATAATATTTTTTTGAGGTTGGGAAGGGGGGCTTGAAATTTGAATCATCTGAGCCCACCTTGGGTGCGCCTATGTCCTCCTCCCAAAAAACCAATGTTCTTGAAATTTTGAAAATTTTTAGGATGTTTTCGTATTATAATGTTGCTTCAATTTTTCGAGCTGCAGTAAAAGTCATGAAGGAGAATGTAAAAGAGAAGTTATTCTTTAAGAATTCAAAAATCCAAAAAAAAAAATGGAAAATAGCTAGAATTTTGATAATTTTACTGTCAAAACAGAAAGTTTTCAACATTTTCATATTTTTTGGGAGAATTTGAAGCTAGAAAAAATTGATGATGACGATAAAAGTCTAAAAAATAACAGAAGTGATTTCTATTTCAATTTTTTAAAAACATTTTAGATAATTTTAATGGCATTACCTAGGTACTACATATGATGACTTTTTGTAATTTTTCAAAATTCATTATTTACGTATTGACCATGTCTTCGTGGAGGGGGAGGGAGGAGGAAGTGTCATCTGTCTAAATTATTTGTTTCACACTTTTGTTAACGATCTCTTTGAGTCTTTGTTTCTTTTGATGAGTTGATCAAAAGAGATGTTCCATCCAGTTAAGACAGAGATTTTAAAATACTTTTTGCCCTGATAAATTTCATTTATATTTCATGTTTTCCATTAATTAGGGAAAGGATGTGCGATTTAAAAAGCTTGAAATGTGTTTTATTACACGGAAAAAACAGAAGTTACGAAAATGAATACATTTTACCTCAAAAATAATAAATTTTATCAAAAAAAGAGATAGATTTTATCAAAAAAATTAATAAATTTCACCAAAATAACATATTTTAATTAAAAAATAATAAAATGTATTCAAAAAATAATAACGTGTTTCAATTTAATTCACAAAATAGGTGAAATTTGTTCTAAAAAATAATATTTATTAGGTATCAGAAAAAATGATAAAATTTGTCAAAGAAATGAATATATTTTACCAAAAAGAATAAATTTTATTCAAAAAAATGATAAATTTTACCTATTTTGAAAATTGGGACACGTTATTATTTTTTTGGATAAATTTTCTTATTTTTTTTTCAGTGTAGTAAAACAAATCTAGCAACCATTTGAGGTTTCAGCATGGAATTTGGTACAATGAGATATTAAATTCGAACATTGAATTTCGAGCAGTTTTATGATTGATTATTTGTAATATTTTGAGAATGTGTGGCGAAAAAAATCGCCTTTCTGCTCAACAGTCTTTCATTTCGATTTCCAAGGATACTACATAAAAAAATACTGTGCATCGTGCTGGGAATAATTATTTTTATGATTAGAAAAATCTCGATCAATTCTATTTAAAAATTGACATACTGTATATACTTCTCTAATAAATTTTTTACATTTCGAATAGAAAATATAAGGATTCCTTATTCATAAATTGGTAAAAATGATTAAAAATCATTGAAAAACGGTCAGAATTGCATCGCAGCAATAAAATCAGGAAACGAACATTGGAAAAAATTGCTGAAAAATCGGTGAAATTTTTTGAAAAACTTGTGAATTTTTTCGAAATATCAGAAAAAATGTACTAAAAATCAAAGAATTTCGCTGATTTTTCTTTTGCTTCGTGTCTGATTTTTTTCAGTGACTTATTCTCACTATTTTGAAACGTTACTAGCCAATCAAATCAGATGTTTGTTTGCCCACAAAAATTTTTTCAAGAATTCTCTATGTAGTTTTCGCCAGTTTCCAAGTTCAGATAAATACTCACGTTTTGCAAAAATGAAAAAATCGAATTCTACAAAAATTGAAATTATATCAGAGAAAATTTCTAACCACTAAAACTTTTTTCAAATTCTATACAGGAAAAGAGCTCAAAAAAGATAACACAGGTCGACAAAAAAAAAAAAATGTTCCGTTTCTGGGTTCTCATGCCAAAATTCTGTTTCTAGACATCAAAATACATCACCTTGCGGAATCCTGGCTTCCAAAGTTTGCTTTGGGGGGTGGGGGGCCCAAAAAACTGATTTTTCGAGGGCAAAAAGCCTGAGAATTACAAAAAAATTTGAAAAAAAATTTTTTTGGACCAATCTTATAGAAAATTTGACGGCGAATCCAATGCCGCAAACCGCAGACCTCCATCTCTTTTAGAAAAAAAGTTACAGCTCATTCTTTCCAAAATTTTGTGAAAAAATCGTATTTTTTGGGGTATTTTTCGAAAAAAAGTGAAATTTGAGAGAAAAGTAAGGGCTTTAAGGCCATACTGACCATAATGAGAGTTGTAGAAAATTTCACGGCGAATCGAATGCCGCAAACCGCGAACCTCTATCTCTTTTAGAAAAAAAGTTACAGCTCATTCTTTCCAAAATTCTGTGATAAAAATCACATGTTTGTGCCTTTCTCATGAAAAAATGAAATGAGATTTTTTCACAGAATTTTGGAAAGAATGAGCTGTAACTTTTTTTCTAAAAGAGATAAAGGTTCGCGGTTTGCGGCATTCGATTCGCCGTAAAATTTTCTACAACTCTCATTATGGTCAGTATGGCCTTAAAGCCCTTACTTTTCTCTCAAATTTCACTTTTTTGCGAAAAATACCCCAAAAAATACGATTTTTTCACAAAATTTTGGAAAGAATGAGCTGTAACTTTTTTTCTAAAAGAGATGGAGGTCTGCGGTTTGCGGCATTGGATTCGCCGTCAAATTTTCTATAAGATTGGTCCAAAAAAAATTTTTTTCAAATTTTTTTGTAATTCTCAGGCTTATTGCCCTCGAAAAATCAGTTTTTTGGGCCCCCCACCCCCCAAAGCAAACTTTGGTCAAAAAAAATATTTTTTCGTTCATTAGTTACATAAAAGTGACCCAAATTTCACAAGTAGGACCCAGAAACAAAAATCGTGTCGACCGGTGTAATGAGTATTTCCTGCTGATAAATCTTCTCAACACGAAATCTTCATTCAATTCATCTCAATTTAAAGTGAAATTTTACGATCGTTGTACAATCAATTCGTTATTTATAAACCTATTAAGCATTCTTTTTCAATCGGAAGTCGTAAAAATTGCCTGTTTATAAAAGAGGAACTTAGTATTTCACCTAAAGCTATTGTACTTCTCGAGACTACGAAAGGAAAAACCACACGAGACGTAAAAAATTCTTATTATTCATCTTATTTTTACATTTTTCATTGTGTTGATGCCTGAAAGTAGGTGAAAAAAACATGTTGATGTCAACATTGAAAACAACCATAGAGCAAATATAATATCCAACGGAGGCGTAAAATTAAACGCTAACAAATGACGTAAACTTTGTATTCGTTGTTTGGCGTAAATAAATGAAACATTTGCATAAACATTTAACATAGGTACGTCTGCGTATGCTACGGCGATTCGCGAAACGGTCCGCAGTTATTAAAAGAGAGGAAATTTACAAGGTTTTGAGGTCAGTGGTATACGAAGGTGGTGGCAGGAATGGGGCAAGTGCGATTTTCGTTATTATTGGTAATTAGTCGCGTTGGGAAATCGACAGAAATTAAATTGCCGCCGCGTCGCTCGTCGAGCTCGTGGGTAAATATTGAAATACCGGTTGGGCTTTGTGATTTGTCTTTTTCACATGCTACGGACAGAAATTTATTACCTTTGTAGATATGAGGTTTAAATGGGCACCCGGTGCAAATACGTTCGGTCAAGCTCTATATACCAACCCTGGTTAATTTTTACGCCAAAAAATACCTAAATATTTTGGTTCGATAGATAAACACTTTTGGCGGAAATGAAAGGCGATTAGATGAATGAGTTATCCAGCTACGTTTTGGAAATGGGAAAAACCAAAAATTCGTATTCGATGGGAACAAAAGATGGTATACCTTTGGCACACGTAGGTATGAGCTATTTAGCCAGATCATCGTGCATGAGCCGGATGAATCGTTGTAAGTACCTAGTTGTACGTGTGATTCCGCAGATTCGAGAACTTATTAAGGTTTCGAACTGAAAATGCAACGCAACTCGGCGCCAACAATAGTAAATTATAATTTAGCCTTCGCGTCAACTTTAAAACTCGCTAGCGTACGCCATTCATCTGTATAACGGGCGCGCATCGCGCCAGCAAATCAACTAAATAATTAGAAAACTTTAAACTAACGAAGGCCCTCCCTGAGAATAAAATTACCATAACAATTACCACCAGCTATTTTCATTTACATGATATTTAATTAAATAACAAGAAAGGTGTAGACATGTTTGTGTTACGCGCTGCTTCAGCAGCTTTCCGCGTCGTGTATTCTTGAAACTGGAACGAAATGAATTCATCTACTTGCATACGGGGTTATTTCTTAATCTGTACATTAATAAAGGACAAAGTCTTACGCCTCTTAACTTGATGCTTGTGTTTCATGCAAGAAGTTTTAGATATAAGGTGTTCCATGTACGTATGTTCTTATTCGCGATGTTGAGGTAGGAAACTGGGGCAGGGATTAACTCATTTTTAAATGCGAAATTTTACCAGTGAACTTTGAATACCTGTTCTGCATATGAATAATGATGAACAGAATCGAGTCATTCTCGAGTAGGTTGGGTATCTGTAGTTGAATTCGATGTTTTCTATTTATAAAGTTGTTTTTGGGAAATTGGGTGAAGGTACAGTTGACCCAATTTTAGTACTTATGAATTTTAAGACACAGAAATGGGTTAGATCTTGGTAAAATTTATTTGGAATTTTTTGCATTGCTGAAAATTATTCGTTTGGAAGCGTTTGGAATTTTTTTTGATTCAAGAATGTGTTAAAAATAAGGATTTTTTTTGGAAAACGATGAAAAAAATTAAATGATAATTTTGCATAAAATAAAATTTTGACTTGCTATAAAAAACCAGGTTAAATTTCAATAATTGAAAAATGAGATTCTATGGAAATTTATAATTTTGTGGTGATATTGAAAAGGTTCGCAAACGAGATTCATATTATTGTTGACGGAGGACAAATTTTTCAATAAAACTAGAAATATTCTCCAAATAATTTTATTTTTGGTATAGAGGGTACTTCAAGTATTTTCTCCGTAGGTATACCAATTTTCAGCTCAATTCAGCGATTTTTGGATGAGTTAAGGTTATTGTAGTTTTTACCATTTTACAGATGAAAAAATACTTACAACCTGGAAACATAATGTTATCCCACCCATTTTATTTAGTTTTCCAACCAAAATTCCAAAAAAAAAAAAAAAAAAAAGGAAAATTTTAGGTGAACTGGCATTTTTGGTTGGTAACACTGATTTTAGCCAATGAAGGTATTTCAACTGTTCTCTCTAAATCTGAATCAGTCAAAAAACTGAAAATTCGCTGATTAAACAGCGAAATGTGTGCAACTGTTAACCAGTGAAATTTGACTGTCAATCAGTAAAAAATTCCTGATTCAAGTAGTGAATTTTCATTTTTGAATCAGTAATTTTTTTTCAACTACTGAAATGAATCAGTAAAAATTTGAATTTACTAATTCAATCAGTGAATAATTTCTGATTCAATCAGTGATTAATTACTGATTCAATCAGTAAATTAAAATGTTTACTGATTCGATCAGTAAATTATAATTTTTACCGATTCAAAAATAAAAATTCACTGATTAAATCGGTAAAATTTTCACTGATTTCTTCAGTTGCACACTTTTGTCTTATTAATCAGTGAATTTTAAATGATTAAAATTTAAAGAGTATTCAATTTTGAGCCAAAACAAAAATAAATTGAAAGTACATAAACTATAAAGGAAACCCTTACCCAAAATTTCTAGTATTCTCTCTTAATTTGAATCAGTCAAAAATGCCTAAATTGACCGATGAAATGGAGAAGATCAAGTCACTGATAATCAGTCAAATTCCACTGTTTTTCCGTTTAATCAGCGTCATTTTACTGCCAATCAGTGAAAAATTACAGATTCAAGTAGTGAATTTTGATTGTTGAATCAGTGAAAATTAGTTGACTGATTGAAATCAGTAAAAATTTACTGATTCAAATCAGTGAATTTTCATTATTGAATCATGCAGTAGAAAGAAAATTTCACTGATTGAATCAGTAATTAATTAATTAACGGTTGAATCAGTGAAATTTTATTTTTACCGATTCAGTAATGAAAATTCACTGATTGAATCGTAATTTTTTTTTTCTGATTCCTGAATCAGCCATTTTCGACTGATTCAAATTAAGAGAGTTTAAGTTCGTTTTTCGAACTTTGGAATTTTTTAAAATTTCAGAATTACCTTATGGCCTTGCAAAATGAGAAAAATCTAAAATTTAATACAAGAGTATCTCATTTTTGAATTCTCGTAGCAATTGAAAGTGCTTTAAAGACGCTTCGAAGCATACAGAAAATTTTGGAATTTTTCAGCACTGAAGAAAAAGCCATGAAAATTGTCCATATAGATTAAAGCGCCTAAAAATCACGAATTACCATGTATTGGCGACCTCTTTGATCGATTCAAACGGAATTTTACGTTCGAGTTTGAATCCATTTCCCTTTCTAGGAAAATTTTCTGCAAAAAATATAGATTTTAAATCAAAGAAAAGAAAGTTTGAAAATTTTGATGTTCGGATTACTTTGTCAAATTTAAATACTGGAGTACTAAAAAAAAAAAAATCGAATTTTACCGGATTTGCTTTTGTTTCGTTAAAACATAAATTTTTTCCAACAAAAAAAAAATCGTTTTTCTCTGTTTAAGCAGATTTACACAAACAGTCTCCAAATTTGATTGATTTCTTTTTTAAAATTATTAACGTGAATTTTCAAAGGGCTTGTTGTGAAAAAAAAAATGGCGTAGTGCTTTTGGCTCTGCTCGTAATATTATTTCAAAGAGAATAAGGGTCATAAAATTTTCAAAATTACCACTTGGCTAGTAAGTGGCGAAAGATGCACGTTGGTTTTGAAGGCAGACAAACTACTCAAATGTTTAGGGTGATGATCATATGTATTTATGTTATGGAATTGGCATTTCCATCGGTTCCCATTTCTTCTTATGAAGAATCCTTTCGGTTTATCCCCAGTTTCTGAGAAATTATTAATACCAGAAATGCACGAGAAGTACATGCAAAGAGAATACATTAGTGAATATTAAGAGTTCTTGATTTAGTGCGAACCTTGAAAATATTAATGTTGATTAAATTTTTTGTGAGGGTAAATTTTTTGACGAGGACGAAGAAAGAGGACTATTTGACTGAAAATCTCGAAAAGGCGTTGTAAATGTAATGAAAAATTTTAGAATTTTTGATGGAAAATTGTTTCAAACCTCTTGTCGGTTATTCCAATTACATTTATGTTTAAAATGTTAGAATTTAGTAAATGTTGAAAAAAATGTCGTACTTATCTGTACAAAAATTGTAGATAATCATTACAAATGTTTTAAAATTTTTTGAAAATGATACATAATTAAATTTGTAGGTAAAATTGTTCAAATTTTAAATGAAGTCGTGTAAAAATAGCGTTCCTAACGTGCAGTGCGCGATAGACAATGGTCAACGAGAAACGTGTTAATAGAATTGCCTATCGAATTCGCCGTAAATACCAAAGCATGCAGTTGATACATTTACGGCGAATTGGTTAGGCAATTTTATTAACACCATTGTAAAAGTGTATCAAAATTGATAATAGAATGTTTTTTTTTAGCATTTCGATAAATGTTTTCTCCATTTTGAGTAATTTTATATAATTTCGACATTTTTCTCCTATTTTTTTTTCGTGTTTTTATGCAAATTTTTATCGAGCGATTTTTATTACATTTTGAACAATGTTTGTTTTTTGAACAATTTTAATAATATTTTTACAAATTTCTATCACGTTTTGAATATTTTTGTAGTTTTATGGCATTTGCTTGCTCATGAAGAGAGGCGGATTGGAAATTTAAAATACGTATGATCGATCGTGTTTGGCATAAAGAAGTAGGGTTTTGGCATCAAGGGTTTCCTTTGGAAACTCGAAAGAGGACTCCAGAAGAGGAAGTTTTAATAATTTTTTTGTGCCTGGTATTGAAGATAGTTTTTTTTTTTTCATTATCAAAAATTAGATTCTGATATTATTATTTTTCTTAAAAAGCATAAAAATGGATTCGAAGAGTAAAAAAGGTGTCCAATATGTCCTAAAAGTGTTGAAAGTGTTGAAAGGTTCAAAAATTGATCAAGTGGTGCTGGAAATCTAGAATATAGGTACTAAAAAAATCCCGAATTTTTCATCAAAAAAATCATTTTTAAAAATTAAGTCAAGTTTCCTTTAAGAGGAAATGTTGGTAACGTGGTTATGTTTTTTCCTGTCAATCCTGACTTTCTTATGTTAAGTTAATTTCATAAATATAGTTGTTTTTAAAAATCAGCTTTTAGATCTCTTGATATTTTACATGTCGTTTTACCTTTCTGATATCAAGTCAATTTTTAGCTTCTGACTTTCTCATACATATTTATTCAGCTAATTTCAAAAAGTTCATGTTTAAAAGTAGAAGTTAACTTCTTGATACCAGGTTAATTTTGAAAGTATGAAAATTTATGTTTTTAGAATTTCTGATATTTTTCCTGTCATTCTGACTTTCTGATATTAAATTAAATATCTAAAATAGCGTTGAATAAATACCTATCGATCTATAACTTTCTAACATCAAGTTAATTTCGAAAAAATTATAATTTTTTATTTTTGAAAGTCAGCGTCTTAAAAAATAGCGTGGCTCAAAATAGAATATTGAAAATTTCGGAATGACCCTTCCCCCCACCCCAGAAGAAAAAAATATATCCATGTTAAAATAGTTTAGAGGGTAAATTTTAGGTGGATCATTTGTGCTTCGTTTGTGCTTCCAATGATCTAGGAGACCTGAAAAAATCAGGAAATATTATTGAAAAACAGTGACAACAGTGTCCTGATTTTTAACATGCATTAATGAATTTTTTCATAAAATTTGAGCGCAGGCTTTGTATTCGAAACTCATAATTTGAATATTTCAGAGAGTGTTACGGTGATGCGGAAAAGAAGGAGGGAGGGGGAATGTAAATATCTCGTTGAAAATCTTGCAAAAATTCTTTAACGTCTGCGAAAAGTTTTGCTTTTCGTTTGGAAAAGTTTATTGGACACTTCAAAATTTTGAAAAATTTGCTCCAATCTTCACTAGTTTTTTGATTTAAATTTTTGATTGTTTATTTCGGAAAAAGTTGAAGGATACCATTTTTTTTTTTTTAGACAATCCCATTCACATATTTTTATTTTTTTTTTTCTGGAGTTATTGGTCTTAGGATGTTTGAAATGAATTTTTTAATAATCTTGACTATTTTCACGACATTAATAATTATATTAAGAAGTCAACGTATTTTATAACATTTTGAACGGATTTTCAAAGGTTGTAACCTTTTTATAATATTGAAAAGGATCTTGATTTTGAAAAATTTCTGTGGGAACAATTGTAGGTTCTTACGTAGGTAATCCATAAAATTTGATAACCTGAATAATACATATTTAGCATTTTTTTTCTCTCTACAAAGAAACAGAATACTATCAAAGAGCACGTAAAACCTTCGATGCATTATTATAGTCATTTCGATGTTCGTGATAAATGAATATGAATTCATACCCAACGAAATAAAAAATTGGACGAAAATGGTATTTTCCTGGGCAATTACCGGTCTAAGAAACCTGCGGAGATTGCACGTGTCGAGTTAACCGAATCGCCTCGAACTTTCTGGGATGTTCGGAAACATCGACAGCAATTATCGAACTATCTGTTTATAAGGTCATTTCCATACCCTTTGATTGTTTCATTTCGGTATCACGAGAGCTTAAAGGGTGAAAATGCGAAACAGTTTAAGAACTGTTTTACGAAGATAAATATGCCTCGGGTGTTACTTAATAAGACTACCATTAATCACCATGACAACCTCAAATTGGACTTCTCTTTACACAGGCTAACTCGTCAATTCTGGCGAAAGGACTTTTAACTGGCCATAGTCGTACGTGATGCGTGCCTTACTCCGCTGCAGGCGATAAACTTGCACGAATTGCGCGCTGTACTGCCGCTCGATGGTGGTGTCTCTTCGCTTATACGTTACCGAGGATGCCGGTGTGTGTATACGAGAACCGAACACAGTTTAGCTTTAATTCCCTGGGTAACTTTATCCTTCGGTTGTGATTCCGAAAGCGATTTAGAAGTAATAAATAACATTAACTCCTACCAACGTCATTTTCGTTATCAGTTTCCTTTAATCCTATTATAGCGGATAAAACTTCTTTTTTCGTTCTTCTGGTTGGCGCTCTCTGGCTTTTTTCCCCGACGCTCGTCATAATTTTCCGCCGCCTTGCGGTACCCTTCGACTTCGCCCCCGAGTCGCGTCTTACGGCAGCAGCTTTTTCGCACGTTTTCTCTCATTAAAATTATAGAAGCGAAGTTTCGCGTTTCCATTAAACTTGTCTCGCGTCTCGATGACACGGAATCTGTCACTTTTCAAAGTTTAGGATAATTTTACATTTACGCCGAAACGAAAATGAAAAAATAGCCAACTTTGAGCTTGTATTCAGTGCTCACAGCCTGTTTTTTCCATAATTAATATTAAAACCTCGTACAAGTTGAAAGAAATCAGTTCGGTATACCGTATACGAATCCGTGACTCGGGGGAAACAAAATGTCAAATAATTAAGAAAATTACTCCAGGTAATTTCACGTTTTACAAGATAAACTTTCAACAATGTAAATCTTTTTTTATGCCGAGCGTCGAACGAGACCGTTCTACGATGTGAAAAATCTTCTTAACGTATAAAAATACCCCGCAGATATTCACGGTAATCGCGTGTAACAAACTTCTTCCTATACAACTTTTCTCAAATATTTTATTAAAAATATCTTTTTCGAAAAAACTTACAATAAAAATATTTCTCGGTGAAAAAAATAATAAATAAAAGATGGAGCGAGAATTTCCTAAACTTGGCTTCTTCGTCGTGAGATTTAGCCTACGCGAAAAAAATTTTCCCGTCGATATTTATGCATCGCAACGAACACGTTCACTTTGTCGATTAAATTCGAACTCGAACGCTCGACATATTGGTTGCATCGAGTCAAAGTTGAGCCTTTTCAACGACTAACGAGCAAGGAAGATGTTGAAATGTCACCTTTTTTTTTACTACGAAGAGATAATTTTCATATGAGAAATGAATTATTACGATGGCCATATTTTCTGACATTTTTCACAATACCATTAAAGGCGAAATTTTTCGCATAAGAGTTATACAAATTCGCGTCTCGGACGTTGATAAAGTAATTTTTTCTTCGTTTGGAATACGTATGTGACGAATGGAAGCAGTGACGTGAAGAAGGATTTTTCATCTAGTAAAAATTTCCATTAAAAATCATTCGAGAATGCAACTTTTTCTCCTTTTTGAATTGAAAAAAATCAATTTTTTCGAATTACAAATAATTTTTTATACCGGTTATATGTGAGCCTGGATGTAGGAACCTTTCTCTCATTCATAAATATCAGTGAAAATGATCGAATATCACTGAAAAATAGTCAAAATTGCAGTACAGGAGAAAATCAGTGAAAATTTTTTTTACTGAAAACGAATCAGGGAGAAAAATCACTGAAAAAATATGAAAATTCACTGAAAAATCAGTAAAATTTTTAAACTCTGCTGAAAAAGTAGTGAAAATCTTTGAAAAATCTGTGAATTTCGCTGATTTTTCCTGTGCTGCAATTTCGATTGTTCATCGCATTGACTTTTCACTGATTCAGAATGAGAGAGCACTCTTAAAGGTCAAAGACTGGTTTTTGAGTGGAAGTACTTTCTTGATTCTACTTCTCCTGAAAGGCTCAGAATTAGTGTCAGCTCAGAAATCAATTTTTTGACCTCAAAGGGTATTTTCTACATCCTCTTTTACTTTATATTGATATTGATCAAATAAAATCGAAGTGAATTGTCGACAAAGTGATGGAAAAATTATAAAAATCAGTTTTATCAAAAATTATTTTCCAATTTTCTCAAAAAATATTTCTCACACTACCCAGATAGAGCACATCTCTCAAAAATTTAAGGAGAGAGTTACAGTTGCACGATCTCCTGTGTAAATAGCGCAAACCATTGCTATCGTCACCATTTTTACCTATCAAAATCTATTCATCAGGTTTTTCAGGAAGAATTTCTGAAGCCCCGCCCACACCGAGGGGAACACAAAAAATAATATCAGCATAAAAAAACGTAAATTTAGTACAAATTGATTGCCCCCGCTCTCATCCCCGCACCAAGTATGAGCGTGGCACCACTTTTGACGCTACGCCCACCATATTCAAGGGAAGGGAGTGAGCACAAAGGAGTGAAAACCAAAAAAATCTATTGGCTCCAGCCTCGCCCTTTCCCTTGAATGGGTGGAGCTTCTGAAATTACCTGCTGCAGTGTAAGGAGCAGTGGCGTACCATGCGTTTTTTGGGTGGGTGATGAAAGCCAGTCAGTCAAGTTGAAGAATTCATTGAAAAGGACAAAAATGAATGATTTTTATTATAAGTTACTAAATATCGAACTTCTTACCTAAATTTTTTTTTAAATTTAAAATTTTTTATTTTGCAATACTGATGGGACTAAGGAATTGAAATATTTTGGATTTCATTAATTTTATATTCAACTCTATATTGACTCTACAAAAATGTTAGAGAATTTGACTAAAAAATAGAACACAAATACTGACATTCTCGTTTTTTTTTCTTTCTTTTCTGTGCTACATAACAAAAAGTGATGAGGAAGAATTGATTTACCAAAAAAATCTCTTGCGGAAAAATGTTGAAAAATTTTAAAGGATGAGACCTTCATAATGAAATCGATCATCGGTCTCCAATAAGTCAAATTTTTCACCTTGGGTGTTCGGAGAAGTTTTTAATTCATTTTGAAAGTTTGTGGAGTCTAAAATTATGAAAAAAAAAAATGAAGAAGTAGAATTTTGGATCGAAGGATAATTTCTTCACAGAAGGTAAGTAAGGTCACATGGGGGGGGGGGTGCATGTGACTTTAGGGGGATGGATCATCTGTAAAATGAATCAAATAAATTTTCAATGTACCTATGAGACAATGGCAGACTTTTTTTGAAGTTCGCGGTGTGATACTGTAAAAAAGCAGAAATTTGTGACTGTGTATAATTCATTTACCTACATTGTTTTTTTAATATGTTTTTGGTCCGTTTTTTTTTTTCAAAATATACTTCACGTCCTCACTGCATTTTTGCCCATTACAAATTTAATCTTCAACTTTGGGACTTCGGGTTGGTTTCTTCTTAATTTTAGACTTCGAAGAATAAATTTTTGGAAAAATTGAAAATCAAAATTTCAGCTCTGAACACAAAGAACCAAGAACCAAAAGGAACCAAAAATTTAAATAATGAGAATAAGAATGAAATATTTTGAGGAACAAGAATGGAAACGAAATTTTAGAGTGAAAATAAAGCGAAAAACCAAAGAACCAGAAGTTTTAAAAACGAAAACAGAACCAGAACCAAAAATTCATCGTCTTGCAGCCCTGCTTTTAAGCTTTTTTTTTTTGAAAGTTTTTCTCTCTGATTTTGCTTTTATACTTCTTTAAAAATCGAAGCTATTTCTCAAAATCCAAATCTATTTTTACTCTGAGCTTTAAATTTTCTCCTCGACCATATGAAAACCTTATAGGAAACTTGTCTCCCCTGAATACTTTATCTTAGTTTTAAAAATTTTTAATATTTTCAAAAAATTTTCATTTTTTATAAAATTAAATTTTCTAGGAAACCCAAAAATCCTGCTAAAAATCACAGTGCCTGGTGGGATAAAAATTGAAGTTTATAAACTGATCGTTCAATAGAAGACGATTTACTCCTGCACTGAAAAAACAAATAATAAATTTTATCTTAAAAAAATAATAGCGCGTCCCAATTCATAAAATTTGGTAAAATCTATTCTAAAAATAATAATATTAATCCGATATTTGATAAAATTTATTGCATAAAAATAAAATTTATCATAATAGATTGATAAATTTTTACTATTTAGAGCATTTTCGTGGAATTGAGACGCGTTATTATATTTGCTGATAAAATTTATCCATTTTCATGACACTTTTTATTTTATTTTTTTTTGAGTGTGGAAATTGAGTTCAGAAAAATGTATTTAAAGATGTTACTCCCCCAGAACAATTTATTTCGCCCCCAAACTTCAAAATTGGAAATTTTTACAAAAAATTTTCAATTTTCAGAATTTTACTCGTCATAAGCAGATTTTAGCAAAATCTAATGCTTCTATCTCATTCTACATTATATTTTATTGAAAAATTCGCAAATAGCTATCACAATTTTTCCAGCAAGACTGAACCCTCAGATAACCTTCAAGTCACCCTTTTCCTACCACCAAAAAACCCTATACTAGAGAAAAAAATTGAGAATTTTTTTTTTGGACATTTTGCCAATTATCAATCATCTAAACCGTTTGGTAAAACCGACATACAATGAAATATAGGCTCGGGATGTTTTTCTATTTCGCTCGATTCGCGCAATAAATATTATCGTATCGATACATGCATGCTGAAATTTAGGTAAAATTTTTATATATTTTTTTTTTCTTGGCAAACATATCGTATTATGTCGAGAAAAAGTGCAATAAACCATATTCTTTGGAATAAGCTTCTATACGAGTATTTTAAACAAGCAGCAGGCTACAAAACCAGTACACAGTACATATCGTATCAATAATACGTAGATACGATAATAACCAAGAACTATATCGAATTGCAGTATTTCTTTTCCACTAGAGCGTACATATAGTCTCGTATAGTCGTACATATAGATAAACTAGGTACTACCTACGACTATACTAGAGACAGATACGAGTATGTAATGTACGTACGTGTAAAGCTACAAGGGTATGTAGCGCGGTATATGCAATTGAAGAAACACGAAATAAAACACTTGGATTATTTCGAACATGTTTGGCGTAGAGTGGCGAATAAGATATAAGAAATACGTTTTGTAACTTTATAATGCACGTATTTTTTCGCGTTTCCATCTCGTATCCTGTACAGTTTAAAGCTTTTAATGCATTCTGCAAGTTATCATACGGAGCTGGAGGTAGAATGTAGATTTCCTATTCTATTACGCCATTTGGCGCGTATTAAACAGCTGAGATGGTATTGTTTTCGCGTTTTATAATTCCTCCGCATGTAAAACGACGGTGGCTCAGCGTGGAGATGACTTTCGTACTTATTTTCAGTAGCCTGACAAGATATTCATTGTGGAGGAAGGGATAGAACCATGGAATATAAAGTATAGGTATATTTTCACCGTGCTCACTCAATTATCAATTTGATTTTGGATTTAGGAACCACTCAGTGGTGTCAAAAAATTGGTTTATGAGTTGAATCTGATTTTGAAACTTCAATAAGGTGGTATTCAAAAAATTATTTTGAAAATTTGATCGAAATAATTGGGAGAAAATATGTCAGCTTAGGAAATGGGCATGGAGACCATCCTTTGGGGTAAAAAATTATTTTTTTGGAACGAGAGGAATTCAAATAGAGTAAGAAATGAAAATTTCTGATTTTTGATAGATTCCTTGCTAAAAACAAATCGTTTTTTTTTTTGTTTTTTTCTAAAAGAAAGGGTCATTTCCATTCATTTCCATTTGAAAAATTTTCAGGTTTGGTGGCGATTTTATTGGTGGGGGGGGGGGGGGGACTGATAGTACATTTCTTTTGACAGAAAGAGGTTAGATTGACGATTGAAAATTAAGTAGATAGATAATTGACATTTTCCTGAAAGTGTTCTTAATTAATTTTTCATTGGTAGGAATAAAGATTTCATAAAATGTATTTAAAATATTCTAAAATTACCTATTTATATCTGCCACAGACCCATTAAAATTGATGAAAATCAATAAATTGCTTATTTGAAATCTAGTTTTAATAATTAAATTAGAAAAAATTGTCATTTACTTGGCATAAATGCCTTTAAAATCGGAAAAGTAATTGACAGATGAGATTTATGGTATATTTTCTGAATTTGTATTA
Organism: Pseudococcus jackbeardsleyi; assembly: GCA_038380155.1. NCBI lineage: Eukaryota > Metazoa > Arthropoda > Insecta > Hemiptera > Pseudococcidae > Pseudococcus > Pseudococcus jackbeardsleyi. The sequence continues at coordinate 49,947,168 of CM076242.1, forward strand.
TTTTTGTTTTGGCATCTGTTGTTTGCTTAAACACAATAAGTATTTTTATCACGATTCTGATTTTTTTCTTGGTATGGTACCGATAGATATGAAAACCCGCAAATTTCTTTTTCACTAGGCGACTAGCACCCTTTGAAATGTAAATTTGGATACCCATATCATTTTGAAACTCGACTTTACATTTTTCAACCCTTTCCCTTCTCGAAGGCCTTGGTGCAAAAATATTAAACTTGCGGTTTTAGCATCAAAAATGACATAAATTCCATTCTGAAAAATTTCAATTTAACCTCATAAAACTATTTCCCGCCCTAATTGCCTGCTGAGCCTACTGACGTGAGCTCTGGTGCTTTCATTTCGGATCAACACAAAAAATGGTTTTATTTTATGGGCCATGGGCCCTATGAGACCTTTAATAACCTGTTTTTTCCACCAGTTGATTGGATTGGGCCCTACTTGGCAACGTCGCTCTGTTATGGTCAAGTGGAAAAACAGGTTTTGGGCGTAGCGTGTCCGCTCTCACTTTTAATGTCAACCTGGAGTTTTAGACTAATTTCGGTTGTGTCGTTTCCTGTCGTTTCTTGAAAAAGCGAAAGAAAATTATTTCAGGATCCAAAGGGGGAAAATCACCCTTCCGCTGGGAAAACAAACATTGCTGTAATTGACCAAAATTTGAAAAAGAAAACTTTCAAAAATATTTGTCTCGATGAGAGGAATTCAAAATGGTGTCGTTGGGTGTCGCAATCAAGACTTTTTTCGGAGTTGTGAGCGCGAAATCCAAAGTCAGAAATTAGAGGAAAATCTTCCCCCCCCTCCCCCGGAAAAGTAAAAATCGCCAGAATTGAACAAAAATCAATTTTGAATATGTGGTTGGATTCGTCTAGACGGGACGAATTCAACAGTGCATTCGTTTTTGCGATTAGAACTTTTTTCGCCCGGAATCCGGAGCTTGGACCCTAGAATTTGGAAATTGGAAACAGGACTATTTTCGTCGAATTTAGCGCGAAACTGAAGTTGAGAGAAAAACCTTCGGGATCTTAGTTGTCGTCTCCTGTCATTTATAGAAAAATGACCGATAACAAAAATTTTGGGATCCATGTCGTTTCCTGAAAAAAAAAAAAAAAAAAACAGCTCGAAGCGAGCATTCTCCAGTCTTCAAAATTGACGTTTTCTGTCGTTTCATTAAAAAACGACATAAAATTATTTCAGGATCCAAAGAGGGTTATCCCCCTCTCACTGGAAAAACAAAAATTGCTGGAATTGACCAAAAATCAAAAGCGAATGCACAAAAATATTTTTCTCGATGTGAGGAATTCAATGGTGCCGTCGGTTTTGCGATTTAGACGTCTTTTTTCTGTGTTTTCACAGAGTAATTCGAAGTCAGTGATTGGAGGAAAATCCCCTACCTTACCGAAAAGTTACTTAGAATATTGCAAAAAAAAAAAAAAAAGATGCCGAGTTAAATCCAATGTACCTACACTTGAATTGTAAAATTCAAGTGGATATTTTGAACAGATAAAAAAAATGAAAATTGTTCAAAATCATGAAAGTATCCTTCAAAGTACTCCAAACTATCATGAAATTTAATAAAAATGTTGTGAAAACTTATGATTTTTTTAGAATCATTCTATTTTGGTACATAAAAATATAATATTTTTTAGTTAAAGATTTTTTCATTCTGAATAGGAAAGGAATTTTTGTATTTAATTGTACCCCTTTAATTCTTCCTTATTATTTCATTTCAAAACAATTTTTCTACATTCTCGAATGATTTAAATTTTTTTCCAATGCTGTTTTTTTTAACAGCATTGCAGGTACATATAATAATTTTCCATCAATGTTTATGGTATTTTCAACTGTTCCAGTGTAATTTTGAATGATTTGCTGAAATTTGAAAATCGTTCATGATTTTTAACAAGTAAACAATTTCTGCTCATTTTAAATCATTATTTTTTCCCTGAGATAATTCTCCAATATAAAATTCCTGGCTACTTCTGTGTAAGATTAACTCGATACGAACATTTCAACGATGGGTTTTCCTAAAAATGCTTCATATTTTCATAAACACGTAAATTTCCTCGTATGCACAAGCATATTTAAGACCCCTTTTCTTTCTTCTTCACCGAAAAGCTATCCATACTCTTCAAATCTGCCATAAAGTACCTTCTACATAAATATTATATCTTCGTCAAGTCATTATTAGTCGAGTTACCCATGCAAATTTTTCAGCGACGAAATTTTCTTTAAAAATGACATGCATATTCATGACGTAGCCTGGGTCATGACCCATGAATATGTATTTCGCTCAATATGAAAATATACACTACTGCAACACGATAAAATATCCCGCTATTACAACGTGAATTCAGCACTCTACGAGAGTTACATTTGAAAACACGGTGCTTTGTCAGGTGGAAAAATTGTACTTTTTTCTTCGACTATTTATCACGGATGGGGAAAAAAACTCCACTTTTTTTTCGCGTTGTTACGATTAATTATACTAGAATAACATCTGTGTCAAAATACAATGCGTGACGTTTTATCAATAAAAGTCATACAGACGAGGCGTATTTTTTACTTTTATTGCCGGCTGCGAAATGAAACGCGGAATTTTGATGGGCGGGTAGATGGGCAAATTCCGTGCGAGTTGCGGGTACTAGCACGGTTGAAAAACGATGCTGTAAAGTACTCGTGTACGGCGAGGGAAGCTCGCAGAGACGAGTATAACGTAAAATAATCATCAGTCGGTAATATCCCTATTCAATTGCGCGTTATAATTAATGGAATTTTCCGGTAAACTAATTAAACTCACACGTGACGATAGGTCGACATTTCATTAAGGTAATTACCACTACACGTACCTGAAACAAAAACAAAATAATCATAATTAGATGGATTATATAATGCTCGTGTATAAAAAATGATTAGGTTAAAAGGTAAAGGCAATTACTGCAGCGATATAGCGAGAGCTTGATCGTATAACGTGTTAACTTTTTTTTTTTTTTCGTCAGAGCAGAACCTCGAAAGGTGTTGGGGATTTAGAGATATAGGCAGGGGGTGCAGAAAAGGTCCATTCAATCGACGGAATATTAAATTTTCGATTTTTAGCCAGCGCCAGCGAGCGCAATTCTCACCGGTGACTGAAACCACTCCGGTTACTGTGTCGGAGATAACAAATTATTATGATTTAATGTCTCCATTTGGGCGCAAAGAAGAGCTTGGCACGAGGCGAGAGCGAGCTAAATTGCCAGCCTAAAAATTACGGTGAATTATTTATCCGGCGAACGAACCAACGTACGTATTCTATGTTCATTATTAGATTCAGTGGTGCTCAAAAAATTTGGCATCTTATATATTTCTAAATTTAATCGAATTAGGGACGGTTTTTTCGGGAATTTTTTTATTCGTGGAAGGAGGAAATGTTGATTGGATTGGGGGAAAAAGAAAAATCAAAATAAGGAGGGATAGGAGGGCAAGGTGCATCTCTCCACTCAAATTTTTTCAAGATTTTGGCTAATTTTCTCTAAAAATTGACTATTTTTTTGTGAATTAACAAGTTTTTTGAACAGTTGGAAAATTTTGTTATCAATTTTTTTAGTTTTTCAAAAATTCGTCAATAGAAAAAAAGACGTTGAGAGCTTATTCTCTCTTTCAAAACTAAACTGAAATATGAATAAAAAATATAGAAATTTTAGTTTTTTTGAATGCCCTTTTTTCTAGAATGTTTTCGCTCGTTTCATTCGAGCACAATATGAATTTAAAAGATTCAGTCTCAAAATAATTTCACGATACCTCTTCTCTTCTCTTCTCTTCCCTCCCCTCCCCTCCCCTCCCCTAGTCACTGAAGAATTTTTTTTCTTTTCATTTATCAAGAGCTTTAGTGGCCATTATTCATGAGGTTTTCAATAAATTTAGATTTCTGATTAGTGATTGAAGGAGGAGGCTTGGTTTCCACTCCCTGGAAAATCTGAAAAAGGCAGAGAATTTCAGGAAAACTGAAAAAATTAGGAAAAGGCTGGAAAGTTTTAGAATTTCTATTAAAATTTTCCTAATCCCAAGAAGGTAAAATCATCTGAAGTGTTTCTTTGCTGATTTTTGTACTAAATTGTTCAGAAAAAAATTTTGCTCTTGCTCCGCCTAAACCAAATTATTCCATCAGTGTACCTGTAATAATCTGGTAATACGTGAGGATTTCCCATGATTGGTTTTTTCTACTTTTGGCTTCAAATTAAGTGGTTTTTCAACTAAGCCAGCTCGCCATGAAGTTTAAATTGTGAGAATAATTTAAAAATCAATTTCGAAAAAAAATGTAAATGACATCTAATCAGGGTGAATTTTTCCAGACGAATCAACATTGTTTTCAGGGAAATTCATCAATTTTTTCAATTTTCTTAGATTTTTGAGAAAATTTCCTTTTACTGTTTTTTACCTTGTGAAGTCATCTTGGTGGGTATTTTATGAATTTTGTGGGCTGTTTTGGGAATATTTGGAAGCCTGATAAGGCTTAAAAACAGATTTTCCGGATTTTACTGCAAATTTTCCATAAAATTGGGAAAACGATTTTTTTAACATAAATAGGTACGTTTTTTACTGAAAATTTTCTTTCAAAAATTTAAAATATGGTTTTCTCAAAACTATACATTTTTGTAACTTCTGATTTCAAATCTTCATAAAACCGTCAATTTTGCATGAAAAAAGATCAACAATAGCTTATTTGAGAGGTAATTTTATGTATGTACTTTCAGAAAATTCAATTATCTTGAAAACCTTTTCTTCAAAACGCCCTCATTATTTTGATGGAAATTGAAGAAAAAAGAATGAGTAAAGATGTTTTTCAGCCACAAAATGATAGTTTATTGTACTTACTGAGTGGAAAACTATTTTTACTTTCTTCTCAAAGCCTGCAATAAAAATCAGTAAAATTTTCAAATAAATGTGACCGGCTTGGAGAATTTCCCGCTTTAAAATGGTCCAAATTCCACCCAAGTGCTCAAAATTGAACGATAAAAAAACCATTCGATTCGTCTCGACGAGCGCATTCCGAAAATGTGGTCGTTTTTGCATCGTGAGCAATTTTTGGCCGAGTTACGGGCGTTTTTCTCCTCTCAAGGAAGACGGTTAGTGTCCAAAAATATATTTTTTTATGTAATTTATGCGTTTTTTCATAGGAAATTTAGTGCTCTTTTTCAATGGAAGTGAAAAAAATTTTTTGACCGTCTTTCTTCCGAGCCGGTTACAAATACGTACCTATTCGAAAATCTGACTTATCATTTGTGAAAAAGTGATTTCTCATAGGTATGGCTTAGAAGGGAAAGATCGAAAAGGAATTTTTTCAAAAATTCGAAAAATTGATGAATTAAAAAAAAAATGTTGATTAGTTGAGAAAATGAGAATAAAAGAGTAAAATTCGATTCTTTTACATTTTTGTTTCTTGCTCGTTTAGCTTCTGTTACTAACCTATTTTTTGAGTATGAAATTCTCAAAAACTTCCAATACGATCTTTCGTGAAACTTTTCGATTTGGCTTCACTCGAGTAGTGAATGTATCTCGTTTGATGCAAAATAAGCCGATTTTGGAAATCTTGTTTGAAAAAAACGTCGGTATCATTTTTAAATTTTTCTTCGTTTGAGTCTCGTTTTTTCATTTTTGACCGGGCTACTGCAGCTACCTACATTTTTTCTGTCTCCATGTGAAAATTTTGAGTAAAACTTCTATGTTCCTCCTTTAACTGCATGTATACCTAATTCTGTTTTTTTTTTTTTTTTTTTTTTTGAAAGACAAGAAAGTAGCTCAAAAATGTACGAATTTTTATTTTTTGATTTCTGTACGAACTTTGATCAAATTTTTTTCAGTGAATGGGAAAATATCTGATTTTTTTATAGTAGTAATCAGAAAAATTTTCACCCTTGCGCCCCTTTAAGTTATCTTTCAACCACATATTCGTCTCCGAGGAAGATCATGATGAGCCAGGAATGATGTGTAACGAGGTCCCGAATTATATATTTTGTTTAACACGAAAAAGGGAATCCATTTAAAGGTAATTCCGCAAAATACCTTTGTTCTAGCATTTTAGTTAAACCAACCTTTTCGTTTTCCGATTGTACGCTTTTCATCTTATGAATATTTAATTTCGACCAAAAATCTGCGTCAGTTTGGTATTCACTTAGGTTTTATAAGATGGATTATAACGATTTCCGCTCCGTATGGTAAGCTTTTCAGCGCCCGTCGCGTCGTCGTAGCGTTTTCGAGACGTGCCACTTTCTTATACGATTCGCTTTTAAACATCAGTAAAATTATGTAGTATTTCTCTCTTTGACATAATGTCTACACAGCCTCGAGGCAGTTTTTCACATTCAAACGCATACACCATTATCCGATGCTGGTGTAACATTATTCGCAGACGTGCGTATTTCTTTGCGGCGCGATGGCGTGAACTCGCATGTGTAATATGGGATTGTTGTTGATGCTGTTTCGCGGCGCGAGTTTTATTGATGCCGACAATATTGGCAACTTAATTAAAATTTTCACTTTGAGAAGATAATTAGAAAGTTTTCCGGGCGTAGAGGACTGTGTAATGTGGAGGTAGCTAGTTTAGATTGCTGACGATGCAGTTTTTTACTAGGCCATGCGAACTAGCTGGGTTCTGGGGTAATAGCGGCGTGGAATTTTAACGCAGCAGTTAGGTAGATGTTGGTTGTAGCGTGCAGTAAAATGTGCCAACGTGCCGGAGTAAAATGAATGGATTTTTGTGAAAATAAGAACCATTAGGAGGGTAATTTTTGAAGAAAAAAGTCGCTTTGTAATGTACTTTTGTGTAGTTTATTTAAATAATAAACGTAACGAATTTTAGAGCATTTACTTCCGCGTGAAGGGTCTTTGTGTTGATGGCAGATTAGCTCGGAGAATGTATACGTCTGGATGTATTAAAATTTTAGTGAGAAATTCTGATTCAAAGTGTGTGGTTTCTTTTAATTTTGTGGTACGGAGGTTCGTGATGAAATTCCGGAACAGCGTTTCGCTGGTTAAAGGTGGAGATTTTCCTCGGTTGAGTAGATATTTTGTATGATGAAATTGAATTCTCATTTTTAGGGCTATATTATAATAAATCTTGATTCATCAGAAGTGCTCCATTTCATTTTAGGCTTATTCGAAATGAAGATTTTTATCTCAAAATAAACCTTTTGCAGTAACCAGATTGTGAAAAAGTATTGAGGTAGTCTTGGTTTCAGATGAAGATTAATTTGTAGTCATGATTGGTAGATTTTTGGAGGCAGGATGTTTGTGTAGATTTCGGAGGTATTTCAGAGTTGAAAATCTACTGAAAATTAAAGAATTTCGTTGACTTTTCCTTTGCTGAAATTCGTTATTATTCATTAATGGCTTTACACTGATTCAGTTATTTTTTGTAATCCTAATTAGGTAAGTTGATTCTATTTTTTTTTTTTTTTTTTCAACGAAAACCAGTTTCATTTTTTTAATATTCTCTGTTCAAAACTTCTCGAACAAAACCAAAATCATCGCCACAAGAATTATCTACCTGCTCTAACCATATCCACCATTTCGCGATGGTAAAATACCAAAATTACCATACGCAACGAGTTATTTTTATCTAAACCCCCGAAAAAATCCACCAAAAGCGAACCCATATAAACGAATCACATCTGGCATATAAATATCCGCACGATTGAAAACGAAAGGCCACGAGGGATTTGCAGAGGCTTTAACGCAATCACTTAACCTACTTAAAATTCTGGTAAAAACACATGTACCAAATTTCAGCGTTTTTATCTCGACTTGCATCTAAATTTGCGTACGTTTTCGCTAACTGGAGCTTGTTTGCTCGAACCGTGTAGCGGCGTTTGAAGTTGAGAAGAATTTTACTCTTCGTAGCATCGTCGTCGTTTTTCTCCGAGCATATTTTTTTATATCGGTAAATTTTCTCTTTGGATTTCGAAAATTTCATACATCCTTGGAAAACAAATTGCCAAATTGACACATGTTAGGGTTACGTAGTCTTGGGAATTTTTTTCCATATTTTGATATCCATCAATATCCTTGAAACGTCTGGATAAAAAATTCTTAATCTTGCAGCTGAAATTTGCGGTTAAAAATCGTCGACGAAAAAATAAAATGTTGTAAGACTAGCGTTGTTTCTGACAGGTCTTTAAGAAAAAAAATTTCTCGGTCATTTTTTGCCTCCAGTGACGTCAATGAGATATTTCGTTATCTTTACGGGGGATATTAAATCAGCCTCGTGTACCATCCTTTATGGGACAAGAATAATCGACTGAATCTTTTCCATTTGATTATTGTGATACATCACTCAATTTTTTTTCATTGTTTTCGGATCATTTTTCAATATTTTTCAAGCCTAAAATTTTTTATTTCGAATAGAAGTTTTTCTCAGCAGTGACACTTCTCCATTCATTTTTTTTTTTTATAAGAAAAATATCTTGACTTAAAGTAAAATTTTTACCTCAAACAGGAAAAAAGTAAGCCTTGAAAGAACTCAACATCTAAAATTTCAGGTGATGTTCATTTCTCGAATTTTGACGAATTTTTGTAAGTAATATTACCTTATTGCTCGGCAAAATATGAAAATTTGATCTGAACAACGAAAAAAATCTGAAATTTGATGTTTACCCTATTTTTGGTCTCTCGAATCGATTGAAAATGGTAGGAGTCTTAGGAGACATGTCAAAGTCGTCAGAAAATCTTGAAATTTTTCCGCAGTAGAGAAAATTGCATAAAAATGATCCATTTATGAACTTCAGCAACCTTTAAGGATTATCCATTACCCATATTGATGACCTATTTGATCAATTAAGGCATAATTTTCCAAAGTTTGTAACTTTGAGGACAAATCCATATTTGTAGGTAAGAAATATAAATTTTTTGAAAAAAAAATTTCCAGCTCAAAAATTTGGATTTGAACTCAACAAGACAAATTTTGGAAAATTACATAACCATGGTTCTGTAAAGTTTGTAGAATCGGTAATTTTCACTCAAAGAATCAGAATTTGATAAGTTTGCTCGAGGCGGCTATTTTCATGGATAAATTTTACTCTAGGAAATTACCAGAGTTTCGTAAGTTCTCTAGAAACAATAATTTTCATGGAAAATTCCTATCCATAAAATTTGCCACTTGTTCAAACCCTCTACATAAGAGGTCGAATACATGGATAATCGTTATTCATGCAATTAACCACAGTTTGACGGGTTTCCAGTACACACAAATTTCATGGATAGCTTTTATCCATGTGATTATCCATGGTCCTATGAGGTTTGCAGAATCGGTAAATTTCATGGGAAACTCCAATCCATAAAATTTACCGCATGTTCAAACCCCTCTCCATGTAAGGTTAAATACGTACATGGATAATATTTATCCATGAAAGTAACCACAGTTCTGTGGGCTTCCCGAACACAAAAATTTCATGGATAACTTTTATCCTTGGAAATTACCAGAGTTCTGTAAGAACGCTAATCTTCGCTCGTGGAAATTTTTATGGATAGGAATGTTCCTTGAAAATTACTGTTTCTAGAGAACTTACAAAACTCTGGTAATTTCCAAGGATAAAAGTTATCCATGAAATTTTGTGTTCGGAAGTTCCATCAAACTGTGGTTAATTTCATGGATAACGATTATCCATGAAATTACCCACAGTTTGGCGGGACTTCCGAACACAAAATTTCATGGATAACTTTTATCCTTGGAAATTATCAGAGTTTTCTAAGTTCTCTAGAAACAGTAATTTTCATGGAACATTTCTATTCATAAAATGTGCCACACGTTCAATTATCCACGGTTCAATTAAGTTTGTAGAATCGGTAAATTTAAATTTCGTGGAAAACTCCCATCCATAAAATTTGCCACGTGTTCAAACCCTTCTCCATGTGAGGTCAAATACATGGATAATGGTTATCCATGAAATTAACCACAGTTTGATGGGTTTCCTGGACACAAAAATTTCATGGATAACTTTTATCCTTGGAAACTACCAGAGTTTCGTAAGTTCTCTAGAAACGGCAATGTTCATGGAAAATTCCTATTCATAAAATTTTCCGCTTGTTCAGACCCTCTACACGAGCGGTCAAATACATGGATGATTGGTATCCATGAAATTAACCACAGTTTAATGGATTTCCTAAACACAAAAATTTCATGGATAACTTTCATCTGTGTGATTATGTAATGATTCAAACGATTAAATAAGTTACCAATATGGGGAATATTTGATTCGATGAAATTTCAATATTTTGGGGTAATTTTGAAACTTGAAAAACTCGTCGAGATTTGAGAAATACACTTCAAAATCTGAAATTTTGAACGTAGGGTTCTTTTATGGTGTACCCATTTTTATACTTTAGAGTTGGGATAGGTATTTTCCTTGTTTGAACGGAAAGATCAAGGGAAGGAATTTTTTCAAAAATAAATAGAAATTCAAAAAATTGTTGAATTTTTTTCTTCCAATTTTTCTTCTTTCAGAAAATTTTCTACTTCGAATAAAATTTTTCTGCAACACTGTTCCCCCTCCTCCATTTTCTCTTGGAATATTTTTTTCCACTCAGTTGAAAAAATTCTAGGCTCACAGAAAAAATTTGGAGGGAGAAATTCCAGTGTTGAGATTGAGAAACAAGTTTCGTTTGAAATGAAATAATTTTATGAGGAAAAAATGTGTAAGGAAAAATTTCTTTTGAAATGAAAAATTTCAGACCTGAAAAAAAATTGGAGGGGAAATTTTAGGGTTGAAGAAAAATTCTATTTGAAATGAAGAATTCCAGACCTGAGAAATAAAGTGGAGGGGAAATTTCAGGATTGATAAAAAATTTATTCGAAATAAAAAATTTTAGGATTGAAAAATATTTAAAAATAATATAAACTTTCAAAAAATCCGGTTGCTTGATACGGATGAATCTCACGAGTCAAAAAAGAACCGAATCAGTCGTTTGAAAAAAGTATACCTCATTAATTTCCTCATCATGATCCAGCTTCTCATCCTGACGCAACCTACAAACGAACATGTATGCTCTTGAGAAATCCGAGTATCAGCCACGAATCAAACTAACGATTAATTTGTACATCAAGCCTACAACATGTTCTTAAAGGGTAAATCGTAGAATCGTACCTCCTCTTATCTCGCATGGTTAAGCTAAATTACACCATCGTCGTGTAGCGTATTTACACATTAAACATGTTCTTTGTTCGACGAGAGTACGAAGAGAAGCCGCAACAGCCGTGGTTTTGGGCGCGTTAATATTTGAATAATTATCGTAATTTCGAAAAACAAACCATACAGAGCGTTGAAGACTACCGAGAATTCCATCCGGTTAGTGATTGCGTTGCGTAGAGACTAAAAAGAGGATAAAGCTACAGAGGCGGATTAGGGGCGAACGAGAAAAAAAAATTAATTGACGAAGAATTTCGTTTAATACGCGCCGTGTTCTGTTCAAGTATTCAGTATATCTCGCCTTTATTCGAAGGCGTAAATAATGAATATTTCGATGAATGGGTAAATTGAGCTGGATGTTTTAATTGTATAAGCGCGGCGGTTATCTCATGCATACAAAACACCAGAGCATCGGCATCATCGCGTCTATAAGTTCACTAAGTGTAATGGAACATTTCAATCACCCAGTATAACGATCCCCGACGGTAAACTAGACGAGTATAAAAAATATTCTCGGCAGATTTTTAAGTGAAAATTTACGAGAAAATCGTCGTATACCCCCGCGAAACACGCTGTAAACTCGAAAATTAATCCTGATTCGGGCTAAAGATATCTTACTTACATTTTACATCGAGTCATTGCACCGAGCACGTAAAAAAACCTGGGTAAAGCGAGGGAGGTCTCGAGAGAGCAAATTTTCCAATTAAGTAATAATATCCTTCGCGAAAGAAAAAAATTTCACCGACCGCAGAATTAATGGAATTATAACGCCGACGATAAGATTTTCGCTGGCGAAAAAAAAAATTGTTTTTCTTTTTAAAAACAAGCTCAGGTGTTTTAAAAGAATTTTAAAAAACTTGATTAACACGCCGGAATATTATATTATGTTTTGTCTTCGCCGTAATAATGGTGCTAATTACGTTGAAAATGGCCGGCCAGCGGTGTTTTCCGATGGCTGCCGTGCTCGGCGGCGCGTACATAAATTAAAAGTTTAAAGATTCGGATGAATTATTGAAACGGGACCTATACACGGCGTTGTAATGAACCCCGAGACTTTGGCGAAATTACACTGTACGTACCATGCAGACCGCATTCATGCAGCAATATTTCAAACACGGTAATAAATTGACACGTGTGGTTAGCGTAGGTATAGGTATGGTATAACTAAAACCTCACATCTCTCATAAACTTTTTACAATTTATTTTCATGAGCTTATGTGCGGCACTGGGCGAGATCCCGAGTACGCTCGATGAAAAAAGTTCAACTTCGGGCGGCAGTTTTCTCACAAATAAAAATCGCTGCGTACATATTTTGGCCGTATTTATTACAGCTCCGGTTTCATGGCTTTAAGCGATGTTGTACGCTGCACATAAATAATTTCAGTATGACCCGGTTACCGATATGGAAGTACTTTCTTGTGGAATCTATGTCTATGCGTTGTTTTTTCCAAAGCCATTCTTTTCCCGGAGTGAAAGGTGATGTGGCCTTGCTATATCGAGTCCCACATTGGTATTTCCATTCGAAACGTGAACAGGAAATCATAAAATTTTGATTTTTTCCTCACAAATTGTAGTTCTCGTTTATCTCTCGGGGAACATTCAGCAACGGCGATACTTTTTGTAGGGGAAAAATATAATGGATGCTGAGTACTGGTTCCATTGATGGGAGAAGACCTCTTGATGGAATGAAAAATTTGGGTTTTATATCCATAAATAATTAACTGGATAAAGGTAGAATGGTAAGAATTGGGCTCTATGATGTGACATTTTTCATTTTTTTTTTTTTGAATTTAAATGTCTCAAAACACGTGGAAAAAATTTCAAATTTTTCGGTCAAATTCATTTCGTTGTCCTACTGCTCATATACGATTCTCAGATTCTGCCGAATTCTGCCTTTTGTCTGCGGAATTCTGCTTTTTTCTGCTTAAATAATGAACGAATATGGAAACTGTTCGAGTCGTTGCTGTAATTTTAGTGTGTTGGAAAATTATCAAACTGTCGTTTTTCGGAGAAACGACAGGACACGACGCGACGGGTCTATCATACCTAGAAATGATCTTTTTTAATCGTTTTCCCAGAATAAAAAAGACTTGAGTGGTAGCTGTAATTTCAGTGTATTGGAAAATTTTCCAAACTGTCGTTTTTATAGGAAACGACAGGAAACGACAGGTCCCTCATTCCTAGAAATGATCATTTTCAGTCGTTTTCCTAGAATAAAAAATATTTGAGTCGTAGTTGTAATTTCAATGTGTTGGAAAATTTTCAAACTGTCGTTTTTCTAGGAAACGACAGAAAACGACGGTTCCCACGAGCATTTCGATGCAAAATGACTTTTTGCCCGAAAATCGGAAGTTGAGAAGAGAAAAACGCCCTTAATTCGACCAAAAATTGCTCAAAATGCAAAAATAATATATTTTTGGAATCCTCTCGTCATGAACAATCGAATGGTTTTTTTATCATTTATTTTCGAGCATTTGGACGAGAGATAGTTTTTTTGCTACGGGGAGAGTTGATGAAGAAAAACGCCCGTAACTCTGCCAAAAATTGCTCAAAATGCAAACACTAATACATTTTTGGAATCCTCTCGTCATGAACAATTGAATGGTTTTTTTGTCATTCAATTTCGAGCATTTGGATGGAAAATGACTTTTTGTCCGGAAGTCGGAGGTTGAGAGGAGAAAAACGCCCGCAACTCGGCCAAAAATTGCTCAAAATGCAAACACTAATACATTTTTGGAATCCTCTCGTCATGAACAATTGAATGGTTTTTTTGTCATTCAATTTCGAGCATTTGGATGGAAAATGACTTTTTGTCCGGAAGTCGGAGGTTGAGAGGAGAAAAACGCCCGCAACTCGGCCAAAAATTGCTCAAAATGCAAAAACTAATATATTTTTGGAATCCTCTCGTCATGAACAATCGAATGGTTTTTTTATCATTAATTTTCGAGCATTTGGACGAGAGATAGTTTTTTTGCTACGAGGAGAGTTGATGAAGAAAAACGCCCGTCACTCTGCCAAAAATTGCTCAAAATGCAAACACTAATACATTTTTGGAATCCTCTCGCCATGAACAATGGAACGTTTTTTTTGTCATTCAATTTCGAGCATTTGGATGGAAAATCAACATGGATAAGTTTTTTCCTCTTGGGTGGTGGGGGGGGGGGGGTCATTCCAAAATTTTTAAGACGTTATTTTGCATCTCGTTTTTTGCGTCACCAAAAGTCAAAAACGTATAAATTTTTGTATTTTTGAAATTAACTTAATATCAGAAAGTCATAAGCTAAAATTCCTCTTAAGTGGGGGTTATTCTAAAATTTTTTTAGACCTCATTTTGTGACTCCAAAATTTGCGTACTTAACTAAAAGTCGAAAACAAATATTTATATTTGCGAAATCAACTTGATTTCTATAATATCAAAAAGTCAGAAGCTGAATATATTGACTTAATATTAGAAAGTCAGAATAACAGGAAAAATATCAGAGAGCTGAAAGCTAATTTTTAAATTTTAAAAACAAATTTTTATATTTTTTTGAAATTACCTTGATATCAGAAGTCAGGATGAGAGGGAATTTTTCAAAGATTTTCACTGATTTTTCAGCAAAATTCAAAAAATTTACTGATTTTTCAGTGAATTTTCATTGATTTTTCAGTGATTTTTCTTACTGATTCGTTTTTAGTGAAAATTTTTTCACAGATTTTCTCCTGTGCTGCAATTCTGACTGGTTTTCAGTGATATTCGATAATTTTCACTGATTTATATGTAAATGAGATAGTATTGAAAGAATGAGAAATTTTTCTCTGGTTAACCTCGTATTTTTTTTTTTTCAAAAAAAACCTTGATTACCATGCAATGTATCTGCCATTTCTTTTGTTAATTTGATTCAGAATTTCTGAAAAATGGGATTTTCTACACATTTGAAACCATAAGAAGAAATTATATGAAATTAATAAAAAGTTTAATTCCGAAAAGGAGAAAATTTTCATTCAAACAGATTTTTACACTCCATTTTTGACAGTCTGTTTTTTTCGAGGTGGGGTCAAAGTTAGAGGGCGAATTTACCCCAAATAATCTACCTAAAACTGGCCTTTCATCATCAGTAACTTGACATTAGTCCCTATTACCCGAACCCTGTCACATGTTGAAAGTTTTCCCATCATTTCACATTTCATAAATATTCCAAAGCAATTCAGCTCTTCCAGTTAAACTACCTGCAATCACTTTTGGCTCGAATAATGCTCCAAATTCACGCCTCAAATAATACGTATCTCATTTCCTATCGAGTTATGGATTACGAAAAACACGATCCCATTTGCACGTATTTTTCGCGATAATTTAAAAAAAAAAACACTACTGTATGTTGAATGATGTGCCATCAGTTGCATAATATAAGTGCATATTATAGGAATCAACAACTTTAGAAATTTTTTTTTTCTATTACCGGGTTAATATTTTTAACGCTCGTTAAATTTTAAGGTTGTATTAGAGGAGGTAGAGTATGTGTAGTTGTGGTGGCAAGTATAATGACCAGAAATTTTAATGCGCCAGCCCTTTATCAAAAGTTTACGCTTAATAAAATGAATGGCGAGTATTAACTAGGCGTTATTTATCGTTCATTTATAACCGGGATGTACATAATAACACCTGAATGTCATATATTCGTGGCAATATAAGCGATAGCGAAAGGGACCATAAACCTTTACTATGTTTATTATATGTGACATACAACTACTGTACTGTGTGACGGTGGACCGTGTATGTATACGCGTCCTTGGACAAGACGCGAAAGGGTCTTTTATATAGCAACGTTTCCGCAACAGTACACCTTTTCAAATGGAAATTCGCCGAGATCTAGTTGCCGTAAATATTCATTGACATAAATTAATCAAGATATGAGAACATATAATTTAAAGTAAATATAACGTGTTCAACGAATGTGTACATAATGCACATTCATATTATATACTAATACGCCAAAATTCGCAAAATCAAACTGCCAAGTTAATTTCACCTCGCGTGGCATGGGGCTTGTTAACGAAACCCTTCCACCTTACGTAGGTATACCTATAATACCTCGTACTGTATGGTACCTCTCTGTATAGCTAAATGCGACGAATACTGTTGCCATTTTACGTGACGTGAATTTCACTAACCGACATTAAGATGCTTATTTTCCGATACAATTGCACCGATAACTTCATATTCCGATGCCGTCTTCGTTTCATATTCATTTATAAATACTCCAGCTCGTGTGTATAAAAGTGGACTCGAAATCGGTGCTGGTTATAAAGCAACGTTAATGAGCTATCCCTCAGGTTACCTGGTCGAGCTTTACCCTTCCCAGCTCCTGTTCCAATTTCGAAATACAACTGCAGCAACATTCCTAGGTATACCTACGACCAACTTAGAACGCCTTCTGTCATTAGTAACCGCCGCGCAAATAAAATACCAACTAATTAAACAAACTTTTCTCGTAAAAATTCCTTTTTTTCTCGTCGTATTAAAAGTACGCGCAAAAAAGCAACGTGTAATTTTTAATTTGACCCCAATTCGCGCCGTGCTGTAAAAAAAAGTATAAATTTTGCTTTACCAGCGTAACCTTGTTTACTGCAACATTTTTGTTAATTCATGTGCGAAGTTTATTTCGGCTAAAAGAAATATAAACACGAAAATTTTCTAATTGTTGAGTACTTTGGAGATATACTACGTACTAGCCGGGTGGTTGTTGGATAAACACGTATAAGCAGCGGATGTATTACCCGTGGCCGTAAAGTTAACCATTGTGAAATAATTTACGTATAGTTTTAACGCGTTTTATTATCGCTTCATTGCTGTAGTAAAAGGAGTATTGTATTCTTTTCGGGCTACAAGATGTACTACGGAAGGTCTGTGTACATAAAATCTCGCTCGGAATCTTTATTTTTCGATGATAAAGTATGCTGGGTTTAAATGGGTATTTTTGTGGAGAATTTTGTGGTTTGGTCGAAATACGTTGTTGGGAGAGTTGTAGAATGATTTGGTGGCTCGGAATGATTATCTTGGAGGATGTTTGCGAATGATTTGGTGGTGTTTTTTGATGATATTGGTTGGGGTATGATTTTATTATCTGTTAGTGTCTTGGGATGGTTTTCAGAGGGATTTGAGGTAATATAACCTTCCTTCTTCCCGACGACACACAAACCGATTTTTGAAAATCAGAGTTCGAAAACACAAAATGAAAAAAGGAAAAGAAATTGCTGAGGGAAAATCTGGCAGATATAATTCGGAAAATTTTATTGAATTCAAATCAATTTAAGTTAGTACTCGAAATTATATTGATTGGTGAAAATCTGCATGCAGAAAATGCTTTGGAGTACCTAAATCTAAATCATCTAATCTCGAGTTCCTGACAAAAGAGGTATTCCAGCCAGTCGTAAAATTTAAAGCTGAGATAAAAATAATCAAAAATACATCGTAAAAAAACCCACATTCAAAATTTCAGATGCTAAAGTTCATTTTTCTCTAATTTTGATGAATTTTCGCAATTTTAAAATTATCTCATCACGCCTCATTCCCCTGCGATATATAAAAATTTGATTTCCGATCTCCCGAATCGATTGGGAGCGATTTTGAAAGGCTTCAAAACCTCCAGAAGTTTTGAAATTTTACAGCCAGAGAGAAAATGTTTTAAAAATGGTTCTTATTAATTTAAGCATTTAAAATCACAGTTTGCAGGTTGTCTAGATTGGTCTCCTGCTTGATCGATTAAAGCAGAACTTCCCGAAATTAGCAATATTTTTGGGTAAAAATTTTTCCGACAGCATTTTTAAAATTGAAAAAAAAAACTCTTATCAATTTTTCGAATTTTCAATTCGAATGCTTTTTTTTTTGTTAACCCTTAAATTCGCAAGTTCGCGGAAATGATGGGAAAAACATTTTTTAAACATTTTCCATTTATTTTGGGTCCATAGATCCCAAAAATATTTTTTTCAAAATTTTCCGCCCCTTTGGGGTTAAATTACAGCATGTCCGCTATAGCGGACGTTGCGAAGTGCCCAGCAAACCTGTCATGTTCACTTATGTTCGCTATAACGGACGCTGCGAAGGATGAGCAGCGCAGTATTTCTTGTTTTCATTTGTGTAACGAGTAGAATAAACTGGTTTTCTGGGAGGGAGGGGAGGAAAGTTTGGCCATTTACTCATGAACAAAATCTTTTGACCCAAAAAATTGTAAAAAGATCCAAAAATTGTAAAGATTGACATCAAACATGAAGAGATTTATTCTTTCATTTGAAAAATTACTTCCCCCTCCCCCGCTGGTATTACTTCAGTAATTTTCATCATTTGAGGACTGAGTAATTGCTTGGAAGCAGATTCTCAATTTTAATTCAAGATTTTCCATTGTGGAACTAAGGAAACAAAATTTGAGCATAATACTTGAAAAATATGAGTCAAGTATTTTATACTCAAATTTTGAGTAAAATGCTCAGATTTTTTTTTGGTGATTGAGTGTAAGGTAATTGAGGTAGATAACTTAATTGAATGGCGAGATACTTTTTAAAAGATGGCATGGAGGAGGTGAATAGGGCAAAAAGTGACGCCATCTCCTCACTACTCAGCACATTCTCACTCCATATACTTACTCAAAAATACTTAGTACACATACTCAGAATATTGAATACAGTACTCAGTAATTGAGTATTGAGTATTTAGAATTGTGAGTAGGTAAAAATGACTGTATTGAATACTCAAAAAGATAAGTGTTGAGTAGGTATCATGAATGTTGAGTATTGTACTCAATACTTGATCCAATCAAGTATATTCACTCAATACTCAATTATGTGAAAATTTGAAGCCTGTACTCTGTACTCAGTTCATTTGAGTATTGAGTACAAGTGTTAAGTTGGTCTCAATATGCTTACATCATCATTCGCAGTGTCCGCTATAGCGAACATTAGTAACCAAGTCAACTTCTCTGTACAGTTCGCAACGTCCGTTATAGCGGACATGAACTTTGAGCTTCAATTCTGACAAGCTTTATTCATTATTTTGAAATTGTCAATAGTGCATCTGAAAGGGACAACTTTCTGCTAAAAAGCACATGCAACATATTTTTAAAATTCAATTTCTTCCTATTTTTAAAAAAATTATATTTCTGAATAGTTTGATATGAGAGAAATATTGAAAAAAAATCAAAATTAAAAATTTCATAAAACTATCAAAAGTTGAGATAAAATTCTGAAATTTGGATATAATATTCTCGAAGTATGGTATTCAAGCTTTATGACTTGAGAAATCACTCAACTCAGCTTCTGAGGCTGCAATAATTTTTTAAAACATGTGTCCGCTATAGCGGACACTGCGACATTAAGGGTTAAAAGTCCAATAAAAATACTTCCGTCAAAGCAGGTGAATTTACACAGAGATAAATTAAATGAATTAAAAAAAAATTCTGATACTTTGTTCACAAACGATTCATTCTTTGATAATACCTTCTGGTACAATAAAATGGTTTGTGAGCAGAATTGTCTGATCAAGACTACGTCAGGGAGTCGGAAAAATTTATGGGGAATATTTTAGTTTTACCGAAAATATTCAGAAAAATTGTAGTTAATTCGCTTGAATTGGGAATAATTTCGTAAGGAAGGAAGGTATATCAAGAGGAATCTTAAAATGGCTGCATATCTGAACTTCTAGAAAGGTAGAAGTGTTCTGCTGAATCGTGTATTTCAACGAACATTTTTTGGTAACTTTTTTCGATTTTTTAGTTTTGAAACGTCTTCAAAAGCACAAAAAATTTCCGAAATTGTTTTTTCCGAGTTAGTATTTTCATTTTGAAATGAACACATGGTTTTGAGGTTTTTTTTGAGCTTTCGAGGACAACTTGACGCTCAAAAAACGTGGAAACAATTTTTTTACGAAATAACTACCTGCTGGATAAAATATAAAATTATGCTTGAATGAAAAATGAATCGTGTATTGTGTGTTTCGTATACTTATCATTTTGAATTTGACTGTGTTGAAATTATTCAGATTTTCTTTTGTCGATTTTGTTTTTTCAATTTAGAAGGGGAGGGGGAAGGGGAGATGAAAAATTCATGTAAATAAGCCCATCCCTCTTTTAAACTTACATTAAAACCCGACGGAAGTGTATGGTGGAAATATAAGTAGGTACAATAATAGCTCCAAAAATTGGAGATAAGAAAAGAAATATTGGAATCAAAATTTTTAGAGTTTGATAAATTGAGAAAACCTGGCAGATCATTTTTCGAAACCGGTTCTTCGATTCGAAACCAGTTACCTATTAATAATGGCTCAAAAATTATATAGTAAGTATACAGAAAAAAAATTCAAAATAAAAGTTATCGAACTTGGAAATTTTTTTCAAGTTTTTTTTTTGTAATTTCAATTTTGGAGTCATTATTGATAACTGATTGCAAATCGATAAACCGGTTCCAAAAATTCATTTGGCATTATAATTTTATCAGTGTGCAGTTATTCATTTTGCCAAAATTAAACCTGTGCGTGAGTCTGGAGAATTTTCTGCTTCGTTTATGAAAGCATTCATTATGGGTCAATCAATACTGCTTCTTTCATTTTTCCAGCACTTCCCAATCAAAAATTATTTTTGCCCTTCAAGTGAGAGTGCTATACTCACATTTTCGATATACCTAATCACATGAGAATTTCTCACTGGAAAATTTCATTAACCGTTAGTTTGATTGAAGGGCTGGGATGAAAGTGAATTAAACATTTGCCTACAAGTGTTCAACCAAATTTAATATTTCAAAAATCTGAGGACTTGGGCTATTTCACCCATTTCATTGGAGTTTAGCTAATTGGTTATCTTGAAATTTTCAAAGTATTTCCTGAATTTTCAAGGTTTGATACCATTAAAAAAATTGTATTATATGCTTGATTTTTCCGACACCTCACCCCTAGATCAATTTTTACGATTTTACTATTTCGATTTTCTCTTGAATGAGTCAAAATACCTTTTAAAATGGCAATACATTTCCCCGAAGGACAAAATCCCTAAAATTTTTTACCAAAATCCACCTGAATGCTTCTAACTCGAACCTTTTCCCCGAATGCTTACATCCCGAATACATAAATCCCGAATGCATGTATATCGAATCAAAATAAATTAAATCAGAAGTTGAAAATCGATCAGTCAAATGTCAAAAATCAAAAATTGAAAGTCAAAAATAGAGAATTGAAAATAAAAGTCGAAAGGCGGTAACAGAAAATGTATTTTCCGTCCCGAACTGCAAGCTTTCCAAAGAAAAGTTATCCGTTCAATTTTCCCCGCTCTCGTGCAATCCTACTTCAACCTACTTTTTACGAGTAATTGCCTAAAAATTCAGTTTTATAATTTTTGGGGGTACGTCTGCAGGGTGTCTAACAGGTCCTGTTTTGGTTCTGTTTTGGAGCTTTTTCAGTAAAAAGTCCTGTTTTGTAACAATTTTGAGATCCCACCCGCCAAGATACTGGGTGTCTGAAGAATTTTCAACTTTTGAATGTTTTTTTTCTTCAAAAATTTTCGCCCTCGGTTCGCTCGGGCTCAGAAAATTTACACAATTTTATTTTCAAACTCATAGTACCTATAAAAATTCTTTCTTTCCAACTTAGATAATTGATATTTCAAAATAAAAAATGGTCCTAATAATTTATTAAGGAACTCGTAACGCTTTTGATTGCAATTTTCAGAAATGTTTCGTTTTTTTTTTGAAAGTCAAAAACACGAAAAAAGCACCAATTTTACTTAAAAAATTTTCAGATTATGGGTACACTTTTTTCAAAAATTTTCACCCTCGCTTCGTTCGGGTTCAGTGAATTTGCATATTTTTCTTATAGCAGGAACAAAGTGCTACTTTTCCTCTCTCTCGTGAAACGCTTGAGTGTTTAAAATTTAAATTCACGCTTTTCTTCCGCAATAAGAAAAAATAACGTTCAGAACTACAAAAAAAAAAACAATTTTTGACTCGTGAAAATCTGCTTTTCTTCCCTCGTTGTGAAATAAACTATTTCCTTTCCGAAATTACAGTAAAAACTTTTTTCTTTCATTTCTACCAATTGAATATTTTTAAACTAGAAAAATTTGATCCTTTGAAATGAGTTTTTGATTTTAATATAATTCATACAATCATTGAAGAAAAATCATGGGTCACTTTTTCGAAAATTGTTTTAATTTTTTTTGGGGGGGAGGGGGGTCAAAATTTAGTAGTAAACCCGATTTTTAAAGAGTCCTGTTGAAGGTCCTGCTAAGGTCCTGTTTTGGGGTTTTGAAGGTTTGTTAGACACTCTGGTCTGACCCTTCTAAGAGTCATTATTGAATTTTAAAAAAAGAAAACCAAAACGTTTTACTTTCTTATTACTTGCCTTAAGCTTGGTTTTAGCGATTGCAAAAAAAATCCCCTGTGAAAAAATTTTTAAAATAAATTTTCGTGTGTTTGTCTTTCTGAAAAAAATCATTGAGATATTAAATTAGGATAAACTTTTTTCAGGATTTTTTCCACGGGGGGATTGTTTTTTGGGACAGTGGATTCGGGAAAATGAACGGATACCTGATGTTTGTGCAATTGAAAAATGAAAGGATGATCTGTTTTTTTTGAACGAATTTTTCAAAAGTACAGGCATATTTTATAGAGAAGCAGAGAAAAGTATCGCTCGAGTAAAGTGAGGGTAATTTTTTGTTTTAAATCATGTTTGAAAAATAAAAATTTTTTCTAGACATTTTCGATTTTTTGAGGTAGAAACAACAAATTCTCAATGTACCCCATAAGAAATTTTTCCGAAGGTACCAAACTCTCTTCAATGTGATCCATAACTTTCAAAAAATTGACTTTGGCACCTCTTGCAATGTGAAATGCCACCCTTGTCTTCGGTAAATACGTACCTCACCATAAAAATCGGAAAATCAGTAAAATAAATTTCGAATCTGTATAAAAGGATTCCATTTTCTCAAATTGCACATATTTCGAAAAAAACGTATAAATCGACATAAAAATGAAATCTGCTTACTTCGTACTCATTTCAACCCTGCAATCAAGCATAACTTTCGTGACGTATCGTAACTTCCCATTCAAGAACCACCAGCCATAAAACCATTAAGATATCAACAGCTCATTTAGAGCTCCCCACTTGATAATCGAGTGCATTCTGCAAACCCCTCCACCTACTCACCCTCCATCGCTAAATACTCTTAACCTATCTCAACGGCGAAGCTGCACTGCGTGACAAATACACGATGAAACCGTACGTTATCGCTTTTCCCGGCCCCATTAAAAATGCAACCATGCAGGACACGTATGCGTACAGTATTATTCGCTTTACAAAGTTACAATTATGGTAATATATTACAATTATGAGACGGAATCGTGCGCATTTGTCAATTACTCACGTACGTACCCAATCAGATTGAATAGCGCTGCGATGCACCGTGCACATTGCATACCGTCTGCGGAGAATACACGACACCGGGCTCGGGCCACCGATTAGTGTAAAATTTAATTACATTTCGCCGATAAGTAATTGAATAGCGATCGTGTACCGGTACATTTTGGAAAACGCTGAAGGGACAAATCGTGTCATTAGCGAAAAGGAGACTCATTTTCCTTTAATATAGGCCTTAATGGAACGTAATGATGCGCTGAAAACCAGAATTAACGCGAGCTGAATATGTATTAACTGTTTAACGAAGGCGAAGCTAAACATAAACGACTGTCTATCTTGTATAACCTGTCTTTTAAGCACGAAGAATGTGTACACTGCGGCTCGGCAACGTCGTCGAATAGGTAGCTCGATACCCGGGCCTAGGCGTATCGTCGCTCGGCGGCAATTTCTTGAGTAAATATGTTTTGAATTTTGCCAACTCCCATAAAACGAATTTATTTACGAATAAATATTTATAGATGAACGATCGCTCGTATGAATGGGAAGTTAACTTTGGTAAATGGCTGGTGCGTGGGTTACCCCTCCCTCTCGACCCCCATTCGGAATAAAAAAGTTTGGTCGGTAGATGATATAAAGTGTTAGATCATTAAACGTAGTCATAATTCGTTTGTGTGTGTTTTTTTCCGCGCCAACTTGCAAAAGTTTATACGGTTACCTCGGTCCGGGCGAACGTATTTTATGGCCGGGTTCTGCGCCAGGAGTGACACTAATGGTAGGCCACGTCTTATATAAGCGACAATCAAAACTAGCCATTAGGTTTGTGTCGGGCCCAATCGAACGACCGTCGATAAAAAATGCAAATTCGATCGTTTTAAATACTTTACTATTGGTATACGATGATTTTGAAAAATGTTACCAATAAATTTGCTAGCCAGCGAGTAAATCGCTGCGAAGATTATCAGGTTTTTTTTCCATTCGTACGTATTTGAAAATTACGCTTAAATCTACGAGCTTATACAGGTATAAACGATAAAAATAAAAATAGGGGAATACCTCGCGATATACGGGCGAGAAACGATGGCCATTTAAAAGGCTATATTATAAACGGTGCAGGATTTATGCATATACGAGAATTTAAGCGATGATAGTGCTTGCTTCAATTTGCCTTTCTGCCTTGTGTACGCGTAGGTATGTGTATTATTTCTATACCTACCTGAATAAACGAAAGGGTCAATTAAATTTTTCGAATTGTGTTACCTCGATGAGTAAAATAAACGTGTTTTATATTGATGTACCTGACTATATGATTATGTTCTAATTCATTATTCTTAATGAATTTTTTCACCAGTTGGAATGAAAAATTTACCTATCGGAGATGTAATCCTCGTAATCCTTAGCATGGGGAAAAATATTAGGAGAAAATGGTATTTGTGATTAACAAAGTGTGTAAAAGTTCGTTTCAAAATTTTCCATATTTATCTGTCTTTTTTTTCTTTTTTTTTGATAAAGTAGGGACTTGTTTTTCAGCAATTTCAAAAATCAGAAGTAAAACTTTTGAAACAATTTTAATACTTTTCAACGGTTATGGACCGTTTTCCCGAAGCCTAAATCCCGAACGGACATTTTCCCGAATGGAACATTTCACGAAAAAAATTTTCTCGAATCTTTTTTCCCGAATACCAAAATCCTGAACTCTTTGTTTCCCAAATAGAGAAAAACGGTAAAAATTGCTTTTTTGCTTTTCAAACATCTTTTTTAAAATTTCGCTCGGGCAGTGTTTTAATCATTTTCTTTTACAAATTACATATTCTTTCAATAAATTCCCAATTTGTCTTAAAAAATTGATGATTTTTGACTGAAAGATCAGTGGAAAATGACTAATTTTAAATTTAACCCCCTTCCCGTATTTTTTCTCAAATTTTCAGCCCCCTTCAATTGTTTCTGGGTGCGCCTATGACTACTGCAAACTGAAAGTGTCGCGTTTTTAAGGTCACACTGGCACAAAATTGGGAAAAATTCGGATGATTGCTAAAAAAAAAATGAAATTCTATTGCACTTGATAAAAAATTGGCATTTTTACAACTTTAGAATTTTTTGTCATCAGCAGTACGTCTTGTTTTTCAGCAAATTTGAGAATTGGAAATGAAGTTTTAAATACCTGTAGTACGACGGATAAGTAGGTTAAGATATTTACAGTTAATTCATAGAATTATGGAATACGTGACCAGAACATTGTATCGTTATACCCTAAAATCGCCTACGTGATTCAAGTCATTAACACTTTTTATGCATTTTCCATATATACTACTACCGCCATGCAAACTAGATTCATTCCGTTATTATGCTGTTAGTCTCTCAATTGTCATTAAGCTAATGCTAGAATAAAAACGTATTTAGAAGTGAACCCGCGTTACCTTCTTTCATGCCGCGTCTTTGTTTATATTAAGTTAATTAATTATCTTCGATATGCTTAGAATATTATTGTTCTTGGCATATTGATGGATAACTAATTAAACTTGTATATGTTTTCATTCATTTATTCGGTACTTTTGGTCGTACTACAAAATGGCGCCCAACTACAGGTGCTTCTAAATTTCGTTTAAAATGTCAAATTTTCGAATTTTTTGATATTCCCTTTCGATACATAGTGCAGTGTTAATTTCGTTCGGTAAATATGCAATTTATAAATGCCCGGCGATATTCCTAATGAGGATCTTGAAGATTAATCAAGCTCCAATTCCAAAGCAGAAATGGATGTCAAGCCCGAAATACCAGACATTTCAAAAGCAAGAGAGTTCAAAGGATTTTGAAATCGATGTGGATATGTCAACTGGTCAAATTCATGGAATTTCTATTAAACAGTTCGAAAAATATTTTGAAAGTAACAATTTTCTTTTTGAAACTAACCTTCTGATACTTACTTTTGAGACAATTTTCAATTTTTCAAGGAACTATACGCCCAGTTTTGAGACAAATTTTTCGATTTTTCAAGGAACTATAAGCCCAATTATGCAGTGATTCGGAACAAACTGGTTTCATTATTCCAATTATTATTTCATTTTTGTCGAAATTTTTTAGAATTTTAGAAATATTCTTGAAAGAAAACCCATTATCGATTTCTGGTCAAAACATCTCGACTTTTTGTCAATTTACTGTTGAAAATTGTGCATATCTAAAGGAATTATCGATTTCAGTCAAAAAATCGAACTGATTAAGTTTTGATGAATCCGACGATTTTTCCTGGAATAAGAAAACAAGATAACCTTTGCGACTAAAATCATTTTCACAAAATCATTCCACAGCTTTTCCAAGTTTTTATGTTAGGGTGATTCTTTTTAGTTTTTGTAGAATGGTTTCTCAAGACTCAATCCGCGATTTTTCATGTTTAGGAAGCTAGGAAGATTTTCTTGAAAGATAACCCCGAAAAAATAATTCCACATTTTTCCGAACCTTTGAAAATAGGGTAACGTTCAGAATTTTATTTTCAAAACCATTCTTCAAATTTCTCAGTTTTCGAAGCAGGTATATTCAGCATTCTTCTCGCGATTATTTTGAAGTTTTGAGACTGGGATTGTCGTAATGAATTTTCATGTCATAAATTATCCTACAATTTTTCGAATTTTTGAAATTTGGAAGATTTTTTCTAATTATTTGAAGCTAGAATCATTTTCAGGATGAAAATTTGCAATGAAATTATCGAAAAAACCCATCTCACAAATTATTCCAAAATGTTTTGTCGACTCCGAAATAGAGGGTCAGTTATCATGTGAATTTTGTGACAAGCTCTTTAGCAAGACATAATTCTGAGCATTCAGGTGAAGACAAGCACGAAAATTGAACGTTGAAAGTTTTTGGTAAAATTAACCATTTTTTATGTGTCATTCTATGTCAATTCGACCCGGATTTTGAGTTGCTCTCATGTTTTTCGATTTCATTTGAAAACAAATTTTCGAGATTTTCAAATTTTTACGACTTACAATTCTTTAAAACACATTTTCCAGCAGTAAAAAATTTCTTTTTTAGTGAAAAATTTTGAAAAATTCAAGAAGGGAAAATTAAAATTACCTAATAAAATTTTGAAAAACTTGAAGTCTAACAGAACCACTAGAGGAATTTCATTTTCTAAACTCATTTTCTGTCGTTTTATGATTGTTTTTTAAATCTGAGTCAGTAATTAGTTTGAAATTTTTAAAAAAAAAAAAAAAACATTGACAACCAAGTTTTTGAAATTTGAGAATTTTTTTTTAAAAAAAAAAAAAAATCATTTCAGATCGACCTCCAGTACGATTTTTTTTCTCTCTCCTAAATTCCTAAAACATAATTGTTGTTGAAGAAATTTTTCTGAAAACTTTTTGATAATTTTTTCAACATTTTCTTGGCCGATTTCTTTTAAAAAATATTCTACCTTACCAAACACCCTAAACGATTACTCAGGTCGCAACCAATTTCAAAAAATTAGATGCATTTTGTAAAAATTTATTTCGCAGAATTTAATGGATCTTAAATTTCGATTTTAGAAAGTTCATTTCTGACAAAATTTAAAGTTGATTTTTGAATAGATTCGGATAAAATCCAAAATTAAAATTGTGGTTTAAAATTTTGCAAAATAATTTTGTAAAAGTAGCTTTCTACTTTGTTTGCGAAAAGCCATTTCAATGCGCAAAATGTCCGAAACGATTTTCCCATTCGGGATCTTACAGCCAGTACATGAATCACAGACTTTCGTAACGCAAGCCCTACAGAGAATAGGCTATAAAATTCGAGAAACAAATTTTCGCCCCTTTTTCAACGATGAATTATCCCATTCCATAAATGTGTCTTATTTTTTACCTCTTTGATTAAGCTTTATTACTCGTATAAATTTTTTTTTCTCTCGCCTCTAATTTTTCCTGTCACCATTTATCCAACTGTAGCAGAAATGAAAATCGAAATCATTGATCGATTTTATCAGAAATTTTTTTTTTTATTGATCTTATCAAAACAAAAAATCTCCCTAAATTTTTTCAACTTACGTTCAAATTTCGAAATTTATCAATATTGTATTGATTGAATAATTACCTTTATTTTTATAAGCTTTATATTTGACGTTTTAGAAATGAAACTCGATCGCCTATTAATCTCGACTGAAAAATCACCTATATTTTTATCTCACTTATTTTCAATGTGATAGAAATCAAAATCAAAATCGATTTTAAAGGCAATTTTTCTTATCAATTTCGTTGGAAAAATTATTTTTGTCAAAAACTCCGTATTCGAAATTTTCTGAATGAAAATAAATTTTTTCATACTGATCAAACAATTATCTTCAGATATTTTTGTGTGGTTTATACGTTTAAAATTTTCAAAAACGAAAATTCAATCATTAATTTTAATTAAAAAAAAAAATTATCTCGATTTTTGATCTTCATCAACTCCAGGTTACGAATGTCTCAATTTCTAGGAAATCGAGAAAAAATAATAGAAAAAGGAAGGCCAATAGGAAAGAAATTAAAATTATAAAATATATGACTAGATACTAAAAATGACTAGAACGAAATTAAGAATGACTAGAATGGATCAATAATGTATAGAAAATTTTTTTTTTTAAATTCAGAATAATTTTTGGCATTAAAATAAAAGATCGCGATCCTAAGTCTTCAATAATACTGCGACCATCAAAAATAGCAGTCATATTTCGTGGCGAACTTAAACACCGCAAATTTCATACGCGGATTCCAAGAATCGCTCACCAAGTCGATGTTCAAATCACGATTACGCTCGGGCCTATACACCCCGCGCGCCACACACCAACTCGGACACTACGGCAGTAGGTCAAGTGCATGATCACACGATTCCTACATTAATGCAGGGAAAGAGAAAGAGAGGAAAACTGGAAATACCACCGGCCATTATTTTAAAGGCGGAGCAAAACGCATTAGACCGCTCTTTTACCAGTCAAACAGGTTACATAATTGACCTATAAACCCACAGATCGCGCCACTCATACATGTTTCAGATAATTACATAAATACCTTGTCAATATTATCACGCCTCTCTAAAATTGTACCATTAATCGGATGTTCTTGAAATTTCCTTCCAGCCAAAGGTATTATTGAAAAAATTTTTTCGGATCAAAATAATGATTATATTCTGGTTACGCTTCGACTCACTAAAGTTATAAAGATGGATAGACGACAAAAGTACCTAAAAAACTTTTCCAACTACCAAACTTATCTGGAATAAATGACAATTTTTCAAGTTTTATTTATGGACAAAATTAAATAGTTGGAAAGACGCGGAGAAATCGAAATAAAGATATGTGAAAATTGATCCAATTATTTGAAAATCGTGAACTTCAGAAAGAACTTATCCTAATTTTATAACCCAAAATGCACCCAAAAAATCAAAAATCTTCAAGATTCCGGAAATTTTGAACTCGTCAGCAGGATTTTTTTTGATACAACTTTCCAATATAACGATAAAACGTACCTTCAATTATATCAATGTAAAAAACACACATCAATACAAAATACTTGGCACCTTGGGGTCAATTAAGCCAAAATCATCTTCTGAAAAACTTGACGAGATAAAAGTTGAAGAAATTACCGATACTACTGACCCAGACAAAATTTTTGACGCTAATGAGAACAAAATTGGTACAATGCGAGAATTTTTTATTACTACCTATGTTGACTTTTAATTTTTTGTGTGTATACTATTTCAGCCCTCTGCTATCATTTAAAAAAAAAAAAAAAAAAAAAAAAAAAACGACGTAAAATATTTTTCCCGCAAAAATTTTATTTTATAAATTAAAGTCAAAGGCGCAATGTTGATTCAGGGTGAGGTAGTCACCGCTGCGCGCGATTATTTATGAATTCGAATTGTTGAGACTGTGTCCTAAACCTCTTTTCAAAAAACATATTAATACATAAATGATACTTCACTGTCCCATGGATAAATAATGAATTTTGGTCAATTTTTGAAGTCTTTGAACAAAAAAAAAAAAAAAAAAAAATTTTTCTTTCTTCTTCAATAATGAATCGAATTTTTTAATTTTTTTTTACTTAATTTGAATAAAAAAATTGTATCTAAGGCTTCACATTACTTTCCAAGAACTGAAAGATAACTACAGTTTATAGTATGCAATTTCTTGAAACTTGAGAAATTAATATACCTTTCAGCCTATTAAACTCAAATAGTAGATTCCATCAAATACTTAACGCTAAACATTGTAATTAGGTACCAAACATTTAAGATGAAAATCGAAATGTGATGACGCAAGGTCAATGACAGAAAAAATTGAACCCCTCGACAAGAATACTAAAACTAAAATCAACTTTACAAGACCAATTATGGTATATGATCATTTGTAGGACACCACAGGAAATTTATTTGTGATTTTGCACATATTTTTGCTTGCCTCAGTGACCTAACTATAGGTAATGTACAACCCAACACAAAATAAAATGGAAAGATCAACTTCACGTTTTCAGCTACCGAAAATAAAATTCAACACAAAACCTGTATTAATTACTTACAAAAAAGTAGACAAATGATTGTAGAAAACTGACACCTCAAAATGTAGGCGGATTACTTTAATAAAATTACCAAAAACCCGAAGGAAACTCACTAGATCTCTTATTTTAATAGAAAATTACAAGGTGAAGAAAACAATTATCCTGCATAAGACTGAACTAACTGCTGTAGTAGACAGCATAACACATTTTCATAAATACTTATTTGGAGTACATTTTACTGCTTTTGCTGACCATGCACCATTGATGCAATGCCACAATACTACGGAATCAAACTCAAGATTAGCCCAAATAATTTTAAGAACTTTCAAAATATGACTGCAAAATTAAGCATAAGTCAGGAAAATCAAATGTAATACAAGATGTTTTAAGCAGAACTGTGATAAAATATGACGAATATGACAAACATAACAGTATACACTTTAAATGTTGATATAAAACACAGTATGTGAAAATTTAGGATGTGAGAAAGTGATACACACTTCCTATAGTCCACAAAGTCAAGGTATCATCAAAAGAAAAAATAAAATTTTATGTAAAACTCAAATATGCAAGCCGGTATATACTGTATGGACAGCACCCTAATATGCCCGCAGACAATAAATTAAATGTGCCAAGTAAAGCAAAACAAGAAAGACTCGAGGAAATAGAAGAGTTACGGAGAATAAGAAAATTAATACCGAGCTTAATCTATGAAAACCAGGAAAGGGAGAAAGAATATTACGATAGGGATCATGAGGACGTTATGTACAATGAGGGAGATCTAGTCTTGATAGAGATACCTTTTAAGCACAGAGGTAAACTTGTACAAAAATACAACGGCCCTTATAAAGTGCTTAAGAAGGTTGGCCCTCTAGATTATGACATCCAAACTGACGAAAAAGTAGAAACCGTGCACGTTAGGAGACTTAAAAAATATATTATTAGAGATTTTACAGTATGTACGTAATATAGAGAACCCTCGGATTGGGTCGACGGCCGATTTATTTCTGCCGCCAGGCTCATACCCGAGGACACTCTCTAGCACAGCCCTGCATCCGACGGAGGTGTCATTTGCCACCGCCGCCGTGATCAGGGATCAGTGTCCGCCCAGTAGATAGTGGCGCTTATTATATTCTCTGCTGACCAAAACTTCGTATTGAGTGACATATTTCGTTATGAAATAATGAAACGTGGCGACTCATAGACGAAGGTAGACGCATGACTATTATTAACCATCGGCGAATTCTCCCCCCAACTAGAAAGTAGTACATTTAGCGTTATTTGTTATTTTTACCCAAGTAAGCAAAACTAGCATACATAGTATATTACGATCAAACGGGACGCCGTTGTGATCATATTACAATATCGTAAATACTCATACCACATTAGACGTTACAAATAGATAGAAATATTCCCGCAATTCGTCGATGGGCCGGCTTTGAAATATATACAGAGAGGAATTTTACATAAAGTATGTATGATTAGTCAGCTCATTGTACATACGCCACTCAAAAAACACCGTGTACACGCTTTTAGGTAACTTGAGCCCTTACCAATCGTATGTTCTATCCATTTACTACAAATAAATTCCCTGTCTTATGTCCAGTGTTCTTCGATTAGGTTGTGCGAAAGTGCTGTCATAATATCGTGTGAAAATACGCGTGTGAATAATAACTTTTCGTAAAATTTTCGTGTAAAAGCGTAGAAAATGAATGTGCCATCTACATCTAGTAATGTTTCGCCGAACGATTCCACCTTTCATGATTTAACTACTGACCAAATTAATAGTTACGCCTTAGATCAATATAAAATATTCCGCCGAAATTACCATCGGTGGATGGAAGTAGTGTTCGGGGCCGACCTAAATTTCTTCTTGAGATCTACAAACGATGTCCCTCCATGGAGACGTCAACATCTTCCCAAATATTATAATTCAATTTGAGCTCATTAAGTATACTTTATTCTTCATTCATTGCCCCTTTTGTTGTGTTTAGCCTATGAAATTCATAGTTTATTAAGAAGAGAAATTGTGGATATCCCTCTAAAAATTAAGATTATAACAGACAATTTTTTTTTTTGAACCTAATGACGCATAACAAAAACAGGATATCTATGTATAACTTAAGGAACATTTATGTGATGTATATAATTATAAGTAAAGCATATTTTTATTTCTTATTTATGTGTAGGGGGGAAGGGCGATGCAAACACACATACTCATGTACCCTATACTCTTATTATCTTCACAGATGTTTTGAAGATTATTATATATACTTCTTAAGAGTTGTATGGCGGATAAGCTAATAATAGAAATTATTTCCAAAATTACATTTATCAGAGATAAGACAAAAGATATCATCACTATAATCCATCACTACCCCTGAATGTGCCCAATTGACACCATACCAGTAATATCCAAAATTGGACCAAACTATGCCATAAGCATCAACAAACGTGGAGGACTCTACAACGCAGAAGGAATTACGTTATTGGAGAACAAAAAGAAAATTTGGAAGAATTAGATAATGTACGAGAGTGTAATTGAAATACACTCCAATTCGATAACCACCACAGCCAAACAAATCTTTTCTCAAATACCACCTACATGATAGCCAAGATGCCAAGACCCTCATGGAGGTTGCAAACACCATGTATGAAAACGACATCTATACCCACTGATTGCCTCACAAATCCACGATTCCAGACCAGCAACGCCTCAAGTACAAGCTGAAAAGAAATTGAAGTCATTCAAGTATATTTCGATCTATTTCCGGCATGACGACGACCTAAATATCCGTAGCAGCAATGAAATGTTAATTGGGTACTACAAATTCAATAATGTGTTCAAGACAGAATGGCCGATTGGTGGCCCAGCAATATGAAAACCTGCGACATCACCTCTAGGATATGATATGCTTAATTATGTCATACTATGCATGTTCACAACTAAGAAAATCCAAAAGGTGTCAACTGTGAAAAAGCTAGGGAGCTTTTAGTTTTCAGCACAAGGGGGGGTAGATGTAGTACGACGGATAAGTAGGTTAAGATATTTACAGTTAATTCATAGAATTATGGAATACGTGACCAGAACATTGTATCGTTATACCCTAAAATCGCCTACGTGATTCAAGTCATTAACACTTTTTATGCATTTTCCATATATACTACTACCGCCATGCAAACTAGATTCATTCCGTTATTATGCTGTTAGTCTCTCAATTGTCATTAAGCTAATGCTAGAATAAAAACGTATTTAGAAGTGAACCCGCGTTACCTTCTTTCATGCCGCGTCTTTGTTTATATTAAGTTAATTAATTATCTTCGATATGCTTAGAATATTATTGTTCTTGGCATATTGATGGATAACTAATTAAACTTGTATATGTTTTCATTCATTTATTCGGTACTTTTGGTCGTACTACAATACCCTAGTACTTTTTGCCATGTTTTCATTTTTTTTTTTTTTTTTGAGAAAAAATAGAAGTGGGGTCAAATTAGTCATTTTTTACTGATCTTTCAGTCAAAAATCATCAATTTTTTCTGACAAACGAGAAATTTATTGAGAATTTGGTGATTTTTGACTGATAAATTAGTAAAAAATTATCAATTTTTTATAATAAAATAATGAAAATTGCCCGAGCGAAGCGAGGGTAAAAAGGTTTTGAAAAATATTGCTTGAAGAGCAAAAAAAATGCACTTCTTTTACATGTTTGCCATGAAAAATTTTTTCGAGGGGGAGGGGGGAGTATGAACCCCTTGAGACCCTTCTGGGTGCGCTTACGTATTGTAGATATTAGAATTTCCAAAAGCAGTGTTGCCAAATTTCATTTAAAATTGAAACATTATAATCCTTTTTTTTTAAAAGTAGAATGGTCCTGTCTTGGAAATTTTAGAGAGACAGTGCTGCCAATATTGCAAATTTAAACTACTGTAAACGGATTTGCACTCTTTAGTATGTGTGACTCTGCCGGAAAGATGGGGCCTTATATAAAAAAAATCGATGTTTCATTTTTCACGTTTTTGGTTCAAATGACACTAAATCTAAGAATAAAAACATCGATTTCTTGTACTTAGGGTCTCTTTTTTCGAGCAGGGACACATATTATTAATTTTTTTTCAATCATTTTTCCTAATCAATTTTTAAAGAACATGATTTTCATCACAACTTTGATCATCCCCACTTTTAACAAAATTAAACTCACTTTTTTAAAAATGAAAATTGAAAATTTTAATATCATCTCTTCAAAGACTATTCAGCAAATCCAATCACATATGATCTGAAGTTTTTACCGATACCCCAAAAATATCATTGATGATGATTTTTGACTTCCAGCCTCCTTTTAGAGGGGCGAAAAGGTAAGAAATGGAATTTTAAAGTTTTTGCAATTGAGCGAAAGTAGTGCCATTTTTTTTCACCTTTTCGCCACTGTTCTATTTTTTTTGGCAGGTGGAGAAGGAATTCGAGGGATTTCATTTTTGAGATTTTAAGCAAGAAGTATAATTCAAAAAAAACAAATTAAATAATTTTAATTACCGAAAAATTTCGAAAATTTTCAGCTTTATAGACCCATAACTTTCAAATTTAACCTACTAAGAATCTAATGTGGAATAAAAAAATTTCTTTTAATGTACGTCAAAACTTTTTTACAGCATGTACTTACCTATTTTGATCAAAGGGTCAAGGGAGAGAAACTTTTTAACCTTAAATTTATTCCAGAAATACCAAACAATATCGAATGAAGATTCAAAAATCTAAGAACAGAGACATTTCACCTATCTTGACCGAGGATACCCTTTCGCTATTCGAGATGACTCTAAAATAGCAAAATCTCGGTTTCGTGTAGACTTTTGGCGATGTGGAATGGCGCGAAAAATATCTCATCGTTCCCATATCTAATGTTTATTCATTGGTTAGAAAAACCTCCTCGTCCTTTGAAGTATTTACCTTATAGCTGATGTTGGCTGGTAAAAGCAAACGCGCTATCGAAATTTAATCGCATTTATATTAATAATTCCGGCAACACTAAAAGCAGCTAGCGTACGAAACGCAATACGATTTCGAATCGGATTATGCTTATAGGGTGTTCTGAAATTATGAAAACGCTTAATTCTCTTCCTCTCTCTTTGGTGTTACGGCTTATACGTCAACGGCGTGTAAAAGTTGTAAAAGGATTAAATTTATTTACGTTTTTCAAAGCATCCGAAAGTTAAATGTCGCCTAAATTTAAAATGAACAAATTTCCGTCCCGGAGATGGATACTTAATAAGTTTTTCAGTCGAAAGTCGAGTGTAAGATGTTTTGACGAAACGCCTGAGAATCGTCGGGTATTTTTAGAATCAATTTTTGCGAGTTTTTTTTTTCCTCCAGCTCGCTTCGTTGTACTTATTCTTGATCCTTGAATTAGCTGTCGGATGTTTCGATCGCGTCAATGTAAAAGTTATTTAATCTTATCCGGTTCGTAATTCTAACTCGTTTTTTCCTCCCTGCTGGAAAAGCTCTAACAAAATGGGAAATTTTCTAAATTTTCTCATCTCGTATGCCTGAATTCCTTAACTTA
This sequence comes from Pseudococcus jackbeardsleyi, assembly GCA_038380155.1. Lineage (NCBI taxonomy): Eukaryota > Metazoa > Arthropoda > Insecta > Hemiptera > Pseudococcidae > Pseudococcus > Pseudococcus jackbeardsleyi. The sequence continues at coordinate 49,983,763 of CM076242.1, forward strand.
AAATTCTGTTTTGCTAACTTTCAAGCGTTCTCAGTATTTTTGCTTAAATCACTGAAATTGAAATTAATTCTCGTTTGAATTTACAACTTGGATAAATTAGATTATAAATGTGTAGAAAATTATATTCGGCGGTGGGTTTCGGTTTGCGAAGCCTTGAGAGAAGTCGAACACGAGATATTCGTTGAAAGTTTTCCCCTTCCCTCGTAACTGTCGATTCACTTTGAATACTCAGCAACTAATCTGTGATATTTAGTCATCTTGGGCCGGGGGGGTTAATTTTTGGAAAAAGGATAATTTTACTGCGACGAAATGTTTTAGAAGTCAAATCGACACTATGATATTTTGTTACACTTAGAAATAGGTATTTGGAAGAATTTGGAAGATCACAGACATAAGTCGCGGCATTCTGTCGGAAATGACCAAAAAAATAGCATTCCCACAAATTCCAATTTTATGTCATGTTTGTTTTTTAAAAATTTTGAAAATTGAAAAAAAAAAGAGAAAAGGCATAAACATTTTATGCTTTGTTAATTTTTTTCTTCGTTTTAAATGTTTTTAAATGTATTTTTTTCGATAATCATTTTCTTATAGTTTAGTTTTTTCAAATCATACCACAATTTTTTGAGATAAGTACTTGATTTATTTTATTTTTTTTATTTTTCATTATTTTTGAGTAAGTAAAGGTTTTGTTCAATTTTTTCCAAGGTTGATCAATATGAGTATGGAAATCTGATAGGAAAAGAAGATCAAGTTGTTGTGAAAATTATATTGTTTAAAAAATGTATAACGTGATCCTGCCCTAAAGAAGGGACCGTGTGTAAAAAAAATCGATGTTTTCATTTTCATGTGTTTGGTCCAGATTTGGGGTCATTTGGATCAAAAACGTGAAAAATTAGACATCGATTTTTTTTTTTTACACTAAGTCCCTTCTTTACGGAAACGTCACGTATGATACACCTAATAAGGTCAAATCTGTTTACGAGTAGTTTAATTTTTTTTACAAATTGGCAACACTGTTTCTCTAAATTGTCTCTATGAAGTGCATGTTTCTAAAAAAAAAAAAGATTGAAAGTGTTTGAATTTCAAAAGTAAATTTCGCAGCAATGATTTTAGAATTTGTAATACCTATCTGCCATATAAAAATTTTTCAGGAGGTAAATTTTGGTCAAAAAGTATTGAGTAAGTAGATAAGTTTTGAAAAAAAAAATTGAAAGCAGTATTTAAAAATAATGAAAATCTTCATTTCTAATTTCCAAATTGTTGTAAAACAAGCACCTATGACAAAAAATTGTAAAGTTGTGAAAATGTCAATTTTTTGTCTAGTCCAAAAGAATATCATTTTTTTTGGCGATTATTCAAATTTTTTCCAAATGATGCTAGTTTTTTCCTAAGAACGTGAAGCAATAGGCCAGATCGGGCTCCTTACCCTTAAAAAAGAAAATAGTTTTAAAAATACGGAAAAAATGAGAAAACGTATTTCAAAATGTTGAAAAAAGAAACAAATGAAAAAATGAAAAAAAAAATACAAAATTAGGGTATGTTTTGAAACAAAAGAAAAGGGTTAAAAAGTATTGAAAAATTTTGAAAAAACTTCTAATCGAAATTGCTGAAAAACGAGTGCTTGTGGCAAAAAATTGTAAAGCTGTTGAAAAGCCAATTTTTTATCAAGCATTTAAACTTTTCCGTTTTTTCAAATCCAGCAAAATGTCATCATGTCAATTTGGCCTTAAAAACATTACTCAAGTACAAAAAAAAGTCACACAAGGGCGTTACACTTCCCAAAAATCAACTTCATTTTTTTTTTCAGTTTTTCCGAATGTTTTGAGCACACAAATAAGGGAATGGAACGAAATCTCACTCCCGTCGTGTTGTGGTGTAGACACAATTTCTGTACTATCCCCATTCAATTTTCTAAAATAGCTCAAAACGATCAACATTGGACTGGTATTTCTCCCTAAAAATCAAATTCAAGTCAATGGCATTTATTGTTTTTTCACATAAATCATTCATTTCTGAGAATTTTCCACTCCTCGAATCCCGAACCTCGATAAAATTAAACCCAAACCAGTTACTTTACCCAGTCCACTCGAAAATTCTTCAAAATAAATCGCTTGTAAATTCCACCATCTAAAATTCCAACCATCTAGAAAATACCCCGAAAAGAAATAATATTCGAGCCAGGATAACTTCTCCTTGAACCGCCAGACTCCGCAATCCTATCCTCGGGAACCCATCGAGCTATCGCAAATATACGATAAGGTCAAGTACCGCCGTCGAAACAGCCATATTCGTTCTCTTATCCCGCTCAAAAACTCTAACCCGACGCTGGAGAAAAAAATATGATCAATTTAATTGATAGATAAACTCGCACTCGCTATTTCAAAACACTCGAAGAAGGAAAAAAAGAATCACTTGCGCGTTTTAAGCGCTATAAGTATACGCCACAGACGAATACAATTCGCGCCCTTATTCGAGCTTTGCGTGAAAGAAACGCGATAAGAAGTTTATATATGTCGATATGTAGGCTGTTTAAATAGCATTCGATTCAAATTTGATATCCGTTTTTCTCTAAAAAGGATGACTAAAGTTGAAACCATTGTTACTAAGCATTCGAAAAGTATCACCGAGCCACTCGTCTGGTCTCATTTGAATAAAAAGTCGAAGCGAAAATGTTAGCTCGGAATATTTTTTACGCCGTAACACTTCAAAGTAACAATCGAAAAAAAAGCTACAATACAAAGCACCCTGCCGAAAAAATACAGAAGAGAATGCCTTCGAAGGAAAAAAGATCAGTTTCGAGGTACCTTTGATACATCAAGCTACCTGTTGAAAGAGCACGAATACTTATTGTAGCGAAATTTGGTGTAACGTTCTTTGTATGTGTATCAAAAGTGAATGCACCTTTGAAATTCCTTCACGTTTAAAATGATTTACCTGCTTAAATTTCGTATCGTAATTTTACCCCGATTCGGAGTTGCAAATTACGATAAAAATGATAAATCGGATTGAATTTTTTCGCCAACGAAACATCTATTTGGGTGGACCTATGATTAAATCTACACGAAAGAGGCTTCAGGCACGAAATTAAAAATACCCTGCGAACGACTGAATCGTTTTTTTTTTTCAACTGTTTGGTTCAAGTGGTCCACTTGATTTTTTCTAAGTTCGGGAATTTTTATTTTTCTTCTCAGAGTTCGAATTTTTTCTCCATTATTTTTTTCCAAATTGAATTTTTTTTCAGGGTTCGAATTCTTTCTCGACTACTTTTTCTCAAAATTAATTTTTTTTCAGAGTCCGAATTTTTTCTCGACTAGTTTTTCTCAAAATTGAAATTTTTTTAAGAGTTCGAATTTTTTCTCGATCATTTTTTTCCAAATTAATTTTTTTTTTCAGAGTTTGAATTGTTTCTCCATCATTAATTTTTTCGGAGTTCGAATTTTAATTTTGAGAAAAAATAGTCGAGAAAAAATTCAAACTCTGAAAAAATTTTAATTTGGAAAAAAATAATAGAGAAAAAATTCGAGCTGTGAAAAAAATTTTAATTTTGAAAAAAAGTAGTCGAGAAAAAATTTGAACTCTGAAAAAAAAATTCGAACTCGAAAAAAATTTCAATAAATGATGTAGAAAAAATTCAAACTCTGGAAAGAAATTTTAATTTGGGGAAAAAATCGAGAAATAATTCGAACTCTGAAAAAAATTTAATTTTGAGAAAAAATAGTCGAGAAAAAATTTGAACTCTGGAAAAAATTTTAATTTGGAAAAAAATAATCGAAAAAAAATTCGAACTCTGAAAAAAATAAAAAAATAAAAAATTTCGAACTTGGATAAAAGCAAGTGGACCACTTGAATCAAACAGTTGAAAAAAAAACGATTCAGTCGTTCGCAGTGTATTTTTAATTTCGTGCCTGACGCCTCTTTCGTGTAGATTTAGTCATAGGTTTTGGGGATAGGGTAACTGTGTGGCAAAAATGATTAATTTTTGAACGAGGTGTGCCAATTTTTTTTTTGATTAAACAATTTGATAGAACGATTGAAACGATATAAAAGCAGTTTGCTTGTACGTCGATCAATTTTTTCCCTCCCTGGTTGGTATTTGTTTTAGGTTTACATCGATGTATCTACACTGGTGGAATGTATTAACCGAATGTGGGATTTTTTTACATTTATACGACGCTAGGTTGGGTCATTATTTTAACGTCTAGTACAGACTTGATAAATGGAGCCGAACTTACCAAAATGAACGCCTCGAATGGATTTTTTTCACGTATTTCTTTCATCCTCGTCGTGTTTCGTAATGTACCTACCTAGTGCATTGTGTAGGTAGGTCTCTGCGTTTTTTTGATGGTAGGCCGAAGCCAAGAGGGTAAGACAAGTTTCGAACTCATTTGTCATAAAATTTCCCAATAAAAAATCGTTGGGTTAAAATCGTATTGATATTTTGTAACGGACAATGGAAGTTAAAAAACGACTTTTTCTTACTCGGATAAACGTATCGAACAATATAACTTTCAAATCGAAAAATACTCATGTTTGTTTGACCTTTTTGGGGGCGAGGAGGCGAAAAAAAAAAGCCGAGTTTACTTTTTATGTGCGGAGTAGATTCGGAGTGAAAAAAAAGTTAAAATTTATCTGAACGGCGGCGCGTATACGTGCTTTGTGTGGCAAACGCGTGCTGTACGAGAAAGCGAGCGAGCCTTTTTATACGACACTTTTTTTTTTTTATTCTGCGGGCAAAAATTTTTCATGGAGTACAGACCCATAAAGAAAAGTAACAAGAAGAATTTGATGGATGAGAAAACATCTGCTTCGTATGTTTTCGTATAAAATAATAGCCTCGTTAAAACGTTTCGCGATGCTTGTCGAGTTTATTATATAATTTGTATAAGAAAATGTTTTATCGTCGGGTACGTTGGTTATTTAATGTGGCAGGCGGGACGCGTGTCCGAGAAATCGAAATAAAACCGTTGATCGGATCGAATCGCGGCGTTTAATAAAACTCGAGTTGTTGATCGTTGGGAATTTAAATAAGGTCCAACTTGTGGCTTCGTCGAAGCTCGAGTTGGTCTGAACCCCCCGCTCGAACGCGGGGTTAACGATTTGGTGACAATGGCGCTTACACAGCGACCCGAAAGCATCGCTATATACTCGCAGAATGACAGATTAATGTATCGCTGGTATATATTTAATTTGCAAGCCAAATAATACGCATGCAAATTAGAATGTAAATCCCGACTAATTGAAAACATTAATGCAGATTTGCAGCAGTATTGTTGGACGTGACGTGTTCTATAAGTTTCGCCGCTGGCGTACAGTAAACTTCATCGATCCGAGGGTACATGTGGACTGAATCGTCTCCCGAGTTGAAATTCCCTACCTGGGTAACTTTTCGATGTCCCGTAGACGCCTTACATGCCGCCTATTTCGGGAGAAAAATACGTCGAGACAATTTAACTTGCCATAATTTATATCGCTAGGTATAAAAGTCGCGTCGTCGTCGAAAACTGTATCAACTTTCAAGGCCGCTGACATCGTAAATCTTCGATAAGTTGCGAATTTACCCCGATCTCCCTCGGCTGAGATAGTTTTGTGTGTATAAAATGCAAAATAGACTAAGAGAATTGTTTACCATACCCATATGGGGGATTTACGGTTACCTCGGCAAATCAAAATATTGGTAAAATGAATTGGTGAAAAATTTTCTTCTTTTTTTGTAGTCGAGACTTCCGCGTATTGAAATCGATACAGGAATAGAGAAATAGGCAAATGGTACATTGTGTATTTTGAAACACGCATACACATAGGTATCGGAACGTGGCGTATTCTTGGTTGTGTGGCATTAGTCAAACTGTAATGGTAAGCCATTATTCAAATTGGAAAAGAAAAACTAGGGCGAATAAAAATTTATTGTGCACGGAATTGCCGCATATTGACGAAAATAGAAACCGTATCCGCGTTCGATGGACGGAATTTTTTATTTTCAGTTATCCATTTTTAATGGCTATACGTTGAATAAAATTTAAAATGAAAAAAAAAGCGAACGTGCGGAAAGCCGAACGTACTGTATCGTTTTATTTGCGAATTAGTAATTACGGCGAGTTGATTGCCGGTTAGTCGATTTGCTTCGTTCGAGTGTATCTTAATGATAGATGCAATAAAATAACGAATCGTAAAATCGTATCGGTATGATCTTGAGGGGCGAGGGGGATTGCGGTGATTTATGAACGTGGATTGAATTTGTTGGCGTGGTTGGTACGTGTGGTGGTAAGAATGCGAATATTTTAAGCGATGGGGAGGGGGAAGGGTATTTTTGGTGGAAATAAGATTGCTGGATGGATAATTACTTGGGCTGATTTATTTATGAATGAGGTTTAAAATTTTTGGATGGAGTTTCTGTTTGGAAAACAATTGCAATGATCGATTATAATGCAACGAAGAATAAAAATTTGTGTAGTTTTTCGATACCTAAAAAAAAACGATAATTTTAGAACTTGGACAAAAGTTGGGGCAGAATTTTCAGTCAATTTCAAATAAATTTGTTTATTTAACTGCGTGACAATTTTTAATGAAACAGATTTCACGTTTTGGAACTTTTCCACCAAAACCATAGGTACATAGATACCTATTAGGAATGTTATTATTCCGCTATTTGGAAAATTGGTCATATGGCTGAACTTTTCTGCATAGAGATTTCAATTGAAATGAGTAAAATGTAATTAACATGAAATAAGTATGTGTTAAAATTTGAATGAGCTGTATCAAATTTTTAAATAATTTTAATCAGATGTCAGATTTGCCAAATTTCCTTCTCTTCCTCGTAGCATGTGTTTAAAAGATTCGTTATGTGTTACTCAGTAGAAAAATTCATCATAAATAAAAATAATTTTTTATAAACAATAAATAATTACATGTCTGACTTGTGTGTTAGCACTTGGAAATTTGATTGCGTTGAAACCTTGGAATTGGTAAACATTTGTGTCACAATCTTATTTGAGGACATTGACTGCACAAACCTGATTGATATTTTTGTACCAAACATACCATTTTTGCTTCACAAATTTGACATATGTGTCACAAACTTGAGATTGGGCCTGGGGTCACAAAGTTGATTCATATTTGTGACACAAACGCAACAGTGAAATTTGGGCCATGGCCATATCGCCACAAAGTTGATATTTCTGTCACAAATATGGCATTTGTTTTACTGTATGTACTTGACATTTTTTGGGTCACAAACTCACATTTGTGTAACAAAGTTGACGTTTGTGTCACGAAGATGATATTTGTGTCACAAAGTTGATACCTATTGGTGTCTCAATGTTGATATTTGTGTCACTAACCAGATTATTTGTGTCACAAAGTTGACATTTGTGTCACAAAGCTGATATTTTTGTCACAAAGTTGATTATTTGGGTCACAAAGTTGATTATTTGTGTCACAAAGTTGATTATTTGTGTCAAAAAGTTGATTATTTGTGTCACAAAGTTGTCATTTGTGTCACAAAGTTGTCATTTGTGTCACAATGTTGATTATTTGTGTCACAATGTTGATTATTTGTGTCACAATGTTGATTATTTGTGTCACAATGTTGATATTTGTGTCACAAAGTTGATATTTTTGCCACAAATTTGATATTTTTGCCACAAATTTGAAGTTCGTTTCACATACTTGACATTTATGTCTAATAGGTAGTTGATATTTGTGTCACAAACGTGTCAGTGACATTTGGCTTACAAAGTTGACTTTTTTGTCACAAATATGACATTTGGGTCACTCACAAACTTCATACATATTTGTGTCGCAAATTCGACATTTGTGCCAGAATTAACGAATTAGACATCTATTTCAAAAATGTTAGAATGTAAAAAATTTTTACCCACTTGATGCGAGAACTGCATGTCCAAATTGACTTTTGTGACTTATCAACACTTTGACCTGAGATTAAAAGTTGATGATTCGTACCTGCATATGTGACCCTGTCGGAAGAAAGGGATCGCGTGTAAAAAAAATTGGTGTCCTTTTTTATGTGTTTGATCCAAATTTGGTGTGATCTGAACCAAAAACGCGAAAAAAATACCATTTTTTTCACTCATGGCCCCTTCTTTCCGGGCAGGTTCACTCATGGTTCATTTTGTACGCGAAATGTACAAAAACAAACAATTAAAAATATTTGACGCTTGGGTGCAAAAATTATATAATTATACTTTTAAAATTTTTCCAATATTTTGATTAAGTTATTTCAATGTTAATAAAGTTTGGATGTTTTTAGAATGACTTTGAATAAAATTACATATGTGCAGTTTTTGTGATACTTTAATCTCCTTTTACTTATTATTAAGTACCTACGTACTTATTTTGAATGATTTATTTGATCAATATTGCTTACCATTTACCTATATCGTAAGTTCCTACGAGTTTTCGATAATATTTTTTTTTTTACAGATTTTTGAACCAATTTTTAAAAATTTATGACTTTAGTGATATGTATGTGTTAATTTTTTTTTTCAATTTTCAAAATAGATAGGTACATGAAGTTCTTTTTATAAAAATTTTCTAGAAAGAAAACGATTTACTGTTTTCTCCTTTGTAAACGTCATCGATATTTTTTCGTATCTAACCTAAAACTTGCTTCGTTATCATCTTAATCGACTTATATTATCTAATCTATCCATCCCTATTCGATCGTAGTATTTTCACTTCAAAAAAAACTTTCCAAACTCTTGAAAATTTCCAGTTGGTGTCTGATGCAATAACTCAATATACGCAAGAAAATGAATGAAAGCCAGGAACGAATTATATAATCGCGAAACATGTTACAAATTAATTATCGAGTTGTAATTACAAAAGTTTGTACTTCTGACAATGAGAGTTAACTGAGATGATGGTGAGGTTTCCCATCCGGTCTTAAAGTATAGACGGAATTGTGCAACTTGAGCTATAAGTATACCTACGAGCATCCTAGAATAAGCAGTATGAACAATGATGATGAGAATCAAGTTAACGACATAATAGAATGTTGCTGATGAATATTGGATCGATTTGAGTTGAAATTAGATTATAACAAATTTATTGAACATGCACTTGGGCACGTTTGACTTATCGATGCAATTCAAGGCATGTGAGGAGATTGGGAGGGAAATCGAAACCTTTTTCTTGGCTCCTTTCGAACGAAATAAATGTAACAAAATTTTTTGAACAAAGCAGGCAGGTAATGTTTTTTTTTCAAAATTTTTCAAGTTATTAGAAAATTCTTATCGCTGTCCTCCTCCCCTCTTCTAAAAAACACTATCGGCAAAGATTAAAATTCCAACAATTTTCCCTCCAAAAAAAAACACTCTTTCTGAGCAAAAAAAATCCCATAGATACACGATCACCACGAAATATTCGAGGGTTTCGGTTATACTGGATGAAATTCAGGCGCGTTCAACCGTTATAATAAATTTACTCGGTGAAGTACGTATAACTTGAATGTGTCTAAAAAACAAAGACGTATAAGGACGTTACGCTCGAGTGAAGTGATGAAGATTACCGTCGAGTGTGTTGAATAGGTACGTAGTTTAAATGGCCGTAATTATGAATCCGATCAAAGAGCTTTTTGCGGTGAGATTCCGTTTTTTTTTTTGCGCTCGCGCGATAACAAGAGGTACTAGAGATTTTACACGTTTTTATTCGCGCGTTTTTATCCTTCAAGAGGTACTAATTATTTTTCGTGTAAAAGTTAGAAGGCGTGTTTTTTGCCTTTTTTTTCATTTCTCCTCCCTCCTCCCGTTCGTCTTCTTCGTCTCCTTTCGAATACCTACGTATTTTAACTGAGGTAGATTGAAAAAAAAAACATAACCTGGATTTTGACGAAAATTGGTGAGATTGTTGGCTTTGAGTGGGAGACTTCCGGGGAAAATTTTAGGTTTAATGGTCTGAAGAAGATACGGGAAGCAAGAGTTTTCAAAAAAAGATTAAATTTCTGAAAAAAGCAGTTTTGTGATTTTTTTAAATGGTGCCATCTGTTTTGGGAACCTCGCCACCCTCCAGGACGGTGCGATTAGATATAATTTTACATCTTCTTGAATCCTTAATTTCGAAATCGGATACCTTTTTTTTAGGGGGGCGGGGGGGGTCAGATCGTACATTTGATTACCTCTTTCAAATTACTCACGCAAACTAATGAAAATCAAGTCAAAAAATTTTTTGGTCTCCGCTAAAACAATTTTTGATGAAAATTTTCAAAAAAAATCATGACAGTGCAGTCAACTGCATTTTTATTTATACAATTTCGATAAAATTAAAGTTTTTCATTCGGTGTATGGAAAAGAAGGCTAAAATTGTTTTGTCATCACGATGAAAAATGTATCAAAAAATTTGTTTGCAGCTGCAGTAGGTTATTCCTACTGAACGCTTAGTCGCTTATATTTCACAAGTAAATCAAAAGCCAGTTTGCAACAATACCATTTTTTTCTGAAAAATTTCATCAAAAATTATTCTATGAGATCAAAAACTTTTTGACTCCATTCCGAAATGTTTCAGTGAGTGATTTGAATTTTCGTGAAAATCTTGGATTCGTCACAGCAGTTTTTTCTACCTTTTTTAAAGGGCAAAAATGATATCCGATTTTGAGTTTAATGGTTCAAAGAGATGCAGAATCTCAAATTTTGAATTTTCACTGGGTAACTGAGATTTCTGGATAGTGGAACTAGCCAAAATGGGCAAAGAACGCGTTTTTTCAAATATGACCTTACATTAAGGGTATATCTTTCTTTATCCCCTTTCTGTCTAAAAAGATAAGGTACATATAATAGACCATTTTTATGGATTTCTCTTTAGCACTGGAAAATTTCAAAAAATTTTAGAGGCTCCAAAACGCCTTGAAACAGCTTCCAATCGATTTGGGAGGTCAAGAGTAGAGAATATATCAAATTTTAATTTTTTTTTTTGTTGATTAAATCGTTAATGTTCATATTTTGCTAGGTGATAAAGTAGTTTCAAAATTTCAAAAATTTGCCAAATTTCGAGAAATGAGACCTTTAAAATTTTGGCTTTAGGTGAGTTGATTCCTAACAAAATATTCGCGTGAAAAAATGGGCGAATTTATTCTTATTGGAGGGTGGAGAGGGGGTGTATGTAGCCTATGTAGATACCAGTTGATTCCCACATTTTTTTCAACCAAGTATGTACATACAATTTCAATAAATCGGTAGATATTTCTCTAAAAATCAGAAAACAAAAATGGAAATTTAAACTCAGAAATCGAACATTAAAAAATCGAAATTGAAATATCTGATATCAAATATCAAAAATCAAAAAGATTGGACTCGGAGTGACAGTTTTACACTTTTTTTTTGAAAATTGAAGAGAATGGACAGCCAGAAAATTATTCCTAGACTTTGTACCTTGAAACACCTTCCTAAAAACTCCTTCAATACCACCACCACCACCCCCCCCCCTGATTCCTAAATTGTAAGAATTCAATTTATTCTTGTTTTTTCAGCATTTTAAATAAAGAATCGGAAAAAAGGAAAAAAATTCTCCAAAATGATATTAAACAAATGTTTTGATATTAGTGTAATTTTTTTCTCCCCTTTCATTGATCAGTCGAATTAAAATTTCATACTCTCACCATTTACAATTTTTACCCAATTTTTTACCTTTTAAATACCCTTGAAGAATTGAGATTCTGATTAAAATTGTACACCAATGGTATTTCTGGGTAACAAAAGAAAAATATCCATACGAAAATTATTTTTTTAAAAAATCATTCAACCAACCTCCTGGTACGTGGCCGTGGTATCTCTTCTGGGTAAAGATGGTAGACTGAAAGTGTTTGGGAATCAATCGAACATACCACGAAAAAAAAAATGGGGATCAATATGTACCTCGAGAAAAAATTTAAATCATTTTGTTCCTTTCCCGAAAAAAAAAAAATGGAATAAATTCGTACATACTCCCCCTCCCCTTCAAAAAATGTGGATATTAATTTGAATATTTTTGAGCTCAGGAAATCAACTCATCAGCTTGCGAAATGTCAAATTATGAGGTTTTTTTATGATGTACTTACGATTCATTTTTGTTTGAACTCAAAATTTCTTTGAGTTGGGATACTTCCTCCCTCGTGAGAGGTCGATTTTTTTTGGGGGGGGGGATCTACTCGGGCAAACCTACTCGCTATTTTCCATCAAAATTCAGTGATTTTTTTCAAACCGTCCTACACTGACGTGAGGAGAGAAAACGATTAAGTACATTTATGGCGGCATTTTGTTAGTATAAACATTCGGCTGGGTCGGTATATCGGTCATTGTCATTTCGAAATAGTTAAACCAGCGTAAAGTCAATGGTTCAGAGACCAACGATCCATTATAAACTCAGCCAAAAGTTAACGTACGTATACACACCATCATGGGTATAAATACGTGCAAAAGATATCCTAGGCGGGTCTACGAAGGGGGAGGGGGGAATTTCGCGAATATTTTCCACGCTCACGCATCCTGCTCGTGGTGCTTCTTCGTACATAATCATGTAGGTTGCTTCGGGTGTAAATTCTAATCTAAGGCGAGGGGGTTTCATTGTTGTGAATATTTAAAACGCGAGCACGCACTTAAAAGTATAAAACAATTTTTTGGTGTTTTCAACACTCCTCTCTCCGGCACGATCGTATTTTACGAGCCAGGAGAGAAAAAAATACCGCCCGAGGAATATCTTAGCGAGAGCGAACGCCGAGCTGTATTTTATTAATGAACGGTGCGGAATTTCAACGTTCTCGCGTATGCAACGCCGCAAGAGAAGTAGTAATTTTTCGACGAAAAAATTAAATCTTTAATTATTGATCAGATTCGTTGCCTGGCGTCGTTTAAGAAGCAGCTCGGATTTATCGTCGAGTACGCGTTATGAGCGAGAATTGTTTCGTCGGCTTCGCGTGCTGCGGAATTTTAAATAATTTATTAAATTTTACGTGAAATTAGAAACGAACGAGCTCGCGAATCGACGTACGAGACTTTTCAACTCTGGCGAGAATTCAAAACTTGACATTTTTAATAAGAGCGGTGTAAATGGAGGTGTGGTAAGTTGGTATTTGTGTCTGGGAATTCACTTAGCCAAATTAGCATCTAGCTGTGATATTCGAATAAATATAGGTATACGATATACCTAACCTACCAACGTATTGTATCAACCACTTGATAAGTGTAAAAGGCTGCCTACGCGAATGAATTCTTTACTCTGGTACGATGGAAATACGTACACGAATGTTTCGCATCCGTGTGAGGTTTTTATTCGCGCGACATACTATAACCGAAAAGGTATACGATATAATATAAGAGTTGAAACGAATTCTAAAGTAAATCCGAATTATGACGGAGTAAATTCCATTTTCGTAACAGAAAACCGGAAAGTAGAAGAGTGTAGAGAATCTTAGTGAAGTGTGCACATGATAAATGACACCGAGATAAGAGTTACTCCATTGTTTACACCATCCGGGCCTAACGAAAAGGTGGAGAGGCTGGATTTTTGTTCTAAATTTGCGGTAAGCGGTGTGTTCATAACAGAAGGAAACTCCGATAAAATTAATGAATATAAAAGATGCCGCCTCGTTCGAAGTGTTATTTAATACTCGGGATATTTCTTCTTTCGGTTTTGGATGTCGGTGTTACCCTTCGGTGATTTCGATTTGGATTCCATATCTCGCCGAGTTTATTTCGGTGTATCGATATATTACCAGAAATCGAATATGGCCATTTTGTACAGGAGAAGATTTTCATCTAAAAAAAAAATTGAAAAAATCAGGCTTTTGGTGTTGGATAAATTTTTTAAACGTAGATTTGAAATGGGAAAATTATGAAAGGAGAACTTGGGAGGTCAGAATTTTGAACTTTGGCCTTGAATTTGTTCCAGAGTGAGAACATGACGATCGTATATAGACGTAGGAGTTATTATTTGAAGAAAGTGTAGGGTAAAGTGAAATAAAAGGTCGGTTAATGGAATCAAGTCAATTATCCTTACCTTGTTCTAGGCTTTTATATACTTCTCTCTAAAAGCTTCAAAGAACTTTTACCCTATGCTGCTGCTGGGTATATAGTAATTCGATATGGTGTATCTATATATACCTAATGGGCCTAATTAAATGACAAATGACATATCCAAGGATGATATTATTATACCTACGTGTATTCAAAGGTCGGCTGGTCTTATTTATGCTTAATGCTTGAGAAAATTCTTCGGTAATTGATTTCTATTAAAGTGTCGTTTTTCAAACCAGATTAAGAAGATTTTACCAGACTTGGGAGTTTTCGACCATGACTGATTATGTTTAGGGCTGTGATGAAAAAATTTTGGATTTTTTTGTTCGAGAAGAGTAATTTGAGTTTTGGAGATTTTAATTCTTTGATTACCTATTTGAAGCGTTTCGTAAGTATCATTATTACTGATGACTTTGGAGTTCTAGGGAGATCATAACTATCTGAAGAAACGTTCCCTGGGTGGTACTTGTTACCTCAATTAAATTTCACAGTTATTAAGTGGGTCGAAATTTTTTTCTGTGTCGTAAAAATCCTTTGAAATCGTATGGTAATCGTTTTAAATGTCTAAAAATGGTTCTAATCTAAAACAAAATTGTAGAAGAGAAAAAATGATACGTGAACGGATAAAAAATTCGTTGAAATATCGTTAACCTTATTAACGAAGCCTAAAAAGCATTCAAGTTGTTCTTAAAGTCGATAAAATTATGCGAATGTGTTCAAACTAATAGTTACATATTTTAAATATGATCGAAACTATGAGAAAAAAAAATTAAATTACAAAAAATATTTCAAATATTTTGGAAACTATTGTATAATTTTGGCAATTAAGTTGCAGGAAAATCTCAAACGTGAATTTAAAAAGTTGATAGAAAGTTGGTAAAAATTGACCAAAATCATTGAAAAATTATTGAAATTTTATGGGAAAATATTTTAAAATTTCGAGAAATTTGTAAAATGTATGCAAAAAAAGTTTCAAACTATATTGAAAGTCTGGCCATTATTTTTCGTTGTAATTATTGAATATTTGAATCAGATTTCTTATAGAAATTCAAAATGTTTTATTTGATGATCCAAGTCACCACAGAAAAAGCTGCCAGAAATTTAAGGGGTAATTTTGATGGAATTTTTCACGCTGATCAAGAGAAAAATTGTGGAAAAATTCCAGCACTTCAGGATATTTTACAATTGCAAATTTTTGTTGAATATTTCCTTTTCACGTTTTGGTTGATTTTGGGGGTCCTAGCAAAAAAAAATTAGAATATCTATAAATTGAGGAATTTGAAATTTATTTTCGTAATGTCAAATTGTTCAAAAACTGTATTATATGTTTTTGTGCTTTTATACTAGAGTTTGATTGGTTTTTTCTAAAAGGCTTAGTGAGTCATATATTTTCAAAAAAAAAAAAAATGCGAAAGAAAAATGTTTTGCGTTAAGTAAATATAACTTATCATTTTTTTGTTGAATTTTTCTTTGCCCAGAAAATCGACTTGAACTGTCAAATGCCATCAAAAATTCAAAACGAATAAAAATTCAAATTAGGTACGAAAATTTTTGACGTGATGTAGAAAAATTGAAATCAAATTCAAATTCAGCAGTAAAAAGTAAATACTTAATGTAAAATCGCCTATCAGGGTTGATTAGGCAGAAAAAAGTTGAAAGAATTATTGCTTTTTTCGGATTTACGGCGAACTGGTTATGCAATTTTACTTACATGTTTCAAATAGCAAAATACCAAAGATGTTGGGTTGTTTTGTATAGCCATGATTTTTGTACATTATAGTTTAGGGTTAGAACTTGACAGATGAACTAATGAGGAGGGGCATTTGTGTCACTTTTTAAAAATTTCTCCCCTCCCCCTACCATTACGAATTAGATATTTTTACTTCGCTTCTATAAACAGGTTGAAAAAAATGAACCATGTAGATAACTAATTTATCAATACATACCTATTTTTACCATTTTTTTTTTTTTTTTTTTAATTGAAGGTATTTGACGGAACTTCATAGCTGCGTTACTGGATTTTAAATGCTCTCTGAACGTTTTTGTAGAAAATTATTCATTTTTTTTTTTTAACTTGAAGATTGTTCGCTACATTTTTGGCGACTTTAAGTTTTGTTTTGAAAGTTTCCCCTTTTTTTTAATCAAGTTGGAGGGCATTGAACAATTTTTTTTTGCAATTTGTATAAATCTTATACAGTTATCGGGAATGTTTCTAAAATTGGGTAAAATATCGAAAAGTTGCAGTTTTTTTCATGCTTAATCATTTCCACAGTCAATTTTTATTCGATTTTAATTATTTTTCTCGCATTTTTAAGATTGTTCGAGAATTTTTGTCAATACTCACCTATTTTTGATAAAATTTCAATATTTTAAAATTCAAACATTTTTTTTATGACACTTCAGATATCAATTTTTTCGTTATTTTTTAAAGATTTTCACGCAACTATAACGGAATATTTTTCACTTTTCGAAATTTTCTCATTTTCTACATTTTTTGGGGATATTTAACGTCATTTGAATGACGTTTTATCAATTTCCAATCAGCTTTTAAACGACATTCTCTTATCACTAGCCCAAACCAAATGACCTGGTGAGCTGAAATTTTACAGGTGACTACGATGTCTTTTGCCATTTTTGTTCCCGAATTTCAATTTCTCAGCTCATCTCCACTTTCTATGAGGTCCCAAAATAAGAGTTTTATTGAATTCTAATGGAATTTCAAATCCAAAAATTCGGCTCTTCTTTTTAGCAGTCTACTTGCTTTGACTTTTTAAAATTTTTTGATGTGAGCAAAATTGCCAACAGTAGGTATGCAAGTCCAAAAAAATATCGCAAAATTCCCCCCCCCCCTCTTTCCTTTAGAATCGAAAGGTAGATTTGCATCTGTGCCCAATACCTTTATAATTTTTACAACTTTCAAAAAAATATTCCAACGATGATGTTTTCAACGTCTTATTAATTTTTTTTCAGGTATCTGGAGTAAATTCCTTTCTTCACAATGTCTCACTTCGGAATCCCTTTTTTATTCACACCCCAGTAGAATAATTCCAAGCCAGAACTTTGAGAAAATAATTTCTGGCAAACTTTTTTTCTCAACAATTGAATGATGTTGGAAGATTTTAACGTCTCTACTTCGTGAAACGATTCGTATAATATTGTCGACGAGCTACATAGTTTTTAATCAGGCCATCTCGACGACTAAAAATATAAGAAACACGAGACTGGTTAAATAAAATGTAAATAAGTTCACTTCGGTACAGATATTCCGAAACACTTGAAATTCAAGTATATCCTCGACTAAGAGCAACAAATGTAAAATATTCTTATTCAAATAAGCCCGCAATGCTGCATAATGTTTGGTCTGTTTTTCATAATGTTGTTTTATTAGAGTGAAGTAATTTTTTATACTTTAACGACTACATTCAACCACATATCTCTTAACACAAAGTACTGGTATTTGTGTACTCTCGGAACACTTGCAGAATCTTCGCCTCTCTCTCTCTCTCTTTCTCTCTTTGTTTTATACCAAGTTTGTCTTCTAGTCGACTGCTATAAGAAATCTATCGGAAAACGAGTACATACCTACATTCCTCTGGGGAAATGAATCGTTGGTCGTTGCTCGTTCGCGCATCTATATAAAACGGAACAATTAAACAGACTGTGGAAAAATAAATTGTAAACGCTTCGAATACTTTTGATTCCGATGTGTATTGGCGCGCAGCTTTCACAATCCGCATGGTGTCTAAACTTTTTATCTTTTTAACCCTTTTTAGTACGGTAAAAGTGGAAAAAAAGCAAGCAAACAAACCTGCCCAATTATTTCCGAAACTAATTTTTAATTGGGTTACTCGGGTAGAAATGCAAAGATATAGATTGGTTTTTCAAACATAGAGATATCTCTGGTAGTATTTCAAATGCCTGCCCGAGTTTCGGCGTATAAGAATTTCGGCTCGGTAGATAATGATGATGAATGAACCGGCGTATTTCAACATTTAATGCTAGTCAAATGACTGGCAATAATAACATCCGATCAAAGCGTTCTTCGATGAATGAGAACTCGGTTTTAATCGAGTAAATGAGCGATACCGCGGCGAAAAAGATTTAATATGAGTAATGGTTGTATTCAGTCGAATTAATAATCACTATCGTATTCGTCGACCTTTATCGAGATTCGAGCGAGCTAATTATTGCAGATTGGGTTTGCCATATTCGCTTTATTTGCGTTACCAATTAAAGAAGGATCTTTAAATTTCGCCTTATTCAGGTTTTATGATGGACTGAAAAGGCGGAATTGGGTTAAGAGTATTTCAAAATATCAGAGAATGGTAGGTAGTCTTGAAAAAGCCCGTTGAAATGGCCGGAAAATGGAAGCTTATGTGGGTATGTGATATGAGGTTTGTTCGAATCCCGAAAAATTATATAACTTTCCATTTGTTTACTGTGCAGGGAGAAGAGTACCTAAAGTCGGAAAACATAATTTTGCGATAGAGCCAAAAATATAAAAAATGGTCAATTTTTTCAATTTTTTTTTTGCATTTTTAAGCATTTTAGACCTCTACACAGCTTTGAACGTGTTTTTCTCGATTTTTTTTTTGAAAGTAATAATATCTCATTTTTTACGAAATTTTTTATAACATTTATTTCTTGGCGAGCGTGGTCTAAATTTTTTTTACGAAATTTTTTATCAACTTCAAAATTTTTCTACACGGGTCGAATTTTTTTTCAACTTCAAAATTTTTCTTGACGAGGTCTAAATTTTTTACGAATTTTTTTTTAACTTCAAAATATTTAGGGACGAGGTAGAAATTTTTTTCAACTTCAAAATTTTTCTTGATCAGATCGAATTTTTTTACAAAATTTCTTTTCAAATTCAATTTTTTGACGTGTTCTAAATACTTTTCCAAACTTCTAATTTTTTGTCAATTACAATTTTTTAAATTGTCTGGGAAAAATTTTTGACTTGAAGGATTGACCTGGGCTCCTGGGCTTGTTTTACAAATTTGAATTTTGCAGTTACGTTGAAAACATTTTGTTAAAAAATTTTGTAACATTGACAAAAAAATTGAAGTTTGGAAAAGTATTTAAAACACGTCAAAAAAATTGAAGTTGAAAAGAAATTTCGTAAAAAATTTAGACTTCGTTAAAAAAAATTTCAAAGTTGAAAAAAATGTCGACCTCGTTAAGAAAAATTTTGAAGCAAAAAAAACGCTGGAATGTGGACTTCGAAAAAAAAATTGCGCACCAGCCTACGTGTAACAGGCTTACGTTAAGAATATTCGCAAACAGCGCTTCTGATTGGTGGAGTGGCGCAAAGTTAGTGTATCGAGTAAAATCGCCATCAGCGAACATACACCACCTTGCGTAATCCCGGCTTCCAAAATTTGCTTGGGGAGGGGGGGCAAAAAACTGATTTTTCAAGGGCAATGAGCCTTTGAAAATTTTTTTGGACCAATCTGATAGAAAATTTTACGACAAATCCAATACCGCAAACCGCAGACCTTCATCTCTTTTAGAAAAAAAGTTACAGCTCATTCTTTCCAAAATTCTGTGAAAAAATCGCATTTTTTGGGCCTTTCCCGCAAAAAAAATGAAATTTGCGAGAAAAGTAAGGATTTTGAGGCCATAATAACCATGATGAGAGTTGTACAGAATTTCATGGTGAATCGAATGCCGTAAACCGCGAACCTCTATCTCTTTAAGAAAAAAAGTTACAGCTTATTCTTTCCAAAATTCTGTAAAAAAAACACATTTTTTGTGCCTTTTTCGCGAAAAAATGGAATGTGATTTTTTCCCAGAATTTTGGAAAAAACGAGCTGTAACTAAGATAAATTGGACCAAAAGTAAAAAAAAAGTCTCGTTTTTCATTCTGGATAATCAAAAATGCGAAAAATATTCTCCTTTATTTTTGAAATCAGTCACTCTCGCATTCACACATCAAAATGCTGCACGAATTAAATCAAATCATTATCGCAAACTTTCAACCAAAAAAATTAGGTTTCGAATTCCTGATTTGATTTCCAAAAATCAGCTCAAACGAAAAAAACTCAAATAAATTCAATAATCTAAATCTCCTATTACGCATTATCGAATAAAAAAAGGTCCAGTAACCATTAGCTATCGAGGTCGTATTTCGTATCACATATGATCCAGCTGAACGTACGAACGTATACATTTCATTTACCATTACAGAGCAGGCAAATAAATCGGCAAGACGTTTCTGAAAACCCTTATAAGCAGGTAGCCAAATCACGTATATTCGCTGTACCATACCTCGAAGCAGGATTTCTCCTACAACTTGGAAATACCGTCTGGCATGAAAAATAAAACATTTTGCATGTTAGCGGGTACGCTTAACGTTATTTTGAGGTGAGCGATACGATATCTCTTCGGGGATGAATTCACTTGAAAAAGTACTCGAACTTTGAAACGTCGCCGTTGGCGAATCATCGCGTTGTTGTTAAAATTTACGCACATATTGTTCGCATCGTTTGCTAATTCTCACGCTTTCGTTCCCCGTCCTCCCCGTCTTCTGTGCACCTGGCTCATCTCATCCGCGCCCTTACAGATATTTGTAAAGATTCAATTGCACCACCGCACGAAATACGTTTAAATATTCAATCCGCGTACGATTTAAGCATTCGCCGGTATAAATTGCGAGGCTATATAAATAAGAAATTAAATCCGGCGCCGCATTGTTTCCATACATATCTACGTAAGTATAATTTGCGTTTGCTTTCGTATACACCATATAAAATATTCGGATACGAAAAATATGTACCTAGCTGAGCTTACGCATGTGTGTGTATTTTTGTATGCAAAGTGTAATCCCTACCTATGTAGAGGTTTAGATGTAGGTTTGGTTAGAGAAGATGCTGCTACAGAAAAATGTAGAATACGTGGAAGAAAAATAATCAACACGCTGTATTTTCAATTCTTAATGAACCAAATGTCTAGAACAAGAGCGAGTAGCAATGAAATCTGAAAATTTTTTCAATTCGCGTATTACTCGAATTTATGTATCAGGGGTTCCCACATTGTTGCTATATTTTTACGCGTGTTGTATTGATCTGGGAGTTGTTTGTTTCTTAAAATTGAAAGAAAATAGTGAGAGTCGAGTTTTGCAAAAATAATGTCTGTAATGGAAGAAAGAAACGTTGAAAAATCGAATCAGTTTTTAAAATTTTTCGGTGTTGAATTATTTTTGCGTGATGATGAAGATAAGTTGTTTCAAGTGAATCATGTTTGGTGAGGATGGACATTTTTCCGGTTTTTTCGAATTTTGATGAGTCTTGACGAAAAATGATTGTGGTGAAAATTTGATTTTTTTTGGCCTCGTTAAAATTCCCCCTCTCCATCGAAAAATCTTCAGTTTGAAAATTTTGAATTTTTTGTTTCTTTGTTATTGATTTTTCGTGCTATTTTTCCATTGAGGAAAAAAATCCCTCCTTCTGCTTTTCTCCCTTAAAAGTTGGATCGATATTGGAGAGAAAAGATTATTTTTACTCTCGAAGGATGTGAAATGATCCTCGACGATCCTCAACTTTTTTTTGGGGGGGGGGGGTCCTGACGTGGTCTTGGTAACGTTGAAGCTCAAATTAATAAGAAGTTACTTCAAGTACTTACATACTTTGAAAATAAGATTTCCAGTCAATTTTGTTAGCTAAGTGCAGAAATCACTTAAAAAGAGTAAAAACACGGAAAAAAGTATACCTAAGTAAAATTAAATTAAAAAAAATTTCCAAGGTAATGTCGATCAACTATCAACATGAAAATTTTCAAAGAAAATTTGTTAAGAATATTGAAAATTTGAATATTTTAGAATTTAGGGAGGGAGGGAGGGAGGGAGGAAAAGGCTGAATATTGAAAAATCTCAGATTTTCACCCTGTCTTTTTATGATCATTTCATACTAAAAATTGCCAGGATCATCAAAATTTGAAAAAAAATTTCAATAGACTGATATTATTGATCAACTGAGTTGATTGATTACATTTGAGTCATCTTTTAAACAATTTGATTGAGTACAGTTTCATTTCGACCCAGTAATTCTAAAAGTGTTTAAATGCCATTTTTTTCAAAATTGATATTTTGAGTGTTTCGGATTCAGTGAGTCAAGCTGCATGGATTAAAATTCAAAATAATTAATTTAAACTTCTGCGGCTGATCTGGAACTGAAAAAATCAATCATTTGATACTGATTTTATTGACGATGATACAGTTTATGAATGTTTTGATTTGTAAAATGTTGATCATGCGTGATTGGTTTGATTAAATTGACTGAATTGTTTAAAAATCGCTCAATTTTTTACCGAACCTGACCAAAGCTGGAAACTGAAACCAAAACTGAAATGAAAAAAACAAAAATTGATTTTTTTTTTCAAAGAAAAATTTCAGTTTTAAATTTCTGATTTGAATAGGTAATCAAGCTATTTTCATCAAACTTAGTTCATTTAAAAATTCCATTTTTCATTTTTTCCTCATTAAAATACAATTTTATCTTCATTGAGAAGAGCATGCTTATCCTCCTCTCCGGACCTAGATTCAAATTCATTTAAAAACCTGGAGTAGAAATTAAATGTACAAAACTGAAGCTAAAAAAAAATGAGAAATTTTGAATTGAAAAGTGAAACTTGAATCAGAAACTAAAAGTTCTGTAATTTTCCAATCTTGAAGAATAAAATTGAAAATTTTGGAAAACAATTTTGGCTTATTTGAAGAATTTTTTCATTTTTTCATTTTTTTTTTTTTTGATACCTACCTATGAAATCTTTGTAAAAATTTAGAAATTTAGATGAAGATATTTCGATGACCGAAAATGATTCACCATCTACTCCCTTCGAGGTCTGTGAATGAAAAAATTTGACTCGCATAGAATCTTTCTAATTTTTGGTCTCGAAGTGAAAATATTCCAAAAAAAGGTGCTTATGCATTTTCGAAATTTTTTTCACTGAAATATATTATTTTATAGACTAAAAGTGCAATGTTGTCATAAAGAGGGAACCCTCTTTCTAAATCCTCGTTCGATGTATCGAATCAATGAAAATCGCCAAGCCTTTGAACAAAATTAACTCCACCTATCTAATACTTTTTTGCGTTCACTTCCCTAAAAAAACACAATTCACCCACATTCGCTCATATCTTCCATTCATATCGCTTCCTAGTTTCCTTTTTTGTTGCAATTGATCCAATTTGTAAAACACGAGACCGTTTCGTATACCGTTTGTGAAACAACAAGATAAATATTTCTTCGTCGTATCGAAACAGTTTTAATTTATTTGCTCGCCGCAAGTTGTACCCTGTTTTTGTTCGAATAAGTCATACTCCGTTCAAAGGCGAAAAAAGCGCAAAAAACATTCGCTCCGGACTACATACTACGTAGAAAATCATCAGACCATGGAAAGTCGGGAGTTTATTAGAGATAAAAAAAAGAAACGTTGTCGTCTGCATAGCGATGATGTCGATATCGCATGTTTTTCTACGTCTATAAATTTTAACGATTTCTTTAATGAAAAATTTTAGTCGAGAAATAAAAAAGTAATTTTTAATTGGCGAAGATTCGATAATCGCGATAAAAAAAATATCCAAACGAAGTCGAGACAATTAAATTAAAATAATCGTAAAAGCGTACGACTATGGAAGGATGAAATAATACAATAGACGGCAGAAGACATCATCGATTCAGGCGAGTAAAAAAAAAAATTCATAAAATTACGAATACGTATCTTTTTCGATTTGCATGAAATTTCAACAAACTCAGCAAGGAAAAAAGTTACACTATCGCGACGAGTGAAAAGTTGAAAAGATTTTCTTCGCGATTTAACAGTAGTTTTTACAAGTTGTAAATTTTATTAGAAATTTCTTTTATTTCTCGAAATATTACACCAGGCTTGTAGGAAAATTATCGTTTTGACTTTTGAAAATTTTTCAAAAGTATTTGTAATTAACGAAGTAAAAAGAGGAGAAAAAAATAGACGAAAGTTTAAAAAAGTCGCCGCGAATGAAAAATTCAAAAATACCACGTCTCGAGTTTTTCTTCACCCATTCGAGTGTAAGTTTTGTCTGTTTGGTGGAAAAACGAAGATAGAAAATATAGGTATTCGGAAAGTTTATTTTTCTTAACGGACCATGAAGTAAAAATTGTAGCGATTTCGATTTTTTTTTTAAATTTTATATCTTTTGTGTCGGTGTTTTCGATGTTCGACACGGACTCGTAATTTCTCAAGGGATTACAATGTAAAGCGCAGTGGTACCGGGTTACATTTCAAAATAAACTTGTACAGTAAGTCGAACTGTCACTGTAATATCTTATACTCGCAGCCGAGCCGGCAAGTTTACCAGTTTCGAAATAACGGCTCGGATACGCCGAATTGTGGAATTATTTTTCGTAAATTTTCGCTCACGCGTCGAGTTTCGAAAATATACGCGATCGTACGTATGATTCGGGGAGTTTCTCGGCGAGGACTTTAGATCCGACGAAATTTCGCTCTCGTGGATATAATTTAATGGAGCAGAAAAAAAACTGGAGGGGTGAGCTTTGATCTTATGTTGGGGTTAACCTAATGCACTGCGAGAATACTTCCAGTTCCAGATGAGAAACTCGCTTTAAAAGAAATTCGTCATAAGATAATTTTTTTCTCTCTTTCTATTTCGTTTCTCCAAAAGGGTATTATAATTTCACAATTTATTTTCGCAATTACTCGTTGACAGGGATCTTTTATAATTTTCGTGGGTTTCTTCTTTTTTGCCTGTGCTTTTGCTGAGCGACTGGCAAAAAGGAGCTTTTTTAGTCTACGGCGCGATGGTAGCGTATTTGAAAGGCTTTTAATCGGTTGTAGTAATTTCCTTTGTGTAAAAGTTTACGTTTTCTATCAGTGATGTTTTTCTTATGAAGTTGAGAATTGTTTACCTAATTCTTTATCTATTTGAGTTTTGAAAATACTTCCTTTGTTCATAACCGCTTATTTAATGGCGTATCTGTTTTGCCGGTGTTGTTTCGCCATAACCTTATCTGGGCGAATTTTTCCACAATTTGAAAAATTTCATGAACGCTTGGACGGGTTTGCCAGTGTTGAAAAATAGAATAAAAAAGTTGCGGGCTTACCTGCTAGATGCTAAGAAAGACGCCGAGTCGACAAGACTGCGCAGTCGTCGAGCCGCGTGATCGTAAAATGATTGCGAATCTTGGTCATAAACCTGCGAAATGGAAGATAAAATGGTGTATTAGTTCATTTGTGTAGAGAAGAAAAAAGCGTTAAATTATGTATAGGGGTTTTACTGTTTTGAGGGTCACGTACCGTATGCTTGGTGTGGTGGTTTCTTTTCAGAATTTTTTTTTGTACGTACGTGCGACTTGAGAAAGAAAAGAAGTGGGAAATTTTTTGAAACGAAGAGAGATTTTTTTCATGAGGACAATTTTATTCCCTTTTGAAACGAGGTATAGAATTTTTTTTTAGAAATTACGTTCTTTTTCAAATTTCACGTTGGTAAATATTGGAAAAATTTCAGAAGAAAATACCTACTCAACAGTTGCTATTTCGCTTCGATAAAATTGGAATTTGAGTTGAAAAATTATAAAAATTTTGTCTGTTTTGTTTCGAAAAATTTTGAGAGCTGGTGAGTCGATTCTCAAATTTTAAATTAGTACGAGTTGATTTCCATTTTTTTTTTTTCGTGAATGTACGAATTGATTCCCCTTTTCTTCAGGGGTATGTCCGAATCTATTCAGTTTTTCTTTAGGGGTATACACGAATTGATTCCGAACCTCTTTCAGCTTATAGAATTTTCCAGGAGATACCATGAGGAGGTTGACTATGTTATAAATTATAATCTGTCAATTTCACGAGACAAGAATTATCTTCGAAGCTTTGAAATTTTCAGATGATATTATTTCATTCAAAATTATTTCAGCCTTATAGATAATTTACAGCGTAGCAATAATTTTCATACTTTGAAAGGTAAGCACTTGAAAAGAGTTTTAAATTATAGAAATGAAAAGAGTGAAAGAAACATCAATGGCTTCAGGCAATTAGAATCACGTAAATTTAAAAATTCTCTCTTTCAAGTTAGGTTAGTTCAAGACCAGAATTTTCAAGGTTAAAATAAGTCGATAACCTTTCTTTATCTTTTTTTAATTATTCTACGACACCCTACAGTGAAACTTGAACAAATGAAACATAAGTTTTGAAAACTTTAAATTATATAGTGGGTACATACTGTTTCTCTTGTACATATTTCTGTCAATCTATTTTAAAACTTTTTTAATTTTATGACTCGAGTTTATTTATCCAACTTTTTCTCGGTATTTGCTTACACTGGGCGTGTATAATTTTCAAAAATTTTACATTCATTGTTGGGAAGAGGACGTTTTGGGGTTTTAATTTGTTGTCAACGTGAGTTTCTTTATTATTGGTGAACCTTTTTAAATTTCTGTTTCTGGATTTTGATAGTTTTGGTGTTTTAAAAATTATTTATCAAAATTTGTCTTTCTGCTTCAAATTTAGGCAAATGAAAAAGAGGTGTTGGGTGGGAAATGGGTATGGATGAGAGTTACAGAATTAGTAAGTAGACGACGAACAAATTTTTATTTACAGACGCCCGGCTACGATGGCCTTTAGCGTCTAAATTTGTTAATTAACAAACATACAAACAATGTAAAATATAAAGAGAATTTTCAGAACATAGAATAAGTTGGTAGAAATAAGTTTCAAAGAAAGTAATATATAAAGATTAAGTTTTCAAATAAATTTGCCTCAAATTTGAGTGAAAATTCCAATTTCAGCCAAGAACTGAAAAGGTACAGTCATTATTTTAGGTAAAAAACAAAAAAAAAGTATTTCAATGTTCTCGCACTTCCCTAAATTTGGTGCATATTGTCCTCCTTTTGAGGGCAAGGGGGTTAAAATTTTGATTTTTCAGGGTTTATTTTTTGAAATTGAGCATAGGAGCCCCCAGAAATTAATTAAGGGAGAGGCTCAGAATTTCATTAAAAAAATGGAGGAGGTGTCAAATTTCAAATTACTCATTTCTCACTGATCTTTGTCAAAATCATCAATTTTTTTGGCAAACGATAATTTATTGAGGAATTGGTGATTTTTGATTAAAAAATCAGCAATAAATTATCTTTTAAAATAGAATGATTAAAATACCTACTATGCCCCAGCGAAGCGAGGGCGAAAATTTTTGAAAAGATATTGTTTAAATTTAAAGTGCAAAAAATGCACTTTTCCCACATATTTGCGATTAAAAACATATTTTATCCAAGCTTAAGGGAGGAGCTGAAGCCCCCGAGCCCCCTTGCACTTGAAATTGAGCATTTATGAAAAAAAAACCATAACGAAAGTTTTAAAGATTTAAAAAACGAACAACTTTGTCATTTATCATTTTTTCCTAGGACTTCATGGGGAGGAGCTAGAGCCTTCCGAAAAAATCAATTTTTAAAATTTGCCATTAGCTCAAAAAATTGTCCAAAATCGGTTTAATCGACTACTAGGAGCGGCCCTTCCGCACAGTGGATGTAGAATAAGAAAAAATTATAATCGACCCCTTATCTCAATGTAGGGGGTGAACTCACTACATAAAAAGTCGATTTTTTCCTCCATCGTAGCTGGAGGTTTCCTGCACTGAAAAAACCGAAAATGAATACATTTTACTCCAAAAATAATAAATTTTATCAAAAAAATTAATAAATTTTAATCAAAAAATAATAAAATGTATTCAAAAAAATAATAACGTGTTTCAATTCACAAAATAGGTGAAATTTGTTCCAAAAAATTATATTTCTTATCAGAAAAAATAATAAAATTTGTCAAAAAAATGAATAAAATTTTACCAAAAAGAATAAATTTTATTCAAAAAAATGATAAATTTTACCTATTTTGAGAATTGGGACACCTTATTATTTTTTTGGATAAATTTTATTTTATTTTATTTTTTCAGTGTGGGTGCTAAACTCCATTTTCATCTTGATTAATTTTTGGAGCCAAATTGTAAATTGAGTCCCAAAAAGGGAGTTCAATAGCGAATTTTGAGAAATAAAAAAATTCCAAGTCTGTGAAAGCCTAATCAGTTCCCATGAATTTTTTTAAATGGCTTTAAAACTTATACTCTTCGAATATCCTATACACACAGGCAGGACATTGGCAAGTCATATTATGATTCCCTTTTTGGGAGGGGGGGGGGGGCTAACACGGTGTTACACAATACCTGGAGAATTAATGGCTTTTTTTGAGCATTCACATAGTAGCTTCCTGTTTCTTTCTACAAAGCTGTGCTTTCATTCCTAGCCTGATTCTTATGATTGTGAGTTCAGAAGAACATTAAATTTTCTGCAAAACCCTGAATTTCGATTTTTTTCTGTTGATATTTAAACAGAGATGGAATGATTCAGTGATTTGGAGAATTGGATTCAGTAAAATTCGTCAATTTTGAAGAATCAAATTCTCAAAATGTGATTCTTTTTTGAAAAGAATTTTAATTTAGAATCTAGTAAAGCATACGATGTACTTGTTCAGGATAATTTTTAATCGTCTAGGAAAATTTGTTTCAGATCTTGACAAAAAGAACGACCAGTTCTCTAATACTCTGTCATTGTTAGCTCCGTTTCAAGACTATTCAATTTCCAAACAAAGTTTTGAGGTGAGTCTTTGTTAATCTATTAGCAAAATTCTTTTAATTTTCATGCCAATTTTAAAATTTTTACCTTTGATGCAAATTTTATAAATATGTACCTCCTCTTCTTTCCCTCTCTCTTCCCAACATCAGCCAAGCGAGGATTTCTCCAGACACCCCGCAATAGTTCATCGTATTCGAGGAAAATCCGCCCGCTACTCGTAGAAAAATTGAATAAAAACGAAGCCGAGCTAAAATTGTAAAATCAATACGTGAAATTTCGCCGCATGATATTTTTAAAAAGCACGTCAAAAATATGAAATGGCGAAATCTAATAAGACAGCTGTATAAAATCCAGGTGTTACCGTAGTAAATTCAAAAAATTTTATAACATTACCGAGATACAGATACGGCGAGAGTGTTGTGCAGGACATAAGGCGCGAGGCTACTCGGTGCGTATCTTCTTTTATTATCCGGTACGATGGTGGTCGGAAAACCAGGCATCGGCGTAAAACCATGTAGTATGGCATACTATACTAGAAATATACTCGGAAATTTACCATACCGTAGCCAGCGTATTTGATTTTTTACCATTTCGTAATTGAAGGCTCCTGTTCGTTGGGAACGTTTATATTCTATGGATCGTAGTTATGAAATATCACCCTTTTAAAATTAGAAAGCTCCGGGTATCGACTCGTAAACAATTTGTAGAATTACAAGGCTATTTACATATTAAATCGGTACCGAATTCTTTAATGGTATTTTCACTCTTGTCAATATTTTGCGAAAATTCTACGCATTATTTTATAATGTTTTACATGCGTGAACGAATACCCAGATAACAGAATACCCGCGATTTTATTTTTCATTTTAGCCTTGTTTTTAAGTATCACGTGGGTAATAAACTCGCTATACTACGAGGCGGTTTAAAAATGAAACCGTATCATTCGACTCAATTGCTACGTACCCGATAAAAGTACGTAGGTATTTTTGATTTTATACGAAAGAACGGCGAGTTATTATTATTCAAATCGGCGGTATTATAAAAGGCTTAGTGGCAGATAGGCTTGAATTTTGAATGTCATTTCTTTACGGTAGATCTTTCTCATTCAAATTAGATTCACCGTAGGCGACTTCAAAGCGTTTACTTTTGGTATTAGCGGGCTCGTTAAAATTGATTTTTTTTTCTACCGAAATTTAATTTTTCATTCGAGCTTAGTTTTTTGATTGATTAAATGAAAGGTTCTCGAGGAAATTATTTTTCATGTTTTGATAATTTGGTTTTTCTCGGTGAAGTCAAGATAGGTACGCTAACGAATTGATTTTTTTTTCAATTTTGAAATATCACCGACGTAGCGTAAATTTGAGGTAAACTTTCGGTTTCGGTTCGTTATTTTTATCGAAAAATAAACGACGTTTTATGTGAATGGAATTTTTTTCAAAGGTGTTAATTTTTCAGCGTACTCGAGAATGTTTTTTTTTATGAAGAAAACGATTTACTGAGGGGAAAATGCTTAAATAACTAATTCTCTGCGATTCGTCTTTGTTTATGTTATTTTATAAGGGGATTAATTTCAAATGAAAAGGGAAATCGACTTTACAGTAGCCTCTACTCCGCGTCTTGTCGGACTCTTCGAATTTGATGCGGATCGAGGTTGAATTTACATATTTTATACGGGATTTGGGTAGTTTACTTAACGTGAAAATGACACGAAAACCTTTGAGAATATTTTTTAAATGGAAGTTAATAACGTAAAAGTGGTTAAAAGTATTATAATAAGTAAGTTTATTCGTTGTATGGCTATAAAATTCCATTAAAATGTCATAAATATCGGTTTAGAGAACGAAAGATATCGTAAAAATTTTCAAATCGTAAAAGCTGCTGAAAAAAATTGCGAAAAAAGGTGGAATGTTATTTAACGTTTTAGAGAATATTTTCTGCTAAAAAAAAATATTGAAAAAAATTGAAAGGAAATTATGTAACATTCTTCTAAAAAGATCTCTACAAAGGCAAAAAGAAAAAAGTTGAAGAAAAAATGTGATTCAAATTAATTTTTAAAAAATTACAGAAATATTTTATATCAAAGTCTATTTCAAACAATATAATTATTTACTTCAACTGTAATTTGATTTAACCAATTTTCAGAAAATTCCAGTTGGCAACCCTGATACTAAAAAATTGTTTAAAAATGAACTTGAATTTATTTTAATGACCAAAAAATTGTTTGGTCCATTTTTCAAGTCACTGAATGAAAGACTTGAATTTCATGATGACTGTATTAATAAAAATGCAGTTAGCCGCACTGTCTGGAAAATTTTCAAAAAAAATATTATGAAAAGTGATATTAGTTGACAGAAAATTTTTTGATTCAATTTCGAGATATTTGAGTGAACAGTTTGAATGAGATCACATCATTTTAGGGATCGATCGAGGTTTCTTGAAGGTTTCGCGACCTAAAAAATGTGGGGAAAAAAGGAATTTTTTCGAAATGGTCCCAATGTACGGTTTTCTAGTTCCATCCATTTTTGAGTTGAAGAGCTGAAAAATTTTCGAGAGGTCTCTCATTCAAATTATCTTGGGAATTTTTTGAGAAATTCAGTCAAAAATTAGTCTAGGTGGCCCAAAATTTTTTGGCTCGATTTTGAAAGTTGGAATGAGTGATATGATTGGGTGAAATCGAAAATTACACGAATTTGTGAACTGAAACTTTTCAATTTTTTGATGGAGGACCAAAAATGATGTCCATTCTCAAATTCAATGATTTTGAGTAGTGCAGAAATTTATTTCGCAACGTTCTAGGCGGAGGGGATGGAAGTCGTGACCAATGTTCCCAGTCATAATGGCGAAAAATCAGATTTTTTCGATAATCACCACACTTCGAAGAACTTCAGCTCTGTCTTTCTTTAGGCAAAGCAGGCATCCATTTTTTAAAGTTTTCTTACGCCAATGATCACTTGGTGGGTAATATTGGTCAAATTTTGTCTTTGAAAATGTTTCGTGAAAGGGAAAAAGAAACGTATTTTTTTGTCCACGCCATTTTTGCCACTTTTGACGAAATTTGAATGGAAGAATATTACATTCAGTGGCGGTTCCTCAATGTAATCGCTGTAATCGCCGATTACACTCGAAAAATTGAAGAAAAAGTTTTTTTTTAAAATGTCGTTTATTCATTAAAATATCACTGAACGAAGATATTTAAAATCAAAAATGTCGATAATTTCTCATCAATAACTCAATATTGAAAAAAAATATATGAAAAATTCTCGTCTTGTAATCGCGTTTAGGAACGATTACAAGAAACCCGTTTGAAACCCACGTTCGTGCATTTCCGATTGACGTTCGGCACATTTCGTACTGCGCGTTTGTAATCGCTACGGAAAACGATTACATGCGTTCGGCTTTTGATTAAAATAATGCGAGGATTTTTGTTGCAATAATGATTTTTTAAATTTTTTGGGGGCTATTTCAGCCCTTTGCTATTATTCAAAATAAATGAATAAAACAGTGGCGGTTCCTCAATGTAATCGCTGTAATCGCCGATTACACTCGAAAAATTGAAGAAAAAGTTTTTTTTTAAAATGTCGTTTATTCATTAAAATATCACTGAACGAAGATATTTAAAATCAAAAATGTCGATAATTTCTCATCAATAACTCAATATTGAAAAAAAATATATGAAAAATTCTCGTCTTGTAATCGCGTTTAGGAACGATTACAAGAAACCCGTTTGAAACCCACGTTCGTGCATTTCCGATTGACGTTCGGCACATTTCGTACTGCGCGTTTGTAATCGCTACGGAAAACGATTACATGCGTTCGGCTTTTGATTAAAATAATGCGAGGATTTTTGTTGCAATAATGATTTTTTAAATTTTTTGGGGGCTATTTCAGCCCTTTGCTATTATTCAAAATAAATGAATAAAATATTTTTTGCTTTAAAATTTTGATTTTATCAATTAAAACCAAAGGAGCGATTTTAAGGCCTCTAACAAGTAATTTATTCGGTGTGGTGTAATCGCTACTGAGAGCGATTATTCATGAATTCAAAATGAATTTTGAGTCAATCCTTGGAGTTTTTGAATAAAAAGTTTGTTATTTTTCAATGATAAATCAATTTTTGAAAGTCTTAATTCGAATAAAAAAATTTTATCTAAGGCTTCACATTACCTATTTTACTGAGAAATATGAAAAAGCATCCTCTATGAATATGGCTTTAAAATTTTTCACCTCAAACTCAAAAAATTATTTTTAATGATGCTTTTCCTGAATTTTTTTGCTGATAAGACGATTAAGGTTGACCCAGGCTATATAGGATCAAAAATTGCAATTTTTTGATCCTATGGTCGAGTCTACAACAAATTACGATTACAACTCGAAAAATTCACGCGCCGCCACTGATTACATTCGGGGTTGATTTTCCACATCAAAGAATACAAGTATCTCTAAAGTAGTATTGACTCGAAGAAAAAAGAAAATCAGAAATCCAACAATGGTTATAATAGAACTACAAGTTTAATTCTCCAAATGTCCCTAAGGATCACTCGTAAAACTCTCGAAAAAAATAATCACTCGTGTCTCACTTTCATCCCTCATTATATGTGTACCTAATACCTATGTATAGGTATATATTCGAGTAAAAATACGAGTTCTATCTAAATGCTTAAATTTTTACGGATCAGTTACCCAATGAAACACCCCAATTGGTATAGATCTGCGGTATTAAGTGAAAAAGGAAATTATGCATAGGAGACGAGGTGGAGGCACATGCTGGGGACATTTGAAATCAGCGCCTACGACGTGGAATTAAACATTCACCGATGCCGACGTGGGTCCAGCGTTCTATTGAATCTCTAGTCCCTTACTAGTTTTCCCCTCGATCCGACATAGGTCTCGAATCGGCGAACTACGCGTACCAGGAAATGAATTCCAAACGTTAACGTGACGAGCAATAAAACACATAGCAAATGCGAAGTTATATGAGAATAAAATGAAAATGCTATTGAAATTTAATTCGCTGAATCTGTACTTGGGATGAATATCGACGATGAGACGAGACATATGGAAGGAGATGGGGGCTGGGTGAAGAGTCGTAATCAACATTTATCTTAAATCAATGGCACGAATATAGAGTGTTTCATTGGTGAAGAAGATTTCATTGAGTAAGATTTGTTTGATGGTCTGGAGAATTACAGATGAAAATTATCTAATTTAATTTTGAATATTTTCCTTCAAAAATTTTTGCTACTTTTTTCAAGATGTCCGAGAGGTAATAAAAGCTATGAATTTTGTCGAGATTTTCTTTGAAAGATATGAAAGAATATTTTAAAAAGTAAACTGTACTTTTCAAACTTCATTTTCACAACAGTTTCTTCCTTGTGTAAGTATTTCGGTGTAGCATAGAAAATGTCTAGTTTTGTTTGTAATTAGTTTATCTAGTTTAAAAAAATCGTAGTTTCAATTCTGATTTAAAATGGCATAGCTCCTTACAAATATTTAAACATTTTTCTGTAAAAAAAGAATTTGTTTTTTTTTTCAGAGGAATTTCTGTCTTTATATGTACCCAATTTATCGTTGCAAAAAAAAACATCAACTGAAAATTTAAATATCTAAGCAGTGTAATCTTAAATAAATCTTACTAATTTTGCTTTTTCAATCGAAAATTGGTGAAAATGATCAAAAATCACAGGAAACAGTCAGAATTTGAGCACAATAATAAAAAAATGAAAAAATAGTGAAAAAAATACTGGAAAATTAGTAAAAAGTCAGTAAAATAGGTATTTAAAATTTTCTGAAAAATCAGTGAACTTTTTTGAAACATCAGCGAAAATTCGCTGAAAGTCAAAGATTCTGACCTTTTTTCAGTGACTTTTCATTGATTCGAGATGACAAAGTGTACTTAGATTATTCGGATGATTGAAAAATATTTTTTCAAATTTGATTTAAGACTCTTATAGTGTTTTATTTTGTGAATATTAGTTTTAAGGAGGAGAAGGAGCTACGAAATTGGTGAGTTCTACTAAGACAAAAATCGTTAGCCTTGAAAAACTTGCAAATTACTAGGTCTTGACTCATAAAAAAGTAGTAAAATTCTGTAGAAATGAAATTTTTTCGATGTAAATTGAATATTTTTGTGATGAGATGTGTTTTTTTCATTGTTTTGTGTTGTCAATATCTTAAAATAGCTTTGAAAGACGAACTTTTAGCTATGACTGGTTCATCCGAAGATGGTAGCAATGACCTAAGACAGCCTTTTTTTTTCAATGGCCGTAGCTTTGGGTTCCGTAACTCTACGTTTAAACTCATATTTCGATTTTCGGATCTTGACCCGGTTTCCTTATAACAGGCTTCATAATTTGAAGAATTCTTTCAAAAATCACGCCATTTTTCAATTTTTTCATACAAATTTCAGTTTTCCCCTTCTTTTTTTTAAACGTAGAAACTTCGTATTTTTCTATTTTTCATCGGGTAATTTAATTTTTCCTTGAGAAAATTGCAAAAAAAATAGATAGAGCAAATTTCATTCCACCCCCTCCCCCAATCATCAACCTGCTTCACACTTCATTGTACCTATAGTTGGAAAAAATCGCAAAATTATTCATCAAAAATTTTATAATTTTATATTAATCGAATCGGTTCAAGTAGCAAAATAAAAATTCATAATTATGAATAAAAGTTTACACAATTCTCTAAATGTGTGAAGAAAACTTTAAAATTTAAAAAACGCGGAAGAACATTGAAATTAGAGCTAGGAAATTGAGGGATTTAAACATGAAAAATAGCATTTTTTCCAAAAATGATCCCACTCTGGAAGACTTTTACTCATCTGAAGACATTGTAGATGTCTGAAAATTTTAAAGGAAAGTTTTACCTTGAATAGTTCAGTAAATTAGACAAAGAAGAAAGAAATATGAAAAAATGCTTAATTTTTCGCCAAAAGTATGATTTTTATATGACTCGTATGACTAATATGACTTCAATAGCCTGGAATTTGAAAATAAGTATGACCTTTGTATGACTTGTAGACATAAGTTTTTGATCATTTGAGATTGCCTGAAATTCGAATAACATTTCGATAAATTGTTTGCTGTTTTAAGCCAGTTATTTATTTCATAAGATTTTGGGCTTAATTGGAGCCATTTTGGCGATTTCGAAGATTTTTTTACGATTTTGTTTCAATCAAATTTTGTCAACTTGAATTATTTGCATTTCAGTGATATTTTTTTTTGACATTTTTGTATAAAGAAAATATAAAAATGTACCTTCCTCAATTACATATATATGAATAAATATCAATTGAATTTTCTCTAAAGCACGTTACACATAGCAAATTTTTCCCTCCGTGTTCCTTTTATTCTCTATCAATATAATTTCATTCCATTTAATTCAATTACCCCTTCTACTCCATCAAAATCAAAAGCTTTATGATTTATGTTTGAAAAAGAAACATCCAAACCTTCAGCTCATCTCTTCGATCGAAAAAAAAAAACTTCTCGCTGCAGTACCAGGTTAAAAGTTTATCCCCTCGTTACGTTATCGCTGTCATGAGGCGGAACATGCAGGAGGGTGGTGAATTTGCAACACAACGCAACGTTTAATGTCAGCAAATATATTTCACGTTTGGCTTGGCGAAGTTTAAATTAAAAGCTGCGGCAAAAATGTTAAACTCGAATAAATTCAACTTTTTTGGTCGATGGCGTGTAATTGCGCGATGTTTTAAAAACTTTTCGTTCGCCTTGTCGAGATGAGGAATCTTCGGATTTGAGTAATTATTTTGAAAACCGAGTCATGTAGGAAAGGGGGAGAGGCAACTGCGGTACATCGTTTTAAACATTCCGACGATAATTTCGCCATCGCCGGAGTGAAAAAAAAGTACGCAACCGTAGGATAATGGAAATAGTGGGAGGGAGGGCTTCAAAAACGTGAAAAATTCGCTTTTTTGGCGACGAGCTGTTTCCGAGAGGGTTGTGGCAAATAGAGCACGAGGAGACTCGATGCAGACGAAGAATCGAGGGTGAAAAATAAGTATTTTCGCATTATTTCAAAATATTTATCGTATTTAACGCGATCGGAATATATAAACGGGCCGGTACGTATCAGATTCGAGTACGTTTAATACGGTTTTAATCTGGAATTGAAATTGCGCTTGTACTGTAGCGATCATTTGTACGAGGTCAGTGACCCGTAATGTCGCCGTAACCGTGGTACAGTCTTTGGAAGGCCGGTTTATAAACCGTACCGTGGAATACTAATAGAAACTTCAATTCAACTTACACCCTCGTTTGTATAAACGATTAACCAACAACCGCAAATTATACGTGCCATTTAATTTGAAATATCAAATGGTGTAGGTATTTATTTTTAATTCTATTTTACACCCGATTCGGAGCCGCAGCTAATTACCATCTGCGGTTTATATTGCGATAGGCGATGTCTACGGAGGTTTTTTCCGCCGATGCTGCCACGTCGCTGTAAATAAATAGTATAAATACGTACGGTGCGAGATGGAAACGGTGCGTTAATTTATTTGGTTTCGCATCTCCATCGGCGATGTGTTTACTCTGACGACGCGCGACGGCGAGATGGCCGGAAAATTAATACGTTCGGTGATTCGAGACGTACAACGTTGTTAAAATTGATGGAAATTGGGCCGAATCCTACATACCTTCTGGGTTAATGGAATTGTAACGCGAGGCACAGGCCAAACGAGCCAGAATAAGGCATTCGTATCAATTTTTATACACACATGGGTCATGCCAGCGGCCAGCTCGGGGTCTCCGAATAGATTTCTCGATTAATAATTTGGTGCCGGTTAATTATTAATTTGACGCGTGAATTCGCGTCCTGCTGTGGTTTTTCCTTATACTATGTACAAATTTTATAACCGAGGCAGGCAGGGACTGGGAGTTGGTATTTGGGTAACGCAGCTGTATGTATTCGTCGCGAAAGCTATTTAAAGCCGGTGGTTGCGTGTCCGATTTTTATATCCGTTCGAGTATTAAATTTTATCCAGATAAATCAATTTTTACGCGGGGAGTGCCTTCTCTTCTGGCTGGATATTGTAGTAAGTTGTAACGAACTGTATTTCAATAGTAACGTGAAGGATCACAATACATGAGTGGTAGCGAACTCTATGATAAGTATACATACTACAACATCTTCCCTTCTTGGGGAATAAAAATCGAATAAAAATTTAAAATTATTATATGACTATACAATTTTAAGACACTAACAGAGTGATTTCGAATATAGTCTATAATGTTAATGTCGCTGATAGTCATCGAGATGTGCCGGTGGGCGTGGTACTCGCACTGACCTTCGCGGACGAATATGAGCTGAGTTTCGACGTACGACAGCGTTTTCATCTTGTAGCTCGGTGAGATAAGAGCGTGGAGCGGTGTGTTGTCTTTGTATGGTTGCCGGTTTCCACTCTTTATTGTAGTAGACATAAATTGACTGTCCATCTTCAAATACTTCCGGCGATTTCGCTGTTCTGTCGTAGTATTTTTTATATTTTAATTTCTTTCTGGACAACTGATCGGCGACGTTGACTGGCAATTTCGGTTTGAGATTTTCCAATGTGATTGGTAGAGTGGTACGAGTTATTCGTGACATTGCCAACTGGGCTGGTGAATATTGCATTCCTTTTAATGGTGTATTACGATATTCTAATAGCGCATACTCCAAATTTTTTGGATTCTTCAAAAGTAGCTTTTTAAAAATCCCGACTGCTTTTTCAGCCATGCCATTGGATATTGGATGTTTAGGCGAGGAAGTCGCGATCTCAAAGTTCCATTCATTCGCGAAATTACCAAATTCTGTACTATTGAACGGCACATTATCTGCTACAAGTATTTTGGGAACTCCATGTGTTGCGAAAATTTTTTTTAAAATTTGTATCAAGGTTTTGGAGTTGATGCTATTAGTTTGAACTGCTTCTATCCAATTTGAGTAATAGTCTACTACCACTAAGTAATTTTGGCCATTGGAATGAGCTATATCTGCGCCTACCCTCTCAAAGGGAAAATTTGGAACAGGATGCGGTAAAAGTTCCTCCTTGCATTTTTTAGGCCTGCTTCGTTGACATGTACGACAGCTATTTATCATGTTCTCGATATCGCCAGAAATATTTTTCCAATATATTATTTGACGAGCGCGATTTTTCGTTTTTTCCACGCCTAGGTGAGCCGCATGTAATTTGCTTAGAATTTCTGGCTGTAAGGCCTTCGGAACGATGATTTTATTACCGAGGTGTAGGATGCCATCTACGTACGAAATTTCACTTCTAGATGGGTAGTAGAATTTTACTTCAACGTCAGATATCGACTTATAATGTTTCCACGAATTTATATGCTGATCGATTAGGTGCTGTAATACACGATCTTCTTTTGTTGCTTGTTTGATTTGAAGACGTTTTTTTTCACTGACTTGTACTTCCTTCTCTAAGGTGTGAATTTTCAGGTTCATGAATGATGTGTCACTAGTGGTTTTTTTGTTTTCATTTCTGGAGAGCCAGTCCGCTAACGTGTTCTTTTTACCCGGTAGATATTTTAAAACAAAATGATAACGGAGCATTCTAAGCCTCATTTTTTGTAACCGTACAGATAGGCTTTGGATATCTTTTTTTACAACGTTTACTAACGGTTTGTGATCGGTGTGTATTGTTACCGATAAATGGCCATAGATATAATGATGAAATTTTTCTAAAGAGAAACAGGCTGCCAACATTTCCTTCTCAATTTGCGCGTACGCTTGCTCCGTTTTTGATAAGGCTCTGGAGACATACTGTACTGGTTGTTCACCTTGAAATAAAGCTGCTCCTAGGCCATGGTGCGATGCGTCAACGTAGATTTCTACAGGCAGGGTGGGATCGAATATTTTCAATACCGGTGTATTTGCAACGACTTCGAGGAGCTGGTCATATGATTTTTGATGATCTGCTGTCCAGACAAAGTCGACTTTGTCGGAATCAAGTTGTCTTAAAGTTGCAGTAAGTTCTGCTAAATTTGGAATAAATTTTCGAATAAATCCTACTGCACCGATGAAACTTTGAAGTTCTGTTCTATTTGAAGGTGGGGGTATACCTTTGATGGCTTGTACGTACTCTTCATTGACTTTTACTCCTTCTGACCCAATAGTAAAACCTAGATATTGAACTTCTGATTTACGATACTGTAGTTTTTTAACGTTAAACTTTATGTTATGTTCTCGTGCACGGCGAAGGACCTCTTTCAATGCTGCATCGTGCTCCTCTTGAGTATCCGCCGCAATTATGATGTCATCAAAGTATATGAAAACGCCTTTAATTCCTCCAAAAATGTCGAACATGTACCGTTGGAATACCTCAGGACTTACAGTAACACCATATGGTAGCCTCAACCAACGATATTTTCCGAACGGAGTCATAAACGTCGTCATGTAGCTGCTCCTTTCTGTAAGAGGAATGTGTAGAAACGCATCTTTGAGGTCAATGACTGTGAAAAATTTTTTTCCTTTCATCTGCATCGTAATTTCTTCCGCTGTAGGTATAGGGTGGGGATCCGGGACCAGACATTCGTTTAAATCTGCTGGATTCAGACAAGGTCTGATGTCGCCATCTGATTTTTCTATGTATAATGCTGAATTAACCCACTCTGTTGGTTTGTTGACTTTTTTGATAAGACCTCGCCGTTCATACTCCAAAAGTTTTATTTTTACTCTCAGCCTTATTGCAAGTGGAATTCTAGTCGCACTTCTTATCACAGGTTTTGCATTTTCTTTAAGTTTGAACTCGTATGGTTTATTTATACGGCCTACTTTATCGCTGAACACATCACTGAACTGTTTTAATTCTTGACTAGCTTCAAGATCATGTACTCGTACAACTAGATTTAAGCTTTTACATGTCTTTAGGCCAAATATAGTTTTTTCTTTACCTGGGATTACTTGAAACTTTATATGATGTGTACTTTTTTTAACTGTACATGGTAGAACAATATGTCCCAATGTTTTTATTTTAACATTTCCATTTTTTCCGAATGGGGTGACAGTTACATTATTTTCTATTATTTTTGCATCTGGAGCCACTTTGTTTAAAGTTACTTCGCTAATTGCATTGCAATTTGCTCCTGGATCAAGTTTGGTTTTTACCTGGTTGCCATTGATAATGATATTTTCATACCATGCATCGTTGGTGTCACTGTTGGTGGTTTCTAATGAATCTAGGATGAAGTTAACGTTGCCATTATCATCGCTATCATCGTCGTCTTCTTTTACTAGGTGATGGCAGGAGCAGGAGGTTTTTTCTGTATTCTTGTTTTTCGTTACTCTAGATCTACAGACTTTTGCAAAATGATTTGATCCGTTACATTTCGAGCATTGTTGGCCATACGCTGGACACTGTCGAACGGCATGCTTTGTACCACACCTAGTGCAATCGAACTCCTTCTTTAATTTTAACGACTGATCTTGGCGGTCTAGCTCTTTTGACTTTAGTGGCTGGTCCTGACGACGAGTTGATTGTTTTTTGAAGTCATGTATCAGTACTTCGGTTGTTTCAGAGCTTTTATCACTTAACGCTTTTGATTGAATTTTACTAACTTCATTAGCTCTGCACTTATTTGTGACATCGGTGAGAGAGATATTCATGGTTTGCAGCAATTCTTCCTGTAGTTCTCGATTTGCAATGCCGGTGATTATTCGATCTCGTATTAAATCATTCATCTGAGTTCCATACTCACAGGGTTTTGCTAATCGACGAAGGTCTGTGTAGAATTGATCAAAGGTTTCATTTGGTTGTTGTGAACGACTGTTGAACACGTGACGAAGGAACGTGACATTTGCTTTTGGAGCACAATATTCTTCGAACGAAGTAATTACTTTTGATAGATCTTCTTTATCTGCTTCTTCGATCGTTAGGGTGTCAAATAAGTCGACTGCATCTTCACCCGCCGCGTTCAGGAATATTGCAACTTGTTGTTTACCAGGAACGGAGATGTTGATGGCGGACCAATAAATTTCAAAATTTCTTCGAAATTTTTTCCAATTTTCGCGAAGATTGCCGGTAAGGTCTAACGGAGATGGTTTTGTACCACTAAACGTTGACGTTAACTTTATAGCTTCTGTTGGTTGTGTCATTTTGAATTAGCCAACTCGAATTACATTACAACACGAGACACTTTATTGCATCAGTCTTCTTCGAGAGAGACGTAGCTACGTATACGACTGCGCCATGTAGTAAGTTGTAACGAACTGTATTTCAATAGTAACGTGAAGGATCACAATACATGAGTGGTAGCGAACTCTATGATAAGTATACAT
This sequence comes from Pseudococcus jackbeardsleyi, assembly GCA_038380155.1. NCBI lineage: Eukaryota > Metazoa > Arthropoda > Insecta > Hemiptera > Pseudococcidae > Pseudococcus > Pseudococcus jackbeardsleyi. The sequence continues at coordinate 50,025,665 of CM076242.1, forward strand.
ACTACAACAGATATTGGAATTTACGACGAAAATAAAGAAATCGCCACGTGCCATGCACAGTATTTCATCCAACTACATGCTCCTCTATAATACCATATGGTGTTATGGGGCATGAAAATCATGAAAAACATGAAAATAGCATGAATTCCAGTAAAGTGGCATGCATTTCGATCACTTTCCACAAAAAGCACGAATTTTCAACATTTTCTCCCAATGTTTGAATTAAAAAATTGCATTTAAATCATTTTTCAACTTCATTTTTGAAATAAGAAAATTTCTGCCCCCGTTTCTCATTGCTTCGGATTTGAATGAAAAAAAAAAGAAACAAAATTCGAATCTAACGGTCAATATAGAAATAAGCCAAAAAACTGTGGCTCAGATTCAAATATGAAGGATAAAAATTTAAATCGAAATGAAATTGATCTGGCAAGTAATGTCAAAATTGAAATATTTACGATAGTTGACAATAATTATTAGAGTATTTACAGTAATTTATCCTTAGAATATTTACCTACGCTAATTTAACGTAATCATTAAAATATTCACGATAATTTATTGTAAATCTTGAAATATTTACGATAATTTTTCATAATTACCGACATATTTACGACAATTTTCCGTAATTACCGAAATATTTACCGTAATTCTCCGTAATTACCGAAACATTTACGGTAATTTACCGTAATTAACGAAATTTTACGGTACTTAACCGTAATTAACGAAATTTTACGGTACTTTACCGTAATTTACCGTAATTCTCCGTTATTACCGACATATTTACGGCATTTTGCCGTAATTACCGAAACGTTTACGGTAGTTTACCGTAATTACCGAAACGTTTACGGTAGTTTACCGTAATTACCGAAACGTTTACGGTAGTTTACCGTAATTACCGAAACGTTTACGGTAGTTTACCGTAATTACCAAAACGTTTACGGTAGTTTACCGTAATTACCGAAACGTTTACGGTAGTTTACCGTCATTACTGAAATATTTACGGTAATTTAGGTTAATTATTGAATTATCTACCATAATTCACCGTAATTACTGAAATATTTACGACAATTTGCCGTAATTACCGAAATATGTACGGTAATTTACCGTAATCACTGAAATATTTACAGTAATTTGCGGTAATTATTGATTTACTATAATTTACCATAAGTACTGAAATATTTACTGTCATTTTCCGTTATTATCAACATATTTACGATAATTCACAGTAATTATTAGATTATTCGCGGTAATTTATCGTGATTGTTAGTTCGACTTTGCTGCGCTTATCAAATTTAGTGAGCACCTATGCAGTTTTCAGGGATCATAATCTAAAAATATGTAATTCAATTTTTAATCTTGTTACCTATTGTAGAAAAAGAAACATCCAATTTTATATCATTCATTAATGGGTCAATACTTCAGTTTTAAACTGTGGACTATACCTACAATCTTGTAAAAAATTGCCTTTTGAACGCTAACTGGGTATATTTGTAACAGGTCCCATAATAAATTTATGGTAAAAACGGTGGCGAAATTTTTTTGAAAAATAGTGTGTAATAGTTGAATACTTGGTGAAAAAATCTCGTTTTTTAAAATATTTTGCCCTCAATTTTAGGTTTTGGGAGGAAACACCTCCCTCCTCCTCGCTTCAAAAAATAGGTCGTAAAAAATGAAAATCTGATCATGTTTATACAAGTGATAAAAAATGTTATACTTTATGATTTTTTTTAATTGTTAGATACCAATTACCTCAATATTTCGTAAATTGAATAAAATGACACAAAAAGTATTAAAATACTTACGTTTGAAAATGATTTGAATTTTGGTAAATGTGTTCATAATGGTTCAAAACCTTAAAAATTGACGGAAAAATTGTTTAATATTGTTCATTGAAAATCATGTCGGTATGAATGAAACGACGCGACGTGTTAATAAAATTGCCTAACCAGTTTGCCGTAAATCTGAAATGACATACGTGTTTTCAAATGAAACATTTCTAATTTTCATGGAGAACCTTGAACGAATTCATAACTGAAAATTATTTTGGGGGTTAACTTAATTTTTTTTTCAAGTTTAACACGATTTAAAAAATTTTGAAAAAAGTTTTTGAGCATTTCCGAAGTATTTCGATGTTTTTGTACAATTTTCTTCAAAGAAGTCCACGTGCAGTTGAAATTCTTCCCCCTCCCCATTTTATGATGTTTTTCTATTTGAACCATTTTTAATATCATTTGAAGAACTTGAATGTCATTCGACTGTTCTTAAAATATTTAAAACAATTCTAAAAAAAAAATCAAAAATTAATGTCAAATTCAAACGGACTTTTTTTTACTTTTTCCAATATTTTAAACAATATTGTCCAAATTTAAAAAAATTCTGCCCGATCAAATTAACTTCGACAAAGCTTCAGATATTTTCAAGACATTGAAAAAAAAATTCCAAGCATTTAACGATCAAAGGTCAATTTTTTTCGTTCCCGACATAAAAAAAAAAAATCGTACGCCATAATCCGACTCGAGTCTAAAACAAGGTGATATTTCGCTACCGGTATTTTTCAATGTTCCTTACTTACGCAGCATAATAACATGAACAATAACCGGGGCCTCTATAGTCTATAGTCTTCAATCAAATACCCCGTATCTAGTCATTTATTGATACCTTAGCCAGGGTTATATTGCTTTCACAACGCGTATCATGCTCGCGTCGTTCCTATTCCTTATTCGCATCATTTTATTTCTTCTTCGACAATATACTACCGTACGTACATTGTCAACGCGCCAACACCACTTCTACTTCCCACGTATTCGAATTTTTTTCGTTTTAAATCTATACTCGTCGTCGTAGTCGTTTCAACGAGCAACTTTCCAGTTGCTTTATCGAACGAGGAGGAAAAAAACACGATGAATTCGCAAAACTGTATCATGTTTTCTTGTCAATTTAACGAGCTCGAAAAAAATTGCAATTAATTTTTTTTTTAACGAGTTTACGGCTGTTTCGTCGGTTTGAGACGTCGAATTTATCTATGGGCTCATTTTTTGTATCGAATTCGTAAGCTGGAAAGTTTCACGAGGAAATTCGGTTATCTTATTTTTTTACTCGGGAATTTGGCAGAAAAAGTGGGACGACCCTGGCGACGATTTTGAGAAACGAAATCGACTAACGTAGGGTGCGACAATGTGATGACTCGGACGTGAGTCAGCGTTAGTCTCCAATTATCTTGCCACTGTCTCCAATCAACAGGCTATACGTCCTGCCTGGGATGTTCATGCTATCTTTTCTTTAAGCTTTTAAGCTGCGAATTCACCTAATTTCTTTTCATTTTTCCCTTCCGGGGTTCTGCAATTATCTTGGGGTTTTCCCGGTCTTTTATAGTTTACAACATTTTCTCTTTCCCCTCCTCCTATTCTGTTTTTACGTACGAATTATTATTTAGTTTTTGTGTGATAATTTTGTTAATTTATCAATTGAAATATTTACGGTAATTTATTCTAATTATTAGAATATCTATAGTAAATTACTGTAATCATCGAAATATATACGGTAACTTACCCTAATTATTGAAATATTTTACGGTAAATTACCGTAATGATTGAGATATTTACGGTAACTTACCTAAATTATGGAGATATTTACGAAAAATTACCGTAATCATTGAAATATTTACGGTAAATTACCGTAATCATTGAAATATTTATAGTAAATTACCTTAATCATTGAGATATTTACGGTAATTTACCGTAATCACTAAGATATTTACGGTAAATTACCGTAATCACCGAAATATGTACGGTAACTTACCCTAATTATTGAGATATTTATGGTAAATTACCGTAATCATTGAAATATTCACGGTAAATTACCGGAATCATGTAAATATTTACGGTAAATTACCGTAATCATTGAAATATTTATAGTAAATTACCGTAATCATGTAAATATTTACGGTAAATTACCGTAATCATGTAAATATTTACGGTAAATTACCGTAATCATGTAAATATTTACGGTAAATTACCGTAATCATGTAAATATTTACGGTAAATTACCGTAATCATGTAAATATTTACGGTAAATTACCGTAATCATGTAAATATTCACGGTAAATTACCGTAATCATGTAAATATTCACGGTAAATTACCGTAATCATTGATATATTTACGGTAATTTACCGTAATCACCGAGATATTTACAGTAAATTACCGTAATCAATGAAATATTCACCGTAAATTACCGTAATCATGTAAATATTTACGGTAAATTACCGTAATCATTGAAATATTTACGGTAAATCACCGTAATCATTGAAATATTTACGGTAAATCACCGTAATTATTAAAATATTAATGCATTTTTCTCAAAATTTTACCAATTTTCAAAATTATTTTCAAAAGTTTGTTTTGAAAAGAATCCAAGTCAGACATTTCAAATAATTTATTGATCTCACCTCTCACTACTAAATTTTGTTTATTTACCTATACAATTGATGAACACCAAATTGAAACGATTTCTTTTCCCAAATGTGGGTCCAGACAGTCGCAAGCGAGAAAACTTGACTCGAAACCAACACTCCCTTACATTTTGTAATTCGATGTAAATGAAAATTGCAGAAGGAAATCTCGTACCAAATAAGAAAGGCTTTTCCGTAGGTAGACGTCGGCTTGTGGACCGAATGCGAATCATGGACTGACGAACGCTATCAATTTATAAAAACTCGTTAAAGAAGTATTATTAGGTATAGGAAAAGTTAGCGAACAGAGCTGAGTGAGAATCGCGATGCTTTGTTGGAAGTTTACGCCGTCTTGCTCAATAATTTAATTTAAGCAGTTCACTTATGCGATTGTATTTTCGAACTTTAACAGCATACGAATTTAAATTAAACGTCGAAAACGAGCTTCGCGATATTAGAGCAGATTTGAGAATGTGAAAATTTTATACGACTTGTAAAGTCAGCAGGCGAGAAGTCGTAAAAATCGTCGCGTATTTCGAATGTAAATTCGACTCATACCGAATGCAAGGTTATACTTTAGAATGAGCGCCGGCAATGATCCGAAAGTAGATTTTGCTCGGCTCGGCGTCTTCGTCTTGTTTTTGAGCCAATGCTAATATGTAGTTTTTTCTCCTTCGCCGGATAAATTCTTTTAAAAAATTTAAGAAAGTGAAAGTACCGGTATCGTGAGTTTGCATTGGGAACGAGCTCGCGAGCTGGAATGGTGCCGGAGCCGGATAAGTACGTACTTTTATTTTAGGTTTGTTCGCGGCGCTGCTGCGGTGGTGTGATCCGGTGTATTTTTTTTTTGTTACTTCGGTATACTTTTATAGTTTATCGCTTTGCGAGGGTTTTCGTTCAACAATACAACGTTATGGATGAACGGTTGATCGATTGAGAAAGAACGCCTTTTCGCGAATCATTTTATCGATAGATATTCTCGTAATGCATTTATGGCGAGAAGTGAAAGCCACGACTGCGACACGAATGCAAACCCAAGAGAGACGCGTGTTTATGTCGAAATGTAGATAAGAATTGAATAGAATCGTGGCGAAGCAATTCAAATTTATTTTACTCTCTGCTGCGGTAGAGATATTTGCTTATTTAGTACTTTGAATTACCTATTACGACTTTTCTTCTATTTCGTCTTTTTTTTTTTCGTAAAAATAATTTTCAAGAAGATGGCGTGTTTTAAAATGGTGGCTCGAAGTGGTGAAGTTGGATAATAAAAGCATGATTTTAAATGAAGTTTTACGCTTTGAAATGTTAGCAGGAGTGAAATATGCGGTTTGGTTTTTTTTTTTTTTTTTTTTTAAAAAAAACAACAATACGAAAATCAAAGAACTGAAGAAAGTTGAATTTTTCCATACAGAATTACAATAGGCTGTCTGGCGGAGGCTTTTATAATAGTATTTCTATTTTTCCAATGAACTGAAAAAAGGCCTTATATTTGAATGTAAAATGAGTTAGAGATTTTTTTACTTTTCTGGTGAAAATTTAAAAAGAGGAAAATTGTTTTTTTTTTGTCATTCAAAACACAATAAAGTCTGGACTTTAAAACCAATATTTTTATTTTTCCATCCAACTGGTAATTAGTTGGTGTTGGGAAAAATCAACTTCCTTTTTAGGTACCATACCAAAAAAAAAAGTACATAAATTAAAAATCTATGTTAATATAGATCAAGCTCGGAAATGGTGAAAATTTACAATTTTTCATTTTTTCTCCCAAATTTTGAATTAATGTTTTTACTTTTTTCGGTTGTGATATTTTTTTTTTTGAAGTTTACGACTGAAAATGAGGTAATTTTTTTCTGTTGGTGTCCAGGGATTTCGATTTGTTCTTAATTTTTCCTATGGGCTCGGGTCAAAGTTTCTTGATGTTTTGATTTTAATGCTGGATTAGGTTTTAGATGGAGCATTGAAAATTCCGTATTGTTATTTTGGGTCAGATTCCAGTTTGAATGTGATTTCATTTTGAAGTTTTTCAATTACGGTTCCAAATCTATAAGTTTTAAAGTAATTTTCAGATCCATTGAAGTTGATTTTCAGTATGAATTGAGTTTGATTCCAATTTTGAACCAATGTGTAGGTGTAGGTCAAAATCTGATGTTACATCAGCTCAGTTCAGTTTATCAATTTTGACTTTGAGTCTGCTTTCAAACGTAATTTTTGAATCTTCCTAGGTTGGTTCCAAGTCCAGACGAAGTTTAATGTTAATTCTCAAATGTCCTATTATGGTTTCAAATTCGAATCAAATAAATTATTTCAATAATAATCTGGGATTCTCTCTCATTTCGAATGTTTTTTTTATTTTATTTTAGAGAGAGAATTTCATTAAATTTTCAGCAAATTTTAGATATTTTACTGACTTTTTCGTGAATTTTCCCTGATTCTCCCGCTGTCTTTTTCACTGATTTATTACTATGCTGCAATTTTGACTGTTTTTCATTGAGTTTTGATAATTTTCGCTAAATTAAAATGAGAGAGTCGATTCTCGGTTAAAATTGACTCTCATTCTACTTTTATGCCAAAATTTGGATCAAAATCAAGTCTTGATTTCCGTGACTTTTGTTATTATTTCAGATCCAGATCCAAATGTGGTTGTATAAATCAAGATGTTAAAGGTCTCAAATTTAATTATTTTTCTGAAGGGTTCAAATTTCATTTTCAATACCACTTGTATAAATCTCCAATTCAAGCTGGGGGCGGGGGGGCAAGCCTTCTTAAGCTTCCTTCACTTGGGTTTGCTTACGGATCTGAGTCATAATTTGTTGCTTCTTTTTTAGTAAAAGCGTTGAAATTTAGTTTTTCGGAAATTGTTCAGTTGTTTCTGATGAAATTTTTAGGAATATTTTGTAAAAAAAAAAGAGGGAGCAGAGGTCTCATGCTGAAAAAAATTCGTTAAAACGCGAAATTTGAGCCCCAACATTTTGAAAACTGGGTTTCCTTGGGAAATAAATTTTCATTGTTTTGGACAGAAAAAGAAATTTTTTTCTGGAGATTGGTCAAATAGTTTTTGATTCGTATTATTCTTGTAGTGTTTTTTCTAATAATAATATTTCTTTCAAATCAGTTGAGCAGTTTTCAAGAAATCAATTTCAAAATAAAAACACATAAGTATAATAAATGTTGAAAAAATTTTAAAACGAGACCTATTCGGGTAAAAATTGATTTTCTGGGCTTAAAAAACTTCAAGGAACAAATGATCTGTGCAAGAAATTGTGGAGATTGGTAAAATTTGGGTTTTCTAAGCATTATCTTATTCTACTCAAAATATACGGATTTTCTCAATAGTTTTGAATATGACTTACTGATTTGCTACTTCTTATTTCAATGAAGAAAATTTGCAACTTAAATGAAACAAAAAACAAAATGAATTGTTCATTAATTGAAAGTTGATATGTTGAAGCTTAAAATTACTTAAGAATTATAATTTTTTTTTCAGCGCTCTTAGATTTTGAATAATCCCGAAGCTCAAATTTCTCGGCCGATTTCAACTAAATTTTCATTTTTGTTATCAAAATCAGTTCAGTGGTTGTTGAGGAATCGAATTTTGTAGCAATTGAAAAAAAAACCACCCAAATATTGAATTTTTTTCTAAATCATATTTTGAAAATCAAAGTCTACTCTTTAATTAGTTTTAAGATCAAAAATTGAGTCCAGGTTGGTGATGTGAATTCAATATAATTTTTCGAAATTTTTTTGGTCAGGTCAGGTTGTGATTGGTAAGTATTAATTTAGAATTGGAATTTTTCTCAAGATCAGTTTTGTTTCAAATAAAACTTTTCTCATTTAGGTATTAAGAATATTTTCATCATTTTGCGAAACAAAACCATTTTATTTTTATTTTTAAACAAACATTCGAATTTTTTCTCAAACCTTGTTTTTTTCTTAACTCCAGCCCACAAACACTTTCCTTCCTTATGACAATCCAACACTCCCAGCATTTATATCACTGCGGTAATCCAACCCACCCAATAATTTTCATTTCGACACAACCACACATCGTAGGAAGTGCTACTGAAAAAACGTTTCCATTCAGTATCAAGCTACCCTTCTAAGTATGTTATTTGTTAAAAAACAATGGGCTAACTGCACCACGTGTTTTTCATTTTTCACACCGTAACCTTGAACGAAATAATATTTTATTTGGCCTCAGAATAGCATGTCAACAGAGAGGCATTAAGGCCGGGAAAAGAAAACGAGGAAACAAAGAGAAATGTTGGCGCTTCAAGTGTTCGCCTGTTAAAGGTTGTATCAATGCCCAAAGGAGTCGTAAGACCACCCCATTTCGGGGATTTTTTTCCAGTACATTTTTTAATGGCCGAGAACAGCAGGTCTCCGTGGACTTGCAGATGGTAATTTTATCAATTTTTCCCCCTTAAACGTTCAACGAGCTGAGATAATTTGTACGTTGAGGTATACATAGATTTTTTTACCGTAAAAAACCTCCGACTTTGATACTCTTTGGGCTTTCAACGAAGAAATAAAAAATATGTAGGTTCGTTCTTTTCCAAACACCAATACTAATTCTTTTTCACAGCCTTTTCTTTTTAATACTTACGAAAATTTTTCATCAGGTTTACAGCAATTTTTTTCGAGTTGCATTAATTTCAATTCAAAATTAGGTGTAAGTTGGTATATTTAAAGTGCTTTTTTTTTCAAAAGAAAGCAATTCAAAAGAACCCTTTAAATTATAAACGTCTTCTGACTATATTTTAAAATGCGCAAATACTTTTTAATTAAAAATTGCTAACTAAGAAGTACTTCGTAAACCGAAAAAAAGGGTGAATTTCTATTAATCAATTTTTTTCCCTCGCTGTTGTCGCAATGCAAATGTAATGATGTAAAAACCAGTTCGCCAAAATGCTGGATCGTATTTAATAAACCCAAATTTCACCCTGAAAAACGAAAATAAATGACGAAATTAGCGTAAATCGTAGTTCGTATTTTTTTTTTTAAACCAAAAAAACGTGTAAAATTTTACGATCTGGTTGATACATTTTTTTTTCGGTACGAGATTCAGTAAATGACGTAGAATGTTAAGATTATACGTGGCGGATTCTTTATGCTCGGCAACAAAAAAAAAGAATAAAATTTAAAAGAGGATTGTTTAATAAGGGATGTTTTTCCTCATATACATAGCTTATGAATTCGTATACGGCAGCTTTTTCGAGTATGTAAGAACGCAATCGGTTTAAATTCGTTGGTAATGAATAATGAATCTATGACTCTTACTTTATACAATAGCCTTTGATACTCGTACTGAAGCTCGATTTAATAATCATTAGTAAGGCTGAATACGGGACGTTGAAGTTGATTTTATTTTTGCTTTTAGCCGGAAAGAAAACGCCTTTTGTTTGCGTATTCTATTTTCATTCTACGTTTCGCCCGTTTACCCCCTTTTTTTCGGTTTCGAGATTTCTGATATATATCTTAATTTCAAAGGCGCCTTTTCTATTGTAATTTGATATGAGAAAGTATATTACCTAAACCGCACAGTGGTTTCTAACATTCATATTTTTTAGTTTCGCGATGGTTGTGTTTTTTTTTCGACCGCGTTTCGAAGAAGGGACCGAGATGATTTATTTTGTCGCTTTTTTATTCGCTTTATGCATTGGGCGAATTGTGTAATAGAATTTGTGTTCGTAATTTAAACAAATGTTTGCCTCTAAATTCAGTTAAGATTTCGTTGCGCGGTTTTTCTTTCTCTGTTCTTTTTTTTCTCCTTTTTTTTTTTATACGCCAGAGTCAATAATTGAACGCGGACGTGGAATTCGCAATGCGTACCGTCGAGCCATTAAGAATGGTTAATTGACTGGTGAATATGAAATACGTAGAAAAGGCAGCCATATAAATGGAATCGTGAAAATTTCCGTATGAAAAATGATAGATTGATTCGTAATGGAAGAAAAATTAATTCTATGGCTGCGTGTTCGAGTTATATTTTTATTACTGCGAGTTTTATTTTGCCATAAATGTATAAGCAATAAAATGCCATGTTGTAGTTGAGCTCGTATCGAGTCGTATTGCGAAAAAAAATCTTCGAAAATTGCTATGTCGATGTCGTCGAATTAATTCTAAATTTATGCTGTGTCGAGGGATGGAATTGGGTGGAGGGGTTGGGTACTTCCTGATCGAGAATTTGGAATGTCGATGTGCTGGTTTGCAAAGAATTGAATTTGTTGACTTTTTAAAGTTGTGGTTTGGGGGTTCCATTGAAGTTGAGAATTATACGAAAATCGAAGAATATGTACGAATAGGCTGGAATTGCTCTGAAATGTAAATATTTCAACTGTTTTATAATTTTTGGGGTATTTTGAAGTATTACTGTATTCATTCGGGGTGTATTTTTCTATGGATTATTGAAAATGTTTTATTTGCGTGGAAAAAATTCGTTTTTTTTTTTTTAATTTGGCAAAACTGAAAACTTATTAAAAATCATTTCACTACACTGCTGTTTGATATTTTATTAACGAATACTCAGTTTTTTAAAAATTTCTTCGATATACAAAAATGTTTCCAAAATTCTGCCTTTTTTTTCAAGAATGGAAGGAAAATTAGGTATTTTGTCAAGCTTTGCTGGAAAAATTTTTCCAAATGACTGAAAAAATAGGTAAAAATGCACTGTTTTTATTTTATGTTTTCTGTGAATAACTTTTCTCATATTAAAAATCAAAATTTAGAAATGAGATTTGAATTTTTTTGTGTCAATTTATTCAAGAAATTCTTCAGCTTGAAAAAGATGAGACATTCAAAGTATGGAGTCAAAAAATAATAGAAACGAAAAGTTTGAAAGAAGTAGAAAATCCATGTAAACTTAAGTAACTACCTGAAAAATGGAAAAAAACTTATGGGCAAATGCTTTTTAATTCTCAATTCGAAGCAGAAGGTAGGCGCTCCTTGCTTCGTTTGATTTCAATAATTTTGCTTTCTTTTTGGGCATTTCATGAAAATGAGCTGAGAATCTGAATAACTCTTACAAACAACAAGAATTTTCAACATTTTCTCTTTTCTTAAATTTTCAAATGAAAGGATGAATAGAAAAGTTTTTTTTTAACGAATTCGAAGACAGGAAAGATTCCATGGAAATGACGAGAAAAATTCAGAAAATGGCCACAATTTTAATTTTTTATATTTATGAACATCGTTTCATATTTGTTTTTAGCATTTTTTTGCATGGTCGAGAAAAAAATTGGAACTGCTTGAAAAAAATCAAAGATACTGAATTATTTTTACATTTTTCCAGAATTTGAAAAAATTCATTTTGCATTTTTACAGCATAATTTTACTTTTTTCTTATGGATAAAGCTCTATTATCTTTAATTTTTTCCTGAAAATTCGCCTCATATTTTTAAATTGTGAGTTCAACGTACTGTTAAGAAAATTTTTCTACTACTGCCTGAGATACGTTTTCAAAAACTATTTCGTTATTGGTTTTTCAAGCATTCGAAAACGTAAAACGTTTATAAATAATTTTTCGAAATGTTTCTCATTTCATACTCATGCCCATGGAAAATTTTTCCTGGTTTGGTTTAAAATAACAATTATGAATTTTATACGAACTTCTTGAAGTAGGGTACCTATCGTGAATTCGTGTTGGAATTTGAAAGTTGATCAATGCACAAAAATGTGTTACAAAACCATTTTTCGTTTAAATTTTATTTTATCAAATCATCAAGTAGGTATGCAAAATTTGTTCGGAATTTTCTTCTGGCAGATTATTTTGAATATTTCGATGTTTTTTTTTTGGGGGGGGGGAGTGATGGAGGCAAAGATTGTGTTAATAATTTGAAAGGAATTGGACATTTTAACGTATCTCATCTCTGATTTTCCACCTTTCCCATTTTCTTTATTGAAATTATAAGTAGACGATGCGATGTCTCTTTATTCTACATCAGCGAATTTTTCATTTGTCGCGATTTGTAATTTCGTGTTATCTCTGATTTTTTAATACCTGATTAAAATTTTAGTTTTAGAACTGAATTTTTCAAAAACTTTTACTAAATGTCAGATTAGAAAATTTTCACTTTTCTAAATTAATTTGTCATTCAATTTAAAAAATTTCAAATTTATGACTCTGACGTTTTAACATTGCAAAAAAATTTACAGTTCTTTTTTGAATTCTGTAAAATCCACAAAAAAATCGCTCTTCTTTGAAATTTCTTCAATTTATAACATCTCCTTGATTTTAAAATCTCCTCCCCCGCCAAGAAATTTGTTTTCTTTCGTATGGTTTTTATATTTTTTAGTCGTGAAGTTCTTTCTTTGAATAAGAATTTAGCGCTAATTGCATGTTATTCAAATTGTCCCGGAGCTATTTTTCAATTTTACAAATATCTCGACGAAAAGACATAATTTTTTCGAGCATTTTCTCCGCAGACGTTTCTCGCTGACGCGTAAATGACTCGCTTTTCCCTTCACTGATATTTTTACCAAAAAAAAATGTTTTTCAAATTGGAAAATTTCCATTTGGAGTTTTAAAAATGGATGCGAACCGTCGAGAATTTTCACTTTTCAGTCTTCTCGTTAATTTGCCTTTGATTCGCGTTCATTTCTTCGGCTAAAAAATTGATTTTCCCTTTCGTCGCCCCGTTCTCGCGATCTATTTACAATTTAAATGACGCAGCTAGCTAAATTTCGTGTTGACCGTTGAAAGGAAAATTTAAGATTGATGTAAACGTAAGTGACTCCGGCGAAAATAATTATGGAAAAATTCTCAAACTCGTTGATATAAAATCCAAGGTAAAAAATTCTTTTCACCGGACGACGACGACGGACGCGACGCGGCTACACAGTTATTATCATTTTTCATCCACACTCTCGAAGTATCAAAAAAATATACGCAGAAAATGGGCACTCGTAGCACATGAAAGGAATTCCATAGGTATAGTTTTTTTTTTTTTTTTGAAAGGGCGAAATAGAAGGGAAAAACGATGGGAATACTTTAGAAATTTTTAAAATATCTTTTAAGGTTGCGCGATAGAAAAAAGTTAGGTAGCGTATTTTAAGAAATAAACGTTCCCAAGTCTTACCTACCAACGCACGTTTTAAACTTTGGTACGTAGTCGTAGGTTCCTATATCCTTCGTTATATGTACGGTTGGTTTGTTGCAATTATTACGCCAGGCTTTAGAGAGCAGGTGAAATTTAAATTCGACTGATATTACATTATCTCGGTGTTTTTTTTTATTCGATAAAATATACATCGAGACGTGGTAAAAGTGAGATAACGAGTAAACGATGTTGGAAATAAGTATTCCGCGCCAACATTTCGAGCAGATTGAAAATTGTATAATTTAAACTTAATATCGAATTTATCACTTTATACGGTACGATATCCTGTACGGGGTATACGAATAGACCTAATTTTATCCCGATATCGTACCTCTCGATTGAAAAAAATTACAAAGTTTTACAGCAGCTTTTGTGGCAAAACTTGATTTTCATCAGATCTTTAATCCTGTTTCCGAGAAAATGCGTAGGAAAATTTTTACCAGCGTTGGTGGAAAAAAGAAATAGGTACCTAGCGAACTCGAAAGAATATTTTCGCCAATTTCTAAAAAGAAATTACCAAAAACCATGGATAGCTTCGCGACTAAAATAATTTCTTATTTTCTAACCCGTTGCTGAAATATACTTTCGGCGAAGGGCGAATGGTGAAAAAACTTTGGTCAATAAGTTGCTTTAATGAAACAGACTTTTCGGCTCGTAATACGACCGCTAACCAAAGAGAAGATTATATTGAGATCTCTTTGGTGGCTCTTTATGTACAATGTATAACTATAAATACAATGTAGCGATGAAAGAGTTACGTCGAAATTAAAATTTTCGCAATTGTACGTATCTAATTGGAAAATGAGGGCCCAGGTGGATCCATATGAAAGAAAAATTAGTTCGTTGAGGAGATAATGTCGTTCATTTTGGAAATGTAGGTACAGTGTGTTTATTAAATTCTGACCAGTGTTGGTAATTTTCTAATTCTTATTCATTTTAGGAGCGGAGTTGATTTTAAAAGAGTCGAATTTTTTTAAACAGATGATGTTAATAATTCGGAAAAAATTTATCATATCTACAGGGTGTCCAAAAAATTAAAACCAATTGGCTATAAATAGTATAAGTACAGAATTTTTATGAAATATATATTTTTGCGATTGGTTCAGTGGTTTTTAATAAATTATCAATTATGTAGGTAATTTCAATAATTACTTTGAAATTCAGAATAAATTTAAAAAAAAAAAAAAACTAAAATAAAAAGTGACCTAAAAGTACTATAGGGTAAATAGAATTTCAGCTATCCTGATTAATTTTTCGATTTTGGCGAATTTCTAAAAACTTTAAATATTGTCACTTTTCAATTAAAAATACAATATCGAAATTTCCGAACAAATGAATTATTTTTGCAGTAAAATTGAATAAAATGTGATTTTTCTCTTGAATTAACCTAGGTACTTTTATCAAGTTACAAGATATTTTTTGGAAAATACTGAAGTATTCCGTATTTTTGTCATTTTTCATCGATATGAGACTATTTTTCGATCAAATTATTGGTTGAAATGTCTCGATTGTAAGGTTATTTGCCTTTGAAAATTGTGAAATTTATTTTTGAATTTTGATTGTTTTAGAAATACTCATTTTTTTTTTATTGTTATTATAGAAATTCCTCGTCTCCTCTTCAGTGTTTACTTATATCTAAAAACTTTCAGTAGAAAACTTGGAGTATTTTTTTCCTACTCAAATTTCCTTTTAATTTTCACGTCTAAAGTAGATTTAAAAATAACAAAATTCTGCTAAAGCCACCAGAGTGAATGTTTTTTTTTTTAGAAAACATTTCTACTAAAAAAAATCATCATTGCTGAACAATTAGGTATACTTGTTTTTTAATACTTTTTTTTGGTTGTTGAAAATCTCATTTTTGTTTGAATTGCTAAAAGGCGTCCCGTCCTGGAATGATTCCGATCTTAAGAAAATAGCTACCCTCCGTTTGAAAGCGTAGAAGGGACAGTTTGCCCCTACCCAATAACAGTAAAGCCGTATTTTAAAGTTGGGTTTGATTAGAAATTTTGAAATGATTGAAAAATTGATGGAATATTATGAAAAGGTTGAATGGAAGCTGGAAAAATTTATAAGTACTTCTTTTTTCAATTTTTAAAATAATTTTAAAAATATTCATCTGAAATAATTTTTAAAGTTTACTGATAGATTTCACCAAAAACGATTTGGTTTGATGGAATTTCATCCTGTCATTTTAATGAGTATCTTTTTTGTTTTTTTGTTTCAGGTGAGTCGTGAACAGGATTTTCTTCTTGAGATAATAAGCACTAGTTGGTAAGTCGTATTTTTGTTCATGATTTTGGAGAGCATGATTGATTGAAAAATTGTTGCATTTAAGGATTATTTTTTGAATTCCATAAAATCGTTACCCCATTCACCTATATTTTGCCTTGTCATTGAAAATTTTTAGGTTTTGTTACCAATATTCGCGGAGTTGCAGGAGACAAAATTAGGAAGAGAAGGGCTGAAAATGATCGAAGCAAACAAAGTACCTACTTTGAACTTTGAAATGATTAATCCAAGCGTTCGGGTGGATTTGATGATCCAGTGATTTTTTGAATTCTTTTTGAGTAAAAAGTTTCCTGTGCCATCACAAAAAAAAAAACCTTCATAAAAAATTAAATTTTTTCGAACAGGGGAATTATTTCAACTCTAAATGAAATTTTGAATTGAAATAAAAAGTAAGTACATCGTGAAAAAAAACTCCATATGTCACCCTGCCGGAAAGAAGGGACCTTGTGTAAAAAAAATCGATGTCTCATTTTTCCCATTTTTGGTCCAAATGACATCAAATCTGGACCAATTACGTAAAAATGAAGACATAGATTTTTTTTACAGAAGGTTCCTTCTTAACGGCAGGGTCACATATCCAAATTTTCTGGTGCTGAATTTCATCTCTCGGAGTCTCGGATTTTGGCGAGTTTCAGAATTAAGTACCTCATTGCCCTGCAAAATGTCTGAAATTTGGTATATTTTTGATTTTCCAAATCGATTGAAAACGATCTCAAGACGCTCCAATACGATTCCATAGAATGATTTTTTATTGATCAAAAAAACAAGATTATAATTTATAACTGGTTCAGTGGTTCTCAGGGTTGTTAATATGACTTGAAAAAAAAAAGGAAAATCTCATTGGGGGGGGGCAGTAATTCTCCTCAGTTGGGGAATAGATTTTTGATGTTTTAAAGCCTTTATTTTTGAAATTTTTTCATCACTGGTAATTACTGATTAGTTTGGAAAATTGAACCAATTTTGAAAATTTAAAAACCATTTTAAAATTTTAAATAGCTACTTGAAAAATAATTTTTTTTGTCCAACTCTGCTAAGACTCCAGCAGTATAAGACCTCCGTCTTCATTCTCTCAGGCCGCCCAATCACGTCAAATCTGGTATAATTCCCTGAAAATTCTGAAATAACCTTCGTTTCAGAGCCTATTGTGGGTCATAAACCTCAATTGAAAGTAATAATCGACCATCTAATTCGTTAACAAAACCATAAAGAGACCCCGAAAACAATCTCCACTTTGAAATCACTCAACCGCGATATTTGGACGAAACCGAAGAAAAAACCCTTCAGATCTACCTACTAAACCGAGTTTAATTACAGATAGGTTATTCGGGTTCTTATTCCTTTGGTAAGCTTATTTGTACGGAACGAATTTCGGGTGCGCTGAAAAAAAAAAAGAACACCGTACATAATGCAAAAGCAGCAACAACAACAAAAACCTATCACGGAGTTTTAAAAAGATTAATGATACCTTTAAACGTTACGTTTCTGGTGCTGCTGGTGTAGTATTTTGAGCGCGAGGAATTCCTTAATATGGATGGTAAAAAAACACGTTCGGACGGTTTAATGCGAATATGTTGACTTTTAAAAAACCTGTGCATTTTTATTCGACGACGTGGCCGCGTTGCTGCGCAAGATATGGGAAGAATTCCACATCCGTGGATATAACTGATGGTTATTTTTTACGGTATTGGGCGCGTCGCTGTGTGAAGTACGCTTCGCTGTACAATCCGAGCCCGAAAAATCAACGCAACCAAATCGTATAAAATTTTCAATATCGTCGCGCGAATGTGTTAACCAGCATACATTCGACGAATACGTAATACTTGGCGGTATCTTTTTCCCCCGAAACAAAATACGCTCGATTGGATACAGTAGCGCGAACTCATCTTACATTATTTTTTAAAACCCGAACGTGTGTTATTTATTCGGTTTTACCTACGTACAAATAGACGTTAGCGTTATTTCGTATGTACTTACCTATACGAGCAGCTTTTTCGCGGTTTAAATCAAACAAATTTTCGATTGATTGTGCACAACGAATATTCGATTCGAGGAAAAACGTTGAAAACGGGATATCTGTATCTGGGTTTATTACCTCGTTCGCCGTGCGAAACGTGAAGCGGCTGAGGTAATCCGTGTGTTACAAATTTATGTCGGCGAGAGATAAAGCCGGAGCCGCGATGGTAGTTGAAATTGTCAAAATTGTGCATTCTATATTGCCAGCGAGCGTATGTCGATTAAGTATACAGATTTCGTTGGTACGTGTACGATACGAATGGGTACGTTGAGAATGAAATTTTCGAATATCCCGGTGGAATATTTTAAAATACGGATGCCTATGCAATTTAGTATATATTTATGTGAGGTAAGTGTATGAGAATTACAATCATTGTCGATGATTTGGAATTTTTCAAGAGGTTGTTATATTCAACTTGTATTCATTTCTGGTAGCAGTCGTGTAATTGATCGGTTTTAATTAAAATACGATCATGAATAAAACTAGCAGGAAATATCGTTCAACTACGAATTGTTTGAAATTACCCTAAAAATCAGGGATCCCGGAGCAGAGCCGGAGGGAGGAGGGCCCCCTCCGGACGATTTTTTCGGAGCCAGACGGAGCTGAAGCCGGAGAGACTTTTGTAAAAATCTCGGAGCCGGAGCTGGAAGGACCAAGTTGGACCTGCTACGGCTTCTCGCTCCAGAGATCTCTCTTCGGAGGTCCCTCCTTTGATTTCTACTTTTACTACTAAGAATTTTTCAGTTTTTCTCAGGGATCCCGAAGGGAGGGATCTGGTCCCTCCGGCTCCGAAAATTTTTTGAAAATGCCTCCGGCTCCAAAAAATTTTAAAAAGGTGTCTCCGGCTCCAGCTCCGGCTCCGAAAATTTTTTCCAAGTACCTCCGGCTCCGGCTCCGACTCCGGCAAGGTTAAAAGGCTCCGAAGGGCCCACCGACGATGAAAAATCAAAAATTTTGCAGAATTATCATGAAAATAAAAGTACCATTACTTTTTGAAAAACAAAAAACAAGTCATTTTTCAACTATTGTCGTAAGCAAAACAATAACGGACAATTTTGATAATTTTTAGGGAAGAAAAACTGAAAAATTCCTAGTAATAAAATAAAAAATCGAAGGAGGGATCTCCGGAGCAAGGAGCCGGAGCAGTTCCAACGTGGTCCCTCCGGCTCCGGAATTTTTTTAAAAGTCCCTCCAGCTCCGGCTCCGAGATTTTTACAAAAGTCCCTCTAGCTCCAGCTCCGGCTCCGAAAAAATCGTCCGGAGGGGCCCCTCCTCCCTCCTCCCCCGACCTCCGGAATCCCTGGTTTTCTTCCCTAAAAACTATCAGAATTGTCCGTTATTGTTTTCCTTACGGCAATAGTTAAAAACGACTTGTTTTTTGTTTTTCAAAAAGTAATGGTACTTAGTTTTATTTACATGATAATTCCACAAAATTTTTAATTTTTCATCGTCGGAGGGCCCTCCGGAGCCTTTTCAACCTTACCGGAGCCGGAGGCACTTGAAAAAAATTTTCAGAGCCGGAGGGACCAGACCCCTCCCTCCGGGATACCTGCTAAAAATTATTCCTCATTCTATTGAAATTCTTAAAGAGTTTAAAAAATGTCCATTTTTCATAAAAAATTGAAAAAATTCTCACATATGGAAGTCTAGATATAGAAATTCATCTTAGGTGTTGGTTTTTGAACTGAGCTTCGCCTCTACCCCCTGATCCTATCTCTTCCGAAAAACCTAAAATCAGTTAGAAAAAAAAAGAAGCATCATTTTTGAGCACCCCCCCCCCTCCGGGCGAGTCTAGTGAAAATTGCGATCTACACCAGGGCAACATGAAAAAAACAAGTTTGAAAAAAAATATTGAAATACTGCTGCAAAGGAGATTTGTGAACCTCCTGAATCCATTTCTGAAATTATTTTGACTCCAATCTTAAAAGTGCGCCTGTGGAGGGTGAGAAGATGGTAGGTGGGGCTAAAATTGAAAAACTTTCTTATACACCGAGTAAAGTGTCAAAATTCATGTTCTTCGACACCGTTCTCCTATCTATTTCTAGAGCCATTCTTACTTCAAACTCAAAATTTCACTTTTTGGAATGAGAAGAGAGGGTTCAAAATTGAAAACTTTTCGGTGGTATTTTTCAAATTTTGGACTCGTCTCTTCCCTCGAGGATCATTTTCCACGTTTAGGACAATTCGACCTGTCGAATGTATATCCAAAAAAATCCCCTACTCAAAATTTCAAGACCTAAAATTGATTTCTAAAATTTTGACGAATTTTTTAATCAAAATTTTCTTATGGATGACTGGATGTGGTGAACTTTTGATGAAAAAATTGATCAAAAGTGACCAAAAGTGACTTTTTGATAGAAAAAGTGACAAGTGATGTTTTGACATGAAAAGTGACAAGTGACTTTGACAGAAAAAGTGACAAGTGACTTTTTGATAGAAAAAGTGACAAGTAACTTTTTGACAGAAAAAGGTGATCAAAAAAGATTTTCAATAGAAAAATGACCTAAAATGACTTTTTGATGAAAAAATTTTCCCAAAAGTGACTTCTAATGGGAAAAGTGACCAAGTCGTTAAAAAATTGATCAAGTTACAATGTCTGTTTGTAATCATGAAATACGCACACGACGAGTATATCGGACAATTTGAGCGTGAAAATTGTCGAGCTTCGACGTCGCGGCGGTACGTTAATTATAAAAGTATATCGTTTTCGAAGGTTTACATTACGTTGCCTTTGTTGTGCAAAGATTCGTAAACGTTAATTACTATAATAACTAAGCCTAAGGATATCGCCGCCTAAAAAGGGTGCTTCTTAATGAATTTAAGACAACTTTGTTAATAAACTCGATTCGCTTTTACGTCACGTTCAACATCTTAACATGAGAGATGCTAGTTATATAAACTTGCCATGTACTTTGCGTCCACTAAACTTCAAACGTTCCGGAATAAAGAAATCTCCAAAATCGGAGCCAAAATCATATTCCAACAGCTGATTTTTTCGTAGGAGTACATCATCTCTTTGAATTCGACTCGAATTGAATCCAGGTAGGAAATATTTCGCGGAAAAGGTTTCCGCTTTCTGTGGGCTAGTTTTATACAAAAATTCGTTAATTTATTATCAGCGCGATCTACAAAGGCACTCGGTTTTCGCAATTTTATCCTCGTTACGGTTGGCGATCTCAGATAAAATTCTAAAATTAACGGTTCGTCCAAGTCCGTATGATGAAAGACAACCATATACGAAAACAAGGTCGACAGAAATGAAAGCACAACCGTACATAAAAATTTCCCCAGCGGTGTTTCCATCGAAATTTCCCACCGATGGTTTAAAATTTAATCGTTAAAGGCAATACGAA
The DNA here is from genome assembly GCA_038380155.1 of Pseudococcus jackbeardsleyi. Taxonomy (NCBI): domain Eukaryota; kingdom Metazoa; phylum Arthropoda; class Insecta; order Hemiptera; family Pseudococcidae; genus Pseudococcus; species Pseudococcus jackbeardsleyi. Next base: position 50,046,861 of record CM076242.1, read on the forward strand.
GGGGGCAATTTTGTTAAAATACAAATATTTTTCACTATTCGATACCATAGTCGTATTTTCGGCGCCAGAAACGAGTATACATGTGCAAATAAGTTGTGTAAAAAGCTGCGAATCTCAAGTGGAAGATTTTCGTAAGCGAAGAATACCAACAACGAATCGATTTAATTCATCTAATTACGAGGTGTAGGTATTTTCCCTTCTATTATTTTCCACGAGTAGTTGAAAGTCTGAGCGTATTTTGTGATGTATTAGTTTAAATTTTCGAGCGATTAATTAATGCCATTGTTGTAATTAATGATGTGTGAAAAATGCACCTAAATGGGAAGTTTTGCTTGCTTAATACATTACATTTTAGAAATGGAGTGCGGAGCGATGAACGTGCTTATCTGTCTGTAAATGAAGGGGTGAATTTTTCATACCTTATTATTAATAGTCTATTAATTTTTTGAATCGCATCGTACGTAGATTTTATAACGTTTATTTTTTCCCTCTCGAATTCAAGACGTGATATTCAGATACTGAAATACTTTCTTTCTTCCATAAAACTCATAGGCGCACCCAAGGGGGGGCTCAGGGGGCCCGAGCCCCCCTTAAGCCCGGAAAAAATAATTTTTTGCTTCAAAAATGAGAAAAAAGTCAATTTTTTTGCTCTTCAAAGTATATTTTTTCAAAAAATTTTCGCCCTCGCTTCGCTCGGGCAGTATTTTAATCCTTTTATTTTTTTCAAAAATTGACAATTTTTGATTGATTTTTTCAGTCAAAATTAAATCAAAAATCACCAAATTCTCTGTTTGTCAGGAAAAATTGATGATTTTTGATTGAAATATCAGTGAAAAATGACTCAATTTGAAGTTTGACCCCATCCCCTTTTTTTCTCAAATTCTGAGCCCCTCCCTTAATTAATTTTTGGGTGCGCCTATGATAAAACTAATGGATGAAATTGTTAATAAATTTTTTAACCATGGTTGCAATTGTTCCAAAATTGCAAAATATTTAAAAAAAATTGTTGCAAAAATTTTTTAATTCATTTTTAAAACTTTGAATTGCATTTAAATTGTCTATTTAAAATTCTTATTGTAAAAATGACTTAAATAGGTAACGAAAAATATTTATCTATAATTTTCAAATGAAAGAGAATTCGAAATTATTGGCTTTGTTTTGGAAAATTTCGACGAGGAAAAAGTAATAAATTTTCAACTTTGGAGGATTTTTTCGAATAAACATTTTACCATTCCTTGCTCGGGCTCAACATATTGATATACAGTATGACACAAAAGTCTTGTCCACGAAAAACACTTTATGATATCTCGAAACTGAAAAGAGATATCGGGATGATTCCAACGGCAATATGTTCCAGGAGACAAGGACTTGGAAGATTGATAGTCAAATTTTTAGTTTTACCTACAGGGTGTCCACAATTTGAGAAACCGGGTTTGGTTAAAAAATGGGGGTCTGGGTTTTTTATGGATTTGAAGTCTACACACTGAGACGACTAAAATGTGATAATTTTTTTTCGAAACCGGTTCGATAATTTGAAACCGGTTGTCAAAAATACTCTAAAAATTGAGATTAGAAAAATTTTCCAAATGAAATTTGTAGAGCTTTGTAAGCGAAACATGGTCAGTGAACTCATTTTTTGAATCTGTTCACTCTCGGAAACATGACAATTTCAACAACAAAAAAAATATGAATTTTTTTTTCAAATGAATGTTGAACACCGCACCGTTAAAAATCCAAAAAAAATTCATATTTTTTTTTGTTGTTGAAATTTCAAAAAATGAGTTCACTGACAATGTTTGGCTTACAAAGCTCTACAAATTTGATTTGGAAAATTTTTTCAATCTCGATTTTTGGAGTATTTTTGACAACCGGTTGCAAATTTTCAAACCGGTTTCGAAAAAAAATTATCACATTTTAATCGTCTCAGTGTGTAGACTTGAAATCAATAAAAAACCCAGACCCCATTTTTTAACCAAAACCGGTTTTTCAATTTGTGGACACCCTGTAGGTAGAACTGAAAATTTGACTGTCAATCTTCAATGTCCTTGTCTCCAGGAACATATTGCCGTTTGAATTATTCCGATATCTCTTTTCAGTTTCGAGTTATCATGAAGTGTTTTTCGTGGACAAGACTTTTGTGTCATACTGTATTTCAACAAAATAATTGATATTGTACCCCTCGTCAAATTTTATTTAATGGTACGAGCTAAAAATATTTCAAGGGCTTGTATGGAATTCATAAATTTGAAGTTAAGTTTTTCGAAATGGAAGGGAAGTGAAGGGAAAGGAAGGAGAAGGGAGCAGTGATGTGTAAGGAAATAATTAAACTTCAAGTCCGGAAAATCCTGAATTTCGATTCACCTAATTTGGTGAATACTTTGACATCATTTATTGTATTTCATTTTCGAAGCTATAGGTATTGTCGAATTTCTTTAAAATAATGTTTTTCTTTCTTATCTAAAATTAGTATAATTGGCTGGTAGACCGTGAAGTCTGAACCCAAAGGGAAGAAGAAAAAAATAACTTCTACACGCTTTCGAGTTGTAAGTTCTTCACGCGAAAAATACCCCCAGTGCTTCATAAATATCATACGTAAAAAGTCTGGAAAATTTCAAAATTTTAAAGAAGTGGTCACTTTTCGGTTAATTTTTCCACTAGTAAAAGTCACCCAATCACCCTCCAGCTGGAATAACGAAACCAGGAGGAAAAAATCTCTCGCGAAGTTTTATTCAGCTGTTAGACTTTTAATAATATTATGTAAAAAAATGAAACTCGTTTCAATCTTCGTATCTCAGAAGACCATATACTTTTAAATGCTGCTAGCATTAAAAATATTTTCCAACCTTGGCGTCCTTCAAAAGTTATAAAACGTTTAAATTTAATACCATAAAAAAACTCTCCGAACTAGCGAGGCTTATTAGGCGAATTGTTCCCTAAATGTAGATTCTTATGTAGGAGAGAGAGAAAAAAAAACACAACACAACGAATGAAAAAATTATTTCGTAAGTTTTTTTTTTCATTTCTCCACTCCTCGTCATCTCCGTCTCTAGTATTTAACTAAATTGCACGCGAAAACTTTCTTAATGAAGACCGCTCTGCTATAGGTATTCGTTTTTGGGCGTAAAACTTTCAAGTACCGTGCCAAATTTAACTCGAAATTATGAATTGAATTAATTCTCATTAAATAGAAATTTACAAATGCGCGCCATCCTATATAATTTCCACTCAAACAACTTTTGATATATTATCCGGAGTAGGCTTGTTTTTCCCTCCATGCCTGAAATACGCTCAGATCTAATGTCCTCGTGATTGCCACTTTTTCGTCGTCGTGGCAAAACTTCGCTGTATTAATGTTCGTTCAAGGAAGTAGAAATCGAAGATTATAGAAGCCTACGTATTAATTCCGCTGGTACAATGCCAACGTCGATTATTTCCAAAGGCTAAACCGCGACACTGGCTCGATGATAAAAAACCACGTGTTTTTGGATAATGGCAGACTATACAAAAGGTCGGAATTTTTTGTGTAATATGCTTCGACCGGAGTTTCCATTAATTATGGTAAATTTTTCCGAGTATTTAAATCAACAATCCGTAATGCTCGAGGCGGTTTTTTCAATCGGTCGTGGACGTAGGCTTGAGATATCGCTCGAAAACGATTCCTTTCAAATGAACAATAAAGTTTGTATTTTGTTGTTGTGCGAGAAATCATAAAAAAAATACGCTAAAAGGAATTCCGTCTCGACATTTTATCATCTGAAAGATTTACAACGGTAATAGATTGAAAATAACTGAATATTACTAGGGTTATTGTTTCTGCTCGCGAAAATGAATTATTTATGACTCGCGTTCTCTTCCCTATGTTTGATGGAAAACTAATCATTTAAAAAATGCAAAGAAACGTTTTCGCTGTCGAGAAGTATTTCATTTCTATGTAATTTTTTTTCTATTCGTTTGTTACACGGACCTTTTTTCTTGATTTTTTTTTTTCATAAAATGTCGCAACAAATTGCCTAATTGGCTCGGCGTGAATAGTATTTTTTTTTTTATTTCTTTGAAATATTTAAATTGTGTTTGAGCATATTTTACGTTTAAATTGAGGAGAATGAATTTTAAATTCTTCGTCGTCGACGGGTTTATTTTTATGATGATTTTACGAATGGAAAAGAAGATGGGGCTTGAATTGATGGACTGAAACGTCGCAGGAATGAATTGTGGGTAAAATTGTGGACGAAGATGGTGTAAAATGACTCGCAAGGCTAACAAGAGTGGAGTTTTCGGAAAAATCTGTTCCAAATACCAAAATTTTAGCTGCTGAAGTGATTTGTCGATTTTTATAGTATTTAAATTTTTTTTACATTTTAAATCCAAAAAGTAAGGAAAGTGTTGGATGTGAATTAGTAGAGCATAGATAGGTACTTACTACTTACACAAGTATCTGTTTTCCTCTGGACCTTTTTCGAACTCTCCCCTTTCTACGTATTAGAATATCAAAATAAGGTCTATTTACGAAAAACTCACGAAATGTGATAGTGCCATATTTTCGAGCTTTCGAATCCATCGGAAGCGGTTTTGAGACATTTCAGAGCCTCCATAAAATTTTAGAATTTTCAGCACAGGAGAAAATTCCATAAAATATTCATTAGAACTTCGGCATCTAAAATTGTTGATTTCCCGTGTTCTTGGCTTATTTGATCGATTAAAATAAAAATCACAATTTCCTAAAATTCTCAACTGCAAGTACAAATCCACAATATTTTTTAGCAAAAATTTTTCCTGAAAAAATTTTAAAATACGCCAACAGCGTTTGCATCGAGTGCCAAAAAATATGGATTGGAATTAGATTGTAACGAATTTTGGAAAATTGCACTTCAATCGATCGAACAGGTCACCAATAGAAGTAATCCGCAAGTATAGGTGCTAAAGTGAATATGGATCGTTTTTATGGGAGTTTTTTGAATTCTGAAAAATATAAAAATGTTCTGCAGAGTCTGAATGTCTTGAAACCGATTCCAGTTGATTGGAGAGATTGAAAATAATATTGTATCAAACAGCTTTTTTCGTTGATTTTAACAAATTTTCATATTTTACAGAGCGACGAGGTAATTTTGAAAATTCAAAAATTCGTCAAAATTTGAGAAATAATCTTTAGTACATATCTCAAATTTTAGATATGTATGGATTGAAATGCCTCTCTTGCCGGAGCCTTTTGAGAATAAGATTTTTTTCAAAAATTTTCCTTCCTTTTTCCAGGAGAAAAGTTCAAAAAAATTTTAAACCAGAACAAAAAAATACGAAGAAAATATGCTAAAAAATCATTCAGAATTTTGTTAAATGGGATGAAAGAGGAATTTTGAAGCTCTGATTCATTTCAAATCCAAGACTACACTCTGGTATAGGGAGATCAAATTGATATTTTTTGCAGCTTTATCGAGTAAACCAAGTTTTTATTTTTGGCTTCTTGAATTTTTGTGTTCGTTTCGAAATCAGATAAAAGTTGAGAATCGTAGAGAGAGAAGTTAGGTTAAAATTGGAATTTTTCATTTTTATCAATTGCGGGTTCGAAATCCATATCTTTGACGCTTCCAATTTCCAAACCCATTTCTGGAGCTATTTTAATCCAAAACCTGTAGAAATCGACTATTGAAGATAATGATAAGGGTGCCATATTTCGACCACTTTTTTTCAATCTTTCGCCAATAAAAGGCTTTTTGAGGTAAATTGTCGGAAATAATTTTGAAATTACTTTGACCCTTCCTCTATCATCTCCTAAAATTTTGAGCCGATACGACAATTTTTTATATTTTTTATACGTTTTTTTTTCAATTGGAATCAAGTCCCTGGAGGAGATTCATTTTTTTTTCGTTTAAAAATATTGAAACTCTGGAAACGGAGGAAAATTTTCATAACTTTTTAGAGAATCAAAAACAAAAATGTCATGATTTTTACAACATTTCAAGTTTCGAAAAATCGATTCTGAAATTTCGGGTTCCTAATTTTGACCACCCTATGATTTCGTCTGTTATCAGCAAAATCCACCTGAGAAGGATTTTTTCATGTTCGTTTTTTTTTTACAGCTAAAACTCGCGAAGAAAATTGAAAAAAAAAAACGAAATCGCGTGAGATCAAAATATTACATACGCAAGAGGTGGGCAAAATTAGGATACCCTCAATATTTTGAACTTCTGTAAAAATTTATAGTACCTAATACCCCGATTCGATTTCGAAAACTATAACACAGGTCGACAAAAAAAAGTTCTGTTTCTGGGTTCTCATGCAAAAATTCTGTTTCTAGACATCAAAATACATCACCTTGCGGAATCCTGGCTTCCAAAGTTTGCTTTGGGGTGGGGGGGGGGCAAAAAACTGATTTTTCGAGGGCAATAAGCCTGAGAATTACAAAAAAAAATTTAAAAAAAAAAAAATTTGGACTAATCTTGTAGAAAATTTTACGGCGAATCCAATGCCGCAAACCGCAGACCTCCATCTCTTTTAGAAGAAAAGTTACAGCTCATTCTTTCCAAAATTTTGTGGAAAAATCGTAATTTTTGTGGTATTTTTCGCAAAAAAGTGAAATTTAGGAGAAAAGAAAGGGCTTTAAGGCCATCATGACCATAATGAGAGTTGTAGAAAATTTCTCGACGAATCGAATTCCGCAAACCGCGGACCTCTATCTCTTTTAGAAGAAAAGTTACAGCTCATTCTTTCCAAAATTATGTGAAAAAATCACACTTTTGTGCTTTTCTCATGAAAAAATGAAATGCGATTTTTTCACATATTTTTGGAAAGAATGAGCTGTAACTTTTTTTCTAAAAGAGATAGAGGTCCGCGGTTTGCGGCGTTCGATTCGCCGTGAAATTTTCTACAGCTCTCATTATGGTCATTATGGCCTTCAAGCCCTTTCTTTTCTCTCAAATTTCACTTTTTTGCGAAAAATACCACAAAAATTACGATTTTTTCACAAAATTTTGGAAAGAATGAGCTTCAACTTTTTTTCTAAAAGAGATGGAGGTCTGCGGTTTGCGGCATTGGATTCGCCGTAAAATTTTCTACAAGATTAGTCCAAAAAAATTTTCAATTTTTTTTTCAAATTTTTTTGTAATTCTCAGGCTTATTGCCCTCGAGAAATCAGTTTTTGCCCCCCTCACCCCCAAAGCAAACTTTGGTCAAAAAAAATATTTTTTCGTTCATTAGTTACATAAAAGTGACCCAAATTTCACAATGAGGATCCAGAAACAAAAATCGTGACGACCGGTGTAATTCTATTGAAAAGTAGAACTGTAAACGATCACAAATCGCCCATAAAATGCACAATTTTTCGGGGAAAATTTTTCACAAGACGAATTTTTTGGAATATATGTAAAAAATTTTTCACCCATGCGATTTGTTTTTTTCTAATTTTCTCGGCGAACTTTGACTTAACAGTTCTCTTTTTTTTTTAATATTTATTTGTGAAAAAGAAATACAATTTTTTTCTGGTAGCTTGGGCTTATAGCGGCCAAAGTCAGCCGGTGGTCGAAATCAGGAAGTGGTTGAAATTAGGGCACTTCACCCTTAGGGATGAGACTAAAATTAAAATATTTTCGTAGAATAATTTTCAATTTGAAACTCTTTCTCCCTCAGAGGGTTAACTTTCCAATTTCAAATCAAAAAAATCATTTTTTCAAGTACCTAAATATTTACCGTTGAGCAAAGCAGATGATTAGTAGTTGAAACGAGCATTGAAACCGAATACATATAAATTTTATTTCAGCTCGAAATGAAAGATGTTTCGCAAAATCCTAAGAGGTGAGCTGTAATTACAAATATCATGTAACAAAGCATAAAGGAAATAATTAACACAGACTGAAATGGTGAAACCTTCAGTTCATACGTGACACAAAACAGATTCTGTTGATGGTACTGTACACCGTACGTACGAATAAAACAAACTACGTTTCAGTTTTCAAAAACCTAATTTCCCATTTTCGCCGTTCAGGAAGTGTATATTGAAATTAAACAAACATTCTTTGACTAACGTATCTTTTGCCAAGAATTAATAAATTATCTTAATAGAAATGAATTTTTTTCTATTGTCATCACAGGCTGTATCGATGCCATAAATGGGTAAAATTTGATTAATGGCCATCTGTCTAAATTACTTATAAAATTGAATCGTAAAAACTTCCTGTTTTAAAAATATTTTAGCCATGTTATCAACATTTGAACGAATTAAGCGCCTGTATTTGGAACTGAAATACGCGTTTAATGGCCTATAACTATATGCTCCTTCCACTTTGGAATAAGCTCGTTGCACATCTTGGAGCTGTGCATGTGTATCCGACATTATAACGTTATTTCAACAAGCCGATGTACTCTGGCGAATGCGAGATAGTCGGCCAGCAGCGATTTAATTCGAAAATGTTTATTTAATAGAAAAGGCGCTTTTGACCATGGCTGCCTCCCTCGCTCGTCTACCATTTAGTGGTTTTATTTTTTGTTACCGCGTGTAAATTCTTAATAAAACAACATTTGTCCCGCAGGCGCAGGCGAAAATCCCATATCTATGGTAAGGGTGGCCTTCGCCAACATAAAACCATTTTTAACAGCCGAACCATTTTCCGCGCTGGCGAAAACAAAGACTTGGGCTTATACGAGCGCCGCCAAGTGGCGAGAGATGAGCTGTTAACCAAAGAGTTTTATCGCGTATTATAACCGCATTTCGAATTTACCAAAGGAAGCGACCATAGTGAAAAATAATTATGCGTGTGGTAAAATGTGCAAACAATTAAAATTCGACTATACCGATTCCGCCAGTCGGATAGAATTATTGGTTGAACGTTCGGCTCGGCTTGGTTCGAGCTTGAAACGCCAACCTTTCATATGTGTATTTGTATGACGATATTCTACGCCATGAAATTGTTGTTGGTCCAATTCGCACGATTATACAAATATCCGTACTCGATCGAATTTTTCTGTTGATTGTGCTGCTGTTAGCAGTCTGATATTGTACCGCGTTTAACAGATACTTGGTTTTATACCGAATAGCATCAGCAGTTCTTGGCCTATATTGAATTTTCGTATTATAACGAGATTTCGGGTAGGTGTACCTTACCTACTGGTTCTTTTATGGGGAATTTGCCGTCGGCGCTGCTTTTTACTGTGTCAAATATTTAAATTTCTCAATGCCAGCGAGGTTAAGTGTAGATCAAAGTTAAGACTTTAATGAATCAATCAAAGTACCATGTGACATTAATAATCACTGCCGCAGAGTTGCTCCGAGCGTTAAATTTTATGGGTAGGCGTGTACCTGCATATTTCGATAGGTCGGTTTTGCCGGAGTGTTTTGGTGCGAGATATCGAGTCTGAAGGGGCTGTCTTTTTCATTCATATGAGTACATATTTCTCTCGATTTTCAGTGGTACGAAAAAATTGACTTTTTATTAAGAAATTTTTGAGCAAAAATCGAATACGCGGAATAGTGATGTTGATATATAAGTATTGTTCGATATATCGACTTCTGTGGCAGATATCGATATCAAAATGAATACCGAACGATAAATTAATACTTTTTGATGGGTAACTCTTTAAGAAAAAAAGCGATAGAAAACTCAAATTTCGAATTTGAATAAGGGTCAAAAAAGGCTGGACCCAAATTCGGCTGAAGTCGACCCAAAATGTTTCTTTAAATATAAAATTCAGCTCATGAAATCTTTGGAGGGGAGGAATAAAAAAAAAAATGAAATTTTCTCAGAATTTTTAGACAGTTTTCGGTTCACATTTATTTTGGATTTTTTTCAAGTTGAAATTTCAAAAAAGTTCAAAAACTTTTTGAGGTGCGTCGTGGCTGAATTTTTTTAAATTGATTCTATCAAGTCGACAGACATATCATATTTACGTTTCTATCAGTTTAAAAATGTTCAAAAAAATAAAAAACCCCAAAAAAACACATTTTCACTACTTTTTCATAAACAACAAGAAAGGATCCCGACTAAAATTAATATTTTGAGCCAGAACAGAAATACATGGAAAGTATAGCATAAAAGAACCCCAAGTCAAAATTCAAAGTTCAGATATCCATTTCCTGAATTTTGACGAATTTTTAATATGGGTGTATTTCAAAATTACTCTATCATTTTGAATTGGTGAAAAGCCTCCGGAATAAAGTCAGAATTGCAGGACAGGAAAAATCAGCGAAATTATTTTGATTTTCAGCGGATTTCTGCTGATTTTTCAACGAATTTTTCTAGATGTTTTCCTGGCTTTTTAGTATATTTTCCTTGATTTATCAGCAATTTTCTACATTGTTTTCTTTCGGCGATTTTTTTTTACTGATTTATGAATGAGGAAGTAAGAGTACCTCATCGTTCTGCAAAGTATGAAAATTTGATCTAATCTTTAGAAAAAAGCTGGAATTCGGGATTACTCCTTTTAAACTCCTAAATCGATTGGGGTGTGGTTTCAAGACGTTCCGGAGCCTCTATAACTGAGGAAAAGCTCATAAAAGTAGTCCATATGAAGTATGAACCAAGTTTAGGTTGTTCGTTCAAGTTCACGAACGAAATACCAAAATCAACTAAACGAACAAGTTTTTGACAACGAACGAAATGTGAACGATTCACAAAAAACGAATATGAACGTACTGAATTTATGCCACGTTTATTTTTCGTTCATTTTTGAATTGAAATTTTCCAGTTTTTTGTTTTTTTTTCTCTTCTGAAACGAGTATTTTCAAAGAAAAATTAAAAAACAAGCTGAATGTATGTGATTTTCAAAATGAATAACCTATGTGACTGATTAAAGTTCTAAAATTGTCGTAACTTCAAATAATTACACTTTATTCGAGGTCTTATCCTTTCACTCCCCCTCACTCTTCAATCTCTGAAAGAAAAATATCGCCATTTGTACTTCGTATTTTATGCATCGAGAACATAGTTTTTGAAATATTATTCGAATAAATAGCAAAATTAAAGTTTTTCAAAGTCGCCACCATCTGCCTTTCAAATCTTCATCGTTCAAAGAAAAATGTTGCTTAATTTATATTCTGGGTCCTCGAGAAAATAGATTTAAATTCAACTTATCACTCAAAAAAAAAATGTAAAACTGAAATTTTTTGAAGTCTCAAAACCTTCTTTTCTCCAACTCATCATAACTAAAAAAAAAAAAAAAAAAAACACTTTCAAGTTCATACGTATTATGCGCCCTCGAAAAAATAAATTGTGATGAATCACTGAGAATATTACAAAATTTCAATTTTTCCAGGTCTTACCTACTTCTTTTGTCCTTTTCCAAATTCAGAACCTGGGTAAATAAGAATTTTTAGGCGCACTAAGTCAACTTTTAAATCGATTCTAGTAGAATTTTTGCGAAAAACGTTCAAAAATAGGTGGGGAAAAGGGCGTTATATCCAATTTTTGGAATTTTCATGTGAGGTATGAAAATCACCCTCCCACTCACCTGTGAACTTTTTTGTAAAAATAATACCATAATTGAATTCAAAATGTAAAAATACGCAGATTTTGATACCCTACTCGAAAAATTCCAAAAATTGGATATTAAGTCCGTTTCACCACTATCTTTTCAACTTTTTTGAAAAAAAAAAAACAGAATCAAATTCAAGAGGCAAAAAATGCAGTTTCGATTCCTTACTTGAAAATTTTCAAAATTTTGATCCGAGTGTGTTTTTTTAAATCGAGAAAAAAGGTGACTAATAAACGAGGAAATCGTAGATAGGTACATTAGCAATCAATTTTTTTCTTTCCTTACCGCCCCTTCACCCTCAAAAAATAGTCAAAAAAAGCTCGCAATCGATACGATGAAAATTCATATAAAACAATTCTTCCCCAAAATAAATATCTCTAGCCATCGAATAAGTGCTTAATGCTTATATGCTCATCCTTTTGGATGATTTCGCTAAACATGAAAAGACAGTAGGATTTACATACGTTGAAAGCAATTTCCATCGTAATCATTATTCAAATATACTTTTGTTGTCACATAAACAGAAATGTAACACAAAACGTAAAATAATAGCATTTTTTCCGTGTATAGGTATCATTCCGCTCCATATAGAATTTTCCACCATTTGGAAAATACCTGGTGAAATTTTCCACGAAAACAATACCATCTATCGGTTTCGGTATAGCTACCAACACACAAGCGGAATTTTTGGAAAGCTTTTACATTTTACGAAAGGATTAAAAAGGTCTCTAGCGTTAATTAATAATCGACGGCAATGTTACCTTTTTGAAACAGGGTTAGGCCGATTTAACTATATGGCAACATGAAGTTTCGGGTTAAATCAGCTCTGGTTTTTGATTTCGATGACGAAATCCAAAGTAAAAAGATCCCATCGAAGTTATTTTTCAATTCGAACCCGATATTAGCCGATTATTCGACACAATGTATATTAACACTCACCTGAAACAAAATAAACAGAAAATTTTATACGATTAACGTAACCTCGAAGTTTCTTTTCACGTCGTAGTATAATTTTTTACGACGGAAATTTCGCGAATACTAAAACAACTCGAAACATTTTTGAAAATCTAGTCGAATTGGTATTTGGTGAAAACACTTTATAGCGCGGAAACAGTTGCTTTATTTTTTACGAATACGAAACGAGCCGAAGTTGCGATGGCGTTTCTACTTTTTCGATATTTCTGTTATTTGAATGTGACCAAATAACCAGAAAATTTTTCCAAAAGCTTGGCAAAGTTGAAAAGTTATTGTTAGAAAAGAGAGAAAGTTTCATAGTTACGTGTCAAATTTCACGTTACATAAAAATAAAATTTTCAAGGGACCAAGTACGTTGAAAAAGTTTCTTTTTTTCGAGCAGGCTGGAACGAAAACGGAATGAAGAGGGATTGGGATAGTAAGAAATTAAATTTCGTCTGATTTAATGGGTTTTTGCGCGACCAACGTTGGAACGAAATGTGTACGAAAGTTAAAAGCGAAGGAGGAGAAAGTGGAAAAATTACAGGACCGTGCGTTTTGTTAGGTACCTTGCTTGAAACAATCAACACGTGAATTTTTTTACGCAAAAATGTCGCTCGGGTAAAAAAATCGCACAGGAAACGTGGCGTTTTACGGTCGTTTAAAACATTTCATAAATAATAAACGACCGAAGAGATAGTAATGAAACATTGGCTAAAAATAATCTGTTAAATGTTGACAAAAGTTTAACTATAAATATAACGGTAACGTTGCCATTGTGTTTTAACATTAACACCGTTGCGGGTGACGCTGACGTTAAAAAAAACCGCAATATCTCTCTTGTAATTAGCGCCCGGCGAAAGGTTCGAGTTAAACTCAATTAAAACGCTAACAAAAAAAATGATAATTGGGGCGTGCGAAATAATTTTAAAAAGTTATTAAGTGTCGCTTTTAAACGGGCGTGCTAAATTATAGTACGCGGGATGCGGACGTGGACGCGTTCTTTAAGCGTAGATTTTCGTTTTACGATTTTGATATTTTAGTGTAACTGGAGGTAGGCGAATGGGTTGGCGAAAGGGTCGCGGGGTGTTCGAGTCGAACGGCGCAAGCTGTTGTGAAGTCGGAGGTTTCGTTCGTGTTGAAATAATTGCATAATTCGTTCGCCGCAAATATGCCGTCGCCTGTAAGTTTTCTCATTTTCGTACACGCGTTGAAATAATTGCGTAACTTGTACTCGAGTTAAATGTTGGTAGGTGTCTGGGATCTGGACACGAGGCGATGAGTGAAATTTTCTCGGTAAGAGGAGGCACAACAAGGGGTAATTTTTCATACAAATTTTAACTGTCATTTTTGCGGCTTCAGAGTAAAATCCGGGTGTTGGATGGTTGGAAATGTGATGCTGAACAATTTCCAAGTGGTGAGTTTTTCTGGTGGTGGGTTTTGGGAGAAGTCTTTGTCGTTGGTTATAAATGGATTTCTGTTCGAGTTTTGGAAGAGGCGAGGTTTTTATCGAGATTTCTTCGGCTTGAGAATGTGGCTGGGAAAAGTATTTTTTTTTTATTTTAATATTTTTTAGTTTGATTAAAGTTACGGGAAAATGCGATATCTTTTGGAATACTGTAATAAAATTCAAAGAATTTACTTTTTTCCCTCTCTTCATGAAAATACAGAAATGTAGCACATTTTTGAATGAAAATACATAGGTAAGTACCTAATATTACATTGTGGTGAAAAAAAAAAAAAAAAACATTTCCTGGAGCTTCTCGGCAGAGATACAAACCGATGCCATAAGAAAATTCAATTTAAACCGCTGAAAAAAGGCCAAACCCCGAAATCGAAACCTAAACCGGAAACCGAAATATTCGATTGAAATTCAACCGAATGAGGCTCGAATGTTAAATCATTCCTTGAAAATTAAGGTAACCTTAAAAGTTCCTTATCACATTTTCAACCAATCAGAACCCACGAAAAGGTTCCTTAAAACTTTTAAGGTCGCCTTAATTTTTAAGGTATGATTTAACATTCGAGCCTTAAAATATTTCAAGTTTTCAAGTGTTTTTTTTTTAAATTCTTTGACATTTTGACCACTTGTTGAAAAATAAAATTTTTCAAAACTAAGGCTCAAATTTTCTCATTTCTTTGATAAAACTAAAAAGATTCTGTTATAATATCTCAATTCTTCGTTGCTTGGAAATTCACAATGACTTAAGTTTCTAAATTACTTAATCAAATTTCAAGATTTTCTGATCTCTGGTTTCTTACTTCAGTAAAGAAAAATATAGAAAGAAACTGTCATTTTTGCTATAACCGTGACCTAAACCTAAACCGTGACTGAGAAAAAAAATGAAACCGAAACCGTAACCAAAATGAAAAAATTGAAACTGTAACCAGTGATGGAAAACTGGAATCGGAACAAGCACAGAACTGAAATCTGGAAAAAAACTGGAACTAAAATTGAAAAACTGGAACTGGAACTAAAATGAATTTCAGTTTTATACCAGTTCTAGCATTTTTTTTTTTTTGCAAATTGTAATGTTTATTATTTTTTAAAATAAAATTTTCATTCACTTAAAAGCATCTTTTCTTACATTACACCTCATTCATCCATTTTTTTTTTTTTTATTGAAAAATTCAAGGTTTTTTCAACAAATTTCCAAATGGAGTAAAAAACAGAAAAATTCAAATTTTTGAAAATTTGACGTGAAAAAGTAGAAGATTTACTTAGATGCGCAATATTCCATTTAAAATTTTTTACTAAAAATTGAAAAACAAAAACTATCTCAACGAACTTTAAAAGTTCATGTAGAAAAATGAATAAAAAAAAAATGTGTTGTAAATTTGAAACTTCCATCCAATTAAAAACGTCCTCGCATTTATTCTTCAAATTTCAATTTTTTTCATTGAATAATTATTCAGGGCTCAGGAAGTCAGGACCAGGAGTCATAAAATTTCTAAAAAAAAGATTATTTCTCAGGAATTTTCTCCAGAAATCTTTTGTGTTCAACTTGAATAAGTATATGAAAAATGAAAAAATAAAATGAATTTTAAAAGCAGAATGGAAAACGATAAAGTTGAATTTTTGCAGAAGATTTTGGATTTTTTATACCTTAAAATTTAAAAAAAAAAAAAAAAAAAATGGAATTTTGGAACTTGAACTAGAAATTATTGAGAACTGAAATTGGAAATTTAAAATTTTGAGAATTGAAACTGATTTCAGTTTTCTATCACTAACTGTAACCGCTGAAAAATCAAAACTGATTTTTTTCAATTTTGGATGGCGTCTTTGCATTTTGAATGCCCCACTCATTCAAGAAAGACTGAGAGCGTGAGGTGAACCGATTGTGCTCGGTTTGTGCTCTCATGTGCTCTGATATGTTGACATTATTTTCTTTCGCGTTGAGCTTTTCTTTTTTTTTCTAAATGATTATACCTTGGGCCAAGGCGGGACGTCAAAAAATTCTGTCCCGCCCCTTCACTCCCAATCCTCTACTTCGAATAGGCAGAGACCATTTCCAAAGCTCCACCATGACCTTATATTAATTTTCAGAAAAAATAAAAAGGAGTATTCACGAGAATAATGGCAGCACATGAGAGCACGAAACGAGCACCATCGATTGACTTCTTTTCCTCTTCCCTTATTTTCCTTGAGGGGACGGAGCATTTGAAATCGACCAGTTTCTGAGTAAGATGGATGAAATTGATCTTTGAACTGATCGGTATAAAAAATTACCCGCCATGTAGAATTCATGTAAAATTTTAAACATCTTTGCAAAATTTGCAGAACTGTGCAGAATTCGCAGCATTTTTTTTTGTCAAATTCGCGGAATTTTTGCCGAATTTTTGCAGAATTTGCGGATGTTTTGCTGAATTTATGCAAAATTTGCAATATTTTTGCGGAATTTGTAAAACTTTTGCAGAATTGATGCGGAATGCTGTAGCCATGTTTAATTCGCAGAAAATCTGCAGAATTCATACGGATTTTTTTTGACAGAATTTACGTCGAATTCATGCAGCATTTTTTGCAGAATTCACTCAACATTTTTTTTAGAATTTCTACAGAATTTGCATTTTTTTGACAACATTTGTGCAAAATTTGCAATATTTTGCAAAATTTACTGAACTTTTGCAGAATTCTTGCAGAATTCGTAGAATTTTAACAGAATTTATGTAGAATTTTAACAGAATTTATGTAGAATTTGTTCAGATTTCAAGCTGATTTTTTTACAGAATTTATATAGTATTCATGCAATATTTTATACAGAATTCACGTAGGTAGCTTTTTTTTTTGCAGAATTTTTACCTACAAATTTTTTGCAGATTTCATACAGAATTTCTGTTGAATTCATGCTGAAATTTTTTGCAGAATTTATGTCGAATTCATGCAACCTTTTTTGCATATTTTCGTAGTTACCGCCAAACATTTAAAAGTTTGGGAAAAGAGAATGAAAATGTTAATTTTTTGGTTGTCGGATTCTTTTCAGAACGCTTAAGTATGATACAACTCTCAAGCTAGCGTTTTTTAATTTTTTAATAAAATTATTTTTCAGAAAAATTCTACATATTTTCGTCAATATCGAACTTGTTATATGCATTCACAAAACAATTAGACAAAATTTTTTCGAAAGTGTTTTCCTCGAACAGTTAAATTAATTTTACAGATTTTCTTTTAACCTCTCCCCTTTTCCTGTCACCACATTGCAAACATATATTTTAAATATGACTTTTTATTGAAATGTCAGATGATTGAGATTTTTTTCTCTCTCTTATCGTCAAACTAAGCAGGCTTTTTTAAAATCTAATTTTCAGAATTGCCCATCAATTGTAATACCTATGACATTTCTATCAAAAAATAGAAATGTGACTAAATAGGAACCATTTTTCCAGAAAACGTAAAATTTCTCCATATTATTTTAGATAAATAATACATTGATATTTTCTACACAAATTTGAATATAAATAATGATTTTCTTTCACTTTATTTACTTTTTCACTTTTGTTGATTTTCCATTTTGCAAAATTTTCGACAGTAGGCATTATTTTCTTTCATTTTCCTCAATTTTTTCTCAATTATCGTTTTGTTTTTTCAAAACTGTGTCGATCTTCGAAAATAATGAGCGTTTCCGTTTTAAAAATTCAATATTTGATTTATTTTTTTTACCGGGATTTTTTTCGAGTACCTATAATGAGCCAAATAATAAGACGGTTAAAGAAAAAAAAAATGCGAACCGGCAAAATTTGAATATCTTCAGTTTTTATTTCAAACATCTCTAATTTGACGTAGGTGTATTTTTTCTTTGCATTTTTAGTCAATTACCGGCCTTCCATTCGAGCAAAAAAATATCAATAAGCCGATTAAGTAAATAAATTAAGGAAAATGTTGAATAAACACGCTACGAAACACATCGTAACTCTTGATATCCATTTATTCGATATAATTTACTATATTTAAACGTGAACGGAAAGTTATACGTATGGAAATGATGGTTATGCGAGCGCCTAGATACGTAGTTATTCGTTTACGTAGCTCGTTTTACTGGAAAGTTGCGCTAGGTATTTTTCATAGCGTTGATATCATCAACAGCACGAAAAGACGACGCTTTTGTATCAAAGTGGAACTCTCGCGTACACTTATCAAAATAGTAACAATCGTATTTTCGTGTAGCACACAGGGCTGGACCCGAAATATTAGGCCCACCGAGAAATCTCACTTTTACCGGCCCATTTAGTATTCATCGGCCCAATTTTTGTTTCGGCATTTCAGTAGTGCAGCCTGAATCGCCAGGGGGGGGGGTAGAACCAGTGGCATCGGAAGCTTTTATTGAGTGGGTGCAAAATGTGTACAAAGACTTGAAAAACGAGAAATTTTGGGAAAACGGGAAGGGAGAGGGTTAAACGAAGCCTTTTTTTCGCACTTCGGCCTCAAAAAGTTAATATAATTAGGTATGGTTTAAGTCATGCCCGAGTGTAGCGAGGGCGAAGCTTTGAAAAAATTATATACTCAGTACTGAAAAATGACATTTTTCATTGTTTTAATGCGCTAAAAATTTTTCTGTACTGTGTTTTGGGAGGTGAGGTAGGGTACATAATTGGTACAGAGACTTGAAATACCAGAAGAGGAGGAAAATGGAGACTTTTACGGCAAATAAGTTAACACAACTATGGTTTTGTTAATGCCCGAGCGAAGCGAGGGCGAAGCTTTGAGAAAATTGGATTTTTCAATGTCTAAAAAGGGCATTTTCACATAAATTATTGACCTGGGGGAGAGGGGTCCAGATCCCAAAACTCCCTTGGCTACGTCCCTGCGACATTTCAAAGTATGAATTTTATTTTTGGCAATGAATATTGGAAGGGATGGGGAAGTGTAGGAAACTGGACTTGAATTTCTCTTTTTGTTCAATTGGAAATTTATGAAACGGAGGTTGAGATAATATCATAAATATTTGGGGAGATTTGAACCTAACAGAC
This sequence comes from Pseudococcus jackbeardsleyi, assembly GCA_038380155.1. Lineage (NCBI taxonomy): Eukaryota > Metazoa > Arthropoda > Insecta > Hemiptera > Pseudococcidae > Pseudococcus > Pseudococcus jackbeardsleyi. The sequence goes on from CM076242.1 coordinate 50,065,737, forward strand.
CATTTCTCTAGTAGGTAGGGAATTAAATTTTTGTGCCAGGAAGTATAATATCGCCCGAGTGAAGCGAGGGCAAAAATTTTGAGAAAAGCTGTGAAAAAATTGCAATCTCATCATGAAAAAGGTGTATGTTTTTTAATTCAAAAATTTGAAGTTGGTAGGTAACCTAAGTCTGAAATAAATTTATAAAATAAGAAGAATAGTTTGGGTTAAGTGAAGCGAGGGCGAAAATATTTGAAAGAAGTTGTGATAAAAATGCAGTCTTGGGTTGAATAAAGTAGGTATACAGTTTTTTTTTCTAAAAATTTTGATGTCAGCAACCTAAATTTATTTCAAATTATAAAAATCTCGAAAAATTATCACTTTTGAAAAATGATTTTTGAAATTTTTAAAAATAATAAATTTTGAAACGTTAAATTAAAAATTGAATTTTTTGAAATTTTATTAAAAACCCAATTTTGAAATTTCATTTAGAAATTAATTTTACAATTTTTCAGAAAATAAAAAACAATTTTTTGAAATAAATTTTTAAAAATTTTGAGAGAATTTTCGTCAAATTAGTTGCTTGAGAAACTTTTTGAATAAATTAATTATAATTTTGAAGTTTTTGTAAAACAGATAGGTATTAGGTACTTCAGGTATTTGACAATTTTTTGAAATGTGTACATATTTTAAAAAGGTTTTGAAAAGGGAATTTTGACAAATTGAACAACAAAATTTACCAAAAAAATCAATTTTTATTTCAAAATTTCATTAAATAATTGATTTTACTATTTTTTTGAAAATATAAAAAATCCTTGTTACCTAGGTAAGTAAACTAATTTTCAAAATTCTTAGAAGAATAAATTTTGAAAGATTGGTCTGAAACTTTTTCAAAAAATTAGCTTTACAATTTTTTGGAAGATTTTCTGCATTATGAAAAGAATACTATGAAACCCAGACTTGCGATATATACAAATACAATGACACCAGGGCGAGCTATAAATATGTAGGTATGCGATGCATTTTTTAAAAAATCGGCCCAATTTTTACCTCACCAGCCCAAATACATCGCGGCCCACCGAGTTTTCCTCGGTGATTACCCCGATGGGTCCGGCCCTGGTAGCACATAGATATAGTATTACACGAGTATCAGAAACACTATATACTATTTCAATGCTGTCTTTATTGTCAACTATATTATAGTCTGTTTCTATTTTATTACATGTAAAGATGAATTATAACACATTAAGAACTATTTCTAGCGTTTCGTCTACAGAACCTTGTACCATACTATGTACTTAAAAGTTACACCCTTGTACGACGATACGAATAGAGACTAAAAATATGTACCTAGATTTTGTACAAGTGTGTGTGTGTGAAAGAGACTAAGTCTCGAGCAATATATAGGGAACGTCGAATCGTGCGAACAATTAGAACACATAACGCCGACACGTCGAAGTTGTGGTGTGAAAATGAAACTTCCTCAGCCGCCTATGAAATTTACACTCAACTTTGTACGTGTTAAATGGAAGGTTATAACCTCTTAAGAAACTATTAATGAACACTTTAATACATTATACTTGCTGTACATATAGGTATAGTGGATGCATTATGTACATCTATATTTTACACCCAACCAACGTATGAGCAGAGCACCAGTAAGACAAAATCTCTTATACCGGAATTTGTTGTGTTAGTGAAACATTGTTCGTTATATTCGAGCAGAAATGTGTATACCGCAGCTTTTAATTATGTTTAGCTTTTCGTTTGGTAATCAGTAGCTAGTACATTATGTTCCTGCAGAGTAATATTCGCTTACTAGTACTTATTCTGGTTATGAATGGGAGGAATACATCGTTCGAGAAGTTAATTGCAATTATTATCTATTTTGTGCAATCTTGGGTAACTAACTGGGATGATCGATGTGCAGTTTTTTTTTTTTTTTTGAAAAAGGAATCAAGGATGGTGCAAAATTTGAATTTGGAACTTGAAACGATGTGGTAGAAACATTCCTTCCCTGATATTCTATTTACCCTTCAATACCAAAACTTATTACCTGACCATTTTCTATAAAAATTCTGAAAGACTAAAAAAAAATCCAAGAACAATCTTATGAGGTAATTATCCCACTCTGAGTAAAATTTTGAGCTGAAACAAAAATAAATCGAAAATGGATTTCAAAAGAACACATTCCAAAGTGCTGAAATTCATTTCTCGAATTTTGAGAATTTTTGAAATATCAAAATATCATTTTATCGCCTTGCATAGTTGGAAAATTCGATTTAAGTGAACAAAACAAGCTAAAATTTGGTAGGTATCCTATTTTTATCCTTCCAGGTTCCTGGTTCCTGTTTTCTATGGTCTCTGGTCTCTGGCAGAGCTGGGCATGATCTAGATTATTTGATCTTGAGATCAAAGATCATTGCGTTTACATGATCTTGATCTTGATCTATTATCAAAAAGTTAGAAGCTGAAAATTGACTTGTATTAGAAAGTCAGAATAACAGGAAAAATATCAAAGAGCTGAAAAAATTTTAAAAACAAATTTTTATATTTTTTTGAAATTAGCCTGATATTAGAATTCAAGATGAGAGGAAAAAACATATCCATGTTTTCAACATTTCCTTTCAAAGGAAACTTTACTTCATTTTAGATTTTTCAATTTTTGTGTTTCTTCGTAATTCTAGGTGATTTCGTTTGTAATTTTGGTATTAACATGGATATGTTTTTTCCTCTTGAGTGGGGAGGGGGGGGGGGTCTTTCCAAAACTTATAAATTTTTGTATCTTCAAAACTTAATGTCAGAAAGTCAGAAGCTGACTTTTGAAAACTTACAATTTTTTTTTTCAAAAAATATAAATATCAGAAAGTCGGAAGGTGAAAATTGACTTGATATCAGAAAGTCAGAATGACCAGGAACATATATATTAGAGAGCTAAAAGCTGATTTTTCAATTTTTTCCAGTTGGGCGGGGTGTCATTCCAAAATTGTCAAGACGCTAATTTGCGTCACCAAAAATCAAAAACATGAATTTTTATATTTTTGAAATTAACATAATGTCAGAAAGTCAGAAGCTGAAAATTGACTATATCAGAAAGTCAGAATGACAAAAAAAATATCAGAGAGCTAAAAAGATTTTTAAATTTTAAAAGCATTAAAATTAGGTAACTTAATATTAGAATTCAGGATGAGAGGAAAAAACATATCCATGTAATCAACATTTCCTTTCAGAGGAAAATTTACTTCATTATTTTTTATATTAATTTTTGTCAACTCTGAAATTTGTCTCTCCAATTTTTGTTCTCAGGTTAAAATGTTTTTCAACTCTGTTAGGTATCTTTTCAAAAATATGTGCATATTTTTCAATCGTACGAACTTGTTTTCCTGGTGTCCCTTCAATACCAAAACTCGTTATCAGACCATTTTCTAAAAATTCTGAAACCCTAAAAAAAATTCAAGATCAATCTTATGAGGAAAGTATCCCCACTTGAAGTAAATTTTTGTGCAGAAACAAAAATGAATCGAAAGTGCATTTCAAAAAAACACATTATCCAAAATTCAGAGTGCTGAAATTCATTTCTCGGATTTTAACGAATTTTTGAAATGTCAAAATTAATAAAATTCGATTTAAATGAACAAAAAAAAACTAGAATTTGATAAATATCTTATTTTCATCCTTCCAGGTTCCTGATTCCTGTTTCCTGGTCTCTGGTCTCTGACAGAGCTGGACATGATCTAGACCATTTTGATCTTAAGATCAAAGATCATTGCGTTAAAATGATCTTGATCTTGATCATATCTTATTTTTTGATCTTGATCTGATCTAGATCTTTTTTTTTTAAATCAAAAAGATCATTTTCAAGATAGTTTTCCAATTTTTGTGTTTCTTCGTAATTCTGGGCGATTTTGTTTGTGATTTTGGTACTTCTATTAATTTTTATCAACTCTGAAATTTCTCTCTCCAACTCTGGTAGGTATTTTTTCCAAAATATGTATATGTTTTTTAACACTAGAGACTTGTTTTCGATATGAAATGAATACTCCAAGCTTTTAGCTCTCGAAATGTTTTATAAATATTTTAATTTTTGCAGCTTTTGAAATTTTTTAGTTTGAATTTTTTTTCAAATAATTTTCTAGTTCTAAAATTTTTATAATAAAAAAAATTGGGATGGAAAATTTTTTTCAAGAATTTTTAAGGGGAAGTAAATTCAGAGAAATGCCAAGTTTTTTTAAAAAAATATTTGTAACAAACCGTAATTTCATCTTACAACTTATCATTTCTGCTTATATTTTTTAGCTGAAACACCCAAAGAAAATACCTGAAATCTGATGAAAAGATCACACTTTTTTCGCATTGAAAAAAGCGAAACTGAAAAACTATGAAAAAATTCCACCTTTCAACTTCTCACCAAAAAGAAAACGAAAGTTGGAAATGATCACCTAATATAATGTTTTTGAGCTCAACCATGTACTTACCTATGTTATAACTATACTTGGAAACTTTTTTGGAATTTTTTTGAACACAGGCAGATTTTAAGGTCAAGTGGGGAGGGGGGATAAATTTGAAAGGAATGAAATTTTTACTTCGTCATGTTGAGGTCTCAGCACAACTACACTATATATCTCCCATTCAATTTACGAAAAAAAAATAGTATTACGATACAATCAACCCTAGTAACAAATTTGAAGTATGTCAAAGTGGAAATGTTCGAACATATAAAATTTAATTCTTTTCCTGGTCGTTAATGCCGAAATTCATTGCCCAAATTTACTTCTGGAAAATATTTTTCTTTGCTTATTCCGCAGTAATATTTTCCAACACATTGGTAAATTTATAACCATTCCTTATTAATTCGTTTCATCGTTACTAGTATTTTTCTGGTACGTCGAGGCGAACACTCGAAATGAAAAATTTTCTGCTGAAACATATTGGCCATTCGTTTCCACCAATCAAGAAAATTTTTGCTGACACGCACGACACAACACGACAACGTTGGATTTTTGTTTAAAAATGTTTCTTTCTACGTTTATGGTATTTATCTAACTTTAAATTATGGCGGTTTTGCGGGAAAAATTCACAAGTGTGGAAAAATATTTTAAGATGATTATATCTAGGCGCCAAAACGTTAAAGTGTGCTGTACCAACGTATAACGCGCGAGCTAGATTAGCAAAAACCAAAGTAAACACCGAAGATTTATTCGCGTATGGATACTGCGTGTATGCGATTCAATTTTTATATATTTTTCAAACTGGGATATCGCGAGGGTAGGTTTCTGCGTGTGACATTTTCAACGTTTCGAAATGCTAGACTTATTTATGCGCGACGATCTAGATGTGAGATAATTTTTATGCTTACGTTAACTTGAGTACAGGGGGTATGGTAACGGCGGTATAGGAGTTGTGTGTGAAGGTGTAAGTTATGGAGGATTTTCTGTATCAAATAATGCGGATGGTCATTTTCGTCCCAGGTGTTTTTTTTTTCATGTTTAGCTGGTAGAGCGTGGTTAATGTGAATTATCCCTCGAGCGATCGTCGAAACTTCTTATTTTTCGATCGAATTGCATCGTGATATTTTGGCAAAGAAAAAATTTATTTAGTACAATATCTACGAAGTATAGAAGTACAATAAATCAACCGAGAGGGAAAAAGAGGATCGAAAAAATCCAGACACGTTTGAACCAAAAATGAAGTCGGGTTTTTCGATATGCTCAAATTTTATCATGAGTTGCCCTTTATGGCGATTTTTTTATTTCAACACTGAATGGAGCTGGGTACTAGGGTGGGCCGAAAAAACAATTTTTTCGATTTTCAAAAACACCTCCCCCCCCGCAAAAGTTGCTGGCTGATGAGATTTGAAGAATAAAAAAAAATCAAAATCAATTCATATCTTCCGTTCGCGCATTGACATTGAAATTTTCGAAAATTGGCAAAAATTCAATACATATTTTCAAAAATTTTAGAAAATTTTGAAAAAATTTGAAATTTATTCAAATTATTTTTAAAGCTTATCTAGTGACTATTCAAACCAAAAAGCAGAATTTTTTGAAAAAAATCATGCTTTTCGCCTTTTTTAAATTTCTACTATTTCTTCATATGAAGAAAAATCAAAAAAAATTATAAAACGTTGATTTTTTCAAAAAAAAAGTTTTTTTATCAAATTTTTAGTTCATCAGAATTCCTGATTCAAGAAAAAAAATAATAAAATCAGAAGAAATTGTCCAGAATAATGCCGAACTCTCCATTCATGACTTCATTTTTACCTCCTTTCGTCTTTTTACCTTTTTTTTCAACCAACAAATTTCTAGGTGAGATTTCTTCACCGGGGAGAGGGAGTACAGTGACTTTTGAAAACATAAATTTTTCCAAAAGTCGAAAATTTATAAATTTTTTGTATTTTTCGAAATTAAACATATATTCTTTCAAAGAAAACTTTGCTTTCATTTTTTTTGATCTGGCTCCCTTTCTCGTTCTTCAACCGACCTCCTTCCTCAAAAATCAAATATTTTCCCTCTTTTTATCAAAATTGAGAAAGTTTTTAAAAACTAGAAGGTTTTGTGCAAGAAATTGGTTATTACTTGAGTCTGTAACTAATTAACCAAATAATTCAAAAACTAAAAATTTTAATTGAGTACCTTTCAAAAGTCGAAATCGTTTCAAACCATATCTAAAAAAAAAATTTAATTCCTAGAATTGAGAAAAAATTAATAAAAAAACGAATAATTGAGAGTCAATTAATAATTTCAAAAAAATTACATTGTTCTTTTAAAAACTCGAAAAAAACGAGTAGTTCCAAAATTTAATATTGAAAATGTTGAAAAATTTAATTCAAATATATATATTTTTTTGATTTTTTAGTCAAAATTGAAGAACTTAAATATCTGGACTTGATTGGTATCGTCTACAATTTCAAATTTTATCAACTTCAATATTTTTCAAAAATGTTTATTTATTTTTTTATTTATTTATTTATTTATTTATTTATTTATTTATTTATTTAGGTATTTATTTATTTATTTATTTATTTATTTATTTATTTATTTATTTATTTATTTGAAGGATGTGAAATCGGAATTGTTTTGGAATCCTATATTCCAAAAGTGCTTGTTTTCTGTACAAGCACATGCTCAGAATAATTTTCAATGTAGAAATTTGAAGTTAAATAAAAAACCACATTTTCCTGGAAATGAGAGAGGGGGTTCATGACATTTAGAAACTTGACTCATTTTGTGCATAATATTTTGCCAATTTTTGGGATCCTTGGATGAAAATGAAAAGTATAAATTTTCATTTGTCTTACAGGACAAAATTGTGGAAACATGTTTTTGGAAAATTTTAATTTCTTCAAAATGAATTTACATTTTTAAAATCATTTTTGTGACTGGGTATAAAATTATGAAATCCTGACGCAGTAAAATTTGGAAAAAGAAACCGATTATTTCGTTAACTTGACGTATCCACACATCTATTTAAAGCTACCGCCTCCGAAATTTATTCAAAACTTTACTAAAAACCAAATCCGATAAATTTTTACGGCCGGCTTAAATTTACCTAAACACACACGAGACCGACTCGAAGAAATTTTTTGAAAAAACATCCACAAACAAACATTGCGAAACACTGGAACCGAGTGAAACTCGCATCAAGAAGGCTTTTCTTTATGTAGAGCCATCTGTATACACGGGTTTACAAATCGAAGCCAAAATTCAATATTACAATGGCTAAGGGTAAACCTCTCTACAGCATTTCCTCTTGAATTTTGATTCTTTCATTATTTGATTTGGAAGCAGCGCAAAAGAACACAAACGTTTATCTCAATTACCAACTGCGTTGCGACTCTCACATCGTTACTCAAAAGGACAAAAACTCTATATCCGATTTCACCTTCTTCTTATAATGGAGTTCGACTTGTTCGCCGAGAAAAGAGGAAAAAAAACTTTGGTACGATGGCTGTGCGGAAATGCAATTCGTTCATAGTGCTTTTAATTTTGTTAAAAACATTCAACACACGCCAGTTTGAGAGAAAAAAAAATTCGATTATAGATCCTTTGTTTTGTCTCGTCTCGAGTATTTTATTTATTGCTGTACGTTGTTGTAGGCTGAGCGAGGCTGTATATCCGATAGTTTGATATTATTGTTTTTCTCGTCGAAATTGGCGCAGATTTTTTCCCTTTCTTAAAATTTTATCATTGTATATCTATCAATCGACGAAATAAGAAAAATGTGCCTGTGCGATAGAGACGTTTGACGATGATTCCTTTCGCTTTTTTTTTTTTCAAAATCGTGAAAAATCTAATTTCGAGACAGGTTATTTAGAGGGAAAAACGAGAAAAACATCTCTTCGAGGAGAAAAAATTACCTATTCGAATTAGAAGGGTGAAAAAATTTAAACACGAGCGTTGTTCCGAAACGCCGCCACTTTAGCAACATAAATCGTACAAGTTGTAGTCGACAACTGTTACCTAACTACTCATAAATTTTCTTGTGTATATTTGTTCCATCGGAATGAGTATTTACATCATATAGTCAGTTGTTCATTTCCTACGCAGCTGTGTTGAAAATTAACATTCATCTAATACATGCCGTTATCATCTATCTTCTTCATCGATGACAGTTGTTATGGTCTTTGACTTCATAAGTGGTTTGCGTAATGCGATCGCCACGATTCGTTACCATTTATCGAGCACGTATGCTTAAGCAATATTTTTCAAACAAACAGACGAACCAAAAAAAAAGGCGAACGAGGACGTTGAAATTTGCAAACGTATAACTTCCTCTCGAAAACACATAAACAACCGGAAAGACTACCGAAGTTGAATGGTTTTACAAATAAAGAAGACCAGAAGAGGGAGGGGAGAGGAAAATAAGTAAAAAAAGAGCCGACCAAACGCGAGGAATACTTTTGGAAAAAGGAAAGTAAAAAAAGGACCCGAGTCATACGAGACCTCAAAACAATAATTTAGAATAGAAACAATGCAGCCAAGGTATACCGGCGAAAGAATTTAATAAAATACGATCTTGCGAAGAATACGTGTATAAGGGTTGAGTCTCACAGTACCAACCACACGACCTGCTTTTTAGATCAGGTCGCGAAGACCATGCGAAGCACACCGAAAACCTATTCACCCCGATACCGTAACCGAACAAAAATTAGCTCAGTGGAATCTCACCTGCTCGCCTCGGCCTGTCTCGATGGATCGTGTCGAATAAACCGTCGTACAGTTTTATTAGCCGAGTTACAAAAATATTTTGAAATATGGCCTTTTCTCTATTTATCGAAAGGGGTTTTCGCTGGTCTAAGGATAAAGCAGTAGAATCGTGTAACCTGTAACCTAATTTTTTAACCGGATTCGAGGTGTTGAATTTATTGGATAAGTTTGCTCGAAGTTTAGGGGGGTGGGAAAATTTGTCAAGGGGCTGGAGTAAGATTTATGGTGTGTTTTTTTGCGGTGAAGTAGAGTTTAGCGATGGGTGATTTTTATTTGTTTGTAGGATGAAATGATGGAAGTGGTGGAAAAATGGATCAATGAGATGAAAATAGTGTCTGTATTTTCGTCTGTGGTGAGATTTTTTCAATTATTTTCAGTGCATTAGGTACCTAGTATGATTTTATTCGCCTATATTTTGTGTATGAAAGTGAATATTGCGAAGTGCAATTTTTTTACACTCGTGAAATTTTTAAAATTCATGTCGACTCGGAAAAAATCAATATTTTGAGAGTTTAAGCTCGGTTTGGTCTCAAAAATTTTTCAATCTTTAGTTTCTTTAATATTCTTGATTTTGAAAATTTCTCAGATTTCATTTTTTAAAAATAATGATACCAGTAGTTTTTTAAAAATAATTTTTTCGTTTTTTCAAGAAAGTGTCACGATGAATTGGTTTATCTGGAATTTCGATTTTGATTTATTACTTTTTTCTTCTTTAAATTAGTGAATACAGCGAAGTTCATTGGCTCAGCTCAGAATTAAAATTTAAATTATCCATTGAACTTTTATTCAATTTTCTAAAGTCATGGAGTACAGTGGTATAATGGGGGGGAGGGGGTATCCAAGGGTCCGGACCTCTCCCTTGAGGTCAGAAGTTCACGTGAGAAGTGCCTTCATGGAGCATTAAAAATCAAATTTTCTTGAAGCTTCGCCTTCGTTTCACTGGAGAACGAACAAAACCACCATTGGGCCCATGAACTTTTTGAAACGACTAAAAGCTCCCTTCTGGTATTTCAAATCTCCATGCGTATTTCGTACTTCATTTCTCAAAAAAATTATGAAAGTTCGGATCTTTAAAAATTTTTTAGGGCAACGTCACTAATGGAGCAGCTTATCCTTTTCATTTTGAATTTTTTTGATTTTTTTAGCTGATTGCAAAAAAATGGTCTGGTCGATTTTCTAAAAAATTTTAAGACATTTAAAGTTGTTTTTTTGAACAAGTCTCTTTAACAAAAAAAAAATGATCGCAATAGTCATGTAAAACTTTTTAATAGTAGATCGGTACATACCATTTTTTTTTCAATTTTCTGAAATTTATGCATTTTAAAATTGAAGTCATTTTTTAAATTGACTTTTCATTTTTTTATGAGTAGACTTGGCGGATTTAGGTCTCTTACTTACGTATGACTTTTATTTTTAATTTTTTTTTTTGAAAAATACTAATTTTCATCTTTTAAAATAGGTAAGTACTTGCTTTATCGCTTTATCAGAGTTTTTCTTTGGTTTTAGTTTTACTATTGTTTTTTGTTTCTAATTTGTACGTAGTATTTGAAGTGCCCAAGTGCCCAGAATCTGTCATTTTATCTGTAGATTTGATCCAATTTTTAAAACCATTTCACAAAATTTTTTTTTCATGTTTCGATATGAAATATGAATGTTGAAATCATTTTACAATGATAAATCTTCAAATTTCATTTTTCTTATAAAATGTTGATTTGATTTTTTCGATACCTACCGATTCTTTTTCATTCATGTTTTCGATAAATTTTCAAATAAATGTTTATTTTTTCTAAAAAAGTTTTTATAATTCAAAAAAATTGTTTGCAATTTTTATTTAATTTTGTGTCTACTTGAAAAAATGATGTTTTTTCAATTTTTCAAATTTTTCTTCGAATTAAAATTTTTTACTCAATTATTTTTGAGTTTTTTTAAAAACATTTTCAACCCTCTCGATTCTTATTTTAAAATTTTATATAGTTTTGTACATTTTTATCATTTTTTGAACCCGTTAAACGCTTTGAAAAATTTTAATTTTACCAAAATGGCAATTTTTGCAACATTTTACTGGAGTAAGTATTTAAAAAAATTTGCGGGAAACCACGTGTACCTCGATTTTTGCCAAATTTTTCTGTTAAAAAATAGCTTTTCAGAGAGATGAGTAGAGGGGGGGGGGAAGTAAAGAATATTTTTAGCATAAAAACCTGCATATTTTAGTGAGCCAGTAAAGTTTTAAAAAGTGTTGAAGAAAATTCGGAAATAATGTATCAAATGTCCTAAAAAATTGCAGTCGATGTTGAAATTTTTGTGCTGATCGGACTTTTGAGCGAAATTACCGATAAGCATAAAAATTTTAAATCAAAAAGTTTTTCATACTTTGAAATTTCAATTCAAAAGAGTACCCAGCAACTTAATCATTGAGTAGGGAGACAGAAGTAAGAGCTGAATTTTCTAAAATGTCGTTTCAAGATTCAAGGTTAAAAAAATCCATGCAGGTAAAATATCCTCGTCAATTTTTGAAAAATCGTTTTGAGAAACTCCAAAAGGGTAGTCAGTTTGAGAAATGAACACATATTTACGGCAAACCGAGTAGGCAACTTTATTAACACGTTATAAAAATACAGAATAACTGGAGATTTGAGACTTCTTGTTGAAAAATCAAAGCGTGGAATATTCTTACTCATTTTTTACATTTTTTGCTCTGTTTGAATATTTTTATTTACTTTTTTTAAATGGAGTTTTTGAAAAATTTTTATTTGAGAAAATTGGTTCTATTGATCGAAATGGAACAAAAATATGCCTAATTCCAAAAATCTTGAATTATTATCTCAACAAATCTCGCGCGAAGTAATTTCTCCTCAACATATGACCTACGGAGTAAGTTTTCCTAAAATTTGGGTTACAAATTACTCTATCTCGCTTCCATAAAGTTCAACTTTGGTATCATTTCATCTCCTCTCCCTCCTTCTTTACCATTTCACCTCACAGTATCGAGGTTTTGTGTTCTTCCTGGTGTTCTTTTATGCAACCATAATTTTTATTGAGCTGCCTGCCTCGAGAGAAGTACGACGTAAAAGGCTGCCGGCGAAATGGATTAAATAAACCGAAACTAACATTCGTACGGTACACGTATTCGAAAAATCCTTCCATTTTCATGAACTTCGGCATCGAGCAGCAAGTCGGAAGAGTAAAAAAAGTTCACCGGTTACCGCGACCGAGGTGGTGAAAATCTCAAAATACCTTTTTCGACAAATAATTTACATAATGAATATACTCGAATGCACCGAAGTCGTACATGTTGGGGTAAAAAATATTTCTAAAATTTAATTTGCACCGTTTTTCAATGAAGCGTGTTACACGGCCCCTTTACTTTTACGTGGGCTTATATTACAAATTACATCATTTCAAAGGTTTTTTCCAGTTTTGTCACGTACCTTGAATATTGAATTGTTCGTAAAGTTAAAGGAAAAACGTCCGAGTCTCACGCCTTTCTGCGTTTCTCGGACAAAGACGAAATTTCATTTCACAACTTTGCTCTCTACGTATAACAAACTTCTGTTTGATTGATAAAAACGTGTAGTGTAGTCAGCGAACCTGTGCTGGTGTCTGATTTGTACCATGGCCAAGAGTAGTTTCGATCAAATTTCGAAATCGACTTTGAAGATTCATTTTTCATGGATTAAAAATCAAAATTTATTATTGAGATTAGAATCTCAAATGTGGTGTGAAAATTTGGAATAAAATGTCGGATGTGGGATCTTCATTCGAATACAATCGAACGAGTTTCTCGAGTAATTAATTATTGGGATGGTGAATTTCTCAGATTCCAAATGCAGATAATCCGATAAGATTAATGATATTGTAAGTAGGCCTTCGTTATAAGATTATAGGTGTCATTTGTTAATACTTACCGAAGTTACAACAAGTGGCTAATTTGTTGGGTTGTGTAGGAGAATAGATTGCAGATGATGGAAAGTTCTAATACCATCTTCTGCGGATTTTTTTGCTCGTCTGGATATTTGGCTGCTTGCTCTTTTAGCTTTCGACCTTATTTCACGACTTGAAATTTCCAACAGCGAATATATCATGTCTCAAGGTATTTCTATGTATTAAAAGTTGAACAATAAGGGATTCCATTGTATGTACAAGGTCGAATCGCACACGTTTCTTGGAAATCTTTTTACCTTCGAATTTAATTTAATGAATTCTGAGTAAATTCCTTTTTCGATATAAAATTTATAAAAGAGGTGGATTGAAATAGTTTTGGATTTTTTTTTTTTTCATTACAAAATTTAATTCTTTATTTATACGAAGATTCTAGTTGAATAAATAACGAAATTGGTTCAAAATAGCTCACAAATGTCTGTTATTTTAGGATATTTTGAGTTAAAATATTTATATGGTGAATTGAATTGAATTTTTTATTCGATTGAATAATTAAAATCTGTAAAATTTCCTGAATTACTTAATTCAAATTATTTTGAATTTTGGATTAATTTTATTTATTTTTTGTGGCCTAAAATAATAAAACAACAAAATATTTTGTTTTACATCGAGCATTTCTACTCAGCTACTTTTTTGATATTAGAAAATTTTAAATTGACCCAGTTTTTTTGTTTAACTTTCGACCTATTTTTTGATATTTGTTTTTATATTTCGATTAAAAATACTTCGAAAATACGTTGTCGTAGGATTGATTCGTTGAAGCTTGAAAATTTTTCGAAATCTTCAATAAGTTGGTAGTTGAATTTCTTTGAATGAAAATTCTTCTGGTACAAAGAGATGAGGAAAAAATTTAATTTTTTCTGTTTTTCTGGAAAATTTCGAATATTTCCTATCAAAAAGAACTACACAGCCTGCCTATGAAGGCCGAAGAAATTTCGAGTATTTTTTGAAACATCAAATTCTTTCATCTCATTTCTCGAGTACTTTTGCTATCTTCCGCATATTTTTCAAAAAATAAAATCAATATTTTGATAAATTTTTATTACCCTGGCTGAAACGAGGCAGAAGAAAAGAGGTAAAGGGGTATATTTTAGCGATATTAAATTTCAAATTTAGGGCAGGGTAAAAAACCATCACCGTCAACCCACGTCAAGTTGTTTTTAATTAAAAACTATAGCATCTTTTTCGCTGAGGTTGGAAAAGAATAACTTTTCGTAATGTAATCGTTTTTAATCTAGCATTTCGAAATAAATGGCTACTGGTGCCATTTCGTTAATTTAAAAACATCATTTTAATGGCATAAAAAAACGAGGGTAAAAAATAACACTTTCATTAAAATAAAAGACATTAATACACAGATTCGCGTTATCCTTTTTTTTCCTCTTGTATTGCTAAAGCTAATTCTTGTACGAAATTATCCCAAGAAAAAGGAACAGTTAACCTTCTTGGAAGTTACTTTTTTACCCTTCCAGACGGCAATTTAATTCTGACTCCGAAATGAAAAACGAATTCGCGATATTGTTGGTTTTAAATAAAAAATAGCCCAAGAGTTTTATAATTTGACGTTGACAAAAAAAAATTGAACGAGAAGAGCTAACCGGAGCGGAGAGTATTTTAAAGTTGTGCCAACCTATTTGATCCGATTTTCTGTTTTTTTCGTTTGTGGTGTGATGAAGGGAAAGTTTGAAAAATGCCAGCGGTGAAAAAATTTTAGCTATTCAATTGTGAAATTTGTGGAATCGTGAATTTTTAAAGTTTTTGAAATTACGTTCCTTATGGTGACCTGTGATCCGGCGTTTAAAAAATTTTTCGAGTGGGATTGACCAGCGAAGTGGTGCGTAAAGAAAGCTAAAACGAGTTTTCGTGTAAGTTTTTGGGTCTGTGACCTTGAATTTTGAGCCTTTTCTGGTCTGGTGGGATTTTTCGTTTTCTTTGTGCAGTTGTAATGGAATGCTGAGCGGGTTGCGAGAATTGAAGGCAGTTATTTTTATCTCGCATGAGACCTGGATATAGAGACTGGTGCGATTATCTTTGAAATAAGTGCCATTGTTGGAATTAGATTGAAATTGAATTGTTTAAAATATTCGTATAAATTTTTAAAATGAGTACGACGTGATCCAAAATTTGTGATTGCGAGCGGAAAAAATTGCAATTACAACGTATTTTTGTTTCTATTTTTCGAAGATGCAATTTTCTTATAATTTTTCGTTTATTTTGCCAAATGTTCTTGCTCAATTGGAATTGGTAGATAAAATAAGGAAAATTTTGAACCAATTTCAAAAAGTAAAAAGAAATGTCATTGAAAAATCAGTCAAAAGTACCGACTGACTGAATGAGTGACTGAGTGTTCGGATCAACTGATTTTCAGCGAAACTCATTTTCATTTAATGGGTATAAAAAGTGAAGACCTTCCTCAAATTTTCGAATAAGTACTCAGAATTTTTTTTTTCAACTTAAGACGTAAGTTTGTGATGATAGAAGAAAAGAGAGGGGAGTAAGTTTTTCAACAAAAATTTTCAATAAGTACATAATACTTAATGGACCTTTCTTAAATTGAAATGGTGTTCGAGATCAAATCACGTGAAAATTAATGAAAATAGACCCCAATTCCAATTAAAATCGATCAACTACATCGAAGATTTTTTTTTGAAATCCGATTTTCACAAACAAAATAGCGATTATTTATTTACGAATTTTTCAGATTTTCAAGTCATGTTCATGGCTAAAATTTCAAAAGTCTGAATGACTTTTTTTTTAATTTTGAAAATGACAGCATTGTTTTTACCAAAATTACCAAATTTCACGTTAAAAATAACACTGAAGTCGAAAACAGATTATTCATGGGTGGAGAGGTAGGGAAAATCAACAATCATTGGCTCTTAAATGACGATTGGAATATGGAAAACCTCGTAATTTTAAAATTTTTCTATCCCTTCTCTTTCATTTCAAATCAGTGAAAAGTCATTGACAAAAATCGAAATTGCAGGACAACAAAAATCAGTAAAATTTTCTTCTACTTTTCAAAAACTCTCATTGATTTTTCAAAGAATTTTACCAATGTTTTTTTTTTTATAAATACTGATTTTTCAGTAAATTTCAGGTATTTTAAGGTTACCGATTTTTAGTAAATTTTTATTGACTTCCTAGCAATTTTTGTCATGGCTTGATCTCAGTGAATATTTTTTACAATAATTTATTATTTTACTGCAATTTTGACTGCTTTTCAGTAATTTTCGATCATTTTCACTGATTTCTAAATCAGAAAATTATCATTCCGGATCATTCAATCGTTGAAACCAGGGCTGAAAAAAGTCTGGGATAAAGATATTTCAAAGAAATCCTAAATCCTTTGCAGAAATGCATTTCTAATTTTAAATCTTCTCTACAATAGGATTCGAAATCTGAATCTGAAATCGTTTCAGAAGAAAAATTTTTTCAAATTCAAAATCCATTATAAAACTGAATGTAAATCTAAAATCGTAATCGAATTTTGAAAGCTTTTCTGTTTGAAATCGTGCCTAACCCCGGTTGAGACTTTTGGTTTGTGCCATTCTGTAGAGAAGATTCTGCCAGACGGGGTGGTAACGAAATGGACTGTTTATGGAGGACATTGGAGGGAGTGTGGGGTCGGTAGGGTTGTCCCCTTCCTCTCGAGTCCTCTGGCCGTTGGGTCCTTCTTTCCCCATTACACTGGTGCGCACCAGGTTCCCGATCTTGCTCTACGGACTTACCTCCCGGAGGATATTTAGGAGGAAGTCCCTTCGCCGAGGGTCCGCGGGGCCCGTCTGGGGTCTCGCACGTTGGAACGAATAAAAACACGGTTGACAGATACAAGCGTATATTTGCACGACGTATTTAATCGTACCTGTATGTGTGTGTGAGTGACGGCCGCGACCTACGGTTACGGATGGATCTAAATTGGCGATGATCGAGATGATTTTACACTCAATCCGACGCCACGCCGCTGGCTGCGGAGGCGGCGGCGAAAGGAGCTATAGACCTCCCCGATCGGTGCCATCGTATTTTGCTGAACTCCATCGTCCCCTACTTCGCCGAAGCTGCAAGGGGGTCGATGGATCGTATTATTCTGAACGTGTGGAAGAATTCGCGCGGCGGGAATAGGAACGACGCCGCGGAGGATATCTCCGGATGGATATCTCCGCGGAGGGAACCGATCTCGCGAGTGGCGAATTCCACCGGGGTCCCAGGGTCTCTATCCAGGCCTAGGTGCACTGGTACCTTGAAGGATCCCCATGGGCCCCCCATCGAAATGAGGGACCAAGATGGAATCGCGGGTGAATTCCGATGACGGGTAAATAAATCGAGCCGGATTCGATATTTACGCGTCCCCGGCTAAGTCCGATTCCGGTGACTTAGCCGGATGTCGTACAAGCCGAAGCGAGAGATGTTAATACGACACGTATATTCGAATTAGGGGTAAAATCGAAACTTCGAAACTTAGCCTAAACGAAACTTGATTTTGACTCGTTTGAGGGTTGAAAACGCGCCAGATCGAGCCTAAGCTCGATCGAGCAACGCATCATCCAGCTCAAACGTAGATTTCGGAACTAGATGTTATAGAAATGAAACCATGATCGGAACTAGTTTTGCTCCGCTAACGCAGAGTTTATATAAGGATTCGAATCAACTTGCTAGCAGGGTTGCCACCACCACGGAACTATAGTCGTTTCTCTTGGGTCGGGCCATATTCACTCTGACATATGCCCCATCGAGCTGTATTAGGGGAGCTGACCTCCCATAGTAAAGGTCGAACTTTTAGTACTGTAGTCAAAGTTAAGTTCCATAGAGAGGATATTGGTCCCTGCCCCATTCGACTTTTGCTGTGGGTGGTGGTAACCTAAGTAATAAATTTTGGTCCGGTAATTCCGGTGCGGCTTATTTTAATTCAATAATGATACAAATTTTGCGGTCTGCTGACCCTCGGAACGGCCGAAAGGGATCGCCGACGGGCCGAAAGTGCTGCTAGCTAGATGACTTGATATTGTGCTAAACAGAATGTTAAGCTAAACAGAAATTTTGACGCCGTATTTTGAAATGACAATAAAATTTACGGCGTAAGAACTATGGTGAAAAGAAAATTGATATTTTTGGTTAGACTTTGAATTTTGATTTGATGGTTTTCGTTTTTGACAATTAAATGGTTTTAAACTTGGTAGAAAATGGTCCCTAAGTCATCTATTTGAACCCTTGTTAAATTTTGATTTGTGGTCACGGTACCACTGTGTGGAGGAGAAATTTTGCGGAATTCGGACGCGAATTCTTCCATGCACGTACAGGGTTCAGCTTACGATTTTTTAGGGGGTTACGTATATACAATTATGTACAATTATATCTAAGTAATTATTCAGAGCTCAGAACACAGAAAAATGGGGTTGTGTAACATTATTGTCGTCTCGAGGGTTAATGTGGTTCTTGAAGTGGGGTTTTACAATTTATGAGACGTAAAAAATATCCAAAAGAAAATTTACAAATGATTTTTTGATTTTGATGGGGGGAAAGCATTGCAAATCTCTTCTTATAATTATGTTCACGCTCGCTGTTACATTTCATATTTTTTGATTTTTTTTTGTTTTACTATTTTTATTACATTTTGTGTATTTTGTTCACGCGCTCTGTTACATTTTGTTTTTTTTGATTTTGCATGTTTTTCTATTTTGTTGTGAGATTTGCAGTAAAAAATGAGGAAATTTCGATTTTGTAGAGCTCTGAATAGGGAAGTTTTAAGGCTAGGTGGGGGGGGTATATGCGTGGTTTGGTACAGAACCATAAAAAAAATATATAAGCGAGGGAAACTTATGATTAATTTGTCGCAGCCGTCGAGTATATGTGAAGACGTAAAAATAACATATTTGCTGACATCAGCGCAAGAAACGATCGTATAGGTATGTACATTGAATCTAAATATATAATACGACATGTGATCAGATATTAATTTAAATTTTTGTTCTTGCAGGTGCCGACGATGGAATTGTTGATGGTCGAAGGTAAAATGGTATCGGATGGTGAGTATCGACGTGATGACGATAGTGGTGTTATATGTCCACTTTTGTTACAGGTTGATTCAGCACGCCGATTCATGGTGGTTTCTGCGACGTTGATATGGGTTACTCAGAACATGGTGTCGAAAGACTATTAAAAAATCGAAAGGTAATTAGTAATTTTGTAATATTTAACCTATTAATAGGAAAATCGTGACGTGCAAAAGATGAAAGAATTTTTATCATATAAGATCATGAATTATTATTTTTCAGCTGTGCTGAGATACAGTTACTTTTTATTGGTTCCAGGTTTCCATGGCTCCGGTTGATTTTGGTTCCAAATTGATGAATTGCTGTGAAAAATTTGATTAGTTTGCGAAAGGTGAGGTTTTTTACACGTCGTATGTATTTTGGTGCCGATAAATGAATATAAATTTTCTGGTTAATATTCAAAAATAAGAATAAAAAAAAAGCAAATTTTGATTGTTGAAATTTTGGTGTAATAATTTTTGTGAATTTTTTTTATTTCAGAATTTGGACGGTGTCGATAATCAAATTTGGAGTCCAAGTGCCCCATATGCCAGCGTCGTTTGGGCTATTTCGAATTTTTGAAAAGGTAAGAATCAATTTTGATAATATTTTTCGAATTTTAGAATCTAAAATCGCCTATGGCGTGCCCCATATGCGCGTGGGGATGATTTTAGGTTGAAATGGTTGCCTGTCTTGACTTTTTTTACGGCGCATGTATGTTTTAATTTTGATTGTGTTTTTCGAAAAGTGAGATCGAGTGAATTTTTCTAATGTTTAAATTTTGGGATGGTAATGGGCGATTTTTGTATCAGAAATATTTTTGATTTTTGATGACGTCGAAAATACCAAGAAGGGGAAAAAATCTGAATAAATAGTAATTTCGTTTGTTTTGCCAAATAGTAAAAAAAAATAAATAAAGAAAAGAAATTTTGGTTTTGTGAATTTTATTATGAAAATTCTGCCCCATATGAACTTGATGTTCGTGTGGACTAAAATTTTCCAATTTTGGTTCCCTATTCTTGATGTTTTCGAGCATATCATTTTACCATTTTATTTCCGATGTCGTGGTGAATCAAATGTTCATAATTTTTCGAAAAAAATTTCTATATGTAATTAGAAAGTTTTTCAAATTTTGATCGGAATTTTGCCCCATTTGTACTTCGTTTGAATTTTGAAGATGTTGAATTAAATTTTGAGTTGTTGGTTTTCTTCTCATTCGCTCTATCTTCATGTTCTTCGTATCTTGATTTCTTGATAATTCTGTATAGGATGTTAGAAATTTTTGAAACGTGAGCTTTCTCTGTTTCCACTTTTTTGCATTTGTTTGTGCTAACCTTTTGTATAGGGTTAGTTAGCGATTTGTTGAGGTATTGATTCTATTTTTCTTTTTTTTTTTTTTTGAGAGAGATGAAAAGTTCGAAATGATTTTTGTGTCAAGTATTTGCGTTGTAATATTACCTCATATGTATTTCGAAATTTTGGTTAAATTTTGATTTAATTTTTTTGAGTATGACGTCGAAATTATAAACTGAGTTGAAATTTTGAATTTTTCGAATGATATTCTGCCCCATATGCAATCAGGTGGCGAGTTTTCGAATGGTTTTGAAGTGGTATAAAATTTTGTCATTTTGAGATTTTGATTGATACAAATGGCCAAGAATGTTGAATTTTGATGTGCTGTTTGATGTGTTTTTTTAAATAATTGTTGATATCGGTTATTGTACTCAAAAAATTATATTTTATTTGATCTAGTAAGATACAAGCGCGAGAACGAGCGCGAAAGAAAAAAGAGAGACAAGAAAGAAATAATAATAATACAGATAAGTATGATTAAACCAAGGAGAGAGAAAGAGAGATAGAGAAAGAAAGAAAGAGAGAAAAAAAAAAAATTTTGATACGATTTTAGTCGACGATGGTAATTAAATATTTGATGATTGTTTCCGGTTTGTCGTTGGGTAAGAAGGCGACTGATTTTATTAATTTTGTGTCTTCGGCTATTGTCTCAGAGTATTTTTCCCACTTGATTTTTTCTTTCGTGGTATTTGATTCCAGAATAGGTGGCAGGAAGGAGATTTTGCTAGTGCCGATGGTTGTTAACGTGTTTTTTATTTTTTGTATATCGTGTTTAATTACGTAATCCGGATTTTCGATGTCTTTTGATGCCGATAGTAGGATATTGTTGTAGTTGGTGAGATGGAGTTGGTTTTGCAACTCGCTCAATGAAATTTTTTCCTTATAAATTGGCGAAATCTTAAGGTAGTTTTCAAATTCAGTGTTCTGTAGGAGCAATCTGGCAATTTTGTTGATGTGGCCATCTCCGGCGATCATGGTCTGTTTGATGCAGATGTGAATCATATGTTCTTTTATTATTAACGTCGTATATCCGATTGTTATCTGTCTTGATTTTGGTGTGAAGTATTTGATCTCGTTTATCTCTTCCTCCACCGATTCAATGTCGTATTGGATTTTTTTGTCAATTTCTTCGTTGTCTCGAATGATTTTTTCGATTGTTTTCTTTGAGTTTTTTAAGTGACGCAGGCGTTGCTAAAACAGAATTTTTCATGTTTTTAATCTGATTGTTTTAATTTTTATGTTTCAGGCGTTGAAATTTTGGATGATGCGGCGAGGTAGGATGTGGAGGTTTTTGAATTTCTGCGGTCGAAATGTTTTTTGGTTGGATGAATTATCAAAGTCTTGGTAAGTTGTGCTAGATCTAACCTATTTTATTTTCTGATTGCTATCGAGAAGGGTGGTCGAACGTGTTTTGAATGGGTTGTTTTTTGAAAGTAGAATTTGTGCTATATTTTTGGGATAGAAAATGATCGGGTCGAATTATTGATGGTGATTATTATTGGAATTTATTGGCCGAGAAGGTAATGTTTTTGTAATTTTGAGGTCGTGAGATTGTGAAAAGGTGTGCGTTTTGGTCGCCGGATGATTTTTGGAAGGGAGGTTTTGCTAAATTTTATGCTAGCTGATCTAATGAGTGAGTAGTACATACCTCCAAATCGTAGAGCGTGTCTGACATGTTTGCGAATAGTCGAGAATATATTGCGAAAGCGAAAATAATAAAAAGGTTTTACAAATGGCGAAAGTGACGAAAAAAATATTGCAAGTTTAAAAGCCGGTGTCGCACGTATTTTTATTTTCTTGAAATTGATTTGGAAATTTTTTATTGGCTTTGTAGTTTTGGAATAAAAATTATATTGTTTTTGGCTTTTCAGAGTGTGCTACTTGCGTAGTTTTTGTGATAGGTGGGTTTTATCCTATCTTTTTTGCAGTGTTGCCAGAAGTGGGTTTTGTAGTTCGAATGTTTTTTTTTTTTAATTTTGAGTTCCTGAAGGGTTTTGTTTGGGATTTTTAATTTTGTGTTGTATTTTTTTGAGACGCAAGGATTTTTAATTTGATGAATCAGAGTCGTTGGGGTAATATTTAGTCGAATATGCAATTTTCCGGTCATGGCGAGATTTTAGTTCGCTGAGTGGAAGGCGTCGGATTTCGGGTAGGGATTTTGATTTTGTTGGAGTTTCCAAATTTTGAGCATTTTGCAAGTCAAATTGTCGCCGAAATATGTATGGAATTTGTAGTTTTTCGAGAGTCTGAGTCGAGATGTGACCGATGATATCTTGTAGATCGGAGGGCGTAAATTTTATTGAGACTGGTCGATTCTCGTAGGTGAGTTCTATTTCTTTGATAAAGTCGTTGCGAATTATTGCGCCGGGGAATAGTAATTCAATGGTTCGAACGATTGATCTTGAAATGGTGTTGTGCACGGTATATGGGTTTATGACTAGTGGTATCGTAAGGGTGTTATCAAGTTTGAAATAAATTTTGTCAAATGGGCGATAGGTTTTGCTTTTTGGTTTTGGTTTAAGGGTGGGGTTTTTTGTTACGTCGTCCGTATCTAGATAAGTCAAATCGGTTTGAATTTTTATAGATTTCGTATTCGTATCAGGGGGGTATGAGCCAGAAGCAATAATTTTGGGATTTTCTAGAGCCTCTTTTTTCAGATTTTCGGTTTGGAGTATTTTTATCGATTTTTTACCAATATAGCACAACGGTTGGTGGAGAGGGATGATCGAAAACGGGATTTTTATTTTGTAGCCTTTTACGGTGCCTTTTATGAAAGCTTTACGAGTCGAAAGAAAAGGTGTTGGGTGGTCTTCGAGTAGAATAATTTTGTGGATATTCCTCACATTTATCTCCACCGCGTGTGGTGTATTCTGCATTATGTCTTGCAGCGAGTGTTCGGATATAATATTTCTAGTTTGTTCAGGTTTTGTTTTCAAAATGAGAGTCGTTTTGTTGGAAATTGTTAGTAGGATCGAATCCGCTATTTCTGTGGTTTCTGGCGTCGTAGTATTTTTACTATTGTCGTTTGTATTGTCGATATTTGATGACGATATTTTTTCAGTGGGTTGTAAATAGGTTGGGCAGTCGGCAACGTCAGTCGAGAAGATTTTTAAGTTGTTTTTATGTGTTTTTCGATTTCACTCCACTTGTCTATTGAGGATTCGGCGATGCGTATTGATTTTCTCATTTCATTTAAGTCTGGCATTTCATCGCATGTGTCGTGGATGCTTTCGGTTGAAGATGATGAGGTTTTTGATGATTTTGATAGGATGTTAGGAGTCGTGTTTAATTTTTGTTGAATGATATGGATTTATTAGGGGTTATAGATTGTTATTACAAAGTTTTTTATTGTGGTGTCGCCGATAATGCAAAATGATTTGAGACAGGTGTTTGCAATCGTGAATTGAATTTTTTGTTGGGAGATGCCGAAAGTACAGCTAATGATAGCGGTTGGTTTGTGGTTTACGTTTGTAGTCAGAATTTTTTGTGGGTATTGATCCAAAATTTTATCTGATTGGTATTTACTTATGATGTTTTCATCTTTTGAGGGATTTAATATTGCCTTTATTTCTATTTCATTTATTTTTAGGGTAATTTCATCATGAGGTAGGTATTTCGTTTGAATTTTATTTTGGTAGGTAAAGGGTACTAGGCCGTGATTATGTCCGCTGTCATCAGTTGTCGTTTTAGGTGAGGCGATTTTCTCATTTCTGTGATATGTTTTAGTATTATTGGAGAAAATATCCTCAATTTCGGAGTCAGTTTTGTCAAAATCGTGATTTTGTGACTCTGTTTTTAATTGGTCCGAGATTGTTTTTGTTTGATCGTTGTTAATTTTTTCAGAGTTATTTACAGTGCCGAGAGAATTTTTATTATCCGAATTTTGGGTTTGGGAAAAATTTTGATTTTTTAGGGTTTCGAAATTCATAATATTTAGGTGGTCCAAACGAAGTTGTTTTATTGCATTTTTGCTTATATAGCACGTCGGCTCTTTTGATTCGATTATTTTGAAAGGGATTTTTATGTTGTAGGTACCTATCATTCCCTGTATTATTGCAATTTCGGAAAGAGGGCTGGGTATGAGTGGAGAAAATGGGAGTCCTATGTCTGAAGATGCATGGTATTTTACTGGAACAGTTGCGCGAATGCTATTTAGGGTGCCTCTTGATATGGTATTTGCGTTGGCTTCGGAGTTTAATTCGATAGTCAAGGTTGAATCGGACGATATGTTCAATAAGAATGATTTTGGTTTGCCCATTTGTTTTACTGGGTCCCAAAATGTGAAAAATGTTCTGGATTTTATGGCTTTTAGCCATTCTGGTACATCGCTGTCTTCTACAGCATATTTTTGATGAATCTTGACGGGT
Organism: Pseudococcus jackbeardsleyi; assembly: GCA_038380155.1. NCBI lineage: Eukaryota > Metazoa > Arthropoda > Insecta > Hemiptera > Pseudococcidae > Pseudococcus > Pseudococcus jackbeardsleyi. The sequence continues at coordinate 50,090,610 of CM076242.1, forward strand.
AGGTTGGGGACCTCTGTGTGCTCGAATATTTCATCGTCGTAATTTTCCTTATCCGAGTCTATATCGTAATCGTTTTCATTTTCTAGCTCGCATTTTTCAATTTTATCAGTGATTTTTGGAATTTCAAAGGGTGATGAGGAGGCTTTAGGGTTGAGAGTTGGCGCAGGGGTTGAAAAGTTTGAATGTATCAGGTTTAGGTCGACGTCGATGCTATCCTGATTTTGAGTTTTATTCTGGATGGATTTTATTTCAGAATTTACGTTATCTATTTCAGTTTTTAAGGTGTTAAATTTCGAATCGATTAATTCACGGATTTCTTTTAAATCGGAGGTGGTTTTTATTTTTCATTTGATGTGGCTGATTTAAAGTCTGCGAGTTCGTGCGCCAAGTCTCCTAACCCTTCCGCTAGTCCTTGAATTTCGTAGTCGTGATTATATAGAATGGAATCCGTTTCCGTTATTGCCTCTTGATGTTCAGTGATTTTTTCTTTCACTTCATCTATTTCATTTTCGTATTTTTCCGCTGATGATATTAATTTTTCTGTCATAAAATCAAATTTGTTCATACTTTCTTGATGGGTGTCCAAAAGGTTTGAGAGGCGATTTATGTTCTCATCGATTTCATCATCTTGCGATGAGGTTTCATATAATTCTTTTTTAGTTTCTAGGTCGAAAATTAGGTTGTATTTTGCGATTTCATCGCACCATTTCGATGTTTTGTTTCTTGAAAGATAGCGGTATTTATTTACGATTGATTTTAGTTCTGTTCGGACGTGAATATATTGTCCGTTGAGCCAGGATGGAAGGCTCTGCAGATGAAGGAATAAGCTTAGCATTTCTTTATTCGCTACAGAGTAGTTTCGTTGGTGGGGTAAGAATTGATATGAGACGCGCATTATAACGTTTTCGGAGCCCCTAATGAGTTGGTAAAGGACTGACTGCATGGTGTCTCCGGTCACCATGGTGTCTAGGTATGCGTGATGTTTTTTACGTAGCAGTTTTTCGGCTTCAAATATTATGGATTCTGCTTGTCTTTCGTTTAAGAGGATGTCGTCTACATAGCAAGTTTTTGAATTTAGATTTGGGAATGCTTTGAGAGCTGCTTCATTTTGTCTTAGTTTTCGAAATTGGGAGGGGGAATAATTTTTTGTAATTACATTCGCGAGATTCTTTTCGATAATTTGAAGTTTTGAGTCTACGTTTTGAGCCCCGATGTCCAAAATTCGGTTTATATCTTTTTGTTTTCCTTCCGGTACCGAAAGTACATTTAGGGTCAATTTAGCGTTCCAGAATGCTGTTTCTCTTTGTGATGTTTTTGAGATTTCGAGGGGGTTAAGGGGGCCTTGCGGAGAGGGTGTTTTATCAGAAATTTCGGTTTTATTTTGTTCTGTAGGGGATTTTTCCGTTTTTTCAGAGGGGTTTGTTATATCTTGAATGTAGGAAGCTATGCCTTTGCATCGTTTTTTAGATTTGGGTTCAAGAATCGGAGATTTTGGAGGGGTTTTGGATGTGGAAGGTTGCGGAGAAATTTGTTCAGGAGTTGTATCAAAGAATGGAGAGTCTGGGAATGATTGTGGTACACTTTGTGAGTCGTCAGAATTTTGATCTAAGGAGGGGGAGCCTGGAGGGGTTGGCGTATTGGGAGGTACGTTAGACATTTTTTGATTTAGATGCGAAATCGAAACTTTTTTAATTTTTGATTTGGGGATTTTATGCGATGTCTAAAATAAAATTGCCCTGAAAATAGTTAATTTTGAGTTAACGATGTGGGTTTTATTCAGGTAGCGAAATAAGAAATGTTTTTAGAATTTTTTGTTACTCGGATGTGTTGAGCGGATTGATGGCGAGTTAGAATCAGTGCCAGTGGTATTTGGCGATTCAAGCGAGTTTTTACGACGTAAATTATGCGAGTAATATGCAGAGGCGCAAATTTGATCGAAAAAATGTCTTTAATAAAATTTTGATAAAATCAAAGGGAGAGAGATTTTAAATTATTCGGCTAAAAAAGGATTTCGAGTGGTTTTGAGGAAAATGAGGAATTAATGAGTCGTAGAAATTGGATAGGGAGGGTTTTTCGGAATTTTATTTTGCGATAACTGAGAAATTTTCAATTAAATTTTTGATTAAGACGTGTGGATTTTTTGAGAGGTAGAAAGGTGTTTTTATGGTCCACTACCAGGAGTGGTGTAGGAAAACTGATGAATTCCAGAGATCAGCTAAGTCGGATTCGTAATCCCACGCCGGTCAACTGGGCCTTACCGACTCTGCAAGCAGAGAGGGGTTTTTATGTGACTTAGAAAGGGGGAAAAGAATTTAGAGAGCCTTTAATCCGATTGGCGATAAACTTCTCGTTTCAGGCTGGGTAAATTTTAGGATGGTATGTGGAAAAATTTATAGGATTTCTCAAAAAATCAGGAAGAGAGAGGTATAGGTGTCAAGTCCGCTGTTTTCCAGTCGTGTCTGATGCCTATTTTATTTTGGAGAACGTAAACGGATAATTAATTTCTCAGATTATCTGGAAAATGCAATTTTCTTGAATTGCAGTCGTCGTTGTCCACGTACTGTCGCAATTTTCAGAAAATTGTAGGAATTAGCCGAAGAATTTCTTATTAAATTTTGAATTTTCTTTAATTGCAGTCGTCGTTGTACACGTACTGTCGCAATATTCAGAAAATTATTGAGTTTTGGCCAAAAAGTTAGCTAAATTTTGTAAAATGAATTTAGATTTTGATTCAGAAAATTATTAAATAAATATTGACGCTGTATTTAATTCGCGAAAATTTTGTGGTATAAAATTATTTGCTACGGCCGTCGTTGTCCACGTACTGTTGTAGCTTGTAATTCCAAAATTTGATTTTTATGAAACTGGACGAAAATTGCCGAAATAATAGGTCGTACGTTAATTAATTCGCGGAAATTTTGAAGGTGAGATTATTTACTGCAGTCGTTGCGCGCTCACTCCTACAGCTTTATAATGCTCAAAAAGAAATTTGCAAAAAATAGTAGGTCGCGATGTATAGGTCGCGGAAATTTAGAGTATAGAATTGTGTACTGCGGTCGTCGTTGTCACGTACTGTTGCAGTCCACAATTTCAAAAATTTAAATTTTGAATGAAAAAATCGAAATTATTAGTCGCGGAATTAATTAATTAATTTTGGAAAGCGTAAAAATGTGAAAGTATTTACTGCGGTCGTCGTTGTCCACGTACTGTTGCAGTATTTAAATTCACAAAATAATTAAAGGCAGAAGAAAAAGAAATACGAGATTGACTAAATTAACCTTGGAAAGGTAGATCTAGTCAAGCGCGAGTTTTAAAAGCAGCGTTTAAAAGTAGAGAAAGAGTGTACCAGATAGCTAGGTGTACTTGGTAAACGTTGAAAATGGCAATCTTTGCTGATAACCAAATAGCAGAAAAGAAAGACGTTAAATGATTTCGAATTTGAAAACGGAGTTTTATTTATTTGAGTTTTTGGGTAGCTTGATTTGCCTAGAATTGGTCCGGTTGTGAGGTCGTGTATTTTGGGATGACCAGTTCTATTGTTGAGATTTCAATGGATTGTTCTTTTATGAATAGCGAACGCGATCCTTTTGTTGTTTGGGTTGGTTTAGGTTCGAGAAATCGCACGATGTTGTTGTTTTGTTTCTATACGGTCGTTTCCGTTTTTATGGGGAACTTCTTAAATCTAAATATACCGATGTACGTACATAGATTTCGAAGGTCAATTTGTAGTAAAAGTATCAGGAAGTTTTGTGGTACAAATGAAGATAATAGAATTGATTAAGTCAATTGATAGTGTCATTTAAAAAATAGAAAAGGTAAAAAGAAGTTTGCCGAAATCAATAGGAGCTGTCAATTTCCAGATGACATTTATAAAAATTAATCGATTTTTAGATTTTGGAATATAATGGGGTGAACGTAAGTGTACCAAAATGTGAAAATCTTGATTTCCGGAGCTGTCAAAGCTGTGATATTATGTAGGAAACGGTCGGTGATTAATTGATTTTTCGATTTTTTGAAAATAATGGGGTGAAGATAACTGTGCCAAAATGTTGGAAATCTTGATTTTGCCAAGAAATGTAATTTCAATAGATTGAATTTTAATGAGTTAAAAGTATTGTTTGAAAATCGTAAACGGATGTATTTTTGAGAGGAAAAAGGTGCATCGATGTACATACATTTGTATAAACAATGGTTTACCGCCACCATTAAAAATAGGAAGAAGCGTCCTTTGAATTTCAAGGGGGTGAAAGCGTTTGTACCAAAAAGTATGCCTTAAGCTTAAGCAATGAAGCGGATGTACATGGCGGCTTGCGCTCACAAAGTCGCCAATATTTTTATTTACAATAGATTTGAATTAATTTGACAGGTTGCTGTCATCTTTACGGATTTTAAAATAATTGATTCTTTGTAGTGAAGAATTGATTTATGATTCTGAGTGAAATATTTTGAAAAGAATTGATTTTTCTTTATCGTGCCTATTGTTCTGAATGTGAATATTGACTAAACCATTTGCGCATTGGACTAGTGAAGGGGAAAAAAGAAGATCTAAACTGAGAATTTGGATCGCGATGGATTTTTGGTCTGAATTGGTATGTTGGGCCGGAAATCGTATTGGCGCCAACGATTTATTTTTCGGTTGAAAATGGAAACAGGGTTACCATTATTTTCGGCGAAAAATATAATTTTTAATATCGAATCGAAATATAGATCGGATGAATGGGTTTTGACTTGATTAAATAAATGAATTTTGAAAATTTTTTCGGAGAATTTTGATTTTATAGGTCATGAGAAAAAATAATTACGATGATTGAAAATAGTGATCGAAAGAAATTACTGAATTTTTTGAATGTAATTGTGATTTTTGATATTTTCCAAAGGAGAAAGTGAATTTTGTTGATCGAAACATTAAATTGATTTTTGAATATTGATTTGGAAATTTTGATATTTTTTATGTCATAAAAAAGAAAAAAGAGATTTCGTTGATTGAAATTGGTTATTAGAATTTTAAGTGTGAATTTTGATAATCGAAAGGAATTATTGAATTTCTAAAAGGGGAATTAGGAATTTTGATATTTTCTGATGTTCGAAGTGTGATATGATGGCCAGAGAATTGATTTTTTGAATTTTTGATTTAGATTTGAAAATTCTGATTTTCGATGTCATGAAAAAAGATTTTCGTTGGTTTGAAGTAATTAGTGAATTTTGTAAAGAATTTGGAATTATGAATTTTGGTATGTTTGATTTTGAGAAAGTATTTCGATGATCGATGTGATAATTTTGAATATTTAGGGGAAATTTGCAGATTTGATTTTTTTAGGTCGTGAAAAGGGTTACCTAGTTCGAAAATGGTTATTAGAAATTTTGCTGAGTGAAATTTTGATGTTCTTGATCGTAAGAGAAGATTTGTGAATGAGAAGGATTTTATAGATCGGAGTAAATCATTGAATTTTCGGGTGAAATTATGAATTTTGAGATTTTCAGTTTGAGAAAAGGATTTCGATATTCGAAATAGTGAATTTTGGATTTTTGGTTGAAAATTTTGAAAATTTTGATTTTTTAGGTGGTAAAAGAGGGGTTATTTGGTTCGAGAATTATGTCTATGAATTTTGATTTTTCTCATTTGCGAGAGGGTAGGGTTCTGGTGATCGAAATGTTGATTTTGATATTCTTGAGTGGAATTTAGAAGATTTAAATTTTTTAGATCGTGAGATCGATTGTTTTAATCGAAGCTTGAAATGAATGAAAGTGAATGAGTTTATGAATTTTGAATGATGATTTGGTAATTTTTAATTTTTTGAAGGTCGAAAAAATTATTGTCGAGATGAAAATGAGTGTATTTATGAATTTTGAGTAATAATTTTGGATTTCGATTTTCTAGGTTGTGGAAATTAATTTTGTAGATCGAAATGTTCGAAATGAGTGGTTGTATTATCTTTGAAGAAAAGGGCCTGAAGTTTTTCGAATTTTTGGGTGGGTTAGTCCATTTTGAATTTTTAGGGTGTGGGAAAAATAAATTCATTTCGCCACAAATGGGTTCGTAAATTTTGGGTATCAAGAGAATAGATAATGAATGCGTAGAGCATAATAAAAGGATTTCTTGCTGCAACAAAAAATACCTAATTATTGTGGTCGTCGCATTTTCAACTGGCGAATTAATAAAAATTGCCATGATTTTACGTTATAACGAGAATGTACCGATATTTTCATTTGCAGATGAAAAGTGGTGCATTTTTGGTTTTTTCACTTTAGAGAAAGTGAGACTAGTGGCTTATAATTATGTTTCACATAAAAATGTGAAATATCAGATTATCAGATCTTATGATTGATAATTTGATATCGGATTATATACATAGATTTACATATCCGGAAGTTTTCATCATTTCTGATGACGTAAGTTATTATTATTATTATGCACTTCGGGTGCATGAGGTGTTATTTACGTTAATTACGTTACGTTAATGGCCAGAAGGGGGGTCGTAGTTTTCTACTTTTTGACTCGTATTTTGGTGTGAATTTTTTTATGACCTTGATATTTCACACGTTTTTGGCCGAAATTAATATTTTATTATTTTTTTGTGTACTTAAGGTACATAGTCCGAAATTTTCGAAGTGAGGAATTTATATTTTGCACTTAAGGTGCCTAGTTCCGAATTGACGTCACAATTTTTATAATTGTCAAGGATTTTTATAGAAAAAGTTGATTTTTGGGTGACGTTCTTTTGCGAATTTTTATGGCCTGAAATTTCGCAATTTTTGACATTTTTGCATTTAAGATGCTTACAGCCAGTGATTGTGATATGGTGCGAAAAGGTGACATCCTAATCACATGATTCCACATCGTTCGGGGCCCAATATCCGGTACCATAACGGGGGAAATGCCGCGTTCCCTTCATCTATCATGTCGCCATCCCTGGGATTTTGGTGTTGTTTCTACGATGTAAAAAATTTTGTGGCTGTATTTCGCCATAAAGGGAGAGAAAAAATGAAGGAATTTGTGGTTTGACTGAGGAAATGGGTTAAGGATACACTGAGATTGCCGTGTACGTCGCACGTTTCCGTCACGAACTGTTACAGTGGGGAAGACATTTAAGGATGTTTGGTAGGAATTACAATATCGTATTTACTAGATTTCCGCGTCACGGAACTTTAACTGTAATTATTACTATTAATTCGTGATATGGAGTTGGGAAAACATTTTTGTTACATTTTTTCACTATTTACGGTGTCAGTTACGCCTAAATTTAATTTTTTATGCACTTAAGGTGCGAAAAATTTTGTAGTCCGGAGGCCTAGAGCTTGGGGACAAAATTTTGAATAGTGATATAATAAATATAGACGTTACCATATGCGATTTGTACCTAATTTTGCGTTTAGGACGCCTAAATAGATAATTTTTACCTTGTTTCAGATTTTTTACGAACATATGGTATACTTCCGACTTGCGGATTGGTGGAAAATCGGAAGATATACATACAGGATTTTGTCCGATGTGCTTCCAGCCTCTTTATCCTATGCACAGGTGGCCATCTGTGGGAGTCGTAGTCTGGAGAGTCACGTTATTTCGGGCGCCATTATGTAGAGAAGATTCTGCCAGACGGGGTGGTAACGAAATGGACTGTTTATGGAGGACATTGGAGGGAGTGTGGGGTCGGTAGGGTTGTCCCCTTCCTCTCGAGTCCTCTGGCCGTTGGGTCCTTCTTTCCCCATTACACTGGTGCGCACCAGGTTCCCGATCTTGCTCTACGGACTTACCTCCCGGAGGATATTTAGGAGGAAGTCCCTTCGCCGAGGGTCCGCGGGGCCCGTCTGGGGTCTCGCACGTTGGAACGAATAAAAACACGGTTGACAGATACAAGCGTATATTTGCACGACGTATTTAATCGTACCTGTATGTGTGTGTGAGTGACGGCCGCGACCTACGGTTACGGATGGATCTAAATTGGCGATGATCGAGATGATTTTACACTCAATCCGACGCCACGCCGCTGGCTGCGGAGGCGGCGGCGAAAGGAGCTATAGACCTCCCCGATCGGTGCCATCGTATTTTGCTGAACTCCATCGTCCCCTACTTCGCCGAAGCTGCAAGGGGGTCGATGGATCGTATTATTCTGAACGTGTGGAAGAATTCGCGCGGCGGGAATAGGAACGACGCCGCGGAGGATATCTCCGGATGGATATCTCCGCGGAGGGAACCGATCTCGCGAGTGGCGAATTCCACCGGGGTCCCAGGGTCTCTATCCAGGCCTAGGTGCACTGGTACCTTGAAGGATCCCCATGGGCCCCCCATCGAAATGAGGGACCAAGATGGAATCGCGGGTGAATTCCGATGACGGGTAAATAAATCGAGCCGGATTCGATATTTACGCGTCCCCGGCTAAGTCCGATTCCGGTGACTTAGCCGGATGTCGTACAAGCCGAAGCGAGAGATGTTAATACGACACGTATATTCGAATTAGGGGTAAAATCGAAACTTCGAAACTTAGCCTAAACGAAACTTGATTTTGACTCGTTTGAGGGTTGAAAACGCGCCAGATCGAGCCTAAGCTCGATCGAGCAACGCATCATCCAGCTCAAACGTAGATTTCGGAACTAGATGTTATAGAAACGAAACCATGATCGGAACTAGTTTTGCTCCGCTAACGCAGAGTTTATATAAGGATTCGAATCAACTTGCTAGCAGGGTTGCCACCACCACGGAACTATAGTCGTTTCTCTTGGGTCGGGCCATATTCACTCTGACAATTCGTTCTATTATAATGACATCTTTTCACATGTAAATAGAATAAGTGACCATATAACCCATAACTACTTCCCTATTCACAATGTAAAATAAAAAAAAAATTAAAAAAAACAAAGACCTTGATTGAGAAAAAATTTCGATTTTAACCTTGAATCGTCCAAATTTTCGGATCACGAATAAAAATTTTTAATTCGAATTATGCCCATTATTTGCAAAAATTACCTATTTCTTGTAATCTTCTTAAAAAAAAAAATGAAATAGCAAAATTTTTTGCAATTTTCACTTACTTAAAGCCTAGTAAAAAAATGACAATCATATTTCTTCTGCCGAAAATTTTTTATAAATTTATCTTCTCTTCCCCTTCACCCAACAGAAAAACTATAAGTTGATTTATGTTCAAGAGTCATGCAAAACATGCACTTAAGAAAGTAAATTTCGGTACCATCTTCAGATTCAATCTTCGCCACATTATTTTCAAGCACGTAAATACATTTTTTTTGTACCCTCAAAATGACTCAAATAGACAATTTTGTTTGAAAATAAGCTCGGGCAATTTGGCATACCACAATTGCACCTTAGCTTTCGCACATACCTTCGTTCTCAACATTCGAAACAATTCATCCTTTGTGTAAAAAATTTCATCTTTTTATTTGGAGCCCCTACGGAACATAATTCCACCACCTAATACCGCCATCGCCTATAAAAATTCTCGGCAAGTTGCGAAAATACTCATTACAACGACCATTCGAACCAATATTGAATTTTTTCAAGGACCATTACCGCTTGCAAAAAAAAAAAAAGAAAAACATAACCGGGCAAAGGCGATGGAAAACCTGGAAAAAAATTTCCATCGCAATATGGAGAATCCTTACGAGAAGGAAAAGCAAAAAATGGAGAACAAGAGGGAAACCAAAGGAGGAAAAAAACGTTTCAGCAATTTTTCATCATCTGCTTCTTTATCCAAATTACCGCGGAGAAAAAAGAATATAAGGCGAAAAGAGAAAAAAAAACACACCTTAGCATCAAATGAAGCCGATGAAGCGCACCGATACAGAGGCTATTTCGCGAGAACATTACGTCTCAGGTGTATTACCATTATAGGTATATAGCGAACAGCTATACCATTTCAAATAAGCCAATACGTTAGAAAAAAAATATCCGGCGAGGTAGAGCAGGAGGGGAGGGAAAAAAAGGGTGAAAACCTTTCACTAACATCAATTGCTATTGATGTCACGCTATTATAAGAATATCATGGACAAAACAGTCATTTCCAAGGTTTTTATATGGCTGTGGCAGAAAAACGAAAAACCCTCATTAAAGGCGTATAACGATTCTATAACCGAAAGCTCAAACGATCATGTCACATCCTAATTTCGTCCGTTATATTTTTTACGTTCTGGGCTTGGAAATTTTCGCATAGCGTGAGCTCACCGCATCGTATAGGTATAGAGAGAATGGTGAAAAATTTCACCTCGTGGATAAAATGCGATTTTAGTTGTCGTCGTAGTCGAACCCGAAATATTAATTTTGCCAATGTCGACCTATCCGATAGGGGTAGTTTTTGTACTCGAAGGGCTACACAGAGCTACTCTTAATTGATTTTACGCAACGCAAATTAAACGTCGCAATCCGGAGCCCTCGGATGATACCGAGATCGTAATTCGTCCGTTGGTAAAATCCACGCAGCGAGGTCTATCATTCGTCGTAGATACGGATTTTGAAATGGCCGAATAAATGATACGTTCGAGGTATAGATTTGTATACGTCGTGACGCCGTATAGAAAATCCATTAACGAAGTGTTCGACTTGATGACTGCGTTCCAGACTGCGGAAAATACCTGGGTATTGTGGAGGCCTGATGAAATTCATTTGTATGTGAGCTAGGGCGGTTCTTATTTTTAATCTTGAGTAATTTCGCCCCCCCCCCCTCAAAGTTGTTCCTTTTTATGAGAAAATAATTCCCTATTTTTTTAAAAAAAAATTCAATATTAACACGTGCCTGTAGGCCCCTCATTATCTCTCATTATCCAAAAAATGAAAAAATACCAATTTTGAACAAAAAATTTTGGATTTTCTATTCTGTGCCCAAACCTCTTCCAAATGATTTATTTTTCATAAAAAAGACTTGAGATAACATTTTCGCTTCATTTATGATAATTGAGGGCCGTAAGTTCATACCTTTAGTTATTATTATTATTATTTTTATTAATTTTTGAATTTCATTTTAATTACCCTCTCATTGTGTTGAAAAGAAATTTTGAAAGCGTGGAGTTGAAAACCTTTTCCTTAAATTTAGTCATTTTCAAGTTGGACGGAATTTTAAAAAAAAAACGAAAAAATTTGAAGAATATTCTAATATAGGTACATATTTTTTTAATTCAAAAAATGTTTAATGGATACTAAAGTTTTCCAATTGCATAATTTCTTTATTCATATTTTCTTGAAATTTTTTCATCTAGGATTATTAAAAAATTCAAACTCATATTTCTTGGAACTTTTTACAATTCTAAAACATATCCGACAATTTTAAAATAAAATTAACCACAGGTTTATGGGTTTCTCCAACTCTAGAATTGGTAATTTTGCTGTAAAATTCTTATCCACAAAATTTGCCACATGTCAAATCTTCTACATTTGTGGTGAAATGCGTGGATAATTATTATCCATAAAATTAACCACAGTTTTATGGATTTCCTCAACTCTAGAATTGGTAATTCTGATGGATAATTCCTATCCACTAAATTTACCACATGTTCAAACATTTTACATTTGTGGTGAAATGTGTGGATAATTATTATCCATAAAATTAACCACAGTTTTATGGGTTTCCCCAACTCTAGAATTGGTAATTTTGCTGGAAAATTCTTATCCACAAAATTTGCCACATGTCAAATCTTCTACATTTGTGGTGAAATGCATGGATAATTATTATCCATAAAATTAACCACAGTTTTATTGATTTCCTCAACTTTAGAATTGGTAATTTTGATGGATAATTCCTATCCACTAAATTTACCACATGTTCAAACATTTTCCATTTGTGGTGAAATACATGGATAATTATTATCCATAAAATTAACCACAGTTTTATGGGTTTCCCCAACTCTAGAATTGGTAATTTTGCTGGAAAATTCTTATCCACAAAATTTGCCACATGTCAAATCTTCTACATTTGTGGTGAAATGCGTGGATAATTATTATCCATAAAATTAACCACAGTTTTATTGATTTCCTCAACTTTAGAATTGGTAATTTTGATGGATAATTCCTATCCACTAAATTTACCACATGTTCAAACATTTTCCATTTGTGGTGAAATACATGGATAATTATTATCCATAAAATTAACCACAGTTTTATGAGTTTCCCCAAACTCTACAAACGGTAATTTTAATGGAAAATTCCTATCCACAAAATTTGCCACATGTTCAAATCTTCTACATTTGCGGTGAAATGCGTGGATAATTATTATACATAAAATTAACCACAGTTTTATGGGTTTCCCCAACTCTAAAATTGGTAATTTTGATGGGTAGTTCCTATCCACAAAATTTGCCACACATCAAATTGAAATTTGAAAATGATGAAAAAATTCAAGCTTAAATTAATTTTACGATTTCAAAATTGGAAATTGGATACAGTTCCGAAAAAAATTGTAAGTAATTAAAGTGATGAAGAAATTTAGAGTAGAAAAATTGAAGCTCGGAAACTAAAGTATTTGGAATTAGATGATTGAAATCTTGTTTATGGCAAAAATAATCAGGAACTGCCTTTTTTCAGAATGGAATTCAATTTCATTTACCTATTTATTTTTCTAGACACATTTTTACCAAAAAATTGGTTTTTAAATGGAAGTCCGAATTCCTTAACTTCCTTTGAGAAATCGCCTCTGCGATTCGGTCCGGACGGGGGGAGGAGGGTCAGCAATTTCAGCGTACAAAAATCCAGCTTGCCACCTCAATATTCCGTACAAAAGGTCGATTCTACTTGGCTAAATGTTACTACAAAAAATTATCAAATCTTTACCACTTTCAGCACCCCCGCCCCTTCAGTTATCATAAATGGGGCTAAAATGTTGCTTCAAATCTTTTTTATGAAAAATAAATCATTTGGAAGAGGTTTGGCCACAAAAATGAAAATCCAAAATTTTTTGTTCAAAATTGGTATTTTTTCATATTTTGGATATAATGAGGGGTATTAAGGGGCTCACAGGCACGTGTTAACATCAACCTGGGGGACTAAAATTTTCAGGGAATTATTTTCTCTTAAAAAGGAACAACTTTGAGGGGGGGGGGGGGGTACGGAAAAAATTTTAAAAAAATTTTCATCAAGTATAAATAAGAACCACCCTAATGTGAGCACGTTGGAAATAAGGCGGTTTTGCGTTAAACACGACTCAAGCCGGGATCGCAATTCGTACAAGATTTGCAGGCTGGCAAAGTCTATTACCGATTTGTTTCCAGACTTAAGCCAGTTCAACTTGAAAACCGCACCAACGCGCCTTAAATCTTGCACGCGGCCGCATCCGAAGTGCTCAGCCTTAAAATTAAGGTACCGTTTAAGCCGTTTTAAAACGTACCGACAAAAGCGACCGCGAAAAATAACACCAGGCTGTTTTTGGTTTTTCTTTAGAAATACTTTGTGCCGGAGTAGGTTCTCGACTCGCGAGCTCCAACGTTTCATAATTTTCTCGTCGTCGTTTAGACCCCCCTTGCTCCGTGTTTATTTTCGACGCAAACTCGCTTCTGTATTTGTAGCCGGCTGCTGGTATTATTACGTTCATTCTTTTATGTATACGCAGTACTTAAATAGCGAAACATATCATTACAACGGCTTAAACCCACCAAATGGTGGTCAAAATTGCCATTTCGGGTGACCTTTCCTTTCCCCCAGTTCACTTCAACGGTCATCTTTCCACTCTGAAAGCTGCATCCTTCAAATGAAAGCGTATACAGCCAACGGTACTACATCTTTCTCGACGAAAAGAATAACCTTATAGATGTCATTGTTGGAATTCTTTCACTTTTACCTTTTACTAGCCAGCGCCGAGACCTGGACATTTTCACAAACAAAAGCGTCATTCTTCTAAACAAATCCGCGAAATATTTTTCACCGTCGTCGTGGCCGGAGGTACTTTTACCAACGCTGCGTAATAGCGCCACGTTATACGTATAAATGGATGCCGACGAGAGACGTATACCGAAGATAATAATTTTTCTTTTATGTTATTATAACAAGGCTGGAAGGTTCTATGGTTACTCGCAGGTATGGCGACTTTGACCTGGTTTTTTCATTAGTCAGAGTGGCAATGGGAGGATGTAGAAGAGGTAGTTTCACTAAGCCCGGATTTCTTTGATAGGCTCGAAGTGACGAGGATTTTGTGAACCCTTGTAATATAATTATTCGTCTACGGTGAATTGCGTGGAGTATGGCGGAAATTGCGTTGGTAAAATGTTGTGTCGAATGTAAGGATGGAACTTTTATGGGGTTTGGATTTTAGGTAATTTTTAGATGATGGTTTTGGTGTGTAAATTGTTGATTTTTGTAATGATTTGAAATAAATTGGGAATTTATTGCTAATAGTTTGATGAACGATTTCGAACAACATGAAGTTGACAGCTTCAGGGAAGATGCTGCTACAAAAGTGAAAACATGGAACTTTTTTTTATTTTTGAAAATTAATTTGAAATGGAGTACCTAAGAGAGTAATTATTTTTCTTTCGGATTTTTTTTATACAGTGTTAATTTTTCAAAATCAAGTCCTCTTTTCTTTTCACATTTTTTCGATTACCAGGTACAAGTACAACCGTCTTATCCTTGAGCCTTGGGGCTTGGGGCTTGTGGTCTGCAATTTTTACCAAATTATTCTTACTTCAGTGAAGGAAAAATACTCTTATCAAAGGGACTACTAAAAGGAGTTAAACATTTCCCAACAAATCAAAAATTCAGTGAAAGCATTACAACCGGTCTTTAACTGGCCCCTATAATGAATTAATAGCACATAATATCTTTCAGTAAGAGGAAGGGAGAATGGATAAAATCAAAAAGTAAGTCGATATTCGAATTTTACGGCCTCGAATTAGGTAGTGACAATCGATATGTCACGGGCTATTTTAATTTATTAGCATACCTTTCCTCAAAATTGGGGGCTAGAGGGGCACTGAAGGGTCAAATCTAAAAAATAAGCAAATATTCGAACTCAGTGCCCTCAAATACCTCTCAAACGACAGGTCACACGTTATTTTTAATTTTTTCGAATTTTGACCCTCATCAAGGGGACTCATAGGGGAGAATGGGGGGAGGTAGAAGGGTCGGATGAACGAACCAAGCTGATATTTGTAATCAGCGCCTTCAAATTAGTAGAAATCGATGTGATACTTTACTTTTTCGATTTTTTTGAATTTTGGTCGAAATTGTAGATCCCTGTACCCCCCCCCCTGGAGATCCCATCTTGAAAATTGTTTGGTTGAAAAGAGGGTAAAAAGAGCTACTTACTGTAAATTTTTCAGATTTTTAAATAATAGCTTTCATCTTTTGTTATTATCATGAAAGTTGAGATTTCACCACCAAAGTTCAAACTTTGAACATTTCGAAATGTGATTATCTATTTTGAATCTCCTACCAATTCTCTTTCAGGCCCCAAAAACAGTTTTCCCTCAAATACCATCTATCTCGAGATATGAACTTTCAAAGATGGGCAATTTTGCTAAAAATCGTAATTGCATAAAAATTTCGAGGCCCGTCCCCCCGCTCCCTTGAGGGAAAAGAAAGATCATGCTCTCTCATTCTGAATCAGTGAAAAGTCACTGATGAACAGCTAAAATTGCAGCACAGAAAAAAATCAGCGGAATTCACTGATTTTTCAAAGATTTTCACTGATTTTTCACTGAATTTTCATTTATTTTTCAGTGGGTTTTCTTACTGATTCGTTTTCAGTGAAAATTTTTTCACTGATTTTCTCCTTTGCTGAAATTCTGACTGTTTTTTTTTAGTGATATTCGATAATTTTCACTGATTTATAAATCAGAGAGTGGTTTTGTGAATAGACTACCGAGGGAACTCGTAAAAAAAATTGAGCGAAATCGGAAGATCCGACTTCATTATTGTCCTGTTTTTGTATGGAAATAGCCCATGCTTTCGGTTCAACTCCTGACCTATCTGGAGTGCAAGAAAAACAGAATTACATATTTCGTTTTTTTCTGCTCGTTTCTGCTGATAATTTTTGCACTTTTCTGCTGTTTTTCTGCCGAGTTCTACTTTTTCTGCTCCCATTCATAGGCGGGGATGGGGGAGGCATGAGGGCTGAACCTCTCCAAATGTTGAATTGGCCCGCAAATCATTTTCGTGTGTATGTTTCACTCAAAAAATTTTTTTAAATATGTGATTTTCGAGGGATAAACTATTTTTTTTACGAATTTCCTGTTTTTTTTTTTTTTTTAAAAGTGACTGAAATGGTCTCTGCTTTTTGTGAAAATTTTCCAAATGATAAAAAAATTGAATTGAAAACTAGCATGAAAACGTATGAAATAAGAAAAACACAAATTTTTCAATTGTTGCTCAAAAATACGAAAAAGAAACACGAAATTAAGTAAGTGGAATAATTTTGAAAAAGACAGAATTTTTGCATCAAAATAATAGAATTTTTCATTCAAAAAACCATTAAAAATAGAATTATTTTCTAGCTGAAAATCTGCAATTTTTCAAATCTTAGCCTTCGCTTCGCTCGGGCATGTGAAAGTTTACGTGTAAGTAAGTAATAAGAAATGAGGGTTAAAAATTTCACCTCTTTTTCAATACTATACTAAAATATGTACTTAGTTAGAGAATATATGAATTTCAGTTTTTGGATTTTTTAAAAATTTCTTCCTGCTCTCTTCGCTCGGGCTTGGTTGATTTACGTGATTATTCTTCAAAATATTGTTATAATCAGAAGATTATGGCCAAATATTTTCCAAATTTACTTAATCAAACTTTCAAAATTTGAAAAATGATGAAAAATGACATTTCATTGATTTTCAACATTGAAATTCGTATTATTATTGATTTTTCAGGTTTTTTTTTTTTTACTTTTTTATTCGTAGATTTCTGTGATTTGGTCTGATTTTCTAAAATTTATTCTTTTGTTCAAATTATTCGAAATTTTTCAATTAATTAATTTCAAAGCATTTTTTTTTTTTTTAAAAAAGGATGTATTTCCATCTTTAAAAAATCTATAAGTAGGTGCCTACATCGCCATTGAACGAAACCCTTCGTTACAGTAATTTCGGACCGTTTTCATCACGTGCTCTTATTTCGATTTTAATACCATTTTAACCTTGGCATTCGCCGCATAAATTCCTTTGTTTTCCAGACATCTATTACTCTAATAGATAATATGAATGGTGGAAATTCATCAATTGAACAATCGGTCCAATAAACACAAAACTATTGAAAATTTTACTACCAGACGAGTTAAATTTCAGTTTACCAGCAATGAAACTCCCTCTAATATCGAAATTTCAACTTAGCAAATTAAACAACGCGAATCTAACTGTAATTCGAAAGTATCTAGACCTAAGGTGATTTAAATCTCTCAAGTACGAATCTTCGTCGTCGAATGGTAAGGTCAAAAACCACGCGTATAGCCCGAATCCAAAAGTACTTTCTCGACATTAGCCCGGTTGCGACATCTTAAAAGGAGAGCAAATCTCGTTGGAAATATTTACATTAGAATGTCGCGATTACAAACGACGTTAATTATTTTATAGAAATGTAATCAAGTAAGTGCCTCGGCTCGGCTGAACGAATAAAATTCGACGAACATCTTGGGCTCGTCGGTATTTGCATATTTCGGTGCGTGGAATCGAGAGTACCCCCCTTTAGGCCCCGACCGACTCGATTCATCGGGTTAATTAAGCGCGATATAAATGTAACTCACACGTTGTTATACGGTGTTTATCAAGTATTTACATAATTGGCGTTTAATAAAGTACCGGAGTAGATTATTACGGTGTTTTGGTGTAAAATCAACACAGACGATGGAATGTGCAAAGGATACGTGTACGTAGATTGTAAAAGATGCACGATTCGGCGAATTAACGAGGATTAAAAATATAGACTGGTGTTTAGCGAAAACTGGCTGGATTAAAATTTCATATATTTATAACTTATCCTTACTCTTATTATACGCGGATTACCCTACGAATTAGCTCGATGAGTAAAATTCGCTGGTAAATTAATTTCAAAAATTACAACTCCTTCGGTGAACTTTTTAATCAGTTTGCGAAGAGTTTGGAGCCCGTTGGCTGGAGTATTTTATCATTTCACGTGCAAACAATTACGGTCTGGCTGAAATATAATACAAAGATTGGAAAATATTTTCAATAACCGCAACAAAGTTGAAATTTCTTCTCGCCACATTGTACCTCCCACCGGTGGACCCCTCGACGAATGTTTTCCACCTTTTAATATCGCGAAATCAAAGCGTACATTTGGGCTGGCGAATTTAATTACGAAATGCTACGTTGGCGAACAAAAAAAGAATTTTTGTTGCTAATCTTTGATTTGGTAATAATTAAAATTCTGCGAATTCCTCTGTATATTCTCTTTGTTGGTGAAAATTTCGTCGAAAATGAATTCGTAGGTTTTCAGCCGCATTCAGCAACAGCCTGGAATCGGTAGCGTTCGGTGGAAAATTTCGCGTTTCCGCGTTTCACATTCGCCGGCTGCTCGTTACAAAAAGAAATATTTTTCGAGAAATCGGGCTATTGATTTTTTTGTTGTTTTGGGAAAAACGAGCCGAGGAAGAAAATGCGCCGGGAAGAAAATTTCTACGTAGAATTTAGAATACTCGTGCGTGAAATAGAGAAACATTAGAAGACGGTGCCGGCGTAAAATGACACTATTTGGATTACAAACGTCGAGTCGAAAAAGGTCGATGGTACTTGGGAGTATAATAATCGTTGGAATTGTACGACAAACCGAGTATAATTTTTAAACGAGGCTGTTTCGAAAATCAGGGCCCCGGTAAGCGTTTGTAAATGAGGCACTAATCGAATTATTCCAGCTAAGATGGCAACACTGGCGTATGCTGAGACGTTGTATCCGCACAGAGTGACGTTATTTTGTGAAAATTCCGGTACCAATGTAGGCTTAGCCGGTTGTATTCTGCTTGGCTGATTCGCGGTAACCGCTTCGTTCCAAGTTGAATGTCAAATTCATCTCACATAAAGCCAATCTAACGTTGAAACCGCCACGACGACGATACCGTGGTCTTTTGTAATCTGCACAGTGAAATTTACTTTTTGGGTGAGATTTTCGCTGTGTAAGGCCATTTTCGGCTGGCTGCAATTAGGAATAGAGATGTTGGTTGGTCGTAGGCGAAAGGGTGTGGTAAAATGAGTCGAGAATGGAGATGATCGAAAGAGGCTGACGATGTATGTCGATTTGCGTTGCGAATTTGTCATTGTGTATTTTTGAGAGGTTAATGCATTAAATAAACACCTACATTAATGAGGTTTTTGCAAAGGGCAATAGGTTAGATTTTCTTGGCGTATAGGTGCAGGTATATTAGCGCGAGATATACAAGCGATAAAGATTTTTCCGCTTCGTCGAGTGTAAAAAATTAGAAAATAATAAGCCTCATTTATCGTCGATAACGAGCGTTCGTTCGTCGGTAAAACCGAATGGAAATTTTGTACCACGGTGCGTGTAGAATGTACGGTGTAGGTGGGCTGTATTTCGTAATTCTTTCTCTGCGGTGATATGGCAGCGTAAACAGCGCCGAAGCGTATTTCGAAACCGAGATTTCAAGAAAGGCGGGTGGTTGGTATCAAGGTTACTTTTTTTTTCGTAATTTGGGCTTGTTTTTATTTTCGTCAGCGTAATTTGTAGTCTAAGGTATTGTTGGGTTTTTATGTTGTGGAAAATTGGATGTGTTAACATTGCTTCGAATGATTCGAGGTTTTAATATAATTATCGTGTTAAGGAGCTTCCTGAAGTTGAGTGTGTTTTGAGGGAAAATAAGCAAAGTGGGTGAAGGTGAAGAATGCATTAAAATGAAATTGAAAGGGAAACGTCGATTTCTGAAATACGAGTATCCTGCGTCTTAAAACTTTTGAATTTGTCAATTTAAAAAAAAAAAAAAATGAAAATCCTTTCAGGGAGAAATTTTCGTTACCAATTTTTGAAAATAATTACCAGTTTTTCACAATTTTAATGAACACGTGACAATTTTGTCTTTCAGATTTTCCTGTGTAATTAAAATTTAAAATGTTAAATTTTTGTAATTTTCAAAAAAAGTTGATTGTATTTTTTTGGATTTGGTTATTACCTAGGTACTCGAAAACAACAGTTTTTCATTATTTTTTTTTACAGAAATATTAATAATTTTTCATGAATTCGAAAGAATTTAATTTGGTCTATTTCTGCAGTTCTTGAAAAAGTGACTGCAGATTGCAAAGTCATTTTTCATGAATTGTTTTTGTTAGGTAAGTACCGATTTTTTACACTTTTTCCACCAGTCAACTTTTATTCCTAATTTTGCAAACAATAATCAAAATTCTCAATTTTTTGAAACTCTTGTTATTTTTTCAAAATTTTAGTTTTGAGATTTTTTATCATGTATACAAAAATAGCTTTATATTATTTTTCAGAAATATAAAACCAGTTTTTTCTTATTTTCGAAAGAAGGTATTGATTTTTGACATTTTAAAAAAGTGTCCATGTTTTGAAATTTTTCAAGTAGGTAATGTCTAAGTAGGTATACTTGAACATGTTACTTCATGTTTTTTGACAATGCTCTCTAAATCAGAAAAAATTTCACTGTTGCATTTCTTGGAAAAAATATGATTTTTTCATGGTTTTATTTTTAAAGTTTGAAAACGTTGTTTCAGGATATCCAAAAAAAAAAGATTTCCAACTGTTCAAATGTATTTTTAATCATTTGCTGTTTTTTTTAAATGTTTCCATGATGTGCCCTTGCCCTTACATGTTCTGAAGTTTTGTTAGTTGAAGGGAAAACTCAGTTTCATTTAGATAAAATTTGACTTTCGGATTGTTTCAATGAAATAAAACATAATTTTTTCATTAGATATTTCAATTATCCAAAAACACCACTTTCAGTAACTCACCTTGCTGAAAAAGTTTTCATAATTTTATTTCATATTGTCCAAACTTTGAAAATTTTCATAAATTTCAAAATTGAGCCAAAAAATATCTGGTGGTTTAGAACTCTGATGAAATTTTTGAGAAAAATTAAAGAAAATCTGTTACTTGCTTTTCCTTATTTTAAAAAAAATTTGTGTTGTTCATTCAATTCTTGGAAAAGTAAGGAAAATTTTACGATACTTGACAAAAATTTATTTTCAAATAATTTGTAAGGATTTGTTTTCTTGTATCAGTGTTACCTAATGATTGTTT
Organism: Pseudococcus jackbeardsleyi; assembly: GCA_038380155.1. Classification (NCBI taxonomy): domain Eukaryota; kingdom Metazoa; phylum Arthropoda; class Insecta; order Hemiptera; family Pseudococcidae; genus Pseudococcus; species Pseudococcus jackbeardsleyi. The sequence continues at coordinate 50,111,749 of CM076242.1, forward strand.
AAATTTTGTAGGTACCTATGTGTCAGTACATTTTTGCTTCTTTTAAAACTTCCATATCGACCCACTAATTCTAAAAGTAGTGCCAATTTTATTTTTTACAGGAAATCCAAAAAACGTAACAAAATTTACATTGCGCTTATGAACATTCCAGATTTCAATCTCATCTGGATGAGGTTTAAATTAATTAGGTATTTTGAATTATTCTGAATTTTAATCGATGCAACTTGATTTAATGAATCCGAAACACTAAAATCTCAATTTTGAAAAAAAAATGGCACTAAGACTCTTTTAGAGTTAGTAGGTCAATATCCTGAAAAAATTGAGATTTTAGGTGATTGAAAAATTTATGCATTTTAGTAAAATTTCTTTTTGGTGAAATTTTTAAGATAAAATTTTGAATTTTTGTATGACTCATGATTTAGATTTTACTCTCATGAGGTGGAAAATTTTAAACAAAGAATTATGGTATAAAATGTTCGTAACATTGATGAATTGTAATTTTTTTTAAAACGATTTTTAAGTTTCACAAAATCGATTTAAAAAATTCCTGAAATTGGAGGATTTTCAGTACCTGTTCACTTTTCTTGCTTTAATTTCATATCAATTTCAATAAAATCCATAATTATTGTGTCCTAAATTGAAGAAAAAAATTCAGAGACACGATAAATTGTCTTTATTTTTTATTTTCGGACTGTTTTGATGAGGCTTGAGGAGGAGGGGAAGGAGGGGAGAGGAGGGGGAATATTCACTGATTCAACCAAGTTCTCGAAAGAATATTAGAGTTGAAAAATTTATAAATTGATGAATGTTTAATCACCCATCTATGAAATTAATTTATTTTCCTATATCTATATTTTTGATTTCAAAACAAAATTGTTCATTTTTCATTTTTTTTTTTTTAGACTAGTTGGTCAATATTGTAACCTTAAATTTTGTCTTTTACCGACTTTTCCATTAGGAAAAGTCGAGTACTAAATTGTTCATCGTAGTTGAAGGGAGCGTCGGGAACGATTTTTTTTTACGTTTTCGGACATTCTGAACACGATAGGACGTGTGGTTGAGAACGAGGTTTCCTTATATATATATATATATATATATATACAGGCATGGCAAAGCACTGCGAGACCCGTTTTGGAAACGGTGCTATCACTGCGAGGCCCGATTTTACACTGCGAGACCCGATTTCGGGTCTCGCAACGTCAGGCCATGTAAAATGGTTTTTCATGATGTATGCATACTCAGGAGGCCGTAGGCGAATTTTTTTTCGGGCCTCGTAGTGTCATTTGCATATCTTTATATACAAATTACCTCGCCTCTCTGCACACAACAACATATGAAAACTTCGACCATGCGCCATTCGACTACGAATTGAGCTAGCGGCATGGCGCTTGCGCAGCGAGATTCGTCTCATTTTGGGCTATTTTTTGCGCTACACACATCGGCCTTAATACCTGACCCTTCATTTATGCCCATTTTTGAAAATTCGGGCCTGACAGTGCCTGTATCATCTCTTTTTGCAAAGCGGGTCTCGCAATGATAGTACCATCCATATATATATATTTATATGTTTATGTATAATTTTGTCCGCGATTAAACTCGAAAACTGTGTAGCTCCAGAAGGGGACAATGATCCCAAAAGATAGCATTTTTTACGTAGTTTTGAGATTTTCAAACCGATTTAAAATCGGTCCAGCCGTTTTCGAGATATTGAACTTTTTGTGTTTTTTAGGGGTTGGGGGGTGGGACTTAGCCGAAATTTGAAGCAACCAAGGTAAAAGTTGCATTGCGCTTAAAATTTCGATTTCTCCAAAACTACTGAACCGATTGAGCTGAAATTTTCAGGATTGGCAAAAAAAGGTTTGAGGACCCTACAGAAAAATTTTCAGCCCGATCGGTTGAGGTACACCGTCTCTCGGTAGGCTTAAAATGTGTAAACAGTTTTTTTCAATAGCTTACTGAAACTTGAAGCTCGAATAATTTGAAAACTAGGCATCCTCAAAAAAATCTAATGACTCATTGTCGAAAGCAAATTTAATTCTCTACAACTTGCTATACAGGCGTTTTTTGGGAGGCCCCTCCTTTGGTCAAAAACGATCCTCAAAGGATGCAAAGGAGGGTCCAATACTCGAAATTCGCATTAAACTCAAAAGATGTGTAGCTCCAGAAGGGGACAATTATCCCAAAAGATAGCATTTTTTATGTAGTTTTGAGATTTTCAAACTGATTTAAAATCGGTTCAGCCGTTTTCGAGATATTGAACTTTTTGTGTTTTTCAGGGGTTGGAGGTGGGACTTAGCCGAAATTTCAAACAACCAAGGTAAAAGTTACATTGCGCTTCAAATTTCGATTTCTCTAAAACTACTGAACCGATTGAGCTGAATTTTTCAGGATTGGCAAAGAAAGGTTTGAGGACCCTACAGAAAAATTTTCAGCCCGATCGGTTGAGGTACACCGTCTCTTGGTAGGCTTAAACGCATTCTGGCATTAAAAAGTTTGTAAAAAAAACTTTGTAAAAGGGCATAAACTGATGATTTTTTGGTCGCTGATTCCGAATTAGTTCTTTGTTTTTCGATTTGAATCCTCTACATGTTCCTAAGTCGTCCCTCGGTAGGCTTAAAATTTGTGAACTGCCGTTTTTTTAATATCTTAATGCAAGCTTGAAACGTAAATAATTTGAATAAAAACGAGGGCTCTTCAAAAAAAATCTAATGACACATTATAGAACACAAATTTAATAATAATTCTCTACAACTTGCTGTACAGCCTCTTTTTGGAAGGCCCTTCCTTTGCTCGAAAACGGTCCTCAAAGGATGCAAAAGGAGGTCCAAGAATCGAAATTTACATTTTGGCATTAAAAAGTTTGTAAAACGGCGCAGTTTGATATTTTTTGGATCGCTGATTTCGAATTTGGTATTTTTTTTTAAAACTTATTTTATTTCGATTTCAGCCCCTTCCCTGGATACCCTAGTGTACATGGGTGCCTAGGAGTCCAAAATTTCGAGTTTGGTACTCTTCAATAGACTCAATATTTGTGAATAGTTGAAAGAAAGTAAATTTAATTTTCTACACCGACGTTTGTGGAAAAGTCGGTTACCTTACGCAGAATGCGTAAGGTTTTTTTCATTTGCTTATTACAATACTTAAACGATCGAAGACGTATTACAGAGACAAGTGAGGGTAAGGTATAATTATGAAAACCACCTTTGAATATCATAAATTAATTTTTGAGTGGATACGAATTTTGGACCTTTCAGAAGAAATTCTCTCATCTATAAATAAGTGAAAATTATCGAAAATCAATGGAAAAGCGTCAGAATTTCAGTACAATAATAAATCAATAAAAAAAGTTGCGAGACAATGACTGAAAATTCACTGGAAAGACAATAAAATCTCTGAAATTTGCTTCAAAAAAATCAGTGAAATTTTTTGAAAAGTCAGTGAAATCTGCTTAAAATCAAATAGTTTTGCTGATTTTCCCATTACTGCGATTCTGACTCTCAGCGATTTTTCATTGATTCAATATGAGAGAGTTGAATTAAAAATGAAAAAAATGACTGAAAAATCAATTTTGACCCCTAAGGCTCTAAGGGTGGTTTCAGATACCCAAGTTCACATATTCTTGAAAGTTTAAATGAAATATTTCAATTCTTCAGAATAATAAGGGTATTAAAAATACACTAAACCAGAAAACATTTTGAATCAACAATCTAAAAAAATATTAAGTGCCCTACCCAAATTGTAAATTTTTCTAGAGAAATTTAAAGAAAAATATTTTCTATTTTTCATTGCCCTTGTCTGGTTTCAAAAACTTTTCAACTCGCCATTTTAAAGAGTATTTAAATTTTATTTATTCTTCGATTTTTTTTTTTCAACGAAAACTCCCTGAAATGTCGAACGTACCATAATAAAATACTGGTTCAATTTGATCACCAATACTTTGAAAAAAACTTCACTCTGGAACGGAATAAAAAATAAGGCTTCGATTCAGCCTCGACAATAAGTACAGTAGAAGTCACACCAATAATTTAATAACTTTGCCCCTTCGAATTTTCCCATATTGCGACCCAACTTACACGTGTATAAATCGGGTTACCGCATTACCATATACGGAAAGCGACGAACTGTGACCAACACACCCTGCATATAAATACGTCCGAATTTCCCCCGACGCGACCGTTCTCGCCTAATCTCTTGATTCTCGTAAATCGAACACGCCAAGGTGGGTTTTTCGTCGATGAGAAAAAGGCCTGGAAAACGAAGACGAAAAATATCCGAATTAAAAGTTTTTAATCGGGTTAAAATTTCGCCAACGCTGGCAACAAGTAGCTACCTCCGTAAAAGGGGGAAAAACGACGATGACAAGTTTCCAAATGAATCCTATTCGTAAATCCGGCACCTTCGAACCAAATCCGGCCAGCATGATGCCTCAACTAAAATAGCGAGGTGGGAATACCGAATAGAACAAAAAACTATGAGTAAAATCGAGCTTAAAATAATTTAAACGCGAGATACCAGTCGTAGGATAAAATGCGAGCCGAAGAGAGAAAAAAAAGGCCAGGAATTTCTTAACGAAAACATTTGGCACAATGAAGTAACCGTACTCGAGTGGAAAATTTTAAGTATAAAGATAGGAAAAATGCGGGAGGAAAGGCGTCATGCAGCAGTTAAGGACTAGTGTCTTTAATGCTGGTAATGCGTAAAGGTTTTGAAAAATATGGTATTTCTCACAGGAGCAACGGAACGTGAAGACGGAAAAAAGGTCCTCGAGATTAAATAAAAAGCCTGTTATGACGAAACGAAATTATATAAGAAAAAAATAGCGGAGGAGAAAAAATAGGCTGGCTTGGTTTTATACACGTTTAGAATTTCATAACGTCGGCTTAAATTTTATAACGAAGTTTTTTTTTTAAAAAAAAAAAGAAACTCAATGAAATGGCTGTGTACTGGGCGAAAAAAAACATGCTCGTGGAATAGGCGAATACTCCGACGAATGAATTACAAATTAAAACGATACAGATACTTATTTTCAAACCGAATTAGACGCTTGTTCGTTTTTCTTATTTCAAAGATATTCGCCCCCGGTTTGCCTCGCTGCAGCACTGCAACGCTCCGCCAGTATGGAAATTGGTAAAACGTGCCGGAATCAATATCGGATATTTCTCGAGCTTTAAGAAATTGACGCAGCGGAGAATTTACACGCAGTCGTCGGCTGAATTAAATTTCCTCATTGACGCAGCTAATACCCACAGCCATCGGAAAGGCGAACGAACGATGAAAAATAGAAGGAAAAGTGAAACTGCAGATGCCAGTCGTATTACAAACATTGGTCGCGAGGGCGGAGGATGAATGAAAAAAAATCAACTTTCATAAAAATTTAACCGGTCGTAAATTGTCGAGCACATGTTGACAATTTAATAAGAAAAAAGAGAAGAAAAAACATTCTTCGGAGCAACTTACGACTCAATTCGGAGCGAAATTTATGCTACGAAATTACTACACGTACGAAAGAAGGAAAAAAAACTGCGAACCGAATCGGACCTGACACTGGGTTATCACTATTGCAAAGTTGCCTATTTGACATGATATATGCCCCTAGGATAATCCTGTTTGGGTTATTTTCAAGTTTTTAATTGTAATTTATGTCAACGAAAGTTCTAACAGACCTGAAAGTTTAAGCTGATTTTACATTTTCGTGTATCAAGAGAGTATACCGAAGGAATGAGAAAAAACCGAGGGGTAAAAAAAAAATACGCGTTTAATCTTTCGGGACGTCGGTATTATTTATCGAAACAGAGACGAACGGAACGTCGGAGGAAAAAACTTGCGAGATTTTTCGCCGCACACTTTTAAAATAAATAAAAGAAAAATAAACATTGTTACGGATTTTATTTTCAAATGAAGTATTTCAAATTAAAATCTGCGAAGTGGTTGGCGTCAAATTCGCTACCGCGAGTCGGTTCTCTCTCTCGGTCTGGCTCCCTTTCTTTTTTTTATACAAGGGTACCAAAGACCCGATGCTCTTATTGTCTCAACAGTTATCAGAGTTATTACTTATCAACGTGAAATGAAACTAATGATACGAGCTATATTTTACAAACTCCATTGTACGACTTCCCTTTTTGTTAACAAAACAAATAAATGACTGGCGAAAAAAAATTCTCTATGCTGTTCGAATACAAAACAGATTCCAAAAAGAGGAAAAACTCAAGTGTTGCGAAAAAAAAAATACATGGAACTCGGCGAATGGGAACGTGCGGTAATGTGTATAATGTTGGAGGAAAATGGAAACCATATCGTGTTACTTATTCTGTACAAAATACGAATCAAAAAAATATTTCGCCGAATAAAACAGCCATAATCGTAATTTAAACGCTGCATCGAGATATGCACAGAATTAACGCGATTAATATCCGAGTTTGGTTAATTTTTTTCTACCCAGAAAGGGTCTTCATTATTGAATAGAAGCTCGGTTTTGGTCGAATTTTCCTCGGTGGAGTGGAAGTTTTTGGGTGTTTTTTGTGGCTGGGGTTTTGGGTGAGGGTTGGTAGATGGGGGATGTGTTTTGGAAATTGGTGCGGAGATGAGAATGGAAATGAAGTGAATGGATTGAAGAGGATATTCCGGGATGGATTTTGGTAGAGTGGGGGTTTCGCTGATCCAGTTTTTTTGAGTAAAAAAATAACAAGTGATTCTTTTTTTTAAAATGAAGAATCGCGATTCTTGAAAGATGAGAAAAATTGGCATTCTTTGAAAGATGAAAAAAGAGTTAAGAATTTTTTTTAAAATGCATAGCAATTCTGATTTGAGAAAAATGACAAAAAAATCGTCATTTTATCAACGATTTAATTTTGGAAAAGTTTTCTTATTGTAAAATATTCAAATGTTCTATTTAAAAAAAGCCCAAATTTGAGAATTTTTTTACTATGATTTGCGATGAAAATTTTCAGAAAAAAAGACAATTATATACCTATCGTCAGTTTAGAAAAAATTGAACATAAAATTTGTTTTGTTTTGTGTTTTGTGTTTTTTTTTCAATGAAAATATCGTGTTGAAGTTGAAGTATGAAAAAAATTACAATCTTGAAAAAATGTTAAATTTAAAATTACATTTAATCAGAAGCAAAATTTTTAAAAAATCTGAAACTGAGAGAAAGCTAGATTCTGAAAAATGATAAAGAATGATGGAACTCCAATTTTTTGTTGATTTTGAAAGACAAAAATCAACCTTTTTTTAAACTGACATTGGATTTTTCTCCAAATTTCTCAAAAACCTGAAAAAGGTGGAAATTTGAGAATTGTTTTAAGGAATTATAAATTGAACGAAAGGGCACAAAAATCACAAACTTTTTTTCTCTTACAAAATGATGAATAGTAAATATGATTTTTTAAATATTTGTGAATGAAAAAAAGTAGATTCCTACCAAAACGTTGCATTTTGTTCAAATAATTCTATAACCAAAAGTTTCTCATTGAGAACCTGAAAAATTGCATTTTTAATCACTTGAAATTTTATTTTTTTAAATCACAAAAATAAAAATTGATAAAAGGGTTCATTAGTAACAGAAAAAAAAACAAAAAAAAACTATTAAATTTGAATAATTGATATTTCAAAAACCGATTTGAGAAATTAGGTACTTCTACATACAAGTCTTGTTTTGGAGCAAAAGCCGTTAAATCGTGAATTTGTTTCAGAGATATGTACCTAGATTTTTATCGAAGTATGATATCATAAGATATCAATAATTATTCCAATTGAAGACTTTTTGACAGATTTTTTTCTTCAAGCTTTCAAAATAATCGAGCAATTTTAATGTATAGCAATTCTGTAACGTTTTGTTGTTTTTCCAAGTACCTACTTACCTCATACTCATTTAAAAATCTGCAATATAATTCTCTGAAGTAGGTACCAGACTCCCATTAATTTTAACTTTTTATAGTTTCAGAAATTTCAATTTTTAGAAATATTTTTCATTTCAATTTTTGAAATATTGTTTTTCCCACAAAATGCCTCTTTTTCAATGTCCTCGATATTGAAAAAATTCTCCAAGTGTTTCCAAATCTGGTATAAAGTCGAATGTGATAAGAAAAAAAATCATCCAATTTTTTAAAGTCTGACAAAATGTCAATACTGGGATCAATATTTATTTATAAAAACTCTTCAAGTTTTTCATGTCTGAATTTTAGTCTTCGTTTTTAAGTTTCTTTTTCAACTCGTACACAACAGATTTAACAAGTAATTTTGAAAATTTTAGTTTGGAGAGTGTATCTGTTGCTTTAATGTCCCCCCTCCCCCCAAAAAAACTCCAAACAAAAAAATGACAGTTTGGATAAAGGAAGTTCACGTTTTCAAATTTAAGGGCATGATATTTCCTTGAAATCAACTATCTCGATTCAAATCAATGAAAAGTCACTGAAAAAAGTCAGAATTGCAGCAAATGGAAAATTAACAACATTTTTTCAACTTTCAGCATTTTATTTTCTTCAAAATAATATCCACTGATTTTACAGTAGATATTAGACATTTTACTCATTTTCAGTGAATTTTCACAAATTTTCCGGACATTTTTTTCACTGTTTGCTTACAGTAATTTTTTTCATTGATTCGTACTGTTCTGCAATTCCAACTGTTTTTGATAATTTCTACTGTTTTTTTTTTTTTTTTTTTTAATGAGAAACAGTTTTTTCAGACTTTTAAAAAGATCCGTAAAGTATTAAAAAAAAAAAAACAGTAAAGGTCACGATTTCTTTGAGTATTTAGATACTAATTTATCATTAAACTAATCCCTGATGGGAATTTTCATTAGTGGAATTCGTATAGAGTTGAAGAGTAAAAAATAAAATTTTAAATCCTTGAAAATTTTTTCAAAAATGTTATTCAAGTATTGGAAAAAGTCACATATTTGACCATTATGACGTATGAAAACCTCAGAAAATTTTAATGTTGAAAAAAGTTAAAATTCATTAAAAATGTAAGTATAAGTATAAGATTTTAATATACTTACCAACACCTACCTCAACGAAGTAGATATTTTCATGAAAATTAATTTTTTCTCCCTCCCCCCCCCCGCACATCTATTTAAATAATTTATACCTTTTTAGCATAAAATTCGACTGAATTGTGTACTTATCAAGCTTCATTCATATAGGCGGGTTCTGCGCCAGGAGGAATTATTTTTCTTCTCGGGCGAAGAATGACCAACACTTGAAACAAACTTCCATATAAATAGGACGCATCTCAAAGAGTATTCCAATTGCTATACTTGTACAACTTTTGAACAACCGTACAAGTCCTTCGAGACGTGCTTACAATAAAAGCACGACTCATCCACCATTAAGATTTTCATTTCAACGTTCAACAATTACTACTTGGTATTTATACATTTCAAATGTATCACGTTTTTAATACGTACTTATTCGAAAAGAAACGCGATTAAAACCACGATAAGAAAATAATTACCGGATAAAATAGTCGAAAGAAATTACTTCTCGAGACGTGATCGAAACCAGACCGTAAAATAATTCAGCCAGCATTGGCGAATGATTGGAGGAAAAAAGTATAATAAACTTTTGATAGGTTTGAAATACCGCAGACTCTCGCTGGTCTTTTACCGTTGGTTTTTGAATTTCGCGAGGAAAAAAAATTGTTCAACAATAACCACTGAATTATGCATTAGAATAACGGTAAATGTACGAGGACGAGGATGAAGTTGTATATTAAAAAGTTTCTGCTCGCGAATTCGCGGAGACCAAGGCGAATTTACAATTTAGAAGCGACGAAGACATCGCCGCAAAACGAGAAATTCGCCGGAGCCGGCGAAAATACGACGAAATTGCAGACGAGTCGAGGGTTCTGGGCCGGCCGACGAATTGAAAACGCGTTTGTACTGCGGAGCGAGTTTTTAATACTTTTACGAAATTTTATTAAGCTGTTGAAAATTTGGCTGGAAGGAAGCGCGTGTACGTAGAACGACGTGAACGCGTTAATAGCCGAAAGAAGGGAAATTTCGCGTGTAAAATTTGCATTAATAAGCTATTTTCATTTCCGTCCTACGTTCGTAGCGTGTCCGAACTTACTTAAACGCGTATTACCAGCGAAAATTATTGTAAAACAGACGAAAAAGCGAGAAAAAAAAGGCCTGCGAGAAGTTGAATAGCTCGACAGAAGCTTCAACACATTTGCATAACATTAAATCATACGTATTTTGTAAATTTTCTAGAAATATTTTTCTTTCACGTGACAGGCGACGTGTTCACTTGAGGTAAATAGCTAAACACGACGATACGAAGAGGTATTTTGTCATATGGCAAAAAGAAAGGTACGGTGCGTTTCCGTTCACACGAAATTTTACAAAGTCTCGTGTCTCAACCAAAAAAAAATACTAAGCGGGTGTTAGATTATGTCACGATGTTCCAATCAAGCAACGAGTTGGAAAATTTTTCAGGATAAAAAAACATCGTCGGGGAGAAGAAAATTTGATACAATAATAATACGAGAGATACCTGTTTTGAAACGAATGAATTGATAAAAAAAAAGGAGAAAATTTCTACATGAAAGTTATTTAATTCAATAAGTTTTTTGCTAGAATATTTAATTTAAAGGAAGAGGCACCGAGTAAAGGGAAAAAACTGCAACGTGATTTTTCGCCTTATGAAAAAAGTTAATCTAAATTCGATTTTAGTTCGACTAATATTTTCAACTTTTTTTTTTCTCTCCTACTCTTACTTACACAAAGCCGGTAAAAATTACTGCAAAAAGGAAATTGCTAAAGTTTAAGGTAAAAAGTTTTCTTATAAAATATCGGCATTCATTTGTTGTCCAATAGGATTACGGAATTATTATTTTGCAACGAAGTTATATAAAAAGTTGGACTCCACGTTGGCAGGTTATACTCAAGATACATAACTATAAATGTTAAGTTTCATCTTGATGGCGAAACATTGTACACGAGAAATAGACCGCATTTAAGCTCGCTTCTTTTTTTTTTTTTTCATAATACACTTTCGGTTTTGTTTTTTGTTTGTTTCTTTTTCTAAAAGATTACAGGTAGCGTTATAGTTATTACTTTGGCGGAGTGGTTTCGTCTTTGATTTCATTTAATATTGTAGATTGTCGGTGTTTAATGGAGTTTGTTCGAGAGACCTTGACTTTTTGTGATGAAATTTTTTTCGGGGGAATTTTGGTGCGGTTTTTTATCAACGGGGTTATTTTTACTGGTTGAGGAAGTCAAGGGCAGCAGATGGTTGTTTGGAAGGGAACTGGAGAATTTTTTAATTTTGGTAATCGGACTGCGAATAAATGTCAAAGAAATTCACATCAAAAAATCAATAAAATCATCCTTGAAAAATTGAAATTTTGAACGAAGATGGCAAAAACTGGATGAAGCATTTAAAAAAAAAATTAAATCATGGGTACGCAAATTCAGCAAAAATATTGAAGTTCAGAATGTTAGTCTTATTTTGCCTCGAAAATTTGCCTGATTTAAAAAATTTAGAGAAAAAAGGCAGGTATAAAAATCACTTACTCTTTGTAGTACTGATCTAAAAATTGTTCACTTGAAAAAAATTCGTACTCACCTAAAACAAATAAACAAAACAAATATTTCAATTAGTTGATGAATAAATATGTAATACAATCATAAGACCAATTTGCAATTTTTGAATATAATTTTAGGAAAGATGAAATTAAGTTCAACAGGTAAACTTATTCTGATTTTTTTCATAAGATTGAAGAGCAATTATCAAATATTTGGGACGCCAATACATCCGCCAAATAATCCGTAATTTTTCAGGGTGTCCATTCTCTGGAAGGACGGGAAAACCGGAAAAAGTCAGGGAATTTTGGTCGTCTGAAAAAGTCAGGGAGAAATCAGGGAATTTTGAAATTTTGGACATTTCCGCTGGAATTTCGTAAAGCTCCATAAAAAGAATGAATTATTTGAAGTTTCTGGACTCATTTTAATATAAACTTTCCAAAAAATTTTCTCCTCGCTCTGCTCGGGTCAAATTGTTTCAACTAGTTATTTTTATATTCATAATTTTTTGATCGATAATCACGATTTTGTCCATTGAATTATCAGGGGATAATTTTTATACTTTTTTTTGTGCAGAGATTTTTTTGAACAGAACTTTTTGATATAATGTAATGAGAAAGAAGTACCATGATAACCCTGATTACGATTTTGAAAGGGAAAGGAAGGAAATGGAAGAGAATTTGCATTTTCTGATCACATTTTAGAAAATGTCACTGGGGTGTAAAGTGATGAATTTTCAACACTTGAAGATTTTCCTTTGCAAAATTTTCGCCTTCGATTCGCTCAGGCTCATTGAATTTCTCTATTTCATCAAAACAACTGATATTATTTTTATTCATCATTGATCTATTATTTATGATGTGGAACCGAAAAGAGAGATTTCTGTGGAATTTACAAATTGCAAGTGCGTATATGTTGGGACTCGGGAGGTGGGTGAATTGTGAAGAAATTTTTGAAGTCTCAGACTGCAGTCATCCAAACCTTTGATCTCATCATTTGGTTGAAATCAATGGCATCAAAAATTATGAGAATTCAATTGGAAATCGTTTATTTTGTGGCCGGAAAGGGGGCATTTAAAAAATCGAAGTGGTTAATGATTTCTGAAAAAATCAGTGTTCTGCAAGATTTCATCACGCGAAAAAACCATCCCCTTCTCGCTTCTTCAGGAATAACATATTTTAAAGGTCTAAAAAATTTCGAAAAATTGGTCTGGAATACTGAAATGAATTAGTGAAAATTTTAATTTACTGGTTGAATCAGTAATTTTTACGATTGAATCGGTAATTAACTACAGTAGAAGTTCGATTATCCGATTTAATCGGGACAAGGGAAAGTCGGATACCGAAAAAAGTCGGATAATCGAAAGTGATGACTTTTATTAAGGAAATGGACTCAAAATTTTATAATCGGTACCTAACAAGGCAGCAATCTCAATTTAGAAGTAAAATTTTGAGCCGAAACAAAAAATAGATCTAAAGTGCATAATGAGACCACCCCATATTCAAAATTTTAGATTCTCAAGTTCATTTCTTGAATTTTGGTGATTTTTTTTGAAATTTTAAAATTACCCTATGGCTCTAAAAATTTATGAAAATTTGATCTGATCAACGCAAAAAACTAAAATTTGGTATGTGCTCAATTTTCGACCTCTCATATCGATTTCAATCGGTTTTGAAAAATTTTGGAGCTTCCGAAAAATTCTGGAATTTTTCAACTGTTGAGAAAATTCAAAAAAAAATTGTTCGTATGAACTTTAGCTTTTATAATTGCGGATTACACACACTGATGACTTATTTGTTGACTCATTTTTGTTCAGGCTCAAAATTTCATTTCGAGTTGAAATACCTCGATCCTGAAGTAAACTTTCAAACAAAATTAAAAAATTTAATCTGAAAGAAACTAAAACGTTTTCAGAAAAAAACAGTAATAATTGATAAATTAGGTACAGAAAACAGAAATTTCGTTTTAAAAATCACTTTTTTAAAAAAAGAATTTAGTACCTATGATAGAGGCTGTTGCTAAAAAAAAGAGAATCATATTTCATCATAATTTTGCAAAAAACGCCCAAAATCGGATAATAAAAAATTAACCGACTTTTTTGACTCGGTTAATCAAGAAAAATCGGATACGATTTTTAGGTCAGATAATCGCGAAATCGGATAATCGGGCGTCGGATAATCGAGCTTCTACTGTATCTGATTGAATTGATGAAATTTTATTTTTACGGATTCAAAAATTAAAATTCATTGATTAAATCAGTTAATTCTTCGCTGATTTCTGTAGTGACATGATTCTGTCGATTTCATCAGTCAATTTTGGCCGATTCAGATTAAGAGAGTATTTTAATGGTATCCAGTAATTTCAGTATGGCACCTTCGTCAAGAAATTATCTGAAATTTATTATTTGAAAGTCTCTCAATTCTATTCCCTCCGAAGATCCCGAAACTAAAGTTGACTCAAAAATCAGTTTTTGGCCTTTTAGGGTGAATTCAGCATGAAAGCTAAACGATTTGAAATATATCAGCGCAAAATAAGTAAGTATTATTTATTTGAATTAACGAATCAACGAGTTATGTCATCGGTTGAAAAGACTCGAGGCCATTTCGACCCTCGCAAAGGCACCAAAACCGACTCGAAATATCAAACAAATACGTATAAATAGGCAACCCCCTATTTAAAAATTTCCTTATCGAGTTTAAAAACAATAGTCCTTGGTTTCATATCCGAAAATAACTTCGGACCTGTTCCCGACTAATATATCCAAATAACCCCTCGTACAAGTAAGTACAAATATTGACCAAAGAATTTATAATAAGTATTCGTTTCGAGTCGACCAAGTGAATTTCTTCAATTGGTGTCGTGAAATATTGAAAAATAAACGCCTTTCGGTTCTAAAATCGCCGATAATTACGAAATCCTCGGACGTAATATTTATGCGGTTTTTCGTCATCGCCATAATTTCAAATACGTACTCGATACAATTTATTTTTACCCTCTCTCGCTGCAGCCACCGCTATAAATTTAACGCCTTGTAAAATTCTAAAAACACGGCGAATTCGCAGCTCTTTCGAACGATTCGTGTGGGCAGGAATAATTAACCATTATTTATATAGACTCTAATTACCTACGAATTTTGCAGCTCCAGCCGTCTATTCGAAGAACCCTCTTTGGCACTTATTTTTATTTATTTTTCACGAATCGTTTTACAAGTCGGTTCATTTATGACGTGTGGCAGCCTTCTCTCTACGCCAACAGCGAATTAAACTTTTACAAAGTTAACAACGACGTGTCAACTTTACAAACGATAATTTAAACTCGTAGCTTTGCTGGCTTTCATGTCGAAAAGTTAAAAGTAAATTACCTAGGCTGGGTTTATTTAAATATAGGACTCGAAAGAGACTCTTTTGAGAACGTAGACCAATTTACAAATCTACCGGAGCTGGCTCGAAAAAGGAGATGGCGGATTGAAGAAAAGAACTGGGTGGGAGACCGTGGCGGTAATTTTTTTTCTCGGTGTGGTTTCGGGGGAGCTGCGAATTGGAATTCATTTCCGGTATTTTTCGGTTGCAACGAACGTATATAAACCTATAAGCGTCGGCTGGGTAAACGATAAAAATTCATAATAAGAGTCTTTACGCGCCGGGGTAGTCTAATAAAGTAATTTTATCATACAGAAATAGGCAATTTACGCGAAACGGAATAGCGGAAATGTTAGAAAATGGCATTATAAACGGTCTGGTTTGTGTGCGAAATCGCAATTCGCCCGATATAATTAACGGTATTGTATGAGGGAGGGCGGAGGGGGCCGGGGGATACGACGATGTACGTAAAATGTTTTTTCGCCGGACGAGAGGCGGTGGGAGGGTACGAGATGGTTTTTGAAAACGGCTTATGGATAAAGTAGAGGTACCTACGGGTACGTACAGATCGGCGAATGGTTATAAAAGTGGCTGTGACGTTTACTACATGTCAGAAAACGGCGTAAAAGACATAAAATAAAAGTTAAAAGCTGCCGGGCTTTAATATCTGCATAAACTGAAAATAAACAACGGTGAAATATTCGCGCAGAACGGAATATACGGCAAAGGCCATTAAAATGTACTGCTCGCAGATTATAGGGAATAACGTTGTAATTTGTACGGCAGCGGTACAGCACTTTTCAAGTCTAACAGCCATTTTGAACACTTGCTTATTTCTTGGTCGTCGTCGCGGGCTCACCGGGGTACACGTTAAAAGTTTTCGTCGTCCTCTCGCTCGCTGGCGTCTTATCCGGCGCGCCGATCTTTCCGGAGTAGTTGAAATTATTGAGGCGCACCTCTCCGTCTTCGGAGGCCCAGAAACGCCATTTCATTAAAAATTTTAACACGGATAGCTGGCTACGAATGCCGGAGCCTTATATAATAATGGCCAGATTTTCGCACATTTATCGTTAACTTACCGGCCGCATTTTGTGGTCGGGCCGGATCAACGGGGGTTTTTCGCATCGGTTGGTCAATTGTGCCAGATCTTTGCCCCGCGCAACGAGGAGGTATTAATTTATTTAATTTTATCGTAATATTCGAACGGGGTTTGGAGAGATGGATGGGCGGATGGAGGAGGTGGCTGGAAGAGGTGGTTAGAGGGGGGTCCAATGGGTTTTTTGGGCTTATATTTTAATTTTTTTTACTGGTGTATGTTTTCATGTGAGTGTGGGTTATTTGTAACGGAATAGGCGCACCCAGGAATTAATTAAGGGAGGGGCTCAGAATTTGAGAAAAAATGGGGAGGGGGTCAAATTTCAAATTGAGTCATTTTTCACTGATATTTCAATCAAAAATCATCAATTTTTCCTGACAAACAGAGAATTTATTGATTTTTGACTGAAAAATCAATCAAAAATTGTCAATTTTTGAAACAAAAGGATTAAAATACTGCCCGAGCGAAGCGAGGACGAAAATTTTTTGAAAAAATATACTTTGAAGAGCAAAAAAATTGACTTTTTTCTCATTTTTGAAGCATAAAATCATTTTTTCCGGGCTTAAGAGGGGGCCCGAGCCCCCTGAGCCCCCCCGGGTGCGCCTATGGAGTCGTGGGATTCATTTCGAGAGTATGTCAAGAATGTTGAAATAAGGAAGGAAAATAATAGTTGGCGAATGTCTGCGAAATTGCTTTAAATTATCATTATTGTATTTTTTTATTGCTTCAGTCTTGAATTTTTGAAGTCGAATTCGTGTTTTAGAGATTTGAAAAGCTGTTGACTTGTGGAGTTTTATTAGAATTTTTATTTAAATTCGTTGTGGAAAAAGAAGCGAAAAGGGGGGAAAGAGTGAAAGAGCATATGTTTCATTCAATTTTTGATAAGCATTGTGATGGCACCAAATCTAGACCAAACATATAAAAATGAAGACATCGTTTTTTTTACATTAGGTCTCTTTTTTCCGGCAGGGTCACAATGTAATCATTGGGTAAAATTTTGAAATGTGTAACGTTTTTTAAAATGAAGAAATTGAATAAAATTAAAAAATGATGAATTGCCATTGTAAAGTATACTGGCATTTTAATTAAAATATTGTAAGGTTTGATTTTAAATTCAAATTTGCAATATTTTTAACATTGTATGTCCAAATTGTAACCAAATGTAAAAATTTCCGAAACATCCTTTTAATTTGAATTTTTCAAAAATGCCAAAAATGACTGATAAAAGAGATAAAATCAAGTCACTGATCACTGATAATTAGTCAAATTCCACTGATTCACCAGTTAGGTAATCAGCGACATTTTACTGCCAATCAGTGAAAAATTACCGATTCAATTAGCGAATTTTTATCATTGATTCTGATTGAAATCAGTCAACATTACTGATTTCAATCTGTGAATTTTTATTATTGAATCAATAAAAATTCACTGATCCCATAGTACATTTAAGTGCTGAATAAGTGAAAAAAGCAGTGAAAAATTTTAGTAAACGGTTTGCTACCTATCTGGTATTTATGTTATTTTTTCCTTTTTCTGATTTTAAAAATTGCTTTAAAAAATGTTTAAAAATTGGAAATATTAACACTTTTTATCATTTTTCATTCATCTTCGCTCTCTCATTGATAAATAGTGAAATTGATCGAAGTTCAAACCGAAAAATGGAAAAATTCCGCAAAAAAGTGAAAAAAAATTGCTGAGAAATCAGTAAAAATTCACTGAAAGTCAGTAAAAATCTAAAAATTAGCGAAATTCATTGAAAAATCAGCCAAAACACGCTGTTAATCGAAGAATTTTTCAAATTTTCTCTGTGCTGCAATTCGTACTTTTTTTCAGCGAATTTTCACTGATTTGAAATGAGAGAAATGACAATTTTTTAATTTGAAAAAAAAAATGTGGGAGTAAATTTCAAATTTACGAAATAAATCGCGGATCTGGAATTTAATGGAAGTGATTTTTAAACAATTTTGAGAGCCTTTAACAAGTATATTTTTGGTACAATCAACTGAATGAAAAATCTAAATATATCTGAAAAAATCTAAGAATTTTTAATAAGTAGGTAAATAAGTACCTAAGCAAATTTTCTAAAAAATTTAAAAGTTTAGAAAATAAAAGTGGGAAAAATTGATCAAAATTTTTGAAGATTCATAAAATTTTCTTTAGGGACTTACCTATTTCAAGAAAGTACGTATAAGCATAAAAAGATTCTTGCAATATATATTTTTAAAATTCTGGTACTTACTTTGACTAAATTTCTAAAGTCATCAATAAATTATATTTTTTTGACAAAGTCGACTTCAATCTTTTTTCTTATTTTGTTTTCAATTTCAGTGAACTAGAAGATTCAATATTGATTGCAGAAATGAGAAAAAAAATTCGGAAGATGATAAAAATTTCCTATCAATTTGCTCCAATGGAAAACGCAACTACCGTACCTGATTCTTTTGGCGAAGATCAATTTTTGCAGATTTCAGGTAGGAAATCAAGTTTAACTTCTTAATTATTTTAGTGCTAAAAATAGAAGTCAATTAATTTAGGAATCAAGGTAAAAATCTCTTTATTCGAGCCGAGTTCAAATCATCGTCATATTAAAAAAAAAAAAAAGAATTGAATTTTAATGTAGGAGGAGGAGGAGGAAGTCAATATCAAAAACCCACCTTTAGAGTTTCTTTCTTGTTTTTTTAAATCAGATTGGGAACTACGTTTGTATTTTCAAAAATTGAAGAAAATATGAAAAAATACTTTTTTTTACTGATTTTAATTTGAATATTAATTAGAATCGAATGTTTCAATAACGAAAATGGCAATTCAAGACGATTTTCATCCTTTTGTTGTAAAACGTTAATTTTTTTAGAGCTTTTCTTAACTTTTCGATTATTTCAAAAATGTCGCTAACGTTTAGGCACTTTTTTTCCTTTTTTTAAAGAATGTTTCAATTTCGACTTATAAATAATGATTCAATTATAATTCATTTTGGAAAATTTAGAAAAAGACAAAATGAGATTTAATTGGTGTGAAAAAGGATCAGAAAAAACATCAGCTGCATTTCCAAATAATATAAATTAGTATAGGTATGTTCGCTTGAAAAAAAAAACCATTCTATATTGGAAATTTTTTTAAAAAATTCCACTGCATCGGAAATTTTCCATCTACTATTTTATTCCTAGAAAAAAAAAACTAGCTGAAAATGGAAATATAAAATTCATATTAAAAAACAAATTAATTTCTGGAAAAACCCCACCGAAAATCCCAGAAATTCAGTTAGAAACTACCGTCACGAAATTCCCTTCGATGCGAACCAACTTTTTTAAAAGTCCAAGATTCGGTAATTGAAGTATAAACATGCATAAATAACCAAGTTATTAGTCGTTTGAAAGTAGAACCGTATCGGTGACGGAAAACTACCCTCCAATTCATCGAGTTATCGATAATTGGTTCAAAAAAATAAATAAATAAATTACATAGAAGGTAAAAAAAAAAACTCTAAAGAAAAAAAAAATCAACTATAAAAATATTTTCCAAACTCATCACGAACTAGGTAAAAGTTTTCCATCTGAATAAATATTAATAAATTTTTTAACTCTGGAAAAAGGTTACGATTCAAGAAAAACGACTCCGAGACAAACCCCGGAGTGAAAACTTTGCTCGAATTAATAAAATTTCTGTAATTGAAATTTGAGCGAAAGGTGAAGATGGAAAGTAATTGAATATTTTGCTAGAATGGCGTTCGTGTAGCGAAATATCGCAAATCAACTCGAATGAAATATCGTATTTCGAAATATTAACGCTGGAAATGAAATTATTTCGAGAACGTCTCCGATATGGGTACTGCGTTTCAGCATATTTGCTTAGGGTGGAAGATGAGGCGATGCAAAAAACCAATACTCGTGTTATCGATTCGATTCGTTTTAAAATGTCATAAGTTTTCTTATTCGACTTGAGCTTGTTAGAAAAAAGAAACATCAAAGAAATATTTACTTTGCATACAACGAACGAATGTTTTTGCTCGATAAAGTAGACGAAGTTCGAGATGTAGGTAGGCTTACAATGTTAAATATTCGAAGTAAATAAAACAACGATGAGGAAAACCATCGGAATAGGTGAATTTAATGGCGAATAAATGAAGAAAATCACAAACGAGGGTATTTCGATATCTGAGTAGACTAATTGGATGGATAGATTTTTCGCCAAATATTGCGTCATATTTTAATGGAGGCAGCTGCGATGGCGGAATCGAATCGAATAGTGTAATTTTACAAGCTCATCTGGAAGCTGGGACGATAATTTGCGGTCATTCATCAGTATGATGTTTCGAGTGTACATTGAGCTTTCAGCTTTTCCTTTTTGTCGTCAAGTTTTCGCCCAAGAGTTTCACTCGGCTCGGTATAATTTGCACTCGGTCTTTATCGAACTACTCATCTGGAAGGTAACTCGCTGCAAAGTTGGTCTTACTACGCAAACAATCTTCGGGCGATATTTCGTGCAACAATTTTTCAGCTTATGAAAAACTTTACTCAACGTAATTGAATGTGAAAAGTTGCTAGCTAAAAATTTGAATATCACGTTGGAAAAAGCAGCCTGGAAGTTGGCAAAAAAATCTATTTTATTGTTATCTACAGTTCGTGACCATTTTTCGAAATGAAAAAAATTCGATAAAAATTTAAACGATTTTTTTGATACGAGGTTTAATATTTCTGAAAAAAAGGGGCTGAAATTTTATGGTATAATTTTTTTTCCATTCCCTGAAATTAATTCCACGGTTGTTTTACGCAAGCAAAGGGTGATTTTTTTGGTAGAAATTTTCAATTTGAAATTTTTGTGGTGTAATTAGCCGGTGAATTTTGCCAACACAAACGTGCGGTTAATGAATTACTTATAGGGTTGTTCGACGCGGCGGTATCCAATTAGTCGTTATATGGGGTATCTGTTTTATCGTTAACGTCATATGGTTCAGTGTCAATAACCCTCGCGTGTATTTTTATTTAATTTCTAAATGTAGCCAATATGGTAGACTGAGGCTATTACGCTGTTTCGACCCCCATTAGGGTTTTTGATCAAGCGGCGTGTATATCTAAATGCCAAGAAAATTCGAACTCTTGAAAAGAAAAACTGAATGTGTACGGGAGCGAAATTGCTACGCTGGTGTTCTCGATGCGATATATGTAATGTGACGAGCAGGAAACGTCCCGTCATGCTTGGCTATTTATCTCAATGAACCGGTGACGGTCGGTAAATTTATTTGTCGAAACTTAAGCCGGTAAATTGTACTCGATGAGATGTGAGCTTAGGTAATAAGTCGTTTCGTTTTGTTCCCGGTCGTCTTGGTGTACGTTGACGGTGATATCTCCTGTAGCTAGATTTACCTGATTAACTTGCCAGAATGAAATACGAGAATAAATACGAAAGTAGGTGAGTTTATGAGGGATGTGCTGGTTTCCAATTGTTTTTGGTGGAAATGGGATTTTGAGGATTTGAGATCTAATTTGGGTGATTTTTAACTGCCCGACGAAAACTGATCGGAGAAAAGAAAAATATGTGAGTCTGGATGTAGAAATTACTCTTGAAGGTTGAAAATTGGTTTTTAAGTGGAGGTTTTCCTCTGAATTCTATCCTTTCTGAAAGGTCCAAATTTAGGGTTCCCATACATTTTCCCGAATGACCGAATTTTCGAATAGAAAAAATCCCGAATGGACCTCGGACAAGAAATGAAAAATGAATTATTTTTTTCTTTACAAAACTGTGTTATTATGAGCTAATGCTCGAAGAAACTCGAGGATATCGTTGGGGGTGTATTCGCCACGTAATGGTTTGGAATGAATTAAAAACATAATTTTTTCAATTTTGGGTGTAGAAAATTTTCTTGTTAAAATCGTTCGGCACTCAGTTTTGAAAAAAATTGTTCAGATAATAAAAGGAAATATTACTGTTTGAGAAAAAAATGTTCATCTTCATAGGTTGATGATAGCTGGAATCAGCATGAAGACCGTGAGGGGAGAGGGAGGAAAAAATTGAATGGAAATTCAGATCAAAGAAAATTTTGTTGGTTGATTTTTTGATCAAAATGTTGATTTTTGCATTTTTTGCTTCGAATCTCATTGTTTTAATTAGAAACATATCTTTCAAAATTGAAAAATATAATTTTAGATTTTTTCTCAACTTTTTGAAAATCAACTAACTTTTTGTATCTTTCTTCCTCCTTCCTTTCCAAAAACACGAGAAAAAAATGTAAGTAAGTAACAATTTTTTCAAAAACAATTTTCCAGATTTTTCAGGCTTGTCTAAATTTTTCCAGATTTTCTTACTCCCTAAATCTGAATCAGTCAAAAAACTTAAAATTGACTGATTAGTCAGCGAAAAGTGTGCCACTGTTGATCAGTGAAATTTGACTGTCAATCAGTGAAAAATTACTGATTCTTGATTCAATTATTGAATTTTTATTTTGTAATATTAGTAAATATTTTTTTAACTACCGAAATGAATCAGTAAAAATTTCAAGTTACTAATTCAATCAGTGATTGATTACTGATTTTTACAGTAGCACGCTTTTGGCTTTTTAATCAGTCAATTTTAACTGATTCAAATTTATAGAGTACTAAAATTTCGATCAAGTTTTTTTCCATTCGGAAGTTGACCCGGAATCCAAATTCTGCGTGAACTCAAAAATTAATTTTTTACACCTAAGAGTGATTTCTCTCTAAATCTGAATCAGACAAAAAACTGAAAATCAACTGATAAATCAGCGAAAAAAGTGCCACTGTTAATCTGCGAAATTTGACTGTCAATCGGTGAAAAATTACTGATTCAATCGGCAAATTAAAATTTTTACCGATTCATTTCAGTAGTTGAAAAAAATTACTGATTCAAAAATGAAAATTCACTGATTAAATCAGTAAAATTTTCACTGATTTCTACAGTTGCACACTTTTGGATTTCTAATCAGTCAATTTTAATCGAATAAAAGGTCAGAACGGTATTAATAAAATTAAATAACCAAAAAAAGTATTCTCATATTTGTTTGGGAATTCCATACTCATGTAAAGTGATCGTTTTTCAACGTTTAAAAAAAAAAAACGAAAATAACAATGTTTCATTATTGAAATGTTGTAATTTCTGGTCGTCTCCCAGAATAACGATAATTTTTCAATATTATAATATTGCTTTTGTTTTTTTTTCCTAAAAAAAAAAAAGACAAAAACTCAGGCCATTTTCCAAGAAAACGACAAGTTTCCAATGTTGCAATGCTGTAGTTTCTGGTCATTTCTGGTCGTTAAAAAAAAAGACAAAACCACCATCTACAGCATTTGAAAAAAAATGGCCGTTTTTTGAGAAAACAATGAAAAACAATCAGCCTCTATTCTGAAAAATGATCATTTCTAGTCATCTCCCTCTCCAAAAAATACGTCAAAAATAAAAATTTTTCATAAGGTATTATAATGTGGCAGTTTCTGCAGGTGTTTTCCCGAAAAAGAAAATCACAAGGAATGACAAAATCCACAATTTTTTATACTACTTTGAAATCGTTGTCTCTTGAAAAACAACAAAACGATAATTTTTTAATTTTTTCCTAAAAATGTGGTCGTTTTTGGTCGATTTCTAAAAAAAAAATGACAAAAAGCGATTCGTTACGTCAGTAGTCAATTATTTTGATTAGTAAAAAAAAAAAAATGCGTCACATAAGATTTGGAAAATTACTTAATAAATTTTCAGCAGAAACTTAGAATAAAAACTCACTTTTGGCACCAAAAATCAAAATACTTTTTTTTTCGTATTCTAATTCAGTTTTTTTTTTAATTCTCTCTCCCCCTTTAGTAAGTATCACTTTTCCTGAATCCGGCCTCCCTGTTGTGTAAAAATTGTCGTGAAATTTTATTTGAATCTGAATTTCATGGATATTTTTTCATCTTCTTTATTTCTGTCAACGAGCAAATGAAAATCAATGAATTCAAAAATCACATTTAAATAAACATTTGAAACATTAATGAAGTCATTTTGAATTAAAATATTTGAAAATTTTCTCATCGGGTTTTCGATAGAGGCCTCCCAATTAAATTTTGTGAAAATACTCTGAAATAAAACAATTATTCAATTTATAGTTTTTCCTGGAAAATAGATTCGGAAATGATTTCTTCGGAAGGTTTTCTTTTAGCGAATTCGGTCGTTTGGAAAAAGGGATGGAACCAAGGATCTTTGAAGTGAAGAATATGAAACTAGACAAAAATATGAAAAATGCAGAGATTTTGGATTTGATAGGGGAAAAAAATGTCAAAAATTCCGTAGAGTTTATTAGATAAGGTCAGGTAAGAGACGAATGTGATATTCCAACGTAAGACCATTGAATTTTGTTTCTTCCTGAATTGTAATAGATTGAACAAAGTGAAACCAAAAAAAATAAATATTAATACATTTCATTTATTGCTTTATTTCTGCAAATAGGTACCTACCTATTAAGGAAAAAAATTGAAAACTAGAGATTCAATTTTTTTATTAAAACTACGTAAGTAAGTAAATACTTTTCTTTTTTTTTCAATTAAAAATAAAAACCCGCAGATGAAAATCTCGACATTTTTGTTCAAAAATTTCATGATAACTCAACCCAACTCGATATTAGAAAAAAAAAAAGGGGAAATACAACGTGAAACCAACTTCCAACCCACCATCTGGTTAACACACCTACTCGTAAAATCACATAAATCTATGAAATTGAAAGCTCCGTTCTCAAGTGTTATAGATCTTTTAATATTTAATTCGAAACGAATTTCTGTACTTAGCACATTGTATACTCACATTTATTTCACGTTCGAGCAGTACATGGCACCAAACTGCTAACACTTCTAAAAATACTATTCGATCGCGATAAATTATTCGCGAATTTGAGGGTGCGAATGAGGAAAAAAAAGGGAGAAATTGAAAGAGTAACTATACGATGGACAAGTGTTGCAGTACATTCGATTCTCTGCTTTCTTTTTCTATCGTATATACCGAAACTTTACGCAGAATGGTCAAGATGTTATAAGACCTAAATATAATAGCCTTGTGTGACGCATCAAATGGTTTGGAAAACTTTTTCAGGCTATTTTGAAATTTTTCTTTTTGAATAATTAATTTTAAAAGGAATGCACTCTTTATTGATCCATTAGTAATAATATTTTATTCTGCATACACGTAACTTGGAACCAGGAGCTTTTAAAATTTAACTCGTAGAAGTTTTTAGGGGGAAAAAAGTTTTGTTGGATAAATAAGACGTAGTTGGATCTTATCGAGATGAAATTATCTAAAGATATACCTACTAAAGGGAGTTTTTAATGGGATAGAAAAAAAAAAGGCTGAAGTATTTAATCTTTTCTTTAGATAATTATACGTAGGTACAGATTACACGATACGTATTCAAACATCTATCTATGTACATTGTACAGATTCATATTTTTACAATGAGAAAAAAACCATAAGATTTTGCGAATGTTTTTTTTTCCTCGCCGCTCGAATTTCTCGAGCACCATTGAGAGGTTTTTTTGCGCACGTATATCATCGAGAGGATACCAAGCTGAAGGTGAGAAAATTCGATCTCGGGTACAGTTTGTTGCGAACTTTACTATATTGTGTACAATGGTGCCATAAAGGCAAAAGTTGCAATGACCAGATTGTGTTTAGTCACTTTTACACTATAGGAAATTTACAAGCAACTTTTAAATTCAAACTTGAGGTTTCCTATTTCTAACTTTTAAACTATTGTCAACAACATCCGAAGCTACCATTGTTGGTCCGAGGTTCACCTATAAATTCATGTTGGAATTGATTATCAACATTGGGTCTCGAAACGTGTATCCTAGTTTACAAGTTTTTGTTTTTAAAGTAACCAGAAAACTGTTTTGGGTGTGTGACTTTTTTCTCTTTCTCTCTCTCTCTCTGGCACGTGGTTTATTTAATATGTCGTCAAAAAAAGAGATATAGTTATATTCTTTATTGAGAGAAACTGTTTTTGTAAACAAAATAAAAAAAGAAAAGTTTCGAAGCGTTTTAAGAATGTGTGAATTGAAAATCTTCCACGAGGGGAAATCGCGATATTAGGTATATATTTTTTTATCTACTTAGTTTCACAATGAAGAACCGAAAATAAATACGACGAAAAAATGTATGCCTTATTTTGGGAAATTAATTTCAAAATGAAAATGGGTGTTTTTCAAACCTTGGAACTAATGAGTAGGAGAATCATGAAGTTGGTGGAGATTTTTAAAAAATCGGAATGAATAATTTGAGATTTTATTTTTAAAGAAGTAGGTATTATAATTTTCTCAATTGCTCTTATATTTTGAACAGTTTTAACCTATAAACGTGAACAATTTTTCAAATTTGAAAAAATCCCATTTAAAAAAAAAACGCAAAAAACATCGAAGCAAAAGTGAGAGGAAATCTGAAATTTGCATATGTGCAAAAGAAAATCTTATCGTGTTTTTAAGAAATCTCAATAATTGAATAGTTGAAATGTTCAATTTTGCAAAATTTTGAGAAAATTATCTGCCAGGGTTGAGAAAAATTTAAGAGAAAGTTGAAATTTTGTACAGCAAAAGCTGTTATTGAAAGTTGAGAAAAAAATAGAAAAAATATGTACTTCAGATAGGTAAATATTTTGATGATTTTGATATGTACATGACATTTCAGTTGCCTAAAGTTTCTAGTACCTAAAATTAAACTTGATCAAATCTCGATAAGGAAGATTTTATTACATTCAGATTTCAGATAAAAAATTCTACTGGTGGAATAAGTTTGAAATTGAATACAACTTTTTAAATAATTCAAACTTGAAATAAATTAGGAAATACATATTCAGTGGCGGGACAGAGAAAGAAATTTTCACAACAACGATTTTACAGGAAAAATTGATGAAGAAACAACAATTTTTAGTAAAATTTATTTAACGGAATTGAAGTTACAAGAATTTACCCACTTCAGAGAACATAATGGATCAATGAGTTGCTCAGAGATGAGAATAATTCGAATCATATTCGAGATTCGAACTTTTTTTTCTGATTCGATGATTTTGATTTGAACCATCTTATGATGTGTGATCGTGATTCGCGTTCGAATCGTATTTGAATAATTTCGTACATCAAGCAAAAAATGGAGTACCAGAAGCCAAAAATTCGTGTTTTTTCTAAAAAAAATTCAGCACGTTCGAATTATGTATCTTTTTAATTTTTTCCAATCTTATCGTTTTCCCAAAAATTTTTCAAACTCCGAACATTTTCCCAAAATTTTTTAAATTTTTTTGTCCTCTTTTACCATAGGGTAAATTTTTCCAACTTTGAAATTTTTCTCGCATTTTATCCAAACTGTTTTTTTTTTCAATTTTTCCAAATTTTTTGTTATTTTTCATAACCAGCACAAACGATTGACACCATTTTCACCTGTTTACCTCAAAGAGGGGGCTTCGTCACCCCAGCCCCACCCATTTTCACCCCCAGAAGTAGGGGAGCACAAACGACTGACACCATTTTCAACCCCCTCCCCCAAAGTGTGGGGGGGGGGGGGGAGCTGGCGTGACGGAGCTTAAATTTCATCAACTTTGAATTTTTTGCCAAAATTTTTATTCAATCTAAAATCTTTTTTCGAAATAAATTCTACTCAATTTTTTCAATTTTGAAATTTTTTCTCACACATTTTATCCAAACTGTTTTTTTGTTATTTTTTCAAACTTTTCGTTTTTTTTCAACCATAAATTTCATCAACTTTGAATTTTTTTTCAACTTTTTTATTCAATCTAAAATCTTTCTTCAAAATAAATTTTTCTCAATTTTTTCAACTTGGAATTTTTTAAAACCATTTCTTTTCCAGAACTTTCTTCCAATTCTTCGGCTTTAGAATTTTTTCTTGTTTTCTATGATTCGTAGAGTCTTGTTATCAAAAAAAAAATAGTTTAAGTATCCGAATAAAAGCATTGTAATTTTTTTCAGAATTCAAGTAGATTTTTAAAAATTCTCATGAGCTAAAGAAAAATCTCAGAGTTGACGGTGAGTGGAAAGTATCAGAGGTTTGCTATTTACTTTTTAGGATTATCTAGCGGAAAATGAATATTTCAGCGTTGAAAAAAAATTGACAAGAAATTTCAGAATTCAAAAAAATCGGGGAAAATCGAGATTTTGAAAAATTGAGTTCTCAAAAAAAATTTGAAGTTTAGAAAACAATTTTAGTACAAATGTTTGAATTTAAAATTAAAAACGGTTTGAGAAAATTTTTTTGTATAATTGTTTGTAAGCTTGAAATTATTAAAAATATATGCAATAAAGAAGATGATTGAAAAAAAAATGGTTCGTGATCTGGTCTGTGGCTTATTTTTTCTGAGGTACTAAAACCAGTTTATTTTGTTTGTATTTTTGTTCTTGTTGTTGATAAATATTTAAATTTAAAAATCATCTTTTTCAAAGCAATTGGAGTAAAATTTTGAAAAAAAAAAAAATTCAATATTTTTATAGTTTGAACAATGAAACTTTCTAGTCATGAGTATATTTCTGAGCTAATCTGATTGGTTGAAAAACTCAAAAAAAAAACCGAAGTTCCCCCATTAAATGCCAAAATATTAAGTACGACAATAAATCACCACATAACTTCCATCGAGCATAAATTTCAAAAATTTCAAAAATTTTCGCCCATTCGAATCCGACAAACGTCTGGACCAAGTAAACAGTGCATCAAAAGAATGAAATTTTCAACACGTCGTTTTATAACTCTGCAAACTTACCACCGTATTTCGATTTATTTTAAAAAGAAATACAGACCTTTCCAAACCATTTGATTCTGAAAAGAAACACTATGACCGTGAATTTAACAACACTCATAAGTTCAAAAATACTCTCGTAAATTTCATGTTTCTCAATGAATGAAAAAAAAAATCGACATTTTTACACCGAAAAAATAATAAAATATATTCTCGTGTAAGTAGATATTATTTTACATCTACGCGTAAAATTCTTGTCAATATGTAATCCTCTCTAATCCCAAGTTTCGTTTTCATTTTCAATTTTTTTTTACCGTCGTGTCGACCAATAAAGCATCAGATTTGAAATTGTTTTTCCTTAACTAAATCAATTCCGGATAAGATATTGTTTCGATGTAAAACTTCACGTACGAATACAAATCAATCGTTTAAAAAAAAATGCTGCGGAATAACGCGAGTAAATACCTAAGAGGCTTTTATAATTTTCATAAATATACCTAACACGATACGAATTATACGTGAAGCTACCTACGCATTTGTAAACGTATCGATGGTGAAATAAATTCATCGGTGTATTTTTTTTCATCGTATCCGCCGTGCCAAATATACCCTTCAGTATTGAGGAGATAGACCGGATAACCGCCAGAAATAAAGGGTGGTTTTCTCGCTTTGCCGAATGTGAAGCGAGGAATTATGGTAAAGTAAGCGAGTATTTTACCGAAGCCAAAGTTGAGGTTTCCTGTTTGGTACCTACCCACGGAAGATTTATATTAATAAGATAATTTTCAAGGTGGCCTTGAAAAGTGTAAACTGGAATAATATTCGGAGATGCGAAGATAATACAAAATATCTCCTCGAATAAAGGATTGGTGGCGGCGAAAAATGGGTTATTTCGGAGAAACAGGAAGGAAGAATTTTTATTGGAAATTTGGCGATCAATTCGCGTAGTACAAACATCCTCGTAGATTTATTCGAACGAAACGACGCCGGAAAAATCATCACTGTGGGCGGAAATAGTCCGAGCTCGCATTACCCGTCCCTCGGACAATATGCCAGACCATTATTGAGATAGCAATTTATGCACCAGCGACGAGTCTCCGAACGCCATGACACCGAGCTCGTATAGGAAATTTACCCCAAAATGACGAATGAATTTCAGTCACGCTTTGTTAAAAAATTATTGCTTGTTCGTTTAATAATATTGAATGTTTTACCAAATCGTTTAAAAGCTTTTTATTGCTTCTTTTCCTATCTTAATGGTACTTATCCGTGCCTATAACGTAACATCGAACGACATAAGATAGCCCAAAACTAACATATTAGTATGCCGAATATTCTACCGGAATAAATTACACCGGCGAAATATCTGGCCTCGTTTTTCCCCCCTCCTCGACTCGTTTAAGCTTTTTTTTCCTACCAAATTCGTATACGTAGATTCTCGCACGATTTTTATGACTTTCGTCCTCGAAAATAGTCCACCTTTTGCAAAAAAAAAGGTTCAGAAGTGTATTTTCTCTCATCCTCGAAATATTACCTACCTTTTTTTTTTTTTTGAAAAAAAAAAGCTATCGCAGATATACTTTGTGAATTCGATTAGAATCTTTCGAAGCAGGGGTGAAAAAATAAGAAAGTTAGCTGATTACTTTTCTCTTGCCATCGTATCGTGAGATAATACCGAAGTTATTTCTTTTGAAAATAGCCACCGCGTCTTATATAGATTTAAACTGTGCAGTTATTTTATCGTTTTACCGCGATTTTCGTCCAAATTAAGATATGCAATTCTCTACCTTTTCCCTGCTGATACCCGTCTGCTCCCTAAGGCCAAGACGAGCAGCGCAGCTTATAAGAACCTAACCAGACTTTGTAAATCTAAAACTTTCATCTAGACTCATTCTTTTGCAAACTTTGCCAATATTTTTATTACCGCATTAACATACCTTGGAGTTTTTTTTTTGTGTTTTTCACTTCTTCTCTGCAGCCAGCGAAATAATTTTAACGACTATATTTTAGCTGAAGCGGTAAAAAATACTGGAGATAGAATACGTAGTTATATAATGTCTTTTTTTTGGGGGGAAGGGAAAGAGAGGGGGGTTTGGTTCATTTCTTAAACTGTTCGTTGTTTTAGTAGAAGAATAGGTATTTTCTATTTTTGCTCGTTTTATTTTTACGGGGAGTTGAGGTAATTGGGAATGATTTTTGGCAACCATTTGGTAACTGCGATAATTTTTGAATGAAATGAAGGGCTAATTAGGTCTTGAAGATGTATTGAAATTTTTTTAAACGTTTAGTTGGTTGATGTTATTTGGAAAATATGAGTGAATTGACATGAGAGTTAGATTGGAAGTGCTGAAATTGAACATTTTCAACTGAGATGGAAATTTAAAAATTTTTGTGCTCAATATAAATAAACTTTTCCATCGTAATTTTATTGTGTCGTAAAATTTTCAGTCTGTCGGTTTTCAAAGAAACGACGGAAAACGACGGATCCGACATTGCTAAAAATGTCCATTTTTTAAAGCTTTTTGAGAATAAAAAAATTTTTAGTAAAAAAAAATATTTTGAGTGGGTGGGAAAACATTCAAAATGTCGTTTTTCTAAGAAACGACAGGAAACGACGAACCTAACACTCCTAAAAATGATCGTTTCTAGTCGTTTTTCTGAAAATAAAAAAGATTCTAGTCGAAGTGATAGTTTCAGACTGTTGAAAAATTTTCAAAGTATCGTTTTTCAAGGAAACGGCAGGAAACGACGGATCCGACATACCTAAAAGTATTCATTTTTTCACATTTTTTGAGAATAAAAAAGATTTGAGTAAAAAACAATATTTTGAGTGAATTGGAAAATTTTCAAACTGTCGTTTTTCAAAGAAACGACAGGAAACGACGGATCCGACATTGCTAAAAATGTCCAATTTTTGACGATTTTTGAGAATAAAAAAATTTTTAGTAAAAAAAAAATACTTTGAGTGGGTTGGAAAACATTCAAACTGTCGTTTTTCTAAGAAACGACAGGAAACGACAAACCTAACACTTCTAAAAATGATCGTTTTTAGTCGTTTTTCTAAAATAAAAAAGATCAGAATGGAACCAATCATTATTTTAGTGGATCGCAAAATTTTCAATCTGTCGTTTTTCAAAGAAACGACAGGAAACGACGGATTCAACATACCTAAAAACGATCGTTTTTAGTCATATTTTGAAAATAAAAAAGATTTGAGTCGAAATGATAATTTCAGACTGTTCAAAAATTTTCAAAAAGTCGTTTTTCAAAGAAACGACAGGAAACGACGGATCCGACATGCCTAAAAGTATTCATTTTTTCGCATTTTTTGAGAATAAAAAAGATTTGAGTAAAAAACAATATTTTGAGTGGATTGGAAAATTTTCATACTGTCGTTTTTCTAAGAAACGACAGGAAACGACGAATCTAACACTCCTAAAAATAATCGTTTTTAGTCATATTTTGAAAATAAAAAAGATTCGAGTCGAAGTGATAATTTCAGACTGTTGAAAAATTTTCAAAACGTTGTTTTTCAAAAAAACGACAGGAAACGACGGATCCGACATTTCTAAAAATATTCATTTTTTGATGCTTTTTAAGAATAAAAATGATTTGAGTAAAAAAAAACAACAATATTCTGAGTGAATTGGAAACTTTTCAAACTGTTGTGTTTCTAAGAAACAACAGAAAGCGAGACCTCAAAATGGTCGTTTTCAGTCGTTTTTCTAAAATAAAAAATATTAGAATGGAAATTTAGTGTATCGTAAAATTTTCAATCTGTCGTTTTACAAAAAAATGGCAGAAAGGCCGTATCCATATGTGACCCTGCCGTAAAGAAGGGACCTTCTGTAAAGAAAATTCGATATCTTATTTTTATGTGTTTGGTTCAGATTTGGTGAATTGGTGTTATTTGGACCGAAAACGTGAAAAATGAGACATCGTTTTTTTTTTTTGCACACAAGGTCCCTACTTTACGGCAGGGTCACATATGGTGTCTACCGGGGATGAAAATTATGAAACACAATTGAGGAAAGATTGGGGAAGGGGAGAGAAATTAGGAAATCTGCGAATTGTTGCAAAACAAAACGTACTTTAGATTTAGCATTTTGAATTTTTGAGTCGTGAAAATAGCACGAATTGTCCGTATGGGACATGAAAAAATTTAAAACACGAAAATAGCATAAATTTTGATCATTTTTAACGGAGAGCATGATTTTTTAGTTACATTTCCTCTAGAGAACTGAAGAATGGCTTTTAAACCATATTTTCACAATGATTTTTTATTCCATTGCACATATTTCGAGAATGAGCATCAAATTGACGCTTCAATGCTTTATGCAAAAAATCTAGAATTTTTTTTTGAAACTTTCAATGAATTTTTTTGTGAATAAAATAATTCTTTTTTTTAAATTTTCATGACAGATAAAGTATTTTGAATGAGTCACCAGGTGCTTTATTGAACTCAAATTCTAAATCGTCATCTTGAAATGTTTTTAGTAAGCTATAAATACTTATTTATTCAGTGCTCTAGTTTATTTTTTAGATTACTTTTAAAACGTCACTTTTTCATGTTTTTTTCTTTAGGTAATTCTGTAGGTATGAAAATATAAGAATTATCATATTTTAAGAAAATTATTTCTGAAATGATCTTGTAAAAAACCATTGGTTCCCAATTTTAAAAAAATTTATAAAAATGCATTTGTGACCCTGCCGTAAAGAAGGGACCCAGTGTCAAAAAAATTGATATCTCATTTTTCACGTTTTTGGTCCAAATGATAGCGAATCTGGACCAAACACATAAACTGAAAACATCGATTTTTTTTACTCGAGGTCCCTTCTTTACAGGGTCACATTTCCATTCATTTTTGAAAAATTCTCTCAGAGAAGAGCAGGTGTTGGCCGTGAAAAATTTCCACCAATGACTTTTAAAAGTAAAATGTTCGGTTTAAAAAAATTTTCCTTATTTTTTTGTTTCTTTGGCAGAATTAGAAAATACGTGAAAAAGTTAATTTATAAAAATATCCTAGGCACCTATGGAATTTTAGGGAACAAATATCAATACCTTGGTAGGAAATCTTTCATTTTTAAAATTTTTTTAAAGAAATTTGAATCAAAAATTCAAAATCAAGCCGGAAGATACGTGTTGAAAAAAAATCATCGAAAAACCTGTACTTTGTTACACGGATAGCAAACTAACGAGAGGAGGTTCCAAAAAAATTCTAACTGTTTCAAAAGGCACGTCAACGTTTAGAAATTTTCCCGATTTTTTCGAAGAATATGCTAAAAGTTCTCAACTGGAATAAAAATGGAGAGCTGGGAAGCCGAAGAATCTTCTCGACACCGCCCTAAAAAAAAACTCCGATACCTAATAAAACTCCGAGCCTAGCTCAGGCTAGGCCTATTCGACGCCAGAAAACCGACGTAAAAATCTTCTCGGCAAATTGTAATACCACCTGGTTTATTTTCATTTCGATTCGCTGATAGTTTACGACGACCATACGTAGGTACACAATATAGTATTCATGAAGCTATAAAGCACTCGGAAGCAGTCGAGTCGACGCGGCAGGGAAAACTTTTCATATTGTTTATGAAATTCATTGGAATTGGGAGCCGCGAAGACAAAGTACGACGGTGGCGTAAAATAGCAAAGAAATGTTTAGTTTTTCATATTCTTCGCGCTGCTTCTGTGTCTCGGGCTTACTACACACGAATGCTTCGGGTATACGTCTACGTACCTCGGATATCGTTGCTTTTTAATATCAGAATTAAGACTTGTGTTATGAAAGTTCGACGGAATGTTTTCAATTTTCTCCATATAATATCGGGCCATGTAGATTTAAAGCGAGTCGAGGGGGTGAGATTTTTATAACGAGTTAAAGATAACTTGAAGGGGTTTTTTCGCGTCGTCATATAGGAATTTTTTTATTATCGTGGGTCGAATATTAAAATTGGAAAATTTTTATCCTCTCGTTATAAATTATTTGCCTGGAATGTTGGCGGAGCTTTTCCCTTTTGTAATTACCTTGCCTGGTTACGAGACCGTTTGTGAAGTGAAAAAATCGAAACGAGTGTTTTTTTACAGCATCGTACGTAGACGTAAAATAAGCTGCAGGTTTTTTTTTTATCCATAAAAATATTTAAACGACTCGAATCGAGCTAATTGATTGAATCACCGGGCGAATGTTTTTTTTCGAACGTTTAAGTAAAAATTAAATCTTTACGTCAATCAAAAAAGTTGTTTACAAATGTATAAGTTTTTAAATTATTTTTAAACGAGACGTTGTTGCGATGCCGGTGACTGGTGGCGAAAAGTTTTTGATTGATGCGTTAGTGAGCTTGTTGTCGAGACAGCTACCACGTTCAGCGCTGCGATTTATGCAAGCCGGCGCAAATTAAATGACAAACTTTACTCGTGAATTTGTAAAGGAGGAGGCTGGGCAGAGGAAAAAAAGACGACATTGTTTATAAGACGTATTAAAATTAATTTCATCGCTAATTTAAGGAAATTGCGAAAAAAGAACTCGATTTAAGAAACTTTTTACCGTCGATGTATAAAATTCGATGTTGCGAAATTAAAATAACTTATAGAGGGCTAAATTTCTATCCGATATAACACACTTGGCCGGAATCAAAATTGATTTCAGAATCCGCCAGTACGTTGAACCTTTGAGAAAAAAAGTTAAATTACATTTTTCAGCCGAGTACTCGGAACTTTGAAGCGAGGCAACGTCGTATAACGAAAATTTCTCCTCGGTCGAAATAATTTTCCGCTTTTATTCATAGCGTCGTCGTCGACGAAAATCTCGATACAGAATTCATTAACCGAAGCCATCACAATTAGCTGCAGTCCTTTATTTATTAACAAAAGAAAACGAAAAGACGAGTCAAGTTCAGAGGTTAGCTCAATCAACGCGAGACGGAAATGACAAGACGTTGGATTTAATTTTTATTGGCACTTTTTGTTTTTCGACGAAAGATTTCCGTAGAATTAGGGTGCTAGTATGGCTAAACGTAGGTACATGAGTATTACATTTGAATAGATAAGACGAGTCGACCTATGCGATGGAAAACCTCGTAAATTTGATTTTAGAGCTTTCAAGCGCTGCGAAAATAATCGTAAAAAAGGTTTAAGACAATTTAAACAGATTATGTGACTGGGAATTTTTTCTCTTTTTTATGTCACTCTTCATCAAATACGTAAACAAGCTTGATATGGCGAAGGTAAATGTAATTTAGCCAGACATTAACTTTTAATGGAAGTAATATTCGTCTTGCTGTCAGAGGGAAAGTATTGCTGGAATGAAAGTGTAGGTAAAGGCGATGATCTTTTTTTTGTTTTCTTCTGTGTCTTGAATTAGTTCTTGGATTAGTTTGAATGAAAATAAGGGAAGGTTCGGTTGAATTCTTGGAAGCCAGGAAGATGACAGGGATCTGGAGCGAAGCAGAGGGAGGGTGAGGAGGGTCCCTTCTGGGTGATTTTTTTTAGAGTTGGAGGAACTTTTATGGAAATGCTGGAGCTCGAGTCGGAGGCAGCATATTAGACCCTTCCGAGGTTTTGTCTTGAATTTGTTTTGTGTCTTCTCGGTGGGAGGAAGGAGGAGGTGGACCCTTCTGAGCGATATTTTCGAAGTTAGAGCCAGAGGCACTTTTATGAAAATCTCAGAGCCGGAGCCACATTTTCAAAAACTTTCGGAGCCGGAGAAGTCTTGGAACCGAAGTTTTAGGGACCAGATCTCTAGCTCTACATGAATCTATTTTGACGCATTAAAAATCCGAAAAAAAGATGTTGGAATTTGCCATGTTTATTTTTATTGCAATAGAAAATTCTTAAATCTTGACTTTTTTTTAAATAATAATTTTGGTTTTTGTAAATAAATTTTTTTGTTTCTTTGTTTTGACAATATTGCAAAAACATTGAGAGTTGATGAGTTTTTCGTTTTTCCGAAAGAAAACCGTCTGTTTTTTACTTTTTTTCAATGGAATTAGATACTTGTTCTGGAAATTCTCAGGTGTTTTTCTTCAATATTTTAGTGCATTTAC
The DNA here is from genome assembly GCA_038380155.1 of Pseudococcus jackbeardsleyi. Lineage (NCBI taxonomy): Eukaryota > Metazoa > Arthropoda > Insecta > Hemiptera > Pseudococcidae > Pseudococcus > Pseudococcus jackbeardsleyi. The sequence goes on from CM076242.1 coordinate 50,148,480, forward strand.
TTACATTACCAAAAAAAAGTGCTTCAAGAAGTGGCATGGCATATTTTTTAATGTTTTAGTGATTTTCGCAAAGTTTCTATTTTTATTTCGGGTAATTTTTTTTCAAAGTTATAATTTTAGTGTTACAATATTTTTTTCATCTCGGGGTCATTTCAAAAAAAAATCGAAGCGTCAAATGAATTTTCAATTTGGTAAATTTTTTAATAATGTAAAATTTTCCAGTTGATCGTTCGTCAATTTTCCGAAAGTTCTTTAGAACTTTCAATGTAATTCATCAGAAATTTCGAAGTAAGATTAGAAAAGTAGCTTTAAAACTCAAAAAAACTGTTTCAAAAACTGATATTTTTATATTTTCAATGTGGAAGAGGAAAATGGAATCCTCAACTACATATTCTCATTTCAATTAAATTTTTTAAAAATATTGAATCCTAAAGTTTTGGCTGAAATGTGATATGGTTGAAATAAAATTAATAATAAATGTTTTTTTTTGATAAAATTGATTAAAAAGAGATCTAAATCCAGTAATGATTTCTCGAAACTAAACTTCATCATTTCCAATACTCTGGAGTCTTTCATAGAAATTCGAAATTTTCTCCGAATGTTTTTGAATTCAGAAAAAGTGAGGATCAACTCCTTTCTGAAATTAAAACACGAAAACCAAACCGTTATTGCTGTTTCCGAGCGAACGTGTAGATTTAGGCCGAAGAAAAGAACATGTTAATAAAATTGCATACCTGATTCGCCGTAAATACGCAACGCACGTGTATTTACGGCGAAATCGATAGGCAACCTAAATAACACGGGGCTGACTCCTTGTCAACTCGAGCATATTTCGACCTTATGTCTTCCGCTTTCGCTCAATTTTTTTACGGGTTCTTCTCGATGGTCCAATGAAATACTCTCTTTTATTTCGATACTAATCGTTCGGGTGGGGGGGGGGGGTGAAGGATGGCCCTTGTAATTTTCGTATTCTTGTAATTTTTTTGCAGATCAGCTCAACTTTGAAGGATCATATCTCGCGATTGGTTTGATCCTAGCTGAATCTGTTGGGACAGTTTTGATAAGAGTTAGAAGTAGATTCAAAATTGATAACCACATTTTGAAAATTTCAAAGTTGAACTTTTGTCATGAAAGCTCAACTTTTATAATGAGTACAGAAAGTGGAGTCCATATTATTTGAAAATTTGACAGAATTATAGTAAGGAAAAATGTTCATGTTTTTCAACGAATTATCTACTTTTCATGAGATCTCAACGTCCTTAAGGGGCATAGGAGTCCTCAATCTTGGTTGAAATTCCAAAAAATAGGAAAAGTGAAGTAACATATCGAGTTCTACTAATTCAAAGACGCTGAGTTCGAATGTGCGGTCAGTTGTTTTATTCGTCCCCTCCAGCTCCACCCCTCCGCCCCCTCCGCCCCTATCAGTTAGCCCCCTTGATACGGCCGACATTTAAAAAAAATGAAAAATAACGTGTGACGTGTCGTCTGTTTGGTATTTAAAGGCACTAAGTCATAGGCGCATCCAGGGGGCGGGGGCTCGAGGCCCCCCCTTTAGCTCGAAAAAAAAAGATTTTTTATCACAAGAATTTTAAAATTTTTTTGCTTTTCAAATAGTATTTTTTCCAAAAAATTTATCCCTCGCTTCGCGCAGGCATTATTTCAGTCTTTTTAATTGAAAATTTGATAATTTTTGACTAATTTTTCTGCCAAAAATCATCAATTCCTCAATAAATTCTCAAGTTTTCGAAAAAAATTGATGATTTTTGTCTGAAAGATCAATAAAAAATGTCTAATTTGAAATTTGACCCCCTCCTCTATTTTTCTCAAATTCTCAGCCCCTCTCTTAATTAATTTCTGAATGCGCCTATGCACTGAGTCCAAATATTTGCTTATTTTTTAAGATTCGGCCCCTTGGCACCTCTTAGACACCCCTCCCCATTTTCAGAATACACATGCGAAAAATTGAAATAGCTTATGGCATATCGATTTCTACTTATTCGGGGGTGCTGAGCTCGATTATCAACTTATTTTATCAATCCCCCCCCCCCCCCCACTGACCCTAATGAAAAAAATGGAAGTAAAGTTTCCTCTGAAAAGAAGTGTTGATAACTTGGATATGTTTTTTTTCCTCTCATCCTGACTTCTGATATTAAGTTAATTTCAAAAATATAATTTTTTTTTAATTTAAAAATTTGCTTTTAGCTCTCTGATATTTTTCTTGTCATTCTGTCTTTCTGATATCAAGACAATGTTCAGCTTCTGACTTTCTGATATAAAATAAGTTGATTTTGAAATAATAAGTTTTCTAAAGTCAGCTTCTGACTTTTTTGACATTACTTAAGTTAATTTCGAAACTAAAAAAATTTATAGGTAAGTTTTTGACTTTTAATGAGGCAAAATAGGATCTTAAAAATTTTGGAATGACCCCCCTCCCCCCTCCTCAGAGGAAAAAACATATCCATGTTAAAATTGATACCTAATTTGATACATCGAGGTTCGAGAACGAGACGATTTTTTTGTTCCGTTTCCATAATTTTTTACAAACCAGATCATGAGTTTCGTTCTCACCTATTCTCAAATTTTTCGTTCTGCCCCACTCTTTTTCGTTCTGCTCTCATCTCATCCATTATTCATTTCATTTTCCTTCTATTATTTTTTCTTTTGTGGTTTTCATATCTATTATGTGTGAGAATGATCACCATTTCAATTTCCAAAATAAATTTCCATCTTTACATTATCCCCCTTTATTGTCGCGTTGTTCCAAATATTTTTCACTTTCATTATATTTTGGCCTGTTTCATTCTGTTGATTCTCGTTTTTATCAGAATTAAAATTGAAGCTTTTTACGAAAATTATCCACATTGATGACCCCTAACTCTGGCTCCCTTAAAATCGCAATGATCAAATTTTTTTCTCAAAATTTTCCACTCGAAGTAAAATATTTCACCAATTTTGGTTGAAATCCACCTTTTTTTCACCCATCCTGCTACTTACACCGATATTGGATTCAATTTTTTAATGAATTTCCAATCAGACGAGAGACACTCATAAAAAATTCTTGGCATCGATTTACAAATACCCATTTTTTCTTCGCAATCCGCTATTTCAAGCTGGCTTAAACGACATTCAAAAAATGAAATTACATCGTACGAATTTTTTCGAATCGAGGTACCCGCTCGTTCGTCAGTTTTAGCATCCGAGTCGACGAACTTATTTAATTAGTAATCGACGAGACAAAAAAGCGGTGAAATTTTCCCACCATATCTGTGATTAAGGTGAGTGCCATGAAAAAAGAATGAGTTGGCTGGGTTTTGTCGACGGTACAAAGACGAAATTATGTAGCGGGTCGAATTGACCCTAAATTTTTGCAATTTCGACCAACGTTAAATAAAAATATTTTACGATCGGGTCTTAAAAAGTAGTCTTGAAATTAGCGTCGAACCGACGTATAAAATAGCTCGCTTTTTGAGGAATTGTGCTCGGTTTACGATTTATTTCTCCGGCGTTCTGCGTACTCGTATGTGTACTTTACGTACACCACGAAGCTTGTAGCCGCGGATACTTTTATATTTCGACGTTATGGTATTTTCGCCGTGATCGCGAGTCAACAACGATTCGATTGAAACCATCGCATCGCGTAAATTAAGCCGATAATTAAATAGGAACGATAACCGTTCGGTAGGTTTGTAATTTCGGTATAAATAGAACGTTATAAATCTTCCACTGGGTCGGTGGTGTGCTGCAAAGGTTGAAATTTCGCTCGATGGTAACGTTAAATAAAGGATTTAATTTTTCGATGGTTCGTCGTACGTCGACTTCGAACATCGGTTATATCGTTCGACTGGTCGACGTCGTGTATTTTTTCCACGGATTACGGCGCTAGTTTTGGTATTCGAAACGTGTACGTTAGGGTGGAGTGAAAAAAAAAACATATCTTGGATTTCGACCAAATTTGGTGGAGTGGTTTACTTTGAGTGGGAGACCTCCCAAAAAAAATTTGAGCCCCCAAGGGACAAGTGGAGGGAAGCAGGGGGTGCTCAAAGTGCACCTCCTTTTGAAAAAAACGCTGTTTTTTGAGTTTTATTAGTCAAAAAAAATTACGTGAGAGGCTGTCGTAGCACTTAAAAGTTGCGATTTGAGTTTCTACGTCTCCCTGAACCATCGCCATCCTTCTCCGATCAAAACTCAGAGCGCTACCAGGGGGTTGAAAAGTTGCGGATTGCAATATTTCAATGATACGAAATTTTCGCGAAGCTGAAATGATTTTTTTTTCGTCGGAGAATTGAACGAAAATTTTTTTTAAACCACTAAAAGTAAATATTGAAGGAAAAATTTGAAAATTTTATACACCAGTGCAGCCAACAGCGAATCGTAAAATTCCAAAATACGGAATTTAGGAATATCTTTAAATAATTGATCATTTTTTCGCCAAAAAATATTATGTAGGTATTTTTTTTTCAATCACCAAAAGTATAGGTATTTTGGAATTTTTTTTGAAAAATTTTGTATGTCAGTGCAGCCAGTTACCAAATGTGATATGCGACACTGTGGAATTTACGTTGATCCAGAATTAAATTTTTTATCAAGTAATTTCCATAATAACGCACGTCACTATTTGTAACTGGCTGCACTGACATACAAAGTTTTTCAAAAAAATTCCAAAATACCTATACTTTTGGTGATTGACAAAAAAAATACCTACATAATATTTTTTGGCGAAAAAATGATCAGTTTATAGATATTCCTAAATTCCGTATTTTGGAATTTTACGATTCGCTGTTGGCTGCACTGGTGTATAAAATTTTCAAATTTTTCCTTCAATATTTACTTTTAGTGGTTTAAAAAAAATTTTCGTTCAATTCTCCGACGAAAAAAAAATCATTTCAGCTTCGCGAAAATTTCGTATCATTGAAATATTGCAATCCGCAACTTTTCAACCCCCTGGTAGCGCTCTGAGTTTTGATCGGAGAAGGATGGCGATGGTTCAGGGAGACGTAGAAACTCAAATCGCAACTTTTAAGTGCTACGACAGCCTCTCACGTAATTTTTTTTGACTAAAAAAACTCAAAAAACAGCGTTTTTTTCAAAAGGAGGTGCACTTTGAGCACCCCCTGCTCCCCTCCACTTGTCCCTTGGGGGCTCAAATTTTTTTTGGGAGGTCTCCCACTCAAAGTAAACCACTCCACCAAATTTGGTCGAAATCCAAGATATGTTTTTTTTTTCACTCCACCCTAGTGTACGTAGAGGGCAAGCTGCGAGTAGGTAGTTATTGCCAAGAATTATTTCAGTCGTCTGCTAGTCTCGGATGGAAATATTTTTTGAGTGAATTAGCTAATATAATGTTTATATGGGTCCCTTCTAGGTTTTTTCCACGTTCGACTATGTCTTACTATAAAAATACCTTAAATTACGCTACGGTTCGATTTGATTTTTTTTTCGCCGGTTTATTGTCGTAAGAATACCCGATTGGAGCTGGATATAGAAAAAAAGGGTCCCGAGAACGATTTTTGCCACTTGGTTGACGTTTTTCATACATCCGCCCAAGATAGCTAATATAAAAGATGGAGAGGCGTGCTTTTATGTGACATATGATTTGAGCAAACATCGACGCCTGTTTTTCGGCAACCCGCTCTGCGTTTTGTTTGCTAAATTAATCGAATAAATCAACAAATTAAATAAAAACCTGATTCCGTATATGGGCTAAATTGACAAGTTGACTTTACCCCTTTTTACCCTTCTTTGGTACTCGAGCCGAGCGTTTATCACTATGCCTTTTTTTTTTGTCAGGCTTATACGAAAAATCAACCCTTTCGTTCGTTTAATTTTCGTCACTACGAGTAGTACACGTGGAAAAACGTGTGTATGCGAAATAGGCACCTAGCGGAATTATTTTTCCTCTTCGAATCGCACGTATCGTTTAAAAAAAATACACGTCGATGTCGTCGATATACGAGTATCTGTACGAATAAGAATTGGCTGAGGGGAATGTGTGAACAAATTGTATTCTGCTCGTTGCGTTCGCTTTCGCTGCGAAGTTAGACAGAAATTTTTACCATGATTTATTAATTTTTAATGTATTTTATACGAATATAGTTGCTAGAACGAGGTATAGGCACGCCGACGTTCTCTAGCGTTTCGCGGTTTCGCGTGTGTTTTTTCCCAAACGACCTCGATCTTTCAAACGCCAATTTTATAGCGTGTACTTGCAGATTTTTTTTTTCTGCCTTGTGAAATATTACACTTATTACATGACTGATTCACTGTCAAAAGCTGTCAGCGTTTAGTGGCTGCGTGGCAGTGACGTATTCATTGATCATATTCTCAAATCAGATGCTTTTTAAAATACAGCCGTATTTATGAGCGGTATGAAGATTTTGCTGAAGTTTATACAGCTACTATTAGATTTCAAAGGGGGTTTTTCAGCGGCCTGTGACGAATGTGCTGTGAACGTTGCCGGAGCGAGTTGAATGGAGATAATTTGGGTTAAGTTTTTTTTTCATTATTTAAAATGAGGTTTGGGACAAAAGGAGTGTTTGGAGTTTGGGTACAGAAGCATGTCTTTAGGGTGAAGTTTTGTTGGGTGCGAGATGGAAAGTTTATTTTAACGCGATCGAAAAATTGTAATAATTTTTTTTTTTTAATACTTACGCTCTATTTTGGGAGATATACAGTGAGTCGGCAAAAGCTCAGGAATATCAGTGAATTAATTTTTTTTTAGAAATTTCGGAGCATTAATAAAAAAAAAAACGGTGCTTGGCTAAATTTCAAATTTACTGTATTCCTTCCGAAAACACAACCCAAATTCAAAATTACTTACTTTCCAGACCAACATTTTCAAAAAATTTCGGCCTTTTCTTCCGTAATTTTAAAACATCCAAATCTTACAAAATTGATATTTTTCCTCAAAATAATTTCAACTTATTTTTAAAAATTTTTTCTCATCAAAACTCATTTTTGATATCTAAAAATCAAATTTTTCAAGCGTTTTTGCTTCGCTGAGCTCAGCCTTTATTAAATTTTTTCTTTCATATAATTTTATAACAATCCAAATCCCACAAATGATATTTTTCCTCTAAAAAATTTCAACTCATTTTATAAAATTTTTCCCATCAAAACTCATTTTTGATGTCTTTAAAAATCAAATTTTTCAAAAGCTTTGCCCTCGCTGCGCTCGGCCTTATTGTACTTTTTTAAAAATATTTTTTGAATACAAGTGGCCAGTTTTTTTTTTATCAAGTTGAATGATCAATTATTTATAACTGTTTTATTGAAATTGAAATTAAAGTAAGTATTCTATTTGAAATTTTCTCCCTCATTTCGCTCGGGTGATATTTATTTGCCTCTTATTTACATTGAAATAATTTCGAAACCAAGTAAGCTGCTAAGTCCAAAAATTCTCGGATTGTCAAATTTCGGAATTCTGAATCTGCAATTTTGAATTTTTTAGTCGGCATTTTTGGACATTATTACCCCCCTCCCCTCCAGAGCTTATGTTCGAACCGCCTCTGGTGTTCATTGAGCGTGCATTTTCGCTAGACAAAAAAATTAGTAAGTTTATTTTAGGTATGGTTCTGGTGATCCCAAAAAACCGTACTTTGGATTTTTACCCGGGCACAGTTGGGAGCTGAACCCTAAAACCCTCATTTTTTCAATTTTTAAATTTGATTTTGGACAAAAGAAATTTTCATATTCTGGTAGCGGACACTTCGCCGACTCCAAATAAGTCACATCCCTTGAGTCACAAGCACAATGTGGAGCTGGGTCCCCCAATGAGCGATTTTTTGCCAAATTTGATCATTTTTGGCACCATGATGCCTCTGTAGGGGTCATGGGGTATGCTGAACAAAAAAAAATTGAGCGTTTATTCTTGGGTTCATTCTGAGTCTAATGAGCCAAAGTTTGAGGGAAAAGTTTGGCACAATAGGTCATGGTGGAATTTCAAAACCTATGACTAAATATACACGAAAGAGGCTTCAGGCACGACATTAAAAATATCCTGTGAACAACTGAATCGTTTTTTTTTTCAACTGTATGATTCAAGTAATCCCTTTTGCTTTCTCGAAATTTTTTATTTTTTTTTCAGAGTTCGAATTTTTTTCTCGATTATTTTTTTCCACATTAAATATTGTTTCAAGTTTGAATTTTTTTTTAGACTACTTTTTCTCAAAATTAAAACTTTTTCAGAGTTCGAATTTTTTTCTCGATTATTTTTTTCCACATTAAATATTTTTTCGAGTTCCAATTTTTTCTCGATTATTTTTTCCAAAGTAAATTTTTTCCAGAGTTTGAATTTTTTCTCCATCATTTATTGAAATTTTTTTCGAGTTCCAATTTTAATTTCGAGAAAAAGTAGTCGAGAAAAAATTCGAACTCTGAAAAAAATTTTAATTTGGAAAAAAATTGAGAAAAAATTTAAACTCGAAAAAATATTTAATTTTTTTGAAAAAAAATAATCGAGAAAAAATTCGAACTCTGAAAAAAAAATGAAAAATTTCGAACTTGGAAAAAAGCAAAAGGGACCACTTGAATCATTCAGTTGAAAAAAAAAACGATTCAGTCGTTCACAGGATATTTTTAATTTCGTGCCTGAAGCTTCTTTCGTGTAGATCTAGTCATAGGTAATTTCAAAGTTTAAAAAATGCACGATTCCCCCCCCCCCCTTCATTGAAAAATAAATTATCAAAAAAATCTGAAGCATGGGTTGCGACCTATCAAAATGGGTTAAAATTTCGCGAGCAGGCCGAAATTATTGATTAAAATTAAATTTGAGCAATTTTACCCCATTTTGAGCCCTAAATTGAGGGGGTGGGGGAGGGGCCCAATTTGAGATGTAGCAAAAATATTGTGTGACATATCAAAATACATGTTTTCGAGGTCGTAGATTACGAATTTTGCACTAAAAAAATTTTTTGGTGTAGGGGAGGGGGTGAGAGGGGGGTCAAAAGTGAGATGTGGCAAAAATAATGTGTTACGTGTACATGTTTTCGAGGTCGTAGATTACAATTTCGGACTGAAAAATTTTTGGGTGAAAGGAGAGAGATGAGATGGGTTCAAAAGTGAAATTTGGCAAAAATTTCGTGTGACATATCAAAATGCATGTCTTCGAAGTCGTAGAATACGATTTTCGTACTAAAAGAATTTGTGGGTGAAAGGGGAGAGAAAATCACATTTTTTTGCCATGAACATAGACCTCAAAAAAACCATTTTCCGAAAGCCGCATGACCAGAAAAAATTAGAACACTGCTCATGGGCGCCGGCAGGATTTTCCTACGAGGTAGCAAGAAAAAGTGCTGACGAGTGCCTAATCCAATTTTTTATTAATGCCCGTTCAATTTACATAGATCATAGAAGTAGTACCCTAATTTGAGTGTTGTGACTCAAATAAAAGGGAAAAAATGGCAATTTTTTGCAAACCCACTATATTGACGATTTGACCAATTATATTTCATCGTTAGTCACAGTAGCGTAACTTGACATTTCTTCTGGGGGGGGGAGGGGACAGAAGTCGAAGGGTGAAAATTTTTTTCTTAGGTATATACTAAATGGGCATAAAGATCTGGGATAATGGGGAGTCAAACGGCGTTTGTAATTTAAAAATAGTGACTATTTTATGCCCGAGCGAAGCGAGGGCAGAGCTTTGAAAAAATTGATTTTTAATACCCGAAAAATTCATTTTTGAGGGTTTTGAGGGAGGTATTTACGCCACAGGCTTACATATTGAACTTTTGAACTAGCCAAAATTAATAATAATGTTGTTTTTTGAAAAAATTTGATTTTTGATGTCCAAAAAATTCATTTTTGAAGGGTGTCTGGGGGGTTTTGTACACCCCCCCCCCCCCGTATTTACGCCACTGGCTTAGTCAGATCGTTTTTCGGAAGCGCATGCAAAAATGTTTTTGCTCATGCAACTGCATCCAAAATTTTTAAAAGAAATACAGAAAAAAAAAATTTCCTCGAGGTTATAAATATAAATATTATTGTCAGCCTTATTAATCGTCCATCCGTCTTACTGGTTATGAAAATTTGAAAATTAAAAAATATATTTTGTTCGATATCAAGTTTACAGTGTGTCTAGTTTTACACTAGTAAACTTACCTACTCACTGATTGACTGAAATGACTGAAATCTAATTACTAAAGTAATGAAAACCTATCCAATGCAAAAAAAAAAAAAAATGAAAAGTTTATGAGGTAGCGACTGCTACCTCCGCTACCCTCTGCCGGCGCCCATGACACTGCTTGAGTGCTTGTCGCCATCTTAGGCGCGTCCTGGAAGGGAGATACATATAGGGATGCAAAAATTATATAATGTGCCCTCTTTTTAAATTAAAATGACATAGGTACTAAAATTTTTTTAATAATGGAAACCCGAGAATTACCTACTCGTTTTCAATCTGAATGGTATTGACATTTTCTGAAATACCATGTTCTTTAACCTCGTTAATAACAATTTCAACCCTCAAAAGTTTAGAATTATCAGAAATACCTATATTCTTTATTCACACAAAACAACCTTTAGCAGACCTCACACATAACCTAAGCTTCCTACACAGAGTATTATTTCACTTAATACAACATTACAAATCACTCTGTAGCTGTGCAAATACCACTAAAATAATAACAATACAATACATTACCTACTTAGTACCAACATTAACTACACTAACTCGAGCATATGTGTACGCAAGTTACTGGAGTATGAGTTAATTAAACGTATACTTAATACGATGTATGACGCGTTCATAATATCTACGATACATGCTGCAGATAGTATTGTTTTAGATATTTCTTTCAACTTTTATGATGGTAATTTCTTCAGCTCAACCACCATCTAGTCTGCAATGTTATCCATTTACATATATACGTGTTACGTGTACGAGAATAAGTATATTTTGGTACTTGGTACAGACTACAGACAAAAAGAAACCCGTAGAATTTCATACCATTATACCAAACAATAACCTCAAATTTAATATTCGAAGAAGCGAAAAGCGTCATATATTTTTAGTGCAGGTAGCTTACCCTCACCTCGATACTTTCTACGGTGCGAAAACTTGCTAATTTCTAGCATCTGGTCTGGCTTCTGCTTTCGTTTAAGACCACTTTATTCAAACGTAATTTCGTATTGTTTGCTGATTAGTTTGTAATAAATTGAAAAGTACTGAACTAAGTTTTTGGATGGCGAAAATTTCACAAAAAGGGGGGTAAGGAAAGGTGACCAGGTTAATATAATCTCTTTTTACACTCACAAAAGTCAACGTTTGCGGTTGGTATGCCTGCAGCCTGCATTAAAAAAATGGTTTTCAATATTTAGTATTTTATCCCAAAATGAACTTATTTTTTGCAAAATTAATAGAATGTAAGAATAATTCTTACATTCTATTCAATAAATCAACAAATTTCTTGAATTGTATAAATTTTAAAAGCATGTTGAAATATAAAAATATTTTCAAGAAATCGAATGATTTTTAAAAATTTGGTAAATTTTTGTCAATAGGTACCTAAATTGGATAATTTTCATAGAATTGTATCATTTTTTTTTTTCAAAATTAAGCAATTTTCCTGAAGTTGAGCGATTATTCCAAAACTGATAAATTTTTCACACACAAAGTTAAGCAAAGTTTTCCAAAATAAAGCAATTTTCCTCGAATCGAGCAATTTTCCTGAAATCAAGCAATATGTACCTAAGGGGTTTTAAAATTGAGCAAAATTTTCTCAAACCCCAATACTGAGCAAAATTTTCTCAAATCTCAGAATTGAACAATTATTCCATAATTGAAAAATTTTCCCAAAATTGAGCACTTTTCCCAAAATTGAGCAATTTTCCCAAAATTGAGCAATTTTCCCCAAAATTGAGCAATTTTCCCCAAAATTGAGCAATTTTCCCCAAAATTGAGCAATTTTCCCCAAAATTGAGCAATTTTCCCCAAAATTGAGCATTTTTTTCAAAAATGATCATTATTTTCTTTCAAAAATGATCATTTCTTTCAAAATGGAACATTTTTTCAAAATGGACCATTTTTTCCGAAATTGGGTATTTTTTCCGAAATTGAGTAACTATTTTTTCCAAACTCTAGCAATCTTTTCAAAATTGAGCAATTTTCTTATTGTAATTTTTTTTCAAAATTGATCATTTTTTCAAGATTAAGGATTTTTTCAAAGTTAAGAATTTTTCAAAATTGAGCATTTTTTTCAAAAATGAGAATTTCTTTCAAAATGGAACATTTTTTCAAAATGAACCATTTTTTCCGAAATTGAGTATTTTTTTAAATTGAGCATTTCCCCCGAAATTGAGTATTTTTTCCAAACTCTAGCAGTTTTTTTCTAAGTAGCAGTTTTTCTCAAAAAGTGAACAAATTTTCTAAAATTGAATGATTTTTATTAAAGTTTGAATATTTTCTATTCAGAATTCGACTATTTCGCCGAAATTATCAACTTTTTAAAAATTTGACGGGTCTTACAAAAAAAAAAAATGAGACAGACTCGTTTTTTTTTCGATTTTCGAAAAATCACACTTTGGGCAGCTTATAAATACTTGATTAAAAAACTGCTCAATTTTCTAACAACGTAAAAACGAAAGCAGTATAACTCGTTGAAAAATTAAAAATATCGAATTCTACGAAAATTGCTCCATTTTTCAGAGAATAAAAAACTTGTCCAATGCTTGAAAAATTTCATAATTTTTTAAATACCATCTAATTAATACTTATCACTTACGGAGTTCTTCGAAATGAAATATTGTTGTGAAAATCGGTACCTAATTATTTAAGAAAATAAATAGGTATCCACCTTTTCGAAAAAAATTGACACCGATATTCAAGTCATCTAGATCCGTCACACCTCTGAAACAAGTTGATAAAAATGAAACTCCATTTCCGTCATTCCTGAAAACGTCTGTTTTGACGACCCCTTTATCACAGCTACAAAATGTATATGAAAATGACAAGAGTACATATTTCCAATTCGAAAAAATCATTTCCAGTTTATAACTTTGATAGTTATTCATGACACGTTACACGAATCGTATTTGCCACGAGAGAAAAAATTTTCAATTTTTATATTCGTACGGGGGCTTTTAAAATTACATTCTATTCAACATATGCTAAACAATACGATGCGACGAAGGCGAAAAAAAAAACTCAAAAAGAGATGATACACGAGTATTTTATACTTTTTCAAATAATGTCAGATAATCAGCTTACCATCGAGACCTTTAAATAATTAAGTATCCTTTACTCGTATATATTATAAAAATACCTAAAAAAGTTGGCTTAAAAATTTCTTTTTTTTTCGAGTATCTTACCTACCTAGGAAAATACTTTCCAACTTGAGCCCCTCCGCTCGAGTCGTATTCTGCGACTTATTTTTTCGCAGGGTTTTAAAAAGTAAATAAACGTCGACTGGATTTTAGTTTCTTTGTCATTTTCGACAAAAAAAGCTAAGCTTTTAGGTAGAAAAAGCGGACGTAAAATTCGTATTTTTGAGAATTTCACGTTTTACAAGTAACTCTGGTAGGTAAAATTCATTAAAAAATTTCCATCTCATATTCTGCGAGACCGGGCGAAATTATAAATTCGGCTGGAAAAAAGTCCTAATTTGCCACCAAAGTACACACTTTAGTAGCCGAGTCGAGCCGGCCACTATAAACATGTAGTCTAATTTATGGCCATAATTTCACGGGCACATCGTAGGTAAAATTTTCGTACTTGGTCGAAAGCCTAATAAACTTGCCAACGTTGGAGCCGGGTTCGTGGGTGAAAAAACGTTGAAAAAAAGGATAAGCGCCAGAAAAAAAGAACGATGTAGACGGACTAAGTCGATAACGATAATTTCCAGAATGGAAAGTTTCACAGCGGTGCAAATCATTCGCTATATATGAGGTGCTGGCAATGAAATAAAGACATGCCGTAATTTTCCGATAACAGCGAAATTTACAATTTCTTCGAAGCAGTTTAGCGTCAATTCACGTTAAAATATGTGATAATGAAAACCGTGCTGGGTGTCTCGTTGGCGATGAATTTAATAGTGTCGTGTTTTTTTACCCCTTCTGGATTGCGCTTTGCTATTGTTTTCATCTTCGACGTTAAAGCGTTTTTTAATACGGTGCGAAAAAAATTTCGAATTTATTTCACTTAGGAGAATTTTTTATTGGATTGATCAGAGGGGTGAGGTAGGGGGGAAATCGGTGCTCGAGTTGAAAAATAAAACTTTTTTTCGTGTAATTTATAAAAGTTACTGTTTTTATTCACGTTCGCGTTGCGTGGGCGGTTTAGTCATTTCGCGAGCCTCATTAACATACGTGCTTTGTGACGTGCTGTAAAATACTACCGAATAGGCGACAATTTTACATTCTAGTCGGTGTTTTTTCATGACGCTGGGATAGGGCATCGGCGAGAAAAATTTATAATGTTGCTTCGTGGAAAGCTCGTATAGGCAGATTGAAATACGATATTGAATCAACAAAATGGCATAATTTTGTTTTAAATTTCGATCTACAAAAAAGCCTTTGTAAAAAAAGGTAGGTTTTTTCAGCGATGAGTTTTTTTTTTTTAATAATGTGTCGTGCGTTTTATCGGAAATCAACGTATGCTTGTTTTATTGTTGTAAAAGTTCATATTGTGATGGATTTTTTTTTTACCTGCATAGTTCATATCTACCTGGTATATTTTTTTTCCAATTTAGGATCCATTTCCATGGTGTCGAGTAATTTGATATTTCCTCGAGATTTGTCGTTAGAGTAATGACGTCGTTTGATTTACGAACGATATTTTTACCTATTTCGTTGTTGGTATTGCAAAAATTCTAATTTCGGGATGTATTCTATAACGAGCTCGAATTGCAAAGGATCGTGTGTCATTTGAAGTGTTCAATCTTAAAGGTATTTGGTTGTAAATGAATATTGGTTTCGATGATTTTAGGAGATGATTTGATTCGAATATAAACTTTGAGAATTGAAACTTTTCAATTTTGGTTTAAATCGATTTATTTTTATAATCACGTATTCTTTAAAATGGGAAACCAAATTATTTGAAATCGATTTTTCATGTCGAGAAAGTTTTGAAGGCTACGGATGAGCGAGTGGAATTTGATGGATTCTCGTCCTTGTGCTGACTGCAAAGTGGCTGTAAAATGGAATTATACGAAGAGATTTGAATTATTTTGGAGAATTTTTCGTTTGAAATATTTTCAAAATTTTATGTTTTTGAAAAGGAGGAATCTTAAGGATATGCTTTCGGTAAATTTAGACAACTTAGGATCGTTATATTCCAGCAAATATTCAACATTTTTCTAATATCTTTAATATTTCGTTTCTGTACAGTGAAATCTTTGGAAGAGTTTTGAGACTTTTCTCCTAAATCCTTCCAATTTTGAAAAAATTACGTTACAAAAATCATAAAATTGTGGAAAAGTCTGCTCAAGTCTGCAAAATTATTCTTTTAAATATTTTTTTTTTACTTTTTGGAAATATCATAAAAGTCCTCCAAAGACAGTGCATTAATAAAGCTTTTATCGAAAATTTCTAAAAAAAAAAGTACGATTCATGTTGAAAGAGTCTCATAAATAATTCAATATTTAACTAAACCTGTTTGAAATGTTCCAAATTGTTGTTTTTGTGTTTTTTTTTTTTTACAAACGATGAAAAATTACCAATTTTCCAATACCTATGATGATTTGGACGTCACGGGTCGTATTACCAAAAACAATGAAAAACGACTAATTTTTAATTTTGTAGAATAATTGTTTCCTCTCATTTTCTCAAAACCGATGAAAAAACCAACATTTTCCTATTGCTGGAATGATTCTTCATTGTCTCTTTCAAAGAAAAAAAAAACACAAAAAATGAGCATTTTTCAATTTTTCTAAATTGGTCGTCTCTTTGAAAAACGACAAAAAATGAAGCGGTTTTAAATATTTTTAATTACTAGATGTTTCGTTACCTGTCATTTTTCCAAACTTCAAAAATTTAAAAAAAAAAGACGAACGTTCAATTTTGTAAGAAGGTTGCTGATTGTGGTCTCTTGTCGTTTTTTTAAAACAAGTTTTTAAGTATTTTAAAATGGTCGTTTCTCGCTGTTTCTTCAAAACTACGAAAAATGATAGAAACCGACAATTTTTCCTACTTTCCAAATTTGTAGAAACATTTTTTGTTATCGTTTTTTTGAAAAAAGACTAGTTGTAAGTAAGTAAGTATTTTTTATCGTTCGTTTCGTGTTTTTCCAAAAACGTCGAAAACGACGAAAAAACGACAAAAAATACAAAAACCACTATTTTTTGATCCGTTAAAAATTGTGGTTTCTATAAAAACGACAAAAAACGATACCTGTTCAATTTTACAGAACAATCGTTTTCTGTCTTTTCTTTTCGTTTCTTCGAAGAACAACAGAAAAAACTACTTTCGAATATTTTGAATTAGTAGTTTTTGTCGTCTCTTCAAAGTAAAAACGAGCATTTATCCAATTTGTTAAATTGGTCATTACCTACTTGCCGTTTCTCCAAATTTTAAAATCAGTAAAGAACGTCGATGGTCCAATTTTGTATAGAAAGATCGTTGATTATCGTTTCCTGTCGTTCTTTAAAAAAAAAAAAAAAAAAAACGACAAAAAAACTGGTTTTAAAAATTTCAAATTGTTCATTTTTTGTCGTTCTTTCAAAAACGACAAAGAACAACCCTTTTGCAATATTTAAAAAATTTTTTTTAGTCTTTTCTCCGAAAACCACAATTCTTCTTGAAGAGTACTTAAAATTCCAAAACACAGTAAGTCCATTTGAAAAATGATTTAGGACAGTAACTTTTTTATGCTGGATTTCTGGATGTATTGCGAATATTTTCAAAATTCATATGATGTCAGTTTCGAAAAAAATTGCCCCACCAATTTTTTCTTGTTTTGTGAAAATTTGTGTTTGGGACTTGCTGAGGTTTAGAGTGTCACACTTGAATTATGCTAAAGCATAACTTCGTAAAAATTTCGTAGTTTTTGAAAAAACGACAGTTTTATCATTTTGGAAAAATGGTCGTTTTAAAATTATTCAAACTAAGGAGTCTGATTTTTATCATTTTTAAGGAAACGAAAAGCCAAAATTGAAAGGTCAAGTTCTTGAAAATATGCAATAAAAGTGATCATAGCACAGAGAGGGAGGAGGGGGGGAGGTCAAAAAATTTTCCAAAATTTTCTTCATCAAGGGTTACCATTTGGGAGGTTTAAATCAAAAATCAGAGGCAGGGCTAAATTCACCCTTTATTCAGCCAGACCCTTTCGACCTTTCTCATATTTCTTCAAAAACGACGAAAACGAATTCGAAAAATTCAGTTTCCCCTGCTTCCGTTAAATTTCAGTTTTTTAATTTTGTCAATTAATGACATTTTTCAGAGGATTTTTCATTTTCTTCTCTCTAAATCTGAATCAGTCAAAAAATTGAAAATTGACTGATGAAACAGCGAAAAGTGTGAAATTGTTAATCAGTGAAATTCGACTGTCATTTAATGAAAAATTGCTGATTCAGTTACTGAATTTTCATTTTTGAATCGGCAATCTTTTTTTAACTACTGAAATGAATCAGTAAAATTTCAATTTACTAATTCAATCAGTGATTAATTACAGATTCAATCAGTCGATTAAAATTTTTATTAATTTATTTCAGTTGTTGAAAAGAATTACTGATTCTAAAATGAAAATTCACTGATTAAATCAGTGAAATTTTCACTGATTTCTGCAGTTGCACACTCTTGGCTTTTTTTCAGTCAATTTTAACTGATTCAAATTTAGAGAGTTTTTTTAAATGAATTTTTCCAAATTAAGTCTGTCTTTTTCTCTTCTTCAATGGGTATTTTTTAAATGATTCGAATCAATTCTCTTTTTTGCTCAACTCGTGAAATAATTTTCGGAAAATTCTCACTCCCGCAAAAAGATATTCTGAAAGCAGTTCTCCAGTCTCTTATCGTACCGACTAATAAGGGTGGAAACATCACCGTTCGTATTTTCAATCTCGTTAATAATTTACAACAACTTAATCTACTTTAAAGTTTGAAAATTATTAAGGTTACAATGAAGTAGGTACCTAAAAACAGTCTAGCGGATTTAACGAGCTGCAAATAAACAATACGTAGGCAATATTTAACTCGGTCCCGACGAAGGTTGCTCCCGAACTATTCTGTTTGTTGATGAGTTGTGAAGAATAAAGTACATTGATTCCATTAATCATGGTTGAGTATGTTTTCTACTTCACCCTCTCGAGTTCGGTGAACTCCAATGGAACTTAATTAGCATCTGGTAAAATTCGAGTTCGAGTTTTCTGCGAAATTAATTTTTCCAGTTCGAAAAATTGATATTTTTGTGAATATTTGTACAAAAAAATTATAGGTGGGTTCGAATGGGAAAAGATTTATCGGGTTTGGGTTTTCGGAAAATAAAACATAAGGTGCATAAAACCACTCTGGCGGTTAAAAACCCTCGTAAGTAGATGATTTTCTCGTGGAAGAAAATCCACCATTCTGGAACCGTAGATAACGCAGATGCTGGTAAATAGAAATATGCCAAATATGTGGCATGATTGGCGCGCACCAACTACGATAAACATGGCCGGAATGTTCTTTGATTCGAAGAAAATAGTAGCTCGCGAAAAACCACGGTAAGATGGGAGCTGAGCTACGGTATGGTACCTCGACTGTCGTAATTTTTTGACCGAACCTTTGTGAGCACTTTAAACGGTACCATGTGCAACTTATCTTGCATTCGAGTACGACAATTTGCATATCATGAATTCCAACATTGGTAACATTACCGAAATCTGTTCTACATTGTAGCAGTGTCTTGGCTTTAACGTATTTCTTGCTCGGTAGCTCGGAACGTGAAAATATCTAAACTCAACGTGCGAGTAGATGGAAAAAAATAGTGAGACGACGAAACATGGCAAAATTGGATATACGTCGTGAGTACAAATAAGATTTGTGACGAGGAAACGAATTTTTAAAGATTGTAACCGTAGAAATGATTGTACTTTGAATTTAAAATAACGCAGAGATAAAATTTATATAAATGTTGGTAGGTGTTAGGTGGTTTATTTTGAATTGTTACATGAGGCGGAAATTTTTTCGGCGAGATTTCTTCAACGTATTGATGGGGGTTTGATTCATCCCACGAGAATGATTGAAAAGCTACCTACACGTAGAGATTGTACAGTGCTGGATGTTAAATTCTAAAGGCATCTTTTGTTGAATGTTCAGTCATAAAAATAATTGCCAACTTGTTAGTGTTGCGGGTTGAAAAATATTATTTTAAAGCCGTTATAAACTTTTGGTACTTTTTCCAATAAATTACCAGCGTAGGTGGAAAGTATATCGAAGTATTGCTATGTTTGTTCAAATTCTTATAAACAGTTGTGGATTGTTGAGCTGTACAGAGCTTGTGTGCATCCTGTGTCAAAAACTTTGGTTGAATTTTTATTCGAGATTGAGGATTAAAAGTTTACCAACCCGGAAAAATTTTTCATTTTAGGAATTTGGATTTTAGCGAGACGTTGATAGATGAAAAAAATGTCGAAAGAATATTTTCAAATGGGAGTCGCTGGAGTTTGGGTGGATGTTTTGTAGTTGAAGAGATTTATAAATGAAAAAATTCCAAATCGGAATGAAGGTTGAAGATGGATGAAGAAAATCGAATTTAAATGGAAACCAACTTTTTTTCATCCTTTGCTCATGATAAATACCACAGTTGAAGAATTTTGTACCTTGTTGGTAAATTTCTGAAAATTGTAAAATTATGTACTTTAAAATAGGGATCGAAATTCCATTCATATTTGAGCCGGTTAAATTTATAAGATTCCTTCGCAATGAAAGTTTCATTCAAAATTTTACTTCTTTTTCACGTACATATGACTTGAAAATTTCGAAAATGGAATATAAACGATGATTCCACAAATATCAAAATTTTCAAAACGCGAAATTTTAGTTGAATTTTTCCGTCGAATATTTAGTTTTCCCCTTTAAACTGTTTGATAGAATTGAAAATATGTTGATTATTTGTATGAATCATTTTTTGCTCGAAGGAATTTTTTTGTATTTTCGAATAAATGTGTCCTTGCATTATAGTTCAAAAATTCAATTCAATTTAATTAAGTGAAATTTTGAGTTGGAAGAAGATCTTTCTTGAGGTGAAAGCCTGTTTCCTCGTGTTTTTGGAATAATCTTGAACGGTGGTCTATTTTTTGCACACATTTGGATTATTTCTGTAAAAACCTGTCTAAAGAAAAATATTTCTGGTTGATTTTTTGGTGGTGGGGAGGGGTAATGATTTTACTCAATTTTTTATTAATGAATTTCAAGTTTTTGGAAAAATTCAATTCAGCCAAATGAGCGAAATTTTCGGTCAATTATGGATTATTTTTCCAAGGTGAAATGAGGATCGTAGAAATGTCTGGAAATTATTTCTTTAAAAAATTTTTAAATTGAAAAAACGAATTTGGAACCACATTTTAATAGAGTTTTTCAACGCTGACCTAATTTTGGAATCTTTGGAAAATTTCATTGATATCTATAGCAATTGTTCAAATTTTCGAACTTTCATCAAATTATAATAAAATAAATATTGAAAGATTTTATCCGCTTTCAGAGAAATTTGAAACATTTGAAAATTTTGAATATTTGAATCAAATTCATCACCCATTTTAGAGAAGCATTGAGATATGTACATAGAAGAAAAAGCTAAAAATTTAAAATTTTCAATCGATAAATTATTTCAAATTTTTTTATAAATTGAATTTTTTTTACATGTCTTATACTTATTCAGCTATGTGAAATTTTTCAAATCTAAAAAAATAATCAGCTCGCCACTTTTACAAATTGGCCTACTTGAATGTAAAATTTTGTATTGGAAGAGGAATTTTGTAATTTGAAGAGGCGAGGGCGAGGTGCTTCCTTTGATCTTCTTTGTCGAATCAGTAATAAAGTTTTCAGTTTGACTGATCCTATTCCCTAATTTTTTACGAAAAGTAAGGTGATATAAGAATCGAATTCAAACAAATATTTTCAAATAAAAAATTTAACGTGAAAGATGAAATGAATTACCTAAATAATCTTATTTTCACCAATTTCATTTTCAGCACTGAAAAAGAAACCTTGTGACCAAATCTAATTAATTTTTTTAATTGATATAAGTATGTTTAGATTAGAAATTTTTTATAAATATTTCTCAATATTTCCATGGGTGTTATCGAATTACTTACAATGAATATCTCAAAAAAATATCATCAGCTTTGAAAAATGCTATCCATTTTATAAATTATTTTTGATACTTGCTTGGGAAATTTGCGAGAATTTTTTAATCAACATGTTAATTTTTCTCATTTTTTTCCTATTCAAAGTGTAAAATTTTCCTGTTTTGCAACTTCGCCACTTTATTAATATGAGCCGAGGCTCGATCAATTTTAATAATTTTTTGTCATTTTTCAGAATATCGGCTCATTGAGTACGAAATTTTCCAATATTTTGGGGAAAAATTGAGTTGATTAATACATAAGGATATATCCTTCTGCGCTACCATTTTCTAGTTTTTTTTGAGCGTATGAAAAATACATTCTTGAATTGGAAAAAATATTTACCTACTAAAAATGATGAGATTTAGAATCGAGTCAATTAAAAATTCATTTTTTTTTTAAATTTTTCTCTCATAATTTCTATCAAAATAAAAATCTAAATTAGGTAAATTTAAATCTGATAAAATTTTCTCATGCGAGCACATGTACGAGTAAACTAAAATTGTGATTTGAATAAATGTTCGTTGAAAACAATAAAATCAAAAAATTTTCCTCCAAATTGAAAGTTGTTTGAAAATACGTCGTGTAAAGTTGAACAAAGTAAAAATTTCTACCCGCATTTTTCGGAATTCTCTATGAAAAAAAAATTGTTGAATCGAGCAAAATGTTTTGACAAAAAAAATATGAAAAATTGACCTCAAAGTGGATAAACGAGACACCTACGTACGCAGTTAATCCAGCTATAAATTCCTCCGTCATTTTTTTCAATTTTTTTTTTTACAAAAAGAAAAGGTTTTGAGTGAAGCAAAATATTTCATCAAAATAAAATTGAAATCGACGCTTCAAATTTGAAATTTTTCATTGAACATGGAAACTGGGAAAAATAAATGAACTTTAACGGAACTGAATATCACAGCTTGAATTTTTATGTCTGTGTCAAAAAAATGTCGAAAAATTGTCTCGGCGATTTTTTTCCGAATGGTAAAACTGTAAATTCGAGTTAGAAAAGATACCTGAATATCGAGCAAAACTCCCCCAACTGGGTGAAAAAATCAACCCCAACCTGCGACCCAATACCAATCAGCACATTGAAACCGGCGAGTAAAAAAATGATCCACACTTACTCGTCAAAATAAATGTAAAACTAGCTCGAAAAATGCAATCCCGGAAGACGACCCCGTCACACGGATCAAATCCCACCAAAGACGAACAGTCAATCGGGTAGAAAAAAATTACCGTAAAAATTATACAAGTACACAACGATGCCGGAACCGTTGGATGAATTTTTTTCCCACGAAATCGCGAGCAATATTTCGAATAAAAACGCGCAACACGTTAAAAATCGCGAACACGACTGGAGCACGCACAAGACACACCAATTCGTACGACGACGTTAGTACCACTGAGTGAAAATTTCCCTCCAGATGAGAACACCTTTCCGCATAGGTGAAGGAAAAAAAACGCTTCGTACGCCCTTCCCCGGATTGGAAAACCCCCTTCAAGGTGGTGTCGATTCTGAGCCACAGATCACGCCACCGTACGTCGCCGTGTCAGCAATTTCTCAAGTGTTGGAGTAAAATCGCTGATCTCGAGCATTTTAACGATTATTATAACGAAGTAGGAAAAAAAAGGGGAGTAGAATGGATTTGGCGATGCCCTGCCGTTTTTGACCCAATGCTGCCGCTTCGGCAGTCAAAATGACGCTGTAAAATGTTTATCAACTTTTTAAACCGAGGTAGGTATGAAATTGATTTCACGCCGATGGCGATACGATGGAACGTGCAAACGCGTCAATGTGGCGAGAAAAATTGGTCTAGCAGAATTCAGCCCTAAAGCGAATGTTATTTTTCGGCTCGAATGTCTCGATTTATAATTTTTTTTTGCAGACGAGAGAAAAAATGGATGAGTTTTTCAATATTTCGCCAGTTAAAATTCCCTTTCGATATGTCGGCAAGATACGTATATTTTATTTATTTCGTAAAGCGAAGTATGGTTGTTGGAATGTAATTTTATGCGACTGCGACGACGTAGCACGTGCAATATACTTGGTTGACGAAAGAGGAAGCTCGAAGTGATGCTGCATATATGGAAACGATTCGAAATATAGAATAAAACTAGAGAACCAGATATACAATATATTTACTATATGTGTTTCATTTTTGTGTATGCGTTATGTCTACGATGCGTAAGTACGGAAATAATACTATCAATGTACGGTCCGATGCACCAGAATGTTGTCTACATTACTTACACTTTGAAGGAGAAAAAGGTTTTGTTTCAACCAAGTGTATTAAACAATATAAAAACTTTCGAATCTTATAGTACATTTTGGACCAGCAACGTGGCGGATGACGACTATGACGACGACGATAAAAAAAAAAGAAGAAAAAGGAACAGGAGACGGGGAAAAAACATCGAGATGGAAATCACCTTTTAAGTAGGACGACGTTAACGATTCTTTGTCGCTTGAATTACGTACAAACATCGAACCGGGGAGTTTCTGTTTGTCTAGCGAATGCTTTATTAACAAAGTTATCCTTCGAAATGATAATTTATGCGTTTGAATTCGCAGTCGCGCGTAATCTAATTTTATAGTATGCGGAATACGCTGCGAAATCCGCAGCGGGCGATTGATATTCGATGACTTGGGCGACTTTGATCCTGTTATGGGTTAATTTTATAAGCGAGTTATCAGGGTTGAGGGGTATGGCAGGTAAAGTTGAGATGGGGATAGAAGAGAGAGTTTAATGATTATAGTTTTGGATGGTTTTGTGATTCTGTCTGTTGAATTTTTTCGATAATTTTCGATATGAGTTGGTGCGAGGAATTGAGGAAAAAAATTAGGTACTTTTGTTCTGAGATGAAAATTTTCCAAAAAGGAAGGTATCTGAACTCGAAATTGAATTTCGAGATGAATTAAAAATAAATTAAGGTTAACCATAAAAAATCTAATGATCAAAATTTCAGGTGCCAACGTTCAATTCTCGAATTTTGGTGAATTTTTCAAATTTCAAAATTAGATACCTCATCGACCCGAAAAATATGGAAATATTTGATGTACCTAATTGAAGAAAAATTGAAACTTTGTACATATTATGTACCATAGTTTCGACCTCCTAAATCCATTAGAAGTGGTTTTGAGAGGTTTTGGTGCTTTCTGAAAATTTTGGAATTTTTGAGCTATGAAAATGGACCATATATGAATTTTCGCGTCTATAATCGCGAAAATGAAGTCGGGTCTTCCAATTTCGCTCAATTTTTTTTTGCGAGTTCCCCTTGATGGTCTATTCATAAATTTACGATTATTTCCATTCTAACCAAAGGTAGCTGGGGGCAGACCTCATAATTTTTAGGCAATTGCGATTTTTGGCCAAATTACCCATGGAACTTAGAAGGCTCATATCATGAGGTAGGTTCGTAGGCGCACCCAAAAATATAATTAAGGGAGGGGCTGAGAATTTGAGAAAAATCGGAAGAGGTCAAATTTCAAATTACTTATTTTTCACTGATCTTTCAGCCAAAAATCATCAATATTTCAAAATTAACTGGGCATTTATTGAGGAATCGGTGATATTAGACTCTAAAATTGGTCAAAAAATATCAATTTTGATCATAAAAAGATTATAATACTGCCCGAGCGAAGCAAGGGCAACATTTTTTTGAAAAAATACTGTTTGAAAAACAAAAAAAAAATGCAATTTTTAAACATTTTTGCATTTAAAAATTTTTTTTTCCGAGCTTAGCGGAGGGGCTGAAGCCCCCTGAGACCACCCCTTGGGTGCGCCTATGAGTAGGTTATACATGAAAAAAAAAGTGTTTGTGGGGTCCGAAAGAGAATTTATTGGGAGATTTAAAAAAGATGACCACATTTTGAAAAGCTCAAAGTTGAACTTTGGTAATGAAAGTTCAACTTTTATGATGATCACAATAGATGAAAGCTACCATTTAACCTGAAAAAATGACAGTAAGCAGCTCTTTTTACATAATTATTTTTCGACTAGGAAATTTTTTAGATGGGATCTTTGGACACTTAGGGGGTACAGGGATCCACAATTTTGACCAAAATTCAAAAAAAATCGAGAAAGTAAACTAGAACATCGATTTATATTAATTTGAAGGCGCTGATTTCAAATATGTGTTTGGTTTTTTCAACCGACCCCTCGGACCCCCCTCCCTATTAGCCCCCTTAATAGGGTCAAAATTTGAAAAAATGAAGAATAACGTTTGTCAGGTATTTGAGGGCGCTGAATTCGAATATTTACTCATTTTTTGAATTTGATCTTTCAGTGCCCCCCTAGCCCCCCAATTTTGGGGGAAAATATGTTGAAAAATTAAAATGACATGTGATATACCGATTACCACTAATTTGAAATCGTAGAATTGGAATATCGACTTACTTTTTGATTGACTCTCTTCCTCGTACTCTAACCGACCTCTTCCCGAATTAATCGTAAGTATCTTTCGATTAGACCAAGGGGAAGGTGGTGAAAACAAAAAGTAAATCGATATTCAAATTCTAGGCCCTCAAATTAGCGACAATTGATGTGCCACATGTCATTAAAAAATTTTTCAATATGCTTTTGCCCAATTAGGGGAAGTGAAATCTAAAAAATGAGCAAATATTTGAACTCAGCGGCCTTAAATACCCAACAAACGACAGGTCGCACGTGATTTTTCATTTTTTCGAATTTTGACCTTATCAATAGGGCTATAGGGAGGGGGTTCAGAGGGGTCGGATGAAAAAAACCAAACGCATATTCGAAATCAGCACTTTCAAATTAGTAGAAATCGATGTTCTAGTTTACTTTCTCGATTTTTTTTGAATTTTGGTCCGAATTGTGGACCTCTATACTCCTTAAAGATCCAAAAATCCCATATAGAAAATTTTCGACTTTTTTTCGATTACCTGTACCAATATTCAAATTCACTCCAAAATTTTTTGAGAACTATGCCTCTCAGAAAAATCTCACTGGTTTTATCCAATAGGAAAATCAATTCTCTACCACTTTTGTCATGGTCATTATGGCTTTAGAACGCCTAGTTTTCTTAGAAATTTCTTTTTTTTTCGTAGGCAAGCACTAGAAAATGAAATTTTTTACAGAATTTTGGAAAAAATGAGCTGTAACTTTTTTTTCTAAAAGAGATAGTATGCAACTTGTTTCATTCGATTCACCCTAAAAATTTCTATAAGATTTGGGCAAAAAAGAAATTTTTAAATTTTATTCTGTTTATGCTCGTGCTTATTGCTCTCAAAATATTTTATTTTTCGACACCCTCCTCCCCATCCCCGAAAGCAAGCTTTGGTCAATTTTTTTTCCTGCATCAGTTATATGAACCCGATGAAAAAATTTTAGATCAAATCGTATCAAATCATATCTGATGTAGATCAAATTTTATCAAAACAGATAAAATTTGATCGCAAAAATGTCCAAACCAAATTATATCTAATTACATCTGATTTTTTTTAGATGTGATTTGATCACATCATATCAAACTGGATCTGAACTTCATAATTTTTTCAGATATGAATTGATACAATGAGATATGATTTGATGTAATTTGATAAAATTAGATTGGGACATTTTTGAGATATGATCAGATCTGAAATTTTTTCATCGGGAAAGCAAACTACATTTTGCAATTGGAACCCGAACACAAAAATCGTGTCGATTTGTGTGTTTTGTGCAGATATAAATTCAAGTACATACCTATACTTAATTCTACCGGGTGACCGAAAAGTAGTTCCCAAAAATAAATGCTTCTCAAAAATTCCCTAATCAATTTATCCGAAAAATTTCAATTCTGGCAGAATCCTTGGTTCATTACTATTCGATCGTAGGCCACTTCCTAAATTCTCAACTGATTAAAATTTTTTGTAAGCATAATTCGATTTTAGTTTATAATGCTACAGCTAAACATAGTTAAGCAAAATTTAAAAATTGCGCGGAATAAAATCTTCGAATATCTGGGGGTAGGTTTCAAGATAGCCAAAAGCTTGATTTCAACCCTGTCAATTTCAAAACAATGCGTTCAACCTTGAAATAAGGAGGATTGGATTTCAGCGCTTCACAAATTGGAACCAGATGATTTATCCCTGAATTACTGAATTATTTTTCTGTTTTACGAGAAAATTGTGGATTATTGAGGTTCTTAGAGCAATAACTTATGCAGAGATTAGAAGACAGTCTATTTTAGTAGAATATGAGAAAAAAAAGATTACCTCGCCAATAAATTTTTTCTACTGAAATTTTAAATTTTTTTCGGTATGTACTTTCCGGTCACCCGGTATCAGTTAATTATTTGTTCAAAACTCATATCAAGAAACATCCATCAAATTGATTTGTAGAAAAATGATTTTTTATCAAATGCCTACAATTGCAACTTTCGCAATTTTATTTTTTGAAAACACAAAAATTTTCGACTTTTTGTTGGTTCTGGACAAGAAATGGAAATCAAAGTCTGGATCAATTTATAGGTACCTAAACAAAACTTGCAATTTTTCACCTCTTCACTGAAAAAAACAAATAATAAATTTTATCTAAAAAAAATAATAGCGCGTCCCAATTCATAAAATTTGGTAAAATCTATTCTAAAAATAATAATATTAATCCGATATTTGATAAAATTTATTGCATAAAAATAAAATTTATCATAATAGATTGATAAATTTTTACTATATAGAGCATTTTCGTGGAATTGGGACGCGTTATTATATTTGCTGATAAAATTTATCCATTTTCATGACACTTTTTATTATTTTTTTTGAGTGTTTGAAAATGGGATAAAATTTCGGTTTATTTTCCTGAATCCAGCGAATATCTCGAATAAAAATGTCTCTGATGTTTCATTTTATACAGTATGACACAAAAGTCTTGTCCACGAAAAACACTTCATGATATCTTGAAACTGAAAAGAGATATAAGGATGACTCAAACGGCAATATGTTCCTGGAGACAAGGACATTGAAGATTGATAGTCAAATTTTCAGTTCTACCTACAGGGTGTCCACAAATTGAGAAACCGGTTTTGGTTTAAAAAATGGGGGTCTGGGTTTTTTATGGATTTGAAGTCTACACATGGAGACAATTAAAATATGATAATTTTTTTCGAAACCGGTTCGAAAATTTGCAACCGGTTGTCAAAAATACTCCAGAAATTGAGATTAGAAAAAATTTTCCAAATGAAATTTGTAGAGCTTTGTAAGCCAAACATTGTCAGTGAACTCATTTTTTGAAATTTCAACAACAAAAAAAGATATGAAATTTTTTTTAGATTTTTAACGGTGCGGTGTTCAACATTCATTTGAAAAAATTTTCATATCTTCTTTTGTTGTTGAAATTGTCAAGTTGCTGAGAGTGAACCGATTCAAAAAATGAGTTCGCTGACCATGTTTGGCTTACAAAGCTCAACAAATTTCATTTGGAAAATATTTTCTAATCTCGATTTTTGGAGTATTTTTGACAACCGGTTGCAAATTGTCGAACCGGTTTCGAAAAAAAATTATCACATTTTAATCGTCTCAGTGTGCAGACTTCAAATCCATAAGAAACCCAGACCCCCATTTTTTAACCAAAACCGGTTTCTCAATTTGTGGACACCCTGTAGGTAGAACTGAAAATTTGACTATCAATCTTCAATGTCCTTGTCTCCTGGAACATATTGCCCTTTGAATCATCCCGATATCTCTTTTCAGTTTCGAGATATCATAAAGTGTTTTTCGTGGACAAGACTTTTGTGTCATACTGTATAAGAATAATGGAACCTGAATTTCAAATTTTCCACAAGATTCTACCGGGTGACCGAAAAGTAGTTCCCAAAAAGAAATGCTTCTCAAAAATTCCCTAATCAATTTATCCGAAAAATTTCAATTCTGGCAGAATCCTTGGTTCATTACTATTCGATCATAGGCCACTTCAAAGATTCTCAACTAATTTAAATTTTTTGTGAAGCATAATTCGATTTTAGTTTATAATGCTACAGCTAAACATAGTCAAGCAAAATTTGAAAATTGCGCGGAATAAAATCTTCGAATATCTGGGAGTAGGTTTCAAGATAGCCAAAAGCTTGATTTCAACCCTGTCAATTTCAAAACAATGCGTTCAACCTTGAAATAAGGAGGATTAGATTTCAGCGCTTCACAAATTGGAACCAAATGATTAATCCCTGAATTACTGGATTATTTTTCTGTTTTACGAGAAAATTGTGGATTATTGAGGTTCTTCGAGCAATAACTTATGCAGAGATTAGAAGACAGTCTATTTTAGTAGAATATGAGAAAAAAAAGATTACCTCGCCAATAAATTTTTTTTACTGAAATTTTAAATTTTTTTCGGTATGTACTTCCCGGTCACCCGGTACCTATATCAGTAGGTAAAATGAAAAATTTAGATAGGTACTGATTTGTAAAATCGAAGTTGAAACGTTCGAAAATGACATCGTAAATCGTAAACAAGTTGATGACGTTGAATTTTTTTCCGCCGAACCAGTGTGTAATTTATGATTAATAAAAATCTGAAATCCTATACCATGCATACTTTTTGTTGGTAGTTCCGTATGGGTAATGTCGGTTTTAAAGTCTCATATTACACTCTGACATCGATACATTTTGGTTTATTGAACACCCGGTGAATCATCGAGTAAGTTCTCATTTTTTAAACGTTCGTCTCCTATCACAGTCGAATTGATTAAACCGCTTGTGCCGAAAGTTGTAACAATTCTTTCGAATTCGATAAAAATGAAGTGCATGTACTTAAAGCTACGTGCAATTTTCCCGTATCCTTACCAATTTGGTGCCGATTTATTTATCTGTCCGCCAAAAATGATGAAGCTGGTGAGTAAAAATATCGACAACGAATTTGTTTTTGCTCTACTTTTTCTAGTGATTATATACTAAATTTTGGTGTGGATTTAATGGGGGTGAAAATTTTTTTAAAGTTCAGTGACCGATGGTCAATGGCTTTGAACTGATTGTCAAAAATTCTCCAAAAATGGAGATCAAAAACAGTTTGTTACAGAAGTAAAGGGAACTAAAAAAAAATCATCAATTTCAATTCCATATTTACTTAGGTACCTAATTTTTTCCATTTTAAAAAACAGAAAAAGTGATATATCGAGATCAGGGATGGTAAGTTACCGGTAAGTTTCTGGTAAGTTACCGGTAACTTCAGTAACTTATAAGTTTTCAAATTTCAATACAACATATTTTGAAGACTACAAAAATGCTCAAATTTTCACCTCAAACGAAGGGAAAGTTGAGATTGAATTCATAATTAAATATTGAAAAGACCCCCCCCCCCCCCAAAAAAAAATGCAAACAAAATGCAAACTAACACCAAGAATGTATATTATTAATGGTGAATCGGTCATTCAAAAATTACTGGGGTAACTTTGGTAATTATCTCGCGAAAACTTACCGGTAAGTTACGGTAACTTATCGCGGTAACTTTCCACCATAAATTTCCTACCATCCCTGATCGAGATGATTGTTACAAGGTACAGTTCTCAATTTCCATATCGAACTGCTTTTAATCTACTGAATAGGAAAAAAAAGTACGGAATGTAAAATATCGAACTTTTATTCCTTTACCAGTCTTCCCGTTGAAATTTTTTCAGGTGAAGAGAACGTATGACTAAAGAAAAAGAGAATTGGAAGTAAACTACGATTCATTGAATCTATACTTATCTAATCTGTTGGCGCTTGCCCACAGAGTATATTATGTGTGGGTATCTTGAATCTTCATTTTTTTTCAATTTGAGGAAAATTGCCAAAATGTTTAAAAAATAATAAAATTTTTAAAAAGTTAGCAAAAGTTGTTTCTTTTTATTAAGTTGATTAAAATTTTATTTTGTAAAATTATTCCTCCAAAACCCTCTAAATCTGAATCAGTCAGAAGTGCCAAAATTGACTGATGAAAAATATAGAGAAAATCTAGTCACTGATAAGTGATAATCAGTCAAATTCCATAGAGTCTCCAGTTAATCAGCGACAATTAACTGCCAATCAGTGAAAACTTACCGATTCAATTGGTGAATTTTCATCATTGAATCAACAAAAATAAATTGACTGATTTAAATCTGTCAAAATTTACTGATTCAATCAATGAATTTTCATTACTGAATCACTAAAAATTCACTGATTACAACAGTGACTCAATTTTATCGAATTAAATTAGTCAATTTTGACTGATTAAAATTTAGAGAAAACTTGATCAATTGACATTTTTCATGCTCTTCTTAAGTAAATCATTTGCTACAACATTTTTGATGATATTGAAATATTTTTTAGTTTTTGAGAAATCTTGAAAAACTCGAAAAATAACTCAAAGTTTGAAAATTGTTTGATTTTTAGTAAATTCTTCAGATTTTGGAAAACTTCCAATTTTTAAAATATTGTTTAAATTTTGGAATACGTCCTACTTTTAGAAAATTCTCGATTCCAACATGAAAAGGAAAAGTATAGTGCTGGGGATCAATCCGTAAAAAATGAGTCTTTTCGAATAATAAGTATTTTTTACAAAATTAGAAATTTAACAATACGTAATAAAATTATAGTACAATACAGATCTTCTTGCTTATAGTTCAAGTTTGAATATGGATAGTTGAATATTTTATAGATACTTTGAAGTCCTAGAAGTCAATCCTCAAGTTCGAGAATAAAATTTTAATCATCAGATTTTTCATGGTCGTGACAATATAAAATTTTGTTAGATTGAAAAAAAAAAGTAAAACAGA
The DNA here is from genome assembly GCA_038380155.1 of Pseudococcus jackbeardsleyi. Lineage (NCBI taxonomy): Eukaryota > Metazoa > Arthropoda > Insecta > Hemiptera > Pseudococcidae > Pseudococcus > Pseudococcus jackbeardsleyi. The sequence goes on from CM076242.1 coordinate 50,180,459, forward strand.
AAAATTTGGGTTTCAATTACTTACTAAATATTTTATAAACTTTAAAATTTGCATTGGATGGCCTTGATCCAAAGTTGACTGCAAAAATTTTGTTGGTATGGTACCTAACCTAAGTCAAGGGCTTTTACATCGAGATAATACTTTAAAATAAAATCCTCCTCGGTGATAAGAGGAGAAATTTTCAAAGTCTCTTACGCTCCTTAGTCAGGTACCAATGGCCAATGAATAGAAATTCACTCGAAACTTTCCATAAATCGTAACTTACGTAGAACGACTTCCCATACTCGCAATACTCAGCAACTCTAACCAGCGAAAGCTTTACTAACGACCAGCAATTTCACGTATTTGTGAATTAAGGGCAAACTATAGTGACATTACTCGGCGTGCGTCTGTTTAAGACTTGAGAAACAACGGTTTAAAATTTTAATACGTATTAACGAAATTACTATACAAGGGATAAACTCGTGCGTCAAATTAGATCCTAAAGACAAGCTGTTGCCGCGCGGATCAGTTTACGTACTTATTAGTCGCGGCGTTCGCCTTTCTATCGAAATTCCGCAATCACGCGTAAATTTCTACTAACAAATTGTCCAAAAAAAAAGAACGCAAACTTCATTCAATTAATTCCTTTCGCAATTAAACAACTTCTCTGTCGGCTGTTTAATTAATTAATTCGCTACTCCGAAGTCGTCGCGTTTGCCTGTTTATGGGTGAAAAAATAAAACGGCGAGAATGAGATTTTGTCCAATCGTAGGAAAATTCTGTCATGTTTTATGTATAATATTGTCGACAAGTTTATGTACTTTCACTCCGAACTTGAGAATTTAAAAAAAAAAAAAGTAGGGTGAATATTGGGATCACAATTCATCCTAAGTCAACTCAGAATAGAAAATTATTTTTAAAAGCTTGGAATAATATCTGCAAAAATTCTGCAGAAATTCTGCAAAAATGGCTACGTGAATTCTACCGAAATTCTGCAAAAAATGCAGCATGCATTCCGCGTGAATTCTGCGAGAAATCTACAAAAATTGTACGTAAAATCTGTCAAAATTTTGCACGATTTCTAAAAAAAATTTGCATGAATTCTAGAAAAATGCTGTGGAAATTTTACAAAAATTCTGAACTAATTTCCTATGCGAAAATTCTGCACAAGTTCTGCATGAACTTTGCAAAAATGCTGCAAAAATTCTGCAAAAAAAAAATGCTGCATGAATTCCACAACAATTTTACGTGAATTCTGTACAAATACTGCAAACCAATGCTGCATGAATTCTACAAATACTCTGCATAAATTCTAGGAAAATTCTGCAAGAATTCTTAAGTAATTCCGTCCGAGTTCTGCAAAAAACCAGCTGTTGGAATTCAGCAAAAATTCTGCAAAAAAATATGGCGTAAATTCTTCAAAACTTGTGCATTATCTCTGCAAAAAAATCTGCATGAATTTTATAGAAATTTTGCATGATTCTGCATGAATTTTACAAAAGTTCTGCATAAATTCTAGAAAAATTCTGCACAACTTCTGCAAAAAGTCTGTCTGAACTCTGCGAAAATTCTGCATGAATCCTACAGAAATTCTGCAAAAAAAAAATGCTGCATGAATTCTGAAAACTAAAACAATCCTGCATGAATTTTAGAATAATTCTGCCCCATTTCTGTGAAAAAGCTGCGAAAATTCTGCATGAATCCTACAGAAATTCTGCAAAAAAAAATGCTGCATGAATTCTAAAAACTAAAACAATGCTGCATGAATTTTAGAATAATTCTGCCCCATTTCTGTAAAAATTCTGCGAAAATTCTGCATGAATTCTAGGGAATCCTGCAAAAAAAAGCTGCATAAATTCTAAAACAATCTTGCATGAATTCTAAAATATTCTGCATGAATCGTGAAAAAATCCAGCAATAATTCTAAGAAAATTCTGCTCGAATTTTACAAAAATTCTGCATGAATTCTGCAGAGAGTTCTGCATAATTTTTTTTGAAATTTTGCAAAAATTCTTTATGAATCCCCCCTCCAAAAAAATTGGAAATTTCTCATAAATGCTGCATGAATTCTGAAAAAAAAAATCCTGTATAAATTTGGCGAAAAACCTGCGTGAATTCCAAAAAAATGCTGCACGAATTCTTCAAAAATCCTGTATGAATTCTGCAAAACTTCTCCTCAAATTCTGCAAGAAATGCTGCATGAATCCTACAGGAATTTTGCAAAAAATGCTGCATGAATTCTAATAACTAAAACAACCCCGCATGAATTTTAGAATTTATCTTCCCCCATTTCTGTAAAAATTTTGCAAAAATTCTGCAAAAATGCTGCACGAATTCTGAGAAAATTCTGCAAAAAAATTCTGCATAAATTCTAAAACAATCTTGCATGAATCCTAAAATAATTCTAGCCCATTTCTGTGAATATTTGGCAAAAAATGTTGTTTAAATTCTGCGTGAATTCTGCAAAAATTCTGCATGAATTGTGAAAAAATATGCAGCAATAATTTTACGAAAATTCTGCCTCAATCCTACAAAAATGAATTCTGCAGAAAATTCTGCATGAATTGTGAAAAAATATGCAGCAATAATTTTACGAAAATTCTGCCTCAATCCTACAAAAATGAATTCTGCAGAAAGTTCTGCACAGATTCTTTTAAAATTTTTCAGAAACTCTATATGAATTGCCCGCCCCCCTCCCAAATGAATTTTCCAAAAATTCTGCACGAATTTCCCAAAAATTCTACATGAATTCTATAAAAAAAAAAAAAACTGTACAAATTCTTGAGAAATGCTGCATATATTTTGTAAAAATCCTGCATGAATTCTAAATCTAAAAAAATCCTGAACAAATTCGGCAAAAATCCTGCGTAAATTCTAAAAAATGCTGCATATATTCTGCAAAAATCCTGCGTAAATTCTAAAAAAAAAAAATTCTACACGAATTTCGCAGAAATCCTGCCCGAATTCTGCAAAAATTTTTCCTGAAATTCTGCAAGAAACGCTGTATGAATAATTCATGCCTGGATTTTCTAGCAAATAAAAACCTATTTCATTCTTTTTCGAAAACAGGTGAAAATTAAAAAAAAAATCATTTATTCAAATTCTACGATATGAAAAATTGGCAAATCTCGATGTAAATTCTTCATCAAATTTTAAATCACAAGTTATTGAAATTGTTGAATAAAAATTAATAAAATTGAAATTTATTTCAATAAATAAACCGGACAAGTTTTCAAATAAATAGGTACATTCTTTTTTTGTACCTGTCTGGGAATTTGGGTACGTATTGAATTCATTGTCGATAAAAATCACTTCGGTTAAATGTCGCGAAAAGTAACCCGATGTTATCGAATTTTCATTGCTGTCAAATGACTTCGTTCGCTGTATGAATTATGAATTATTTGTGCACGTAGGTATCGCGTAGAAGTCGAATAATTTTACGTGTACGTATTACGTATCTACACTCTTATTGGCATCTTGTATACACGTATATCAAACAGACGACGATATGTGTTTACATTTTAATGACATACTTATACGATATAGGTACCATACTTCGTCTGTGCTTACATTCATGCGGATATCTCGTCGATATTATTTTTTAATCGTGGAACTGACGTTTAAATTGAGTACCTAACTACATATTTCAATATAACTAGTTTTTTCTCTCGAGGGAGCCTCTTTGAAGGGATTTATCCTAATTAATGATAACGAATAGCAACGTACGAGTTTAGTAAATCTCGTAGGTATATACGAGACCGATTTCCAAATAGGTACACGTATTAATGGCGCGCTTCGATTCGATATTTAATCCATTTGCGTTCGTCGAACGTTACCGTACGTCGTACGATACGAAAATAATATTATAATAAAGAATTCGCAACTACGCGACGAAGAAAACGCAGAAAAAATAAAACAGCCGAGGAATCCGACATGAAATCTCCTAAAAAACAAGAGAGAATGGAAAACGCATAAACAGCAAAATGAAAAAGTATCGGTTGACATGACATTTCATTATTTTTTTTCCTTCTCTTGTTTATCTGTTTTCAACAATGATTTTACCCTGTTGGAATTTGAATCGTGCCATTGTGCACGTATATACTCTTTGTATGTTCTCTCTGTGTAGTGTCTTTTTTTTCGTTCGTTTTCAACTCGCGGGTAAATGTCCCCATACTGAATACTTCACGGCTGTCTATCATTTTTATATGGATACCCGTTTTTGGTATGTTTTGCTGGGGGTTTTGTCGCAGTTTTTTTCCAAATGTCTGCTCGTATACGTAGGTTGATGTATACGAAATAGTGGTTAAATAAATGAGATCTCTGATCTGACTTGAATTCGGGTTGGATGTGTTGACGATTTTTTTCTGAGTTATTATTTCGTTTGTAGTCGGGGTTGAAAATAATATTCATGGTGGTGAGAATAGTATTTATTTTTGACTAGGGTTGGAGATGAAGAGATTACACCTTGTCCACGAAATGCTTGAAATTTTAGAATAAATCTGAGTTTCCGAATTTTGGGCATTGTAAGAAGCAGAAAATATCCATTGATGAGTTGTAGTGTAGATGCAAACCATACTCAATTTTTTTTTTACATAAATTGAAAAACATGGACAACTCAAATTATATTTTCAAAAATTTTATTTCAAATTCAAAAAATGTTTTATTTTATCAATATCAACTTATTATGTAGGTAAGGAAAATTAAAGTTTCTCAAGCAAGTACCTACAGAAAACCGTATGGTAAACGATATCACCTAATGACTGAAAAATTAAAATTCTATAAATTTCAGTAGGTACCTATCATCTTCGGGAACCTTTTTTTGCATTCATTTGTAAAAGACATTAATTTCTGCCATCATTTTCTGGTATCTCTACATGGCGTAAAAACTTCTCCTAGTTGGGAATGGTTGTCTAATGCAACGGTCTCATCTTTTCAAAAGAGGTATCGGTTATTGTAGACATCGTTGTTGTGGCCAATTTAGGAAAATGTTGATTAAAAAATCCGATCAAGGAATTTTTAACCGCGCTTTGAACAAAATCTCCCAACTTCATTTTAATAAAGTCGGAGTCGAGCATTTTGGGACAACTTTTATCTAATCCGTGAATACTTATTCCGCTAAGAGAAATGGTTAAGGAATCCAAGTTCCAAGACTCGAAGAAATCAACACTGACCCAAAAAAAGACATTTTCGATTATAAAAGTGAACGAATTGTTAATAGCAACATGGTGAGGGTTTTCTTTCAACAAACGCCAGTCACACTGACCCTGAATCTGACTGGTCCTCATTCTTAAGTAGAAATGGTTGGGCGATTCTTTTCGATGGCCTTTAGTAGCTTGCATAAAACCACTGTAGAAATTATCGAGTCCTTTGATCATCATGGGACCGAGTTGCAATGAATCTGATGTATCTATTTCAAGAACGACAGTTTCCTCAATAACAAAATAATTCAGACTTTGGGTTGATGGTGATGCAAAATGTAGGAATGGAAAAGCAGAGATGATTTGGTTTATTGATTTCAATATAAATGATACGTCCAGGTTTTCCGATATTTTTGTTTTCACATCGTAGTTGACCCATTGCATTGAAAAAGTCAGCAGCAAACATTGGTTTTCGCACTGCGGAGTAAATATCATCTTTGGAAAAAAAAAATTGAATAAATAGTATTATTCTTTCAGATTTAGTACTGCGGAAGTTTCTTAATGTACAAATACTATTGTTTTACCTTTGCTTTGTTAAAATTTATTTCGCCATTGTTTTTCAAATTTTGTTCATCATGGAGAAGTATGGAAATGTTGGGAATATCATAACTTAAATAAGCACCAATATTTTCGATAACGAAAGTGCCAATACATGTTTTATTTGTTCTCATATCGATTACTTCATAATCTCCCTCAAAAGTCATATTCTCCGGAATCACATTTACAGAAATCTGAAAATGAAAATTTATAAGAAAACAAGCAAAAATGTCCGTCCTGTGGGCGGGCGGTAAGTTAGTAAACTACTGTCTGTCGGTTATATTATGACACTTTTGCAGGGTTACCAATGAACAAAAAGTTCTAAATTCTAGGGATTCTCAAATTTCAGAAAAAAAATTATTCGGAAAATAAACAATCAAAACATTGATTTTTTTGAAAAATTGAAACAAAATTCCTTTTTGCTAGCCACTTATTTGTTAATTTTTTGTTGATTTGAGAAACCCTTCAGTAATTTTCGCCTGCTGGTATCACTGTAAAAAGTGTCATGATACAGTATGACACAAAAGTCATGTCCACGAAAAACACATCATGATATCTCGAAACTGAAAAGAGGTATCGGGATGATTCAAACGGCAATATGTTCCTGGAGACAAGGACATTGAAGATTGATAGTCAAATTTTCGGTTTTACCTACAGGGTGTCCACAAATTGAGAAACCGGTTTTGGTCAAAAAATGGGGGTCTGGGTTTTTTATGGATTTGAAATCTACTCACTGAGACGATTAAAATGTGATAATTTTTTTTCGAAACCGGTTCGAAAATTTGCAACTGGTTGTCAAAAATACTCCAAAAATCGAGATAAGAAAAAATTTTCCAAATGAAATTTGTAGAGCTTTGTAAGCCAAACATTGTCAGTGAACTCATTTTTTGAAATTTCAACAACAAAAAAAGATATGAAAATTTTTTTTAGATTTTTAACGGTGCGGTGTTCAACATTCATTTGAAAAAAATTTTCATATTTTCTTTTTGTTGTTGAATTGTTACGTTGCCGAGAGTAAACCGATTCAAAAAATGGGTTCACTGACCATGTTTGGCTTACAAAGCTATACAAATTTCATTAGGAAAATTTTTTCTAATCTCGATTTTTGGGGTATTTTTGACAACCGGTTGCAAATTATTGAACCGGTTTCGAAAAAAAAATATCACATTTTAATCGTCTCAGCGTGTAGACTTCATTTCCATAAAAAACCCAAACCCCCATTTTTTGACCAAAACCGGTTTCTCAATTTGTGGACACCCTGTAGGTAGAACTGAAAATTTGACTATCAATCTTCAATGTCCTTGTCTCCAGGAACATATTGCCGTTTGAATCATTCCGATATCTCTTTTCAGTTTCGAGATATCATGAAGTGTTTTTCGTGGACAAGACTTTTGTGTCATACTGTATAACCGACAGACAGTAAGTCGGATAACTGGCTAGAATTTTTAAAACGCTATTTTGCGTGTCCCTATTTTGTGTCACGCTATTTTTCAAGACAATATTTCTCTGTTTTGGAAATTAACTTAATGTCAGAAAGTTATAGATCGATATGTTTTTATTCATTGCTATTTTAGAAATTTAATTTAATATCAGAAGTCAGAATGACAGAAATCTTTTTACCTGAAGAGTGCCACTTCTTTGCATGAGTGTAATATTTAGAAATTGAAAATACCGCACCCTGTTGCGGTAAAAATCTAGACAGCTGATGTCTACAACTTATTGGGTGGTTTGGAGGGGTCGAATGAAAAAACCAAGTACATATTCGAAATCAGCGCCTTCAAATTGATAAAAATCGATGTGCTACTATACTTTTTCCGATTTTTTTGAATTTTGGTCAAAATTGTGGACCTCTATGCCTTCCAGGGGTCTGGAAATCCATGAATATGTTGGTTGAAAGGGTACCCCCGGATAAGATAGACGAATCGGCCTAAGAGCAACTTTTGAAATTGACCATCGGACATTATTAAGGACCCCAAAAAATGATTTTAGGAATTTTATTTCAACTCCTCAACTCACCCCACCCTTCAACCCCACCCAACAAAATAGCGAATTTTCGTCAAAAAATCCTATCTCGGAACCTAATGGACCAAAAATTCTGAAATTTATGTGGTGTATATAGGGAATAGTGGCCAATTTTTGAGAATTTTTTCAGATTTTTTTTGCACTGCCTTCTAGTCAAATTTCCACTTTGAAATTTTAAAATCGCCATAATTCTGAAACTAAAAGATCTGCTTTTTTTTCTCTTCGGCACAAATATAGTCCTACCTTCTACCATGGTACAATATTATGATATTTTTTTCAGATTTTTCAAGTTGGTAGAACAGACCTAAAAATACGATTTACTGTTCAAAATTACCAATTTCGCCATTCACACAACGAAAAATTCTTAAATTATTTATGTGGTCCCCATATACACCATGGAAAATTTTCAAAATTTTGGTTCATTAGGTACCAAGATGAGATTTTTAGACGAAATCCGGCATTTGGGGGGGGGGAGGAGGATGAAGTGAAAGGTGGGAGATGCACCCAAGACTTTTTTGGTGTTCTTAATCATGTCCAATGGTCAGTTTCAAAAAGTAGAACAAACGTTTGCCTGTTAATTTTGAAATTCGAGCAATTTTCAAAGTTTGAGGGTAGGGTTTTGGCTAGAATGCACTGCAGGAAAAAAATCTGAAAAAATTCTTAAAAATTGGTCACCACTCCCCGTATACACCACATAAATAATTTCAGAATTTTTCGTTGCGTGAATGGCGAAATTGGTAATTTTGAACAGTAAATCGCATTTTTAGGTCTGTTCTACCAACTTGAAAAATCTGAAAAAAATATCATGATATTGTACCATGGTAGGAGGTAGGACTATATTTGTGCCGAAAAGGAAAAAAAGCAGATCTTTTAGTTTCAGAATTATGGCGATTTTAAAGTTTCAAAGTGGAAATTTGGCTAGAAGGCAGTGCAAAAAAAATCTGAAAAAATTCTCAAAAATTGGCCACCACTCCCTACATACACCACATAGATTTCAGAATTTTTGGTCCATTAGGTTCCGAGATAGGATTTTTTGACGAAAATTCGCTATTTTTTTGGGTGGGGGTAAAGGGGGGGTGAGTTGAGGAGTTGAAAAAAATCCTAAAATCATTTTTTGGGGTCCTTAATAATGTCCGATGGTCAATTTCAAAAACTAGCTCTTATTCCGATTCGCCTATCTTATCCGAGAGTACCCTTTAGGTAAAAAGGGCTACTCACTGAATCGGATTTTCAAAGGGTAGCTTTCATCTATTGTGATCATCATGAAAGTTGAACTTTCATCACCAAAGTTCAACTTTGAGCTTTTCAAAATGTGATTACTGTTTTTGAATCCCCCATCAATTCTCTTTCGAACCCCGCAAACAGTTTTCCTTCTAAGTGTAACCTATCTTAAGGTAATTTTTCGAAAAATCGCAATTGCCTAAAAATTACGACGCCCACCCCCAGCCTCCTTGACGGTTAGGAGAAAAACGATGGTGGATTTATAAATAGGTCATCAAGGAAAACTCGTAAAAAAAACTTGAGCGAAATCGAAAGACCCGATTTCATTTTTTCCATTTATATGGATAGTCCTGCATGTACCTACCTACCCTAAACGGGTTTGGCTATTCTCACACGGAATGAATAACACAATGTAAATCGTTCGCTCGGACTCGCAATTTTGCAACCTGTCTCGTGGCGTCGTACCTTCCTAATATATTCGAAAATTAATTTCAAACCGAAATCACCAATTTTAGAACTCAACTTTTTTTTCGATTCTCAATTGAGTAACTGGATGATAAAAGGGCCTAACTCGAATTAGACCCTTTTGTCATCCACCGTGAAAATGGATACTAGAATGGATATACTACTTATCAAAATTGGTCCCATAGGGCTACCTATCGTACATTGTCTGTAATCAACCACCAAAGTTTCCTACCTGTGTTAAAAACCTGCAGGAAGTTGGCCCTTTTGTCATCCGACGATTTTGACACTGGTTCTAACAGTACGAAATCATGAAAATAACTCTCATTTTTGATGTTATTCGATTTCATTAAATAATTTTCAAATTTTCAAAATTTATTTTCATAATTTCGTACTGTTAAAACCGATGTTAAAGTCGTTGGATGACAAAAGGGCCTAACTCCTCCTTCACCGTTTCATTAATAACTCAATCATATGGCTACTAAAACGGAATTCAAATGAATATTTCTTGAAAGGGATGTTTGGGCATCACAATATTTAAAAAATCAGATCATTTCATCAAAACATTTAAACGATATCAGCTTGCGAAAACTTGAAATGCGTTTTTCTCTAAACAGCGGTTTCAGAATTAGGCCCTTTTGTCATCCAGTCATTCAATTTTTAATTTTCTTTCCTCCAGATATTTTTCAACTCTGAAAATTTTTCCTCAAAATATTTTTAAACTCAGTAAGTACAAAATATGTTTATTTGTTATAAATTTTTATCAACTTTGAAATTTTTAATTTTTTCCTTCAATTTTTTTCAAGTAAGTAGATATAAAAATTTTTCAACTCGACATTTTTTCTAAAAATACATATTTTTCATTTCTCAACTCCGGAAATTTTCTCTCAAAATTGAATTTTTTCTCAAATTTTTTTGCTCTCGAAATCGAAATTATTTCTCGAAGTTCAATATTATAATACCTTTGAATTTTTTTCTCTCAAAATTTCATTTTTTAGCTCAAATCAAATGTTTTTCTAAACTTATTATCCAGATCTGAAATTTTTAGAATTACAAGATTGAAAAAATTGGGTTAAAATTTAAAAAACATTTTAAGAAATTTAATGTGTGAAAAAATCGAGATAATTGTCAAGTTTTTAAAAATTTTCAAGACCAAAGAATGGGATTTCACAGTTGTTAGTCTAAATACATACCTATTCATTAAATGAAAATTTTAGCAAAAATGAAAATCGAATAATTTGAAAAAAATCTTAGAGCTTACAAAAAATTATAAAGAAGAAATTCTAGTGGGGGAAAACATTTATTGGAGGAGATGGAAAAAATTGATACCTTAAGAAAAAATTTTGAAAGCTGGAAAAAAAAAGTTTTTGAGAAAACAGTGCAATTCACTGCTGAGATCATGAGATGAAGATGATCAATGTAACAGTGAAGATGATGAAAAGAAATGAACGAGATCGCGCGTAATTCGGACATTTTGTTGTTCATTCCGTGTGAGAATAGACAGGCCCTCTGTGAACCTTTTTGAAAAAAAAAAAAAAAAACTCACTCTACAATGTTGATCCACACAGGTGAAAGTACTGCCAACGTCCTCGTCCTGCATATAAAAGGAATCGGATGAAGAAATACCAGAAGCGTGGATATTGCTGAAAATAATCCGCTTATAGGGATGAGTCAAAAATCCTGCATGTGGATTTTGTTCGAATACCAAGTTCTCAATAAAGCCAGTCAGGTTTACGGGTTCTCCAATCGGTGAAATGTCGTATTTATTGCGAGAAAAATTGAGAAGGTTGGTCAAAACGAAAGAATTATTGTAAGTATGAGTTGCCAATAGTTCTACGACGGACTTATGGGACTTGGTTTGTGTATTGGCGACTTCTTCATTGTTAGATTCTTTCGATTCTTCATTTTTCGATTTTTTTTCTGGTATGGTGACTATTTCTTCAGATTTATGATCATAATCATCATCATCATTCATTCCTGTTGATTTTGTGGTTGGAAGTGTGATTGATGTCGGTGATGTTTCATTATTTCTGTCGATGTCAGTTCGTAATGTTTCTTTTGATGATGGTTCCATAATGGTTGGCAAAGATTTCTCATTTTGTTTATTTGTGTTATTTTGTAAGGACAAATTTGCTGTGACGTTTTCAATCAACACCGTTGGATTCGCATTTTCTGCAGGGTTGGCTGTAAAAAATATAAATGTTGAGAAATACATTTCAATGATACGAAAATCTTGAAATTCGTTATTTTTTCAGTATAAATCGGTAAATATATTAAACTTGGAATGTTTCAATTTAATGGGACATTGAAAATAACTTGTTGCAATGGATGTTCGATTATTGCCCAAGTTGGCCAAAAAGGGCTGCGATTCATCAGTGGATACGTCTTCGTTATTGAGATCCGATTTTCTCGAATAATGTGTTTTCATTTTGTGAAATTTCGATATTGGACAGACTCACATCGATGGGGCTTTGTGTAGTTTTTTGATGATTTTCGTTTCATTGGCCAGAGATGATTTACGTTTCATTTTTGAAAATTTGCTTAGACTGGTAATCTATTTCATTAGTCAGCTTAAAATATAGATGAAATGGAATTATACTGAGAAACAGTCAGAATTGCAACGCAGGAAAAAATCAGTGAAAAAATTTTCACCGAAAACAAATCAGTGGGGAAAAATCAGTGAAAATTTTCCAAAAATTCAGCGAAATTTATGAATTTAGCTAAAAAATTTTAGTGAAAATCCATGAGAAATAGGAGAAAATTCACCAAAAAGTAAATAAAATTTATGAATTCAGTTAAAAAATTGGTGAAAATCTATGAAAATTAAGTGAAAATTCGCTGAAAATCAGTGATAATTCACTAAAAAGTCGGTGAAATTTATGAATTTAGCTAAAAAAAATTGACGAAAAAAAATCAGTGAAAATTCGCTGAAAATCACTAAATATCGCTGATTTGTCCTGTTTTGCGATTTTGACTGTTCATCAGTAACTTCTCTGGTTCAGAATGCGAGCGTACTCTTCGATATTAATCGAGAATAAAATTTAAAATCAAAAAATTCTCCGACGAGGTATTTTGTTCACGAGATTACTTTCATTATAAGTATAAAATCAAAAACACTGTTTATTTCAAGTGAAATTCTATCATTTTCAATTTTTTACTTAGTACCTATCAGAAAATCACGACCATTTATTTTTTTCAAGCAAGAGCAATAGGTATAATTACAACAAGTAAGTGAGGAATATTTCGATGACTTACTTTCATTCTGATTTTCATACGGTAACGACTTGCAAAATTCTAAATCTCCAACCACAACAAGGATAACTATTAAACCAAAAATTTTGTTCATTTTCGCTTCGAATATCAACCTTTAACGACCGAAAGATACACAACAACTGAAGGTGTTTACCGTTCAGGCACAGTATCGAAAATATTTTACGAAATCCAGTTCGTTTACTAATGCAAAAAATAATCAAATGAATTCGTTAATGACGAAAAACCGTTTGCTTCATGGCAATTACAGGCCTGATAAACTACATAGGTAGGTAGGTAGTAGGTACCAACCGATTCCTATTAAGGAAAGACAAGAATACTGAGAATTTTTCGATTCGAGTGCTTAAAAAAACACATTAGTACCTAAAATATACCTACCTACCTACCTACAGCGGAGATGGGGCTTAGTCGAAAATCTAACCAGCTATTGTTCTATTGTTCTCATGATTAATGATGTAAAATAGCCGAAAATCTAACCAACGGGAAAAAATGGCCGAAAATCTAACCAGAAGCAAAATGAACGAATGAATCAATTCTGAACATGGTCTGATACAAGACAACTCCAGTCAATCCTGGAACTCAGAATATGTACCTTTATGACATCACTGCTCATACCGCCAAATGTCGTTTCAACTCTTTTTTTTCAAGTCCAGAATATTTACGTCATTTTTAAACAGTTAAGAATTTTTTGAAGTAGTTTTCCAAATTTTTTCCTTGTAATTTTTCAAACTCTTATTTCTGTTCTGCGAGTTTTTTCAACTGAATTTTTTTCTGATGTTATTTTTCCGCGACCACAATATTTTTTTCTGACGTAAATTTTCCACGGCCAAATTTTTTTCTCATATTTTTTTCAATACCAATTTTTCGGACGCAATTTTTCCTCTGTAATTTTTTTTGAAGAATTCCGCCACGTTTAAATTTTTTTCTTGGGATTTTTCTACTCGATTTTTTCCCCAACAATTTTTATGACGTCAATCAAACAGAAATAATTTTTTCAAAAAATATGTAAGTTCAACGCTGAAAAAATTCTTCAGGAAAAATTTCAGTGGAGAACAATTGGTACGTCAGAAAAATTTCAGGTGAGGAAATTATGGTAAAAAAATTTGATCGTGGAAAAATAACATCAGAAAAAAAATCAGTTGAGAAAGTTACGAGGAAAAAAATTGGAAAACTTCTTCAAAAAATTCTAAACTGTTTAAAAATGACGTAAATATTTTGGGCTTTGCGAAAAAAGAAGTCGAAATGACATTCAGTGATATGAGTAGTGACGTCATGAAGGTATTCGAGTTCACATAACGTAAAACGTTAGAACATTTCGTACACTAAAATGAACCTCGACCCCGCTCGGTTAGATTTTCGGTCATTATCGGGCCTATTGTTCCACCTGTCAAAAAAACAGCAGGAGGTCATGTCTGGTTAGATTTTCGGAAACGCCGCGGAGATGATAATTTTGAAAAACAATTATCCTTTATCTATCTTCTGAAAAATATTCATATTCGACCCTTCCCCTGCGTACGAGCGGTGTCGTGTATGCTCGCACCGAGTATTTGTTTTATTAACGGTCCACAGGATGATTTCAATGTTTTTACCACAATTTTTAAAAGATCCACATTAAGCATCCAAAAAAACTTCTCTCAAAAATAGATCCATGGAAAAAAAATACCGAAAATAAGCTTTAAAATATTCTAGACTGTCCTTTCATACGAAGGTAGTCAGGATTTCAACCTAGACTCCAATTCCAATCTAATTTTTGAGGGTCTGGGAGATTTTGGGGATTTTTTATTACATCCCCTAAAAAAAAAAGTGCCACACGCCACATTTTGCTATACCTTACCTTATATTTTCGATTTCTTAACTTAATTGGTAAAAGATCTCTAAAAATTTCGATTTTCTCCTACTGAGAAAAAATACTAATGAAAAATACAATAAAATTATTGGTTTGTAAGAAAGTACATTTTGAAAAATCAAATCGATCAATAATATTAATAATACGTGTTTGTGGGTGCTTAAATTTATTCAGATCATTTTTGATAATTGTTATTTCTCTTTTAAAGCTGAAAAACTCCAAAATTTCCAGGAGGCTTTAATACGCCTTGAAACCACTTTTAAGTTTTAACAATCAATATATGAGAGTTTAAATGTAGAAGATGGATATTCAAAAATTCAGCTTTTCATTTTTATTGGATTAAATGTTCTTTTTTACGTTGGTGGTCTAGGAGACCTACGGCTTCATCGAAATGATCATCGACTTCACCAGAAGCTCGAATATCTTCGCTTAAGATGTCTGATATTGGTGCAGCTTCGTCATCATTTCGAAGGTTGTCTATTGTAATATCACTCAAAGGTAACAAGTTGTCCATATTTTCACGTTCGAGGTCACTTAATTCCTTAAATTTTGCAGAAACACGATCAACTATCGGTTCTCTACCTACTTCATGGTCGCCATCATAAAACGGAAATGTGTTTAAATTTAGACCTTCGAAGTATAATGTTTCGCTTGGCGTGTATTCCAGAAAGTCTTTGATTAATTTCGAATTAGTTTTACACACGTAGATGAACGGAGAGTTCAGCTGAGTTGGCTCAGAGTCAGGCTTCTGTACTGTGATTTCAGTCACTTCGGTCCAGCCCCAGTCTGAGGTCACGTCATCGCATATTTTATCTGTTTTCGGATCGAAATTTGGGTCGTTGTGGATGATAATAGTGGCCAAATACCAACAAAAGTGAGATCCTGTACAATTTCTCGGTTTATACTGGATAATTTTGTAGAGAATGTTGGGTACGGGTACTCTGGGAGTTTCATTTTTCGTGTCCAAAAATACTTTGGCCTTGGATCCCATGAATGAGAATATACTTTTTGTAGTTTTTCTAGCTAATTGCAGTTGTCCTATTGCGCCTGATATGACATGGAAATCGTTACCAGCTACCTGTAATCAAAATGAGACAAATGAATACTTATTTGGATTATCTATTGAACTCGTAGATTTTTTTTGTGAAAATGTTTCGAGATTCAGTCATAGGCACACTCAAAAATTAATTAATGGGGGGGCTGAAAATTTGAGAAAAATAACGTGAGAGGGTGAAATTTCAAATTAGTCAATTTTGACTGATAATTGGGAATTTATTGAGAAATTGGTGATTTTGCACTGAAAAATTGGTAACTTTTGAAATAAAATGATTAAAAAAGTGAGGGTGAAAATTTTTTGAAAAAAAAATGTTTGAGGAACAAAAAACACACTTTTATAACAATTTTTTGATAAAAATAATCTTTTTTCTTAGCTTAAGGAGGGGGCTCGAGCCCTCTGAGATTCCCCGAGCTCTCTCCTTGGGTGTGCCTCTGGATTCAATTGGCTTGTTTTACCTGAAACAAGGCATACAGATATTTTTCCAGTTTAATCATCACTTCTCTTATTGTACTGGTCCAAATTGGTACGGTAGCCATGTTTGGGCATACAGAATTCTCCTCTGAACCGAAATTAAAGTGATCTGCTGGTATCAGCAGCCATTTTGAAAGACACGTAGATTCGCAAGCTGCATCGGATGTTTCAGGAAGTTGCAGATCGGAAAATATTTTGTTTTGATTCTCCTGCGATATTTTGAGATATTGATCAATGGTCAAATTTCAAATTTTTTATAACGTCAAATGAATCGAATGACTTACCTCAGAATACAGCTGATCTAAATTTCTTTTTTCGTAGGCTACCTCAACCAAATCGTATTTTTGACATGACCAAGCGGTTGGCCACCGGTTATGCTCATCAATACGATAGACAATTCTTTTAGGGGTCCATTCGACGGGATCGAATTTAATGTTGAATAAATTGATCCACATGAAACGCTATAGAGAGAGAAAAAAATATCAAATTGTTTAAAATTGACTGTGATCGAAAACGAATGTGAATAAATGGGTGAGCTGGAAATTATCTGCTCTCTTCATTTGAATCAGTCAAAAATGACTGATTATAATCGACAAAATCAAGTCACTGTAGAAATCAGTAAAAAAAATTACGATTCAATCAGTGAATTTTCACTACTGAATCAGTAAGAATAAAATTTCACTTATTTAATCGTTAATTAATTAGGTACTGATTCAACCAGTAAAAAATTTTTTTACTGATTTATTAATGGAAAAATCACTGATTTGAATTAGTAAATTTTTACTGATTTCAATCAGTCAACTATAATTTTCACTGATTTAACATTCAAAATTCACTATTTGAATCGATAATTTTTCACTGATTGGCAGTAAAATGACGCTGATCTACTATAGGGAATCAGTGAAACTGGAATTTGACTGATTATCAGTGACTTGATTTTCTCTATTTCATCAGTCATTTAGACATTTTTGACTGATTCAAATTAAGAGAGTGCTCTGATAAGTGCTCATATTGTAACTTTTTTCTTACTTACCAATTTCCTATCTTTATTATACCAAAAGTAGTCATTTTCCAACGAAGATACGACTCGATCAAAATCTTGTTTAATTTTATCAAGAGTATTCGGTGATATTTGCCACGATCTGTTCAGCGCCTTAAATACATCTTCAGCCGAAAAATATTGGTCGATTTTGTATGCATTGAACAAATGGTTGTATTCGGCTCCGTAGTAAATCTATTATATGAAACGTGTAAGATGAATGGTTACAATTTTAGAATTAAGCTTAAAGTTGGTCAAAATTAACAGATGCGGAGCTACGATATCGGCATCGTTTTGGTTTGAAGAATTCGCGAGTTTTTCCTTCTTATAAGATACCTATTTCAAAAGCCATTCGGTTTAATTGAATGCTCAGTTACGGTCAGCATATTTTCAAACAATTTTCGATAAGAAAAAAATAATGTGAATTCCATTTTTTTTCACAGATAAGCCAAATTTTAATTCTCATTGAATTTTTAATTCAAAATGTATGGAAGATTACAGGAAAAATGTTTGATGTTTTTTTAGCTAATAAACGACATGGTTGTTTACTGAAATAACGAGGTTGCAAATTTAGCTAAAATCTGAAAAAATCTGCAACCATTTGTAGGTATTTGTATTACCTATTTTCTCATATTTTTAGAAGCTGAAGTACAGCCTTAATTTTTTTAATGAATTAAACGAAGCTATGAAGAAGTTTATACTGAAAATGATTGAAAAATTAAAAACCCCGAAGAACGTACCACGTACCTATCTATTCGAAAAATCTCTCTAAAAAAAAATATTGAATATATAAATGCTCATTCAGCAGCTGATGTATCTAATGGAGTCTAAAGATGATTTTCTTGTGAGAATTTCATAGATATTGAACGGTAAAATTTTTTCAATCCTAAATTTTTTTAGTAATTTTTTTTTCGATTCATGGTAGGTATTCTTTTTTTTGCAATTGTGCCCAATTTTAAAACTTCTCCTATGGTAAAATTATTTTTCAAATACATAAGTATAAATGTTTTCAACATTTTTCCAACTTCAATTTTTTTAAAATTGCTTCAATTTTTATTGGATATCCAGTTGATTCTTTTCAAAAAAAAAAAAAAGAGAACTGATTATTTGTCAAGTTGGAATAAATTTTGAATTTCCAACTGAAAAAAAAATTAATTTGAAAAAAATAGAAGAAAAATGTTGAAGTTATTTTTAAAAAATTTGAGTTGAATGAAATTTTTAAAAATACGTACCTACATATTGTAGAAAATAAATCGAAAAATTGAAGTCAGAAAAATAATTTTTTTAAAGATCAGTCTTTCAATTAGAAAAATTATAAAAATTAGCTGATATTACAATTTCTCCAATCAAATTTTTCCAACCCAATATTTTTTAAAATTTCTCCCTATTTGAAATTTTTTTTCAATAATTTTAAAATATTTCCGATTTTTTTACGGCGTGTTTTTCTGAGATTTATTGAAAATTGTTTTAAAAATTCAATGATTTTTTGATGACCAATGAACGTTTGAGAAATTTTGGGTTATTTTAGGCACATTGAAAGAAATTTGGTCAAAAGTTTAAATTTGCACCAAATAGTTGAATAATATACTGTCGTTTTATGTGAATATTGCCGAATCGTCCTATAATAACCATGGATTGTAATATCAGTTAATTTTATTTTTCCTGAATCACATTTTTTGAATGAATGAAATTTTAAGGGTGAATTCAAGTGTCCTACCCTACCTCCCTCGATGCATTCAAAAAAAATTTCTGTGGTAAATGCTTGATCTTTGTTATACCTTTTCGAAAATTTTGCATCATCTTCTTTTACTGTCATAGGTATACGAAAAGAAAAAATACTTGAAATGAGACCCAACCTCGTAGCCGAATCCGAACATCTTGTTATCCTTGTTAAAGACCGCAGATATTTTGAACGAATTCTTGCAAATGTTCGTCTCGAATTTGGCTTCTTCAACCGTTTTATCCTTAGTGCATGTTGCTTTTACAAACACAGCGTTTTTAGTCAATGCTTTGCTGGCGATGAATTTATCGTCAGCGTCGTTTTCTGCCGGGCAAGCGCTGGCCAAAGAATTGCATTGCGAGTCGGATGGCATATCGGATGGTAATTCGGAAAGGGCACCATCGAATCTATGAAAGATCAGTGCTGCGAATAAAAATTGATTATTTTTATTGATTTTTTCTCGTATTTGAGCTCTCGTTATGCAAGGTTTTCCTTCATGTCTCAAAAAACTCATTTTTTCTAAAATTTTCGAAATAAATTCTATTGATTGTACACTTAACAATCATTATTGATTAAGGAAAAAAATTCTTCGAAGCCGATTTAGTGATTTTGAATCAATTGTCAAAAATTCCCCAAAATGTAGAAATGCATTATTATGAGAAAAAATTTAAAACAAGATCTGCGAGAAATTGGAAAGTGTTAATTTTTTGGGAATAGGGTTGGTGCAAAAAAATTAGTTTTGGCTGAAATTGATATATGTTATAAAAGACACCATTATAAATTGAATAAAGCAAACCGCACTCAAATCGGTTGAGTAGAACCCGAGAAAAAAATTTTTAAAGTTCCGATTTTTGAACTCGTTCGAAAAACGAACGCCTCAACGAAATTATGCCCTGTGACGTCAGTTCCTCGTATCAGCGTCGCAAACATAATGGATTTCAATGCGCTATTTCAATTTTTCGTTGATTTTGAAATTGGACGTTTCGATTTTGCTGATTTTTTTTACAGTTTTTTTTTCCAATGATATGATAAAATAAATTAACAACCAAAATTTCCATTTTAACCTTCCATAAAGGGAGGGGGGCTCTAATAATTTTTATATGTTTTAATTTTTTGGCAAATTAACAACGTTGGAAGTTCTGATTTCCAAATAGATTTAACTTAGGGTGAATCGGTTTGCGCGGTTTCGAAGAAAATTGATGTAATATCGAAAACTTTAAAAACTTTCAAGTTAAAATTTAAAAATATGAAAAAAAAAAACTCAAAAAAGTTATTTTAAAAAAATGTAAAACCAGCTGAAAGTGAAAGACAATTTATGAAGCTTGCGAATCCATAAATATTTGGGGATATTTTTTACAATTATATTATTCGGGTTTAAAATCAAAAATCACTAAATGGCAATGAAGGCAAGATCACCAGTAATTAATCATGAAAAAAGAAGAAAATTTTGCAAAAAATATTTTTTTTTATTAATGATCGAGTTATAGAAAAACTTTTTTATTAAAAATTTTCAAAAATTATGAACTTTGGTACATTTTTTGATATTTTTATTTTTCTAATACTATATTTTGTTATCTATGACAAAAGATTTAGGTACCGAATTCCACAAACTTTTAGGTTTTAAAATGTAACTTCAAAAGTTCAAACTAAGCTTTTATTGATTGGTGATCCTGACTTCATTGCCATTTTGTGACTTTTTAGAAGAAAAAAAATCTTCAAGGATGAGAAAATGTGGAATAATAAAAATTGAAAAAAAATGACGCGACGTAATGTTGAGGCAAAAAAAGTACCTATTTTAAGAATGGATCAAAAGAAAATTTTTTATGTCGTTGTGAATTTGCATTTTGAACAATTACTTCGTTTTTGCTCTTGAATGCTTTGGCAATTGACAAATTATTACATTTTTTTGACTTCATTCCCATTTAGTGACTTTTTAGAAGGAAAAAATCTCCAAGTATGAGAAAATGTGGAATAATAAAAATTGAAAGAAATGACGTAATGTTGAGGTAAAAACAATTTTTAAGTTGGAAAGCATCTTAAAACAAACTAGACTTGGAAAAAAATGTAATAATTTGTCAATTGCCAAAGCATTCAAGAGCAAAAACGAAGTAATTGTTCAAAAAACAAATTCACAACGACATGAAAATTTTTCTTTGAGCCATTCCTCAAATAGGTACTCTTTGAAAATTACAAGTTTACCCCCCCCCACGCCCTTTCCAGAGTTAAGATGAAAATACTGGGGTTTTTTCATAACAAAAAAAAAGAACGAAATTTGAAAACCCAACTTCATTTCTGGTTTGAATTGATATTAAAAAAATCTCTATGAAAATGGCCAACATCCTGTGAATTTTGACTCTTGTATAGTTTTAAATAACTCCAACTGATACATTTTTTAATATTCTTTAACCATGGTAAAATAAATTATAAAGTATGTATTGAAAAATTAACAAAAAATCACGATCAAGTATTAAATTATCGAAAAATCATAATGTAATTTAACGCGACAGCTGTTTCGTTCCCGTTTTAATCCGAGGAACTGACGTCACAACGATGTAACGCGCGTTGCGATTTTTTTTCGCGACCCGCTCAATCTGCAGAATTCAATGGTCAATATCTTCGGTCCTAATGGACCGATTTGGATGCGGTTTGTTCTATTGAAGTTATAATTATGTATTCTATAACATATTTCAATTTCAGCCAAATCTATTTTTTTTGCACCAACCCTATTACTTTTTCCATCATAAAATCAAATTTATCGTACTTATACTTCTCCCTTTCTTCAGCCACGTCTCCTCTTTACTTATCTTTGTTTTTGGAGAATTTTTGTGGCAATCGATTCAAAGTCATCGTCCATCGGCCACTGAACTTAATTCAAAAATTTTTACCTCGGTGGTATCACTTCAGAATTTAATAGAGGTTACTCGAATAAATAAAGCCATAAAATTTTTTCGTATTCTTTTGCTGTCGATGCTTTCACTTACCAGCTTTTTGATTATTTTCAGCAGAAACGTGTAAAAAAAAATGGCACCAAATTACGAAGATTATGGGTAAATTACATTTAGCCTTTTGCTTCATTTTTAACAAATACAAAATAATCATAACTTTCAGCACAAGTTTCAGTATTAAGTCGACTGTGACTGAGAACGAACATTCGAAAAATAAGAATTTAGAACAAGAAATGTGTGGACCTTCTGCAATCTTATGTTAAATGAGAGCTTACTCGATGATTCAGAGGGGGCTAAATAAACACAAAAAAATATGTTTTGATGGCAGCGTAATCGGTGTGCGGCCTTGGAATCGACATTATCCGTATGAAAGATGACTACAATACGTATGCGTGGAGTAGAATTTCAGCGATATTTATTGATGATAAATTACACAATTTTTCGATGCAAAGAATTTAATGACGTCGCCAACTTGTCTACGATTCGCGATTCGATTTTCGATCGTTTCAACTTCAATTTTACAATTCATAGCATCTAAAAATTTTCAATTCATGTGATGTTGTGGAGATTTTGGAATTCAGGCTCTATTATTCGTTATATGAGGTAGTCGATTGAATTTTTATTTGAGGTTCTTGCGGTATTCAGGGAAATAAACCACAATTTCATCCAATTTTCAAGGATGTTGAAAAATTCAAATTCGGTTTACCTATGGGCTTGGACTTGAGTAAACTTTTTTCGCCCAAAACCAAGGAAAAAATTGAAAATTTTTGTCCTTTTAAAAAAATTGTGTGAATGGTAGACATTCGATAGAAAATCAATATGAATAGGTAGGTATAGGTTTTTTAAAATGAATTTTGAGCAAATTGCTGATCAAATTAAATTTATATTTTTACACCAGCATGCAAAGCATTTCATTTATTCTTCAAAACCAGTTCGAAAAATCAGTTTTAGTAATTGAAATGAAACTGTTTATGAAGGTTTTTGAGAGAGCCTTCTTCTTAAACAATCTGAAAAATTTTGGTGAGTGTAAAGTCCCTTAGTGATTTTTTTTTTTGAATTCTTATATGGTATATATTTATCATTTTTGTAAGTCTTGGACTCTTTAAAACTGTCACATTTGTCGTAAAAAAATTTGAAAACGTTTGAATTTTCGTAAATTAATTTATTTAGGAGCCTTTTCACGAAATCCCATTTTTGTACGGTTTAACATAAGATTATTGCTAAAAATAATGAAAAAAAAAAAATTGAACAAGTTTTGCTATGAAGCAAATGCATTTGAATTAAAATTTTACATTATTAAAGGACTGTTCAATTGAAAAATTTCGTAGCCTTTCACTCCTCCAATAATAAAAATAGGTAAAAAAAAACTTGATTTTTTTCATGATCCGTTTTACCAAGTTTGCCACATGGATAACATTGGAAATCCAAGTAGTGGACTATGTAAAATGGGTCTTGAGAAAAAATAGCAAAAAAAAAGTTTTTAAAGAAAATTTTCATTTGCCACTTTCACCCGTCAGATTGGCTGGCGAATTTTTTTAGGTTCATTACTAACATATGATCCAGCAAAAAATAAAAAAATTACTTAGGTATTACTTATGAAAATTTTTACAAAAACGAAGATCTAAAAAGCTGAAATTTGGTGTAACCATCTCCTATCTTCGATCTCTCAAATTTATTGGAAGTAATTTCGAGACGTTCCTTTGTATCCTGAAGAATTTGGTTGGAATATAGGTAAAGCAGTTGTAAGCTATGATTTGAAGCTCTCTGGAAATTTTGTAATTTTCCAAGTCTGGAAAAAGTCTATTAAATGATCCAAACATGATACTTTATGAATTGGGAATGCGGGCTCTCGGTACAGAGCTTTTTGTGGGACCTTTTTTTTCAAACCATTTTTCAAGCTACCTATTTTCTTTGCTCGAAAACTCGAGTAAGGATCTAAAGTGATATATTTGGAAACCAGAAGGAAGGATTTTTTCATTCTTTGAATCACGTCAAAATCGAATGAAAATTCTTAAAATAGGTAACATAAAGCAAGGGCGGAAATTTTTGGTAAAAGTTTGAAAGAACTGAAATTTTGTCTTCAATTGATTTTTTGTTCATTTTTCACGTTATTTCAAATCAACGATTTTCCACTGATCTTTCAGTCAAAATGATTGATTTTTTTTTAACAAATTAAGAATTGGTTGAAAAAAGTGATTTTTGACTGAAAGGTCAGTGAAAAATTATCAGTGTTTAAAATAATGACCAAAATACTGCCCGAGTGAGGCGAGGATAAAAATTGTTCAAAACACTGTTTAAAGAGCGAAAAATACACTTTTTTATATTTTTGAAATTGAAAATTCTCCTTTAGAAGTCGCAGGCCCCTGAAAAAATTGTGAGCCCGGTACAAATGTACCCCCTGTACCCCCTCTCCCCCGCCTGGCCTGTTTGTGATGACCTATTTGGTTTTGGTGCTTTCTGAAAATTTTCTAATTTTTGATCTCTAAAGAAATGTCTATGAAAATGGTTCATTCGAATTTTCGCATCTATAATCGCGAATTACCCATAATTAATGACTTATTTGGGCTGTTCCATGCTAAAGCAGACCAAAAGTGAAGTCGGGTCTCTTCCTATTTTTCTCCATATTTTTGCAAGTTCTCCTTGATGGTCTATTCATAAATCTACGATCATTTTCATTCTAACCCTAAAAGTGGCAGGAGTCGGGCCTCGTAATTTTCAGGCAATTTCGATTTTTGGTCAAATTCCCCAACTTTGAAGGCTCACATTTCGACAGTGGCGAAACTTCAGGGGGTGTGGGGGTGGAACACCCCCCCCCCCAATGTCAGACGGCAAATTTTGGAAAAAGTCGGCAAATTTTGGGAAAAGTCGACAAATTTTGAATAAACGTGAAAAATTTTGAAAACAGTCGGAAATTTTTGAAAAAGTAGGCAAATTTTTCAGACAATGAACCATTACAAAACGAACTATTTCCTTTCTGGAAATCATCAATTTTTCAAATCTTAGCCCTCGCTTCGCTCGGGCATATAAAATTAAAAATATTACATACATGTATTATAAGAAATATGGGTTGAAAATATCACCTCCCTTTAAAAACTATATAGAACATCAATTAAAATGAAGAAATTTTAGTTTGAAATGCCTTTTTTTTTCAACAATGACATTATTTTTTTAAAAATTAATTCTTCTCGTAAATGAAAATCGAAAAACTTGGTGGCCATCTCAAATGAAATTTTAGAAAATGTTCAATTTTTTGGAAGGAGGTAATTTCATTATTTTCAATGCGTGTAGTTGGTAAAGTTCTCTTTTTTAAAAAATAAATAATGGTCGCCAAATTTGATTTGACATGTTCACTCGAAGTTTTTGTACATGTTCTGAGTATAAATTTTGATTCGGCAAATTCTGAAAATTCACAGGTTTCGAGTCGGCAAATTCGTGGATTCCACCCCCCTAAACCAAAAGAGAAGTTTCGCCCCTGCATTTCGAGTTAGGTAGGTTATACTTGAAGGAAAAGTGTTTGCGGGGTCCGAAAATGAATTGATAGGAAATTCAAAAACGATCATCATATTTTTGAAAGCTCAAAGTTGAACTTTTGTATGTAGGTCATTTTTAATCAATATTTATTATTTTTTCAAAGCTGGGAAATTCTAAAATTTTCCGGAGACTCCAAAACGCCTCTACAGCACATTTAGAAATAAATGCGGAGATTTGAAAGTAGGAGATGGATATTCCAATTTTCAGCGTTTCACTTTTATTGGATTAAATTTATTTTTTGCGTTTTTGGTCTAAGAGCCCTATGACCTCATCGTACTGATCATCGACTTCACCTGACTCTCGAATATCTTCGCTTAAGATGTCTAATATTGGTGCGTTTTCGTCATCATTTCGAAGGTTATCAATTGTTATATCACTCACAGGTAACATATTGTCCATATTTTCACGTTCGAGGTCACTTAATTTCTTGAATGTTGCAAAAACACGATCAACTATGGGTTCTTTATCTACTTGATGGTCGGCATCATAAAACGAAAATAGGTTTAAATTTAAATCATCATAGCGTAATGTTTCTCTCGGTGTGTATTGTAGAAAATTGTTGACTAATTGCGGATTCGTTTGACATACGTAGATGAACGGAGAGTTCAGTTGAGTTGGCTCAGAGTCAGGCTTCTGTACTGTGATTTTGGTCACCTCGGTCCAGCCCCAGTCTGAGGTCACGTCATCGCATATTTTATCGTTTTCCGGGTCAAAATTTGGGTCGTTGTGAATGACGATGGTGGCCAAATACCAACACGAATCATATTTCAAACAGTTGCTGGGTTTATACTGGATAATTTTGTAAAGAATGTTGGGTACGGGTACTCTGGGAGTTTCATTTTTCATGTCCAAAAATACTTTAGCTTTGGATCCCTTCAATGAGAATATACTTTTTGTATTTTTTCTTGTCATTTGCAGCTGTCCTGCTGTGCCTGATATTACGTAGAAATGATTTCCAGCTACCTGCGATTGAAAGGCAGAAATGAATACGTTTTTGGACTATCTATTGAACCGGGTTACTTTTTTTGTAAAAATGTTACGAAATTTAATTATTGGATTGTTTACCTGATACAAGGCATACAGATATTTTTCCAATTTTATCATCACTTCTTTTATTGTACTGGTCCAGATGGGTACGGTAGCCATGTTTGGGCATACAGAATTCTCCTCGGAACCGAAATTGAAGTGATGTGCTGGTATGAGTAGCCATTTTGTAACACATGTGGATTCGCAAGCCGCATCGGATGTTTTTTCGGGAAGTTGCAGATCGGAAAATATTTCGTTTTGATTCCCCTATGACATTTGAGATATTGAATGGCAAAATTTTGAAACAATTCGAACGTGAAGATATTTGAATGACTCACCTCAGAATACAGATGATCCAAATCAACTTTTTCGTAGGCTGCTGCGACCAAATCATATCTTTGACATGACCAAGTTGTTGGCCACCTGTTATGTTCATCAAAATGATAGAAAATTCGTCTAGGAGTCCATTCGACATGATCGAATTTAATGTTGAATAAATTGATCCACATGAAACGCTGCAGAAAGGGGAAAAATGGCGAATTAAAAATTTCCATAATTAGGTTACGAATTCCAAATAGGTTAATGGATACGCTCGAAAATAATCCGTTCTGGGGAAGTGCTCGTATCGTAACTTTTTACCTACTTACCAATTTCCTGTCTTTATTGTACCAAAAATCGATTTCGGTGGAAGAAGGTGCAACTCTTTTATAATCTTGTTTTATGTTATCAAAAATATACGGAGGTATTCGCCATGATTTGTTCAGCTCGGTGAATACATCTTCAGCCGAAAAATATTTTTCGATGGTGTATTTTTTGAACAAATGGTTGTATTCGACTCCGTAGTAAATCTAAACGAAAAATGCGTAAGGTGAATACGACTTCGGAATATTTTTGGGTCAAAATTATTATATTTGGAGCCAGGATATCGTTTTGGCTTAAGAAATTCACGAAATTTTCTTTTTTATAAGATAAGTCGACCGTTGAAAAATCCATACAAGGCATTCTTCGGTCGTCTCTTAGTTTTGATTTGAGAAAATTTTACAGGCAATCTCTCTTCCCTAAATGAATCAAAATTTCAGAAAATTTCAACAATAATACCATGTGACGTATTATTTTTTTGTAATGCTGAGTTTAAATTTCTACTCATTTTTAAGATAATTTTAATTTGTCAATTTTTTTCAAACATTGAATTAGAACAATGCAATCCCTTTTTATTTTTATTGTAAAATAATTTTCATGGTCGTGGCCCATTGGTCATTACACAAGATATAGGTACATACTACATAGGTAAATCACGTTCTAGATACTAATCTTGGGTCGAACCAAAAATCTCGAACCTATTTCGAAATAAATCTGGGCTCAAGCAGTTATTTTTTCAAAATTGAAAATTTTTTTGAGCGTACACTACAATTTTTTATACCAACAAATAAATATAAACACGAGTACAGAAAATTATACCAAAATTGAAGAACTTGAAAAACTAGTTCGAAAAATTCCTAAAAAAAAAAGTTGGAAGATTTTGTGACAGAAGCTAATTTAGAATCCGATGTGTCTGGCAGCGTCAAAAGATGATTCGAAGAAAAACTTTCATTTCCTGTCTAAAATTCATAGGTGCACCCAGAAATTAATTAAGGGAGGAGCTCAGAATTTGAGAAAAAATGGGGAGGGGGTTAAATTTCAAATTGAGTCATTTTTCACTGATATTTCAATCAAAAATCATCAATTTTTTCTGACAAACAGAGAATTTATTGAGAATTTGGTGATTTTTGATTGAAAAATCAATAAAAAATTGTCAAGTTTTGAAATAAAAGTACAAAAATACTGCACAAGCGAAGCGAGGGCGAAAATTTTTTGAAAAAATATACTTTGAAGAGCAAAAAAAAAATGACTTTTTTCTCATTTTTGAAGCAAAAAATTATGAAATTTTTCAAATTGTTCAAAATTGATTTTTTCAATTCAATTTTTTCCAATTGTTCACCAAATACAATTCAATTTTTTTTTAAAAAATCACGAAATTGTAATTTTTTCAAAAATTTCAAGTGAGACAAAATTTTTAAAAAATTCGATTAGAAAAATTTCAATATTTAAAAAATTGAGAATGAATTTTAAAATGATTTTAAAAACTTAAAATTAAAAGAAATTTTGAAAATTTGAAGTTGAAAAAAATGAACGAAAATCGTGAATTAAACTACTCTTGAATTTTTTTCAATTGTACCTACTAAACGCTTTTAAATTTTGATTTTTCCATTTTTTTCTCAACGTCGTCATATTTTTCTAAAAATTTTGAAAATTTTCCCCCAAAATTTTTTACTTTCAAATTTTGTTTAAAAATTTTTTCCACTTCGTGGAAATTCGATGATCAATTATTATTGATAGCCAATAAACATTCAAGTGATTAATGTTTATTTCACAATGAAAACAATTCAAACGAATGTTCGAAATTGGACCAAATAATTGATGTAGTTCATCAAAAGATCTGAATTAATTTCAGATTATAGAAAATAAATTGTGTTCATTTTTTCCTTGATCAAATTGCTTGAATTGTTACATTTTGCGCGAGTGATGATTTTTTTTATTCAGGATCATTTTCAAAAAAATTAATTCTATCACACTCCTAAAAAAAATTTTCTCGTATTTTTATACAATAAGGGAAAAAATACTTGTAATGAGGCCAACCTCGTAGCCGAAACCGAACATCGTGGTTTCCTTGTTGAAAAGCGCAGAAATTTTGAACGAATTCTTACAGATGTTCGTTTTGAATTTCGCTTCTTCAACCGTTTTGTCCTTCGTGCATGTTGCTTTTACGAATAAGGTGTTTTTGGTAAATGCTGTGCTGGCGATGAATTTATCGTCAGCATCGTTTTCTGCGGGGCAAGCGCTGGCCCAAGAATTGCATTGCAAATCCGATGGCATATCGGATGGTATTTCGGAAATTGTATCATCAAATCTGTGGAAGACCAGGGCTGCGAATAAAAATTGATTACATTTTATCAACTTTTTTCTTATTTTGTGATCTCTTTATCTTCAAGGATCAAGGAATTCCTTTATTCTCCAAAAAAAAAAAGTGGTTTCTCTTAAGTAAATTGGAGTTGACGTGATTGATGATTTTAATATGGAAAGAAAATTTTTAAAATTATTTCAGTGATTCCAAATCAATTGTCAAGAATTCCTCTAAAAATAAAGGTAGGTAGGTATATAACTAGGGGGGGGGGGGATGAAACAGAATCTACAAGAAATTAAAAAAAGTTAATTTTATGTGCCAATAACTTTTTCCATCAGGAAATACAATACAATCAAGGTGCAGTGAATATAATTTATCTACACTTTTCCGTTTATTTAGCTATACGCCCTCTGAAAAAAATTTGGTAAGTATAGAACAGAAAATTATTATTTGGTCTTATTATAAACTGTTTTTGGAATATTTTTGGCAATTTTTTAAAAATTATCATCCATAAGCCGGTGAAATTTTTTCAAATTTTTTTACCCCAGTAGAATCACACCAGAATTTGGTAAACGTCACTTGAATAAATGGAGCCATAGCCTTTTTATTATTTGTACTGTCGATGTTTTCAATTACTTACCAGTTTTTTTATCATTTTCAGCAGAAACGTATAAAAAAAATTGGCACCAGATCACCAAGATTAAGGGCCAATTACACGTAGCTTTATGCTTCATTTTTATCGAATGCAAAATAATAACAACTTTCGAAACAAATTGTAGAATCAATTCGACTGTGACGGGAGACGAACATTCAAAAAATGAGAATTTACAAGAGGTAGGTAGACGTTCTGCGATCTCATTCTTGATAGGAACCTAATCGATGATTCACTAGGAACTGAATAAATAGGAAAAATGTGTCGAAGCCAGTGTGATACAAATGTACGTAATAACGCGTAGTGCATATGTAGCCTTGGAGTCGACATCATCCAGTTGGAAGATGACTAGGTGCTACAATACATTTGCGTTGAGTAGGATTTCAGCGATATATATTAATCATATTAAATAATTTTCCGAGTAAAAAAATTTAATGTCGTCATCAACTTGTTAGCGATTTAAGATGATATTCTCGAACGTTCCAATTCCGATTCTACAATTCAAAGTGCCTACTAAAATTTTTAAAATATGATTTTGTGGAGATTTTGGAATTTAGGTTACGGTATTCGTGATATAAGGTATTTAGGTGCATTTTTTCCGCCAGATATTTACTGCATTCAGGCTCTCGTCATGAACAAACGAATGGTTTTTTAACCATCCCATTTCGAGCATTTGGGTGGAAGTTGGTTTTTTGCTGTGAAGGGTAGATTTATGGGGAAGACCTCGCGCACAAAAATTCTGGTAACTTTTTCGAAAATCACTCAAATTGCAAAAACTAATACATTTTCGGAATTCTCTCGTCAAGCACTGAAGAATAGTTTTTTCATCATTCAATTTCGAGCATTTGGGTAAGAGATAATATTGGTTTGCGCAGATTGCAGATTGAGAAAAATGCTGGTTACTCGGTCGGGAATTGCTCAAAATGCAAAAACTAATACATTTTCGGAATCCTCTCGTCAAGCACTGTGGAATGGTTTTTTTATCATCCCATTTCGAGCATTTGGGTGGAAGTTGGTTTTTTGCTGTGAAGGGTAGATTTATGGGGAAGACCTCGCGCACAAAAATTCAGGCAACTTTTTCGAAAATCACTCAAAATGCCAAAACTAATATATTTTTGGAATCTTCTCGTCGAGACGAATCGAATGGTTTTTTTACGAAATAATTTGGAGCATTAGAACGAAAGTTGACTTTTTTTCTGGCGCCGCACAGTGGTCCAGGAGACCCCTCAAAACCCTTGAAATGGTGAAAAAAAAATCACCGCCATTCGATTTGAAAATTTCACTAAATTAAAACCTGAATACCCAGTACCTAAAAACAAGCAACTAAATTTTGTTACCCCCTTTCCTTTAATTCTGAGCGCGTGTTGAAAACTGTGTTCGCTGCATAGCCTGGTAGTTGCTTCCACATGTTAATCTTTATGTGCCGATAACTCGCGTTTAAAATGGCGTAATTATAAAAGTAAATATTGAAAAATATTCCTCAAAGTATGTACTTTTCAATGCCATATTTGGTTTTGAGCTATCTGGGGCCATAATTTCATAAAAATGAGTTAAAGTAGAGGATAATTTTGCAACATTAGAAACATAAATTGGACCAAATCTATATAAAGTTCGCCGAAGTTCGATGAACTATATGGCCAGATTGATGGTGTTGGATGCCCTAAACACGACTGTGGTGTTAGTTTTTGCGGAAACTTGCGGAATGAAGATCTAGAAAGGAAAACGTAGCTCAGAGTAGTCTAGGAGACCTTCAAAACACTTGAAATTCATTATCTGAAAAATTTGAGATGAAACTTGGTGAAATATATTGTAGGTGTGGTTTTCGAGGGCATAGAATACAAATTTGACAATAAAATTTTTTTCTGAGGTAAAGGGGAGGGGGAAAGGAGGTGCTGAAAATTGAATTTACTCAAAATATCGTGTAGCATATCGAAATCTAGGTTTTCGAGATCGTAGATTACGAATCTGACGATGAAATTTTTTTGGGGTAATTGGGAGGGGTGGGGGTGAACAAATTGAAATTTACTTAAAATTTTGTGTAGCATATCAATATCTAGGGTTTCAAAGTCGTAAATTACAAATTCAACAAGATGAAATAGCAATTTGAACTTTTTTTTCACAATTCTCACGTACTATATTTGTGTTCATATGGGTACAAAGTACAAACACACCGTGATGATGAAAAAAAAACTCCAACGGGTGTAATTATTTGAAAATTAACAACGTTTTCGTTCATAAATCATACTTCTGTAAGTTTTTCCAAAAAGTAATATCACACTCATGTTTTACATATCTGAAACCATACTTCTAGCTATATAGTTAGATTTACGGTGGTGTACTTTGCATGGTTTTGGTCCAATAAAATTACCAATTTTTGACAAATTTAAATTTATGTACCTCCACCTCCTTCTCATTGTCTCAGAAAAGTTTTCATCGTCAAATTCGTAATCAACGGCCTCAAAACCCTAGATTTCGAAATACTACACGATATTCGAGGTAAATTTCAATTTGTGCAACCCCACTCCCTCCCATTGTTTCAAAAAAAATTTTCATCATCAAATTCGTAATCTACGACCTCGAAAACCTAGATTTTGATATGCTACACGATATTTTGGGTAAATTCAATTTTTAGGACCTCTCCTCCCCCTCCCCCTTAACTCGGAACAAATTTTCATTATGAAATTCGTATTCTACGCCCCCAAAAACCATACCTACACTACATTTCACCAACTTTTATTGCAAACTTTTTAAGATAATTAATTTCAAGGGTTTTGAGGGGTTCCCTGG
The DNA here is from genome assembly GCA_038380155.1 of Pseudococcus jackbeardsleyi. Taxonomy (NCBI): domain Eukaryota; kingdom Metazoa; phylum Arthropoda; class Insecta; order Hemiptera; family Pseudococcidae; genus Pseudococcus; species Pseudococcus jackbeardsleyi. The sequence continues at coordinate 50,213,166 of CM076242.1, forward strand.
ACCACTGTGCGCCGCTGATTGATGGATGGTCGGCGCCGCAGAAAAATGCCCGTAACTCGGCCAAAAATTGCTCAAAACGCAAAAACTAATATATTTTTGGAATCCTCTCGTCATGAACAAACGAATGGTTTTTTTACCATCCCATTTCGAGCATTTGGACGGGAGACAGCTTTTTTGCGGCCCGGATATTTGATGAAGGAAACGCTCGTAACTCGGCCAAAAATTGCTCAAAACGCAACAACCAATACATTTTTGGAATCATCGAGTCATGAACAAACGAATGGTTTTTTTACCATCCCATTTCGAGCATTTGGGTACTTTTGACTTCCGGTCAATTCCAGCGATTTTTTCATTTTACTCCTCTGGAATTGACCGAATCGGCGCGCCGATGGCGGCATTCGACTCGGCCGGTCGACGCGGTCATTTTTATGATGTCACTTTTGACTTCCGATCAATTCCAGGGGTTTTTGCATTTTACGCCGCTGGAATTGACCGAATCGGCGCGCCATGGGTGGCATTCGACTCGTCTCGTCGACGCGGTCATTTTGATGGGGTCACTTTTGACTTCCGGTCAATTCCAGGGATTTTTGCTTGGAACTCCGCTGTAATTGACCGAATCGGCGCGCCGATTCGATCAACGACTAAAAATCTGCCTATAAAGTGAATCCAAGCGCATTGAATGAATAAAAATTTTCATGGTTGAGTTTTCGATGTTTTCGCTCGGAAAAGTCGGAAAATTCTCTGGAGACAGTGACACGAAAAATTTTTCGGATCCAAAAACGCTTGGATTCACTTTATAGGTAGATCCGGCCTCGGATTTCAGTCTGGAAGTAGCATTTCCAAGTTAGAAATTTTACGACTTTACCGGGCGAATATTCCGAAAACGAAACTTTCAACCCGCAATTTTCCATCCCATTTTTCCAATTTTCCAAGGCGAGTATCGGAAAAACTAGTCCCCCAGAGCAAAAACCGACACCGAATTCGTGTTCAACGACCAAAAATCAACCCCTAGATGAAATCCAAGCGCATTTTGACCATAAAAATTGGTCAAAAAATTTAGAAATTCTCACAACAAATATTCAGCGGATAATGTGTATTTTTAAATTTTTTCCCGCATTTGTACTTTAAGAATTGGGGGAGAGGTGTTGTTGATTTCAAACATTCGCAAAAAATTGGGGGAGAGCCATGACTGGGATTTGAAAAAAACTATCACACATTTTTAGGTACATTTTAGATGAATATTTTTTCAAAGCTCGCGGGGGGGGGGGGTAGAACATGGTCGAAAAATATATACCGGGAAGAAACGTGTTTTTTCATGTTCATTGCAATTTTTTCCCCTTCAAAATTAATATTTAAAAAAAAAATGATATACCAAAATTACAAAACCCTAAATTTTGTTTCCTAATTTTCAAGTATCTATTTTTGTCAAAATTGTTATTTCTTGGTACTAATTCTATATTTTTTGTCATTGTTGGCGAAATTCGTGTACTTTTTTCTTCTATCGTTGACTAAAATTTCGATTCAATGCCTAATTTAATTTGGCATTCTTTTGAAAAATTGACGTGAAACGTTTATATTTATTTCACAGAACAAAATATTTTCGATTTCAAAAAAATCAAATCATAATTATCTCATTTGACTCGTCTCCTGCAAATGAATCTTCATCTTTTGCCCCAAAATTCGCTCTTCATAAATTAAAATTACAATATTTAGGCGTACAAAAAAATATATTTGATTTTTAGCTACAAAAACTATCCATTTTTTAGAATTTTTATAAAAATTAATCTGTTAGATAAAATTGAATGCTAACAATTAAATTAAACTGATGATAAAGGGGGGAAAGGAAAAAAAATGGGGGAAAACGTAAAATAACAATAAGAAAAACACACTCACTCACACAAGCACAAAAAATAACTTATTATACACGATTATTCAAGAAACACGAAAATCTCCACTAGGTATAACTCCTGTAACGTTATAAAATCGAGGCTGATTCACCGACGCATTCACTTAATTTACAAGGAACGAGAAAAAAAATATTGAAGGAATAATGATATGAGTTAAATACTGGAATTAAAACCATTTACACTCTTCCCGTCCTAATCTCTGATAATTTTCGTTGTAATTGTTCCAGCGAAGTCGTACCGTCACCGTCGGCGTCCTAAAAAAATACATACATTGATATTATCAAGGTCAATGATCTAATAAGGTATACCTAATGGATAATTGGATATTTACCCTGTATAATCTCTGAGGCGGCGACATGATTCTCAAAGTAGGAATTAAATTCGAAGATTGTTCCGCATTGACGGACGGAGCCGAGCCAGGTTTCTTTTGCTGATCCCAGCCAGCTTGCCTTTGATACAATTTCAACTTTTGGGCGTAGTTTTGCGCTTCGACGCTTTCTCCGGCACCTTTTTCCATTGCGCTGACGGTAAATGGGCCTTCGTTATCGTTATCGTCCGATGTCTTCAAGCCTATCGAAGTAAAAAAAAAAACGAATATGAGTAGATATTCGATCGATGATTGGAATTATGATTTTTGAAGAAAATACCGTTGCAAGAATCGCCTTCTTTTTCAGCCTGAATCGAGTCCAATCCTCGGGTAACGTATTGCTGGAAAAATTTCGAAGTTTTACCCAAAATGCTGTTGATGTTGATTTCGGGGTGATTTTTCTTGAATTCGTATAACATCCGGAGACCCTGAAATTATAAATGGAATTGTGAATAGATTGATATTTGAGCCAGAATAGGATTTCTATTTGATAATTTACTTGTTGCGTTTCATTCTGGTCGCCAATTTTTTTCAAAATTTGCGTCAGTTCTTCGTGCAAACCTCTCGGTATGTGGTATTTTGTTTTATCAGGAATGTCATCTTTTTTCTCATCTAATTTCATATGCTAAAAAACAGAAAGAAAATCAGAAAAATTAATTTTTAATTTTACGTGATATCGAATAAATAAAAGAGGCACTCACCCTCAATAATTTATTAACGTAATGTAAAAGTTCGCTCTGTTCGTTAACTCCTGGTATTATATTTATCACATTCAACACATCGACACCTCTGGTTTGAACCATGGCGTGAACTATTGTTTTATAGGTCCTCAATGGCGTATCATTTTGTTGTTTTTTCCACCATGAAGATGGGAAGTCCTGTAAACGAAAAATTAACCAAATTAATCACCAATTTTTAGGCCATAAAATGATGAAATTTCAAAAAAAAAAAATCAACTCGCATTTAAAAATCGATGCACTTCGATTAAAATTTTATCGTATTCCAAATCTTTGTCCCATTCCGGAATATATTTTAACGTTTTCCAGGTACATTTCATAATCAACTCTTGATAGTGTTGATTTGTATGCGAAGCAGTCACCGAATCGTATAACAATCTTAATAAGGCACTGTAAATTGCAAAAAAAAAAAAAATTATAATCGGTCGAAAGTCATTTTTATCTAAGAAAGAATTGAATCGTACTAACCAAACAACCGTCGTATGATCAGATTTCTCCAATATTCTGAGGACTAAATTATTAACGGCTTTTTGAAAAGTAGACGAGCTTTCTACATTTTCCAGTCTTTTTTCAATCAATAATTTAATCAATAGCATTAGCAACTGTTGTAGATTCGATTCACCGACTTTTTCCGCATAACTCGACGAAAACAGCTAGACCAGAAAAAAAATAAAAATTAATATTATCTTCGTAAATGGTTATCTTATCATTATGTATGAGCGTAATTACCTTCATTAGAAGGGAAAATATCGTTTTGTAACATTTGGTCACTTCGGGATCATTTAGTGTACTCAAAGTACTCAGCTGTGAGATGATCTGTGAAATCAATAATCCTTCTAAGCCATTGATCTCTTTTCTCTGTAAATAAATTACACGGTTAGAATAATTGTAAATGAAAAATTTGTAAAGATTTTTGAATTAATACGACTAATTATTTATTATAGGAAGGTTTAAAAAATCACCAAATATAATTATTTTCAGATAAATGGAAAGGAAGCAAAAAATTATTCAAAAATGGAAACATTCTAAAAATTTAAGGTAAGCTGGTGAAGTGATTCTCAACCAGTTGTCGGAAGATTATTTAAAATTTCAAAACGGAATTTTCAAGCATAGAATATTGACCATTCATCATTTCAAAACTTTTTCGACGTCAGCTGAATGAAAAATACGAGAAATAATGAATTACTGGGTGTTCAAAAAAAAACATTAACCATTTTTTCAATGAATGTGAAAAATAGGAAAATTAAAATTCATGAAGTGAAGCAAAATTCTAAAAACGTATGTTTGCAAAACCGGTTCAGTGGTTCTCAATCAGTCGTCAAAAATTCAATTTAAAGGGGGTTAAAAAAATTTTTTTAAAAAAGAAAGAAGTATCAAATATTAAATAAATTGAGACGATTCTAAAAACATGCAAATTTTCGAAACCGGTTCAAGAAACCTCATTCACAATCGGTTGATAAAAAATTATCAAAAATTTCAAAAAAGAAAGGAAATGTTGAACGTCAATTAGAATTCAACACTATCGAAAACATAAAAAACTGATACACCACTCAAAATTATTGGGAATTTTTTTATACTTTCAAGGTTCGTAAGAAAATTGAAAACCAAAAAATTATTCGTTTTTTTTCCTTTTTATTTAGTACTTTCTATCTACTTTTTTTCGCACTTTTCTGAATTGAATAATTTCTCAATGGCCAGGAACAATTAATTTCGTCGATCAAATTGGAACAAAATTTGACATTTTTTATTTTATTTTTTAAAAAAAATTCATACTTTCATTTAATTCGAATCTTTTCAGACGCAGAAGGGAAAGTTTCAAATCCAAAAATAAATGGAGATTCGAACTTCGCATCTTAAAAACATGAACAATTTTGAGCATCGTGACCCTCCCCCATCCCCAAAAAAAACAGAAATATTTAAATCACTGCACGATGATTAGAGCTTAGATTTTCAGCTTTTTATGTTTGTTTTCGTACAATACCTCATCAAGAAAATCTCAAGTTGAAAAAAAAATTACTGTCACAATTCATCACACAAATAGTAAAATTTTCTAAAATATTGAAAAAGCATAAATTTTGTTCATCTGCCCATAAAAACGCATATTCTCGACATTTTTCGACTCTTGAGAATCACAAATTTTTAAAAAATCAACTCGTTTCAGAATTCTAAATCACGATTTTGTGAAAATTCAAACTTTTTAAATCTGTTGACTGACTTGAAAGTTTATTTTTACTTGCTTTGTAAATTTTCAGAGATGTAAAACTTTAAAGTTGGGCATTTTCGCAGCACGCCATACCCTCCCTCCTTCTCTCCGCTCTCTTGAAAAAACTGAGGAAAAAACGATAGAATGTATCAAAGTTGAAAATTTTTTTCAACAAAATTCAAAAGATCAAGAGTCATGACCAAATTGAAAATACTGATTCTAAATGATCAATTGTGAAATTTTTGTCGCTTAATCATTCAGATACTGACACCGGAAAATTTCTGGTTTCTCTGAATCTCGAAACATACCCTTTCTTCTACTGAAAGCGTAGGTTCCACTTCTTCGATGGCTTTCATAACTTCGGTTAAATTGGTAGACGTTCCTATTGTCGTTATCCAAGCTTCCAAACTGTTGGGTTTGCTGGGCGAAGATCGAATCCTGGTGATGGTTTGTGTATTACAAGAATACGTCGGGTTGACGATTTGCCTGGTTGGTAAAACTCTGAAAAATTAGGGAAGAAAATTAATAGATCGAAAAATGGTACATATTTTTTGAACCTTGAAAAATTTTCAGACTTACGGTTCTTGTAAATAATTATTATCGTATTCGTATAAATTAGGCTTGGGATGATTGATAGCCTGAGCTTCCAGCGCTTGTATCACTTGATTGTCTAAACCGAATCGTTTATGTCTGTAATAATAATCAGATATTAAAAATCAATCTTACGTAATCGTACTGGCAACAAAATTATACTGAATGGAATAATGATCGATTGTAAATATATGATTTTCTACCATGCGTGCAAATCGCAAAGCTTTTATAGAAGCGAGCAAATATCGTGCATTATATTCTACTTATTTTATGAGTTCATTTACACTTTGTTGGTTCAAGATCACTCGATCGAGGTAATACCTAAACCCTGAAATTGTAAAGAAATATTATTTTTATACCGTTCGATGACCGTGGTATTACAATACGACTCCATTTCTGTAAACGAATCCGGCGACTCTCTGGAAATAGCGGGCAGTAGAGTTCTGGTAAGGTTGAGATTGTCTTCGATCAGAGCTATTTCTTCGGCGAATTCAAATTCCAAGCTAAATGGTGTACTGTTAGTGAAAGCGGAAGCAAGATTAAAGCAGGTTCAGGTCAGAAAAAATGATTCAAGAAGAAAAATACGATGCATGTAATAAAGGCGAATGAAACAATGGTAAAAAAAATGAGATCTACAAAATAAAAAAATTCAAATAGTTCGTTGGACGGAGAATAACTACGCAGGTGCTTCACATTTTTCTTCTTGGACGAAGAAAAATTCGACTGAAACGTATTTTCAAGCTAAAAATATCACACCATTGAGGGGAAAATTTAAAAATAACGTAGTAGAATATACAAAAGATAAGAAATATCAATCAGAGACATCCAAACAAGCAAAAAATATTTACAAAATTCACCTAAGGCGAAAAAACTACTCAAGTCTCTAAAATCTACGATTAAAAAATAGAAAAGCAAAGCAACGCTAGAAAATGGGGAATCAATCGAACTCTACAATACACCCGACGATCAAATTAATTACCGTGGTTGTATGACCGGCGGCTGAGGAGGGGAAATTTCAGCCGGTGGAGTATCTTCGGAATCGTCTTCGTCTCTGTACGTGTCCATATCTTCATCAGCCGGCATTTCGTCATCACTGTGCGAATCGTAGGTGGCCGTGTTGATCTGATGGACTGGCTGAGGTTCGTATTGTGAGGCACGTTTCATCGGCGATATTTGAGTCGGTTTGACGGTAGCGACGGGTATATTGGGACGTGTTCTGGAGGCACGTTTGATACGCTCGTCCAGCAGAGACATATCTTTGTCTGATATCTGAACAAAGAGGGTGATTTTTAGTATATTTAGTGCGATTTTGGATGGTTAAGGAAAACTTTGAACATCTTACTTGTCCGATCATTTGCCTGACTTTTTCGCCCAAGATGAAATAAGCTGCTATGACGCAATTCAGGGCAGCATTACGGACAGAGTTATCTCTATCGCTGATCTGTTTTGCTATTTCTTTAAGCGCAGCGGACTGAGTAGGTTGACAAACTGACATACCGTAGTTTTCGATCATTTTACTCAATTGTTCTAAGCATCCTGTGTAAAAAGAAAAAAATGCAGGGTTAGAATTGCCGATTTAAAAAGTTCTGGTAGAATTTTCTCTTTTTGTATCAATTACCTGTCCTTTGACGAGCATTTTTCGATTTAATGCCATCCATGATATACGAGAATAATTTAGTGATCGGATACACGGAGCCAATCGCGTCGAAAATATCTTTAACGTTGTTTCTAACTGTATCCTTAGGATCACCCATCTATAGAGAAAATCAATATAATTGAAGATGACTCGTTTGATTGAAAAAAGTAATCGAATGTGGATTATCTTCACCTTGAGAACCAAATAGGGTAGGAAACTGGCAGCTTCTGTTTCCATCATGTTATATCCCTCATCGGCCAATAATCTAAACACCAATTGCAAATATTCCAAGCCTTTTAGTAAAACCGAAGGATTCGTGTCGAAGAAACGAATCGTCAGCCACTTCAGTATTAGATCCAAATTGCTCGTTAGAGCTTGAGTGTTTATTGAGGCGTCCTGGAATAAATATTGATTGATTAGGATTGTAAATTTAAACTAGCGGGGAGAGGGGAATTCCAATACAGTTCAACGAAATTCTCAAATTTTAGTTTTAAAAAGAGAATTTCAAAGAAAATAAATTTTTTATCTGGTTCTGACTTTTAGTCCAAAAAATTGAAACGTCGAAATAAAAAAATTCCCTAATTTCAAAAAAAATTTTCAAATACTGATAAAAAAATTACTAAAACATTAGGTTTTTTTGCAAAAAATTCTGTTTTTCATTTTAAAAAAATTGCATCAAAATATTGAAGAAAAAAACAATAATTTCCATAAATAATTTTCACCAAATGTGTATCAAAAATTGGTAAAAAAAATTGCAATTGAAATGCTAAAAATCCTCATTTTGTTATTTCAAGTTACATTTTGGTAAATTTTTTCAGAAAAAAATATTCTGCCAAATTTTAAATATTAATAAAAAAAAATTCAAACCCTTGAAAAGTATCACTAAAAAATCGAAATCTTGATTTAAAATAATTCTTCATTCTTTAAAGAAAAAATTAAAATTAAAATTTTCGCACTTCTTCGATTTTTTCTATCATTTTCATTTCCCATATTATTTTGGAAAGAAAAAACCTCAAACTTGAGAATTTCATCACACTGGCATAGAATTTCAACTGGAGAAATTCATTAAAATTAATACGAACTTCGTTTAAAGCGTCGATAGCTTTCAAATGGAATTTAAAATCAGGATGAAACATATTCGTAATGAGTAGTTTATTCACACCGGCGGTGTTCATTTGATCTTTCAGCTGTTCTATGAATTCTTCTCTGGGCGCTGTGAAGTTCCATTTCAAAACCTGAAAACACGATTTATTCTCATCAAGTTTTCCAAATCGACTCAAAAAATTCAAGAATTGCATACCTTGAGTTTATTCTCATCTATAGTACGTTGCAATTTCAAACTATTAACTTTCAGTAAAGGCGTAGAATCAACCTCTTCTTCTTTTTTCTTTCTGGTAACAGTCGCACTGCCCTAAAATTCACAAAATAGAACGAAATTATAATTCGAGAAAATTAATAATGAAAATTATTCGGAATCGAGCCTACTTTCGAAGCACCTATCGCTGTTCTCGCCTTAGCTGAACTATTTTGAGAGGCATTAGCACTGGCGGGTTTGGAAGGAGGTTGTTTCGTGGTCTTCGGAGCTGCAACTGGGATATCTGGTAAATTACCGCGAGCTTTATCCAATAGATTCTTCACCACGTGAACAGATACGGGCTGTAGAATAAAATTATAGCAGATGGGTCAATTTGAAGCAATTTAGATTGATTTGTTATCGAATCAGTAATACGTACTTTGAGTTTATCAGCTGCTTGGTGCATGGCAGGATATCCAATATGAATCATAAAACCAAAAACAGCTTCGTTGGCATTTTTACGAACTTCAGAATTACGATCCTCGAGATTATTATATAAATACGGTAGGCATGCCATTAATTCGTCTTTTGGAATTTGTTTTACTGTAAAAAAAAAAATCAATGTGATTGAAGTCGATTTAAATATGTATAGATATTTTCATTGAACTTACAATTTGGTAACTTTTCCGCCAGCCAAGACCATAGCTCACATCTTAACGTAGGTGATCCGGATTTTAAAGCTGTTGCGATCATTTCACCTTCAAAGAACTCTCGATAGCCGCAAGTGTCGCCCCACGTGTTAATACATTTGATGGCCGCAGCTCTCAAATAATTCTGTAAAATATTCGTAAAAATATTAAATCGTCAATTCTTAGGATTCAATCCACGATGTGCGATACCCACTTTATTATCACCCAATCCTTGCAAAAAGCCAGGGAAAAATTCTCGAACGTAGCCCTTGCACGAAGATCCCATAGCGACAGCTATTGATTCGCAGAGAGCCACAGTAGCAGCAGCCAATCTACCATTGGAATCGGTTAATCGTTCAGCAATGGCCGGAACCGCCTCGCCAAGATTATTAGTGATGAACCTGGCTTCGGAGATGATCTCTTGTAATTTATTGATCGCCTCGGTTCGTACTTTCCAATCTTTGTCCTTTAGCTCGTTCACCAACGAGTATGAGATTTTCGACGAAATATCGACACGAGGCACCATATCTTGAATATTGGGAATTTGAGCCGGTTCATCGGCTCCGGCGTCTTCTTCGGTGCCATTAGTGTTAGAATGACCTTTCAATTTGCCACGTTTTGGGCTAGGTGGTTTTTCACCTTCGTGCTGCGAAAAAAATTGACCAAGTTAGCAAATTGTAGATTTCGGAGGAAGGCAGATTGTTGAGTTTTGTACTTTTTCGAATTCGGCGTTGATTTGTTGTAAAAGAGCCGGTTTCTCGTTTTCGAAAAATAGACCCAATTGGGGTCCCATATAAAGGTACATGGTGCCGAGAAGTGTGATAACGGCGCTTCTCACGTTCGGATTGGATGCTGCGACTGCTTTTTTCACGTTATCCATTAAAGATTTCGGTTGGATTCTGTAACGTAATAAAAATTTGGGTTAGAAAAAAATTTCTTCATGTCTCTGAAATCAAAATTCCACCACACTCACATTTTTTCCGAACTGTAAGCGTTCAAAAAAATAAAATAAAATATAATATTTCAAATATTTTAGAGTAGAATAGAGGAGGGGACAGGGGAGGGGGGAACTGGAAAGATAAATTGCAACTCTGCCAGCGAAAAAAGAGCTAAAAAGTTAGAGAAAAAAAATCAAAAACTGAGACAGAGAAAATTGGGCTCCAATTTTCGAAAAATCCAACATTATTCAATAATCATTACAAAATATAATTCTGGAATTAAAATTCCAAAAAGACCTTCGATTTCTTCAGAAAACTCTTTTTTTGCAGGCATAGTCACATTCTGCTCTAAAGCTGAACTTACATGAATCCGAATTCTAATATAGCATTAGAAAGCCACAACAAAGCCTCTTGCTGCACCTTTGGATTTTTCTGTTGCGAAAACGCGAATTCCAATACTTCGGTTGAAATATAATCGAGTTTCAGATTATCAGCGAAAAGCAATAAAACTTCGGTCGCCAATCCATTGTTTTTAGCATCGCCCAATAAGGTAACCAAATCGGTCAAACAAACAGCTGCCGCAGTACTGCAAAACAACGTAATCGATTACTCATGGTTATTGATCGAACGTCACGAACGACGACACGATCGAGTATAGAAAATATGGCTACCTCGTGATCGAGAAATTTTCCGAGATAGTTTTCAAACATTCCAATCTTAATTTCAAGACTTGGAAATTATTATCCTTGAATCCTGGTTTTTTGCTCAATAGTTTGATAAGAAGTTGGCTCTGAACATCAGCGCTGTTCAAGGTGGTGATAATATCGCTGAATTGTTCGACCGATGATAATCTATTCTTCCAATTACCGTCCGATAAGCCGGCTATTACAGCGTCGGGGAAAATTTCGACAGCTTTTTCGGCTACGTCTTCTTCGGTCAGTTCACGTTCGGGAATTGGTTTCGTAGATTTGGGTACTTTGTTATCTGCGAATAGAAAAAGGTGAAATTTAACGTCGAGAGATACAGGAAATTAATTAGAATTCGATTTTTCAAATTTCTAAAATGATAAATTTTGATAGATCAATCATAATAATGAAATTATTCACGAGACGAATTTAAATAAACGACCAAGTCCAATCTAGTGAACTTGAAACAGTTCACGTGAGAACCGGTTGGTCGTTAAGAGTTATTCAACTTACTAAGATTGGTATTAGACGATGATTTTTTGATAAACGTTCCCGTTTTATTAACCGGTCTCTTGACCGGTTTCGGATTGGCGCTGCCGGCCTTCGGTCTCTCAACGGTGGGCTTAGAAACAGCGGGCGGCGGAGGTTCAGCTTTCTTTACGATTTTTGGTTTGACCAAGATTACCGCTTTTTCGGATGCTTCTTTAATCTGTACGATAAAAGTGAAGTATTACGGATAATTTTAGGTTAACGAGCGCGAAAATAAATACCTTGGTTATTTTGATATTATCCACTTCGCTTAAGAAAGGCGATATTGCTTTCTCGCCGACGACTTTCCACGCTGTACCGATGGCTTCGGCGGAATTATCACGAACAGTCGGATCTGGAATAAAAATAGATCGATATTAAGAAGATTATCGAGATAAAAAGTAAATAAAGGAGAAATACTCACCAGATTCATTCAAGGTTTTTAGTAAAGCTGTAGTTAAAGCCTTGAGTACTTTTTTATTTAAAATCAAAGGAGTGCATTTGGTAAAACATCTGGCCAAAAATGCGACGGTTTCGGCCTTAACGGCGGGATTTTTACTCTCCATGTTTGCTATTATATCTTCTTGGGCGTTTTCCAAAGTCATCTGTAATAATTACGAAGAGCACGTGGGTGAAAGAGAACGGTACATCGGGTAAGATTAAATCGATACCACTTACGCTATCGTATACCGCATCGACGGCGTCTCGTAAAGGTACAACGACGTTTTGTTTCTTCTCTTTGAATTTTTCCAATAATGGGCCCAGACAATTGGACGCAAAGGGCGTAAATTTCTTTTTCAAACCTTTGGCCAGCATTGCCATGCATTTGGCTGCGATACCGACCAGAATAACATTCGTATCTTTCGTTATGACCTAGAATTAAATTTAAAAAAACACGAATTAGAAAAAAATCGTACGAAGGGATCAGAAATTCGAAAATTAGTACTTTTTTCAAGGCCCGAACTACATCTCCATAATCGCCGGTTTCTAATTTGGGAGCGTTTGTTAAAAGCTGTTCTAAAGCTTCGAGGGCTTCTTTACGTTCTTGCCATTTTTTAGCCTCTATTTTTTCATAAAAATCTTTCGGTAGCTGAGAAAGTATATCTACAGCTTGGATCAATTCCATTGGATCGATTTCTTCGGCTGCGTCGTTATCAGGAACGTCTTCGCCGTCGTCGTCTTCGTAGGTGGCATTTTCAGCCATTTTGGACTGTTTAGCTTGCTGAGATCGAAGGTAGCGCTGTATTGTGGGTTTTTCTGATTTCACTTTTTCAAATTCGGCGTCCAATTCTTGAAGCTAGTAATCAATTCGGGTTAGATGAAATTGTAAAAAATTCAATTAGAAGAAATATAAATCATACTTGAACTGGTTTCAAAGAAGAAAGTTGAGATTTCAACACTGGACCGATCCATTTGAATATTTCGACAGCTAGGATTTTACTTTCATCTCGAACATTTTTATCACGATCTTCTAACAATGTCGGTAATCGTTTCAATAAAACTTTCATATTTATTACTTTACTGCCAAATTCTCTGTAAAACAAACAAAATTAAATTTCGTTCCAGAAAATCACCATCAGTTTTAATTTACCTTAATCCTTGAGTTATGGCGGAAACACAAGCGGCAGAAATTTTTGGATTCTTGTGTTCAGTTCCTTTAATCAGTTCTTCCAAAACAACTTCTTGTTTTTCGATTTCGATATACATTAGACATATTTGAATAGCTAAATCTTTTATTTTAGCTTTCGTAGCGCCAATACATTTCGTTACGACGATTGGCATTACTTCGTTGACAGTCCTAAGAAAAGAAATGAATCAGTATTTCGTATGTTTACATTGTTTCAACGTATTACTCACTTTCCGGCAACGAAAGCGTTTTCAATGTAAGCTAACGATGCTTCTAAGCCTTTTTCCTGAGCGGCTACGTTACTATCGCCGACGAATTTTTTAATCAAGCCTAAATACTTGTTCCATTCCGGAGATTTTTCATCATCAATTTTACGAAACAGTTTGGTCGCTTCTTCGTAACCATGCACACGAGCCTTCCATAACTACAACAAAACTCGTATTAATGACTAATCTGTAACGCAAATTGGGGTAAAGAGATGCTGACTTACTTTGTGAACACATCGTTCGTCCACTGGTAATTTGATATAGTCAGTATCCTCATCCATAATCACAATTTATATATCACAACCTTTGAGAAAAATTCACCTGAAAATGAACGAACAATGAATCACAAATGAAATCATACAATACAAATCTTATCATTATGATCAGCGAACTACGACGAAATACAGTTTAAAATATCGGTTTCATTAACACAATTAACTGCTACATAAACGCAATTAATTACATATTAAGGGAACGATAATAATTATAAATACAAGAATTAACAAGAACAGAAAATTATGACGTTATAATGGAGAAGGCGTATTTTCATGATTGAAAAGTATACTTACTTCCATCGACAATTTTACAAATCAACCATAATCTAAGAGTACTACGAACGTTAAATAAATGCAATAATTTTTTTCACGAGACAATAACTAAGAGTATTTTATACCAAGTAATAAAATAAATTCCAATATTTTTCTATTTCAATCAATATTCACTGCAGTATCTTCGCCTCTTCCGTTTCCGTTTCGTTCTCTATCATTTGACTGTTTTCGTTTGGTTTAAAAATTCGTCAGTGTTGCCAGGTCAAGAACCCGAAAATGTCGGAAGTTTGTGTTTATTTTTTTAAAAGTGTACAACGTGATTTTGTTTGGATAATTTTTTTTAAATAGCTTTTTAATTAATTCATAAAATGAGTTTAAAATTTAATTATTTTAATAATTTTGAATTAAATGAAAAGTTTTAAATTTAAATTTGTGTAATTATTTCATTTAAATTTAGCTTTAAGAAGAAAAAAAATGATTATTATGAAATTAGGTTCGTATCGTATTCAATGTTACCAAACCAATTGGAACAAAAAAGGTTTTAAATTTTTTCAAATTTCAATTTAATTTTAAATTAAAATTTTTTTCTAATAACAATGCGAATAATTTTTTGGCGCTCAAATTTGTTTACTTTGTTTTCTTTTTCATCTCCGTACATTCATAATCCATAGGTATATTACTTTTTACAAACTATTGCTTCGAAATGTAATACGATTACAAATTACGATCGAAGCACCGGAAATAATTTATTGAAAATGGTTCGATTGTTCTCAAATGATATGATAGAAATGATTTTAAATATTGATGAGGCCTAAACAAATAAAACCTAACAATTGTGTTCCTTCAAATTGGACGGTTAATGAGACGAAAATCGAAAACGCACGTGATATCTGCGTCAACTCGTCGTCGTCACCGTCCTCCGTCTTCGTCGAGTTCAAGGGCAGCATGACGAGAAATGATATCGATATGCAACATTTGCTGATTAAAATGCAAAATTCTGCACGTTAGCATCTGGATGACTTAATATGGTGATCTTGATTTAAAACTATCATTTAGTTCCGATATCAGTATGGGAAGAAAACTAATTGCATTGCGTAGGAATTCACTGAAAGCGTTTTATTTACATATTATTATACCTAGTACCTGAGGGGTTTTTTGTTGTATGGCGAATTTTTCCACGAATTTTGGAGGTCTTGCCCTACCCTACTCTAAGGATGGTTCCTTATCCCTTAAAAAATTTTTTCAAAGTTTCAGATTCTGCTATAATTTTTTAAAATAATAGTGGGGTTCTAATATTTTGTAAAAAAGTAGATAGGTATCGAGTGAAAAAAATTTAATACACGTTTTAATCAAATTTTAAAGTGAAATAAGAACTTTTTTTTAGAACATTAGTCAAAAATTTCAATTTTTGTTCTTTGGTAGGTACCTACCTGAGAATTTTCAATTCAGAATTGAGGTGAAAACGTTTTAAGAGGTTTTCGGATTTTTTTTCAAAAATTGAGAAATAGTGAAATTTTTTTAGAAAAAATTATCAATGAGTAAACACGAAGTAATACCTGAATCTATTTCTGAAAAATTACAAATTCTCAAAATCTTTGTCCGATAAAAATGAAAAGGGGTTAAAAATCTCGCTCCTCTTCAAGACTTGATTGTGAATTGCAAAGAAATAAATTCAGGTTTTGAACGATTTTTTCGACAAAAAGTTCATCTTTGCTTCGCTCAGACTTGAATAAATTTACGCATTCATTTTGAATTTTCAAATCAATTCCCTCTCATCCTTTTCTATAAATTTAAATGTTTCAATCTTAAAAAGTATAGTGAAAACAAAATCATTTGTTGGGAATTTATGAAAATGATTCCAATGAGTAGGTATACTGCTTATACTGAAGAAAAGGAGAATTTGGCTCAATTTAATTTTTTTAGGTATAGGTAATCGAGAACCTTGCACTCGAAGGGTATCATCAAGCATCATATTTTGCATTTCTATAGGAAAACCTCTAGGGTTTAGTTGAAATTTTCAAAAACTCGATTTTTTATCAAAATTTTTAAAAAAATAGGTACTTTAAGCAGTTACACTAAACAATGTTAAAGATTAAAGAATATAAATTTTTGGGTGAAAAATAAACTTAAAAATATCTACTTACTAACTTACCTGTTTCGACATAAGTAAATCACTTTTGAATGTTCACATCAATTTGAAAAATTAATGATAGTCATTTGTTTCAAATGAATCATCACTTTAAATTTAGATTTAAAATTTTTAGATTGAAATCGCTACCACATATTGGAAAAGAAATCAAAAGAACACTTCAGGAAAAAAAAATGTGCCTATTTAAAATAGCACAGAAAAGTTTTATCGTAGGTATGCAAAAAAATTTAATCAATAAAATATATTGCCTTGAAAATACCATAGAAAATAATATTTGTTCTTAGATTGTTTAAACTTATTAATAATGTGACAGTCACGCGAATAATTCTCCACTCGAGTTATATCAATCGGTAACATCATCGATACACCATGCATAAGCGTTGAGAAATATTTGAAACCACGGAGAATATAAACTGTCCGTAGAACTCGCACTATTCATTATTTTTTTCCATTTCGCTGGAATGTAGGGCCATTGCCAAAATTGCACGCAGCGTTCTGGATGAGGCATCATTGCTAAATGACGCCCGTCTGCTGAACAGATTCCAGCTACTCCGCCTATGGTAGCAAAAATAAATATCAAACACGAGATGAAGAGATGCATTTCCGTATTTATATTTTAAATAGTCGTCGTCGCGTTATTTTGGCGAACAGGTGAATTGAGGGGCTTGGTTCCAAAACTCACTTTTGCCATCAAGGTACTTTTTGAGAAAACCACGAAAAACGATTTCAAGGTGCGCGTTTTGGGTTTCGATGCCAAAAATGGTCTAGATTGATGAAGTTGGTGTATATGAAGAGGCCTATGTGAAAAAAATCCAAAAGTAGTCGGCCATTGTGCTTTAAAGTTACAATTGCATATGGCAAAAGTGAGTTTTGATTCCAACTCATGATTTTTGCAAATTTTCATTACATTACGACGTTTAAAATTTGTTTTCATGACCTACGAACAAGTTTTTACCCTAAAGGTAGTAGTGATACGTAATACCGTTAGAACATTGTAACTTTGTTAACCAGATAATATCATTCGTTTTTGCCGGTTAGAAATACATTTAAAAACAGTTGGCATCAAAACTCACTTTTGCCAATGGCAAAAGTGAGTTTTGGAACTGAAGTCACTTTTCGATCGCGGATTCTCGCGGAATCGACTCATTAACGTGAAAACGGAGACTGTAGGGTTGTAGAGCGTGAGAAACTGTATCCGAATCCGCAATAAAAACGAAAATGATTTTTGTGGCAAAAGTGAGTTTTGGAACCAAGCCCCTCATATTTCCAATGTATTCTTTTATATATTAAAATTACCTGAGCTGCCGTTTGGATTGAATGGGTATTGCTCGGTGATTTCATTTTGGTCGTTGACGTATCTCACAGCTATGCAATTACTTTCAATCAAGAATTTTTCGAATTCATCGGATGAGAATGTAAATCGTCCTATAAAAATATCATTAGATGAAAAAAAAAAATTAATAGAAAAATTAAAAAATAGAGATTTAAAATTGATTTAGGACACAAACCTTCGCCATGAGCGACCCAGACTCCTAAAATGCTGTTTTCCATACCCTTTAACATAATGGCTGGTGATTGACAAATTTTAACCGAAGAAAATCGAGACTCGAATCGTCCAGATAGATTTTCTTTCAATATGATTTGGGAATCGTTGAATTTTGAGCCATCTAATTATAATCAAAAAAATTTTTTCAAAAAAATATATGTAATCATATGGGTAAGCTTGATAGAAAAGTTATTTATGGAAGAATTTGTCACCTCTGCCTATCCACTTTATGAGACTCATCAATTGACACCCATTGCAAACACCGAAGCTAAACGTATCTTTGCGATTATAAAAAGCTTCAAATTGTTCGTAAAGTTTTTTATTATAAAGAAGAGTAGCTGCCCAACCTTTGGCTGCACCAAAAACATCTGAAAAATAGATAAAAACATTAAATAGGCATGTTTATATTTTTAAAAATCGTATATGGGCACCTGGGCAGAATTAAGATATTACCAGCATAACTGAATCCTCCTGGGAAAATAATTCCTCTAAATCGTTCGATTGTAATTTTTTCATCAAGTAAATCTTGCATCGTGCAGTCCCATACTTCAAATCCAGCTATGTACAGAGAAGCTGCCATTTCCCTGTCCCCATTTAGACCTTCCTCGCGAATTAGAGCGACTTGAATTTCTGTTCGAAGTAAAAAATAGAGTAAAAATACCTATTTTCATCAAAATAGGCAATCTAGGCATAAAGTGAAAATCTACAGTACTTTGTGTTGATAGGCCAGCGGTAGGATTAATTGTGAGATTGTACAAATAATCTGGGATTTTTCTATTCTGAAAAGATTTGTACTCTTGTTCACCACAAACCGGGTTCATTTGTAATTTTTCAATTTCGTAACTCGTATCTTCCCAAATTGAACAAAGAGTATTTAATTCTACGCTCAGTATTTCTTCGTTGCCTACTTCTATTGTGACCTGAAAAAAAAATGGCATTAGATTAACACTCTAGATAGGTAGAAAGGATTTTGGGAAAATAACTAATCATCCAAAATCGAATAAAAAATAAATATAAATTACTTTGGAATCCATTCCATAACCTTCGACAATTCCAATTTTCGAACAAAATACGTCATTTTTTGTAAACTGATCGATGATATAAGGTATGTCTTTGTCTCCGCATTCAATAATCCATCCGCATTCTTCATTAAATAAATCAGCCAATACGTTGACACTTTTCTGGAGTGAAATTCTTACCCCTGTCATTCCTGCTATAGCCATTTCAATCGCTGAAGTTATAAATCCACCGTCACTTATATCGTGGCCAGATAAAATCTTATTTTCTGTAAAATTAAAATGAAGAAAAAAATTAACTTTTGAATAAATGAAGTAGGTACCTATATCTTCACAATATAATGATGACGGTAGGAAAGAGTCTTTTTATAATACTTACACGTAACTAGTATCATTTCGTTGTTGTTTTGAGGGTGTAAAATGAATGTTTTGCGACGACTTATTTTACAGGGAGTAAAACATATTTACAGGGAGTAAAACAATTTACAGGGAGTAAAATAAATTTCTCGTTGACAGCAGCGCTATTATTATTTGATTTGGATTGTGCCGATTATTTTATCAAAATTCAAAACATATTCATTAGCCGGTGATCTTGTAGCAGCTTGTTGCTTGTTATGAATTGAATTCTGAATTCGAATTTGTATAAGAATATTTGATATTGTGAATGTTCCGGTTATTTTATTGACAAGTGTGTTTTTTCAATTGTATGTGTACGTCTACCGAAGTACCGATACGTCTAATAAACAGATATTAAAAGTATGAAAATAATGTAAATGATTATCAACGAAGTGATAATTATTGTAAAATACATTTGCACAGTTGCCATACAACAATTGTAAACTGACCCGCTCTCAGTCTTTCAGTCAGAATCATAATTTTACACCCAAAACAACAACGAAATGATACTCGTTACGTGTATTATAAAAAGTATCATACGCCACAACGGGCTAAAATGCATGTTGTTTCAAAACTCGTGCTATTACAGCACTCGCCTGCGGCTCGCGCTGTAACCACCGCACTCGTTTTGAAACAACGCATTTTAGTCCCTTGTAGCGTATTATACTATTATAGTGAAATACCTATGACTAAATCTACACGAAAGAGGCTTCAGGCACGAAATTAAAAGTACCCTGCGAACGACATGAATAGTTTTTTTTTTTCAACTGTACATATGATTCAAGTGGTCCACTTGCTTTTTTCTAAGTTCGAAATTTTTTATTTCTTTTCAGAGTTCGAAATTTTCTCGATTATTTTTTCCAAATTAAATTTTTTTCCGAGTTCGAATTTTTTTTCGATTATTTTTTCCAAATTAAATTTTTTTCAGAGTTTGAATTATTTCTCCATCATTTTATTGAATTTTTTTTCGAGTTCGAAATTTTTTTCAGAGTTTAAACTTTTTCTCGACTACTTTTTTTTCAAAATTAAAATTCGAACTCTGAAAAAATTTCAATAAATGAATGATGGAGAAACAATTCAAGCTCTGGAAAAAAATTTTAATTTGGAAAAAAATGATCGACAAACAATTCAAATTCTGGAAAAAAATTTTAATTTGGAAAAAAATGATCGAGAAAAAATTCGAACTCTGAAAAAATTTTAATTTTGAGAAAAAGTAGTCGAGATAAAATTCGGACTCGGAAAAAAATTTAATTTGGAAAAAAATAATCGAGAAAAAATTCGGACTCGGAAAAAAATTTAATTTGGAAAAAAATAATCGAGAAAAAATTCGAACTCGGAAAAAAAATTAATTTGGAAAAAATAATCAAGAAAATTTCGAACTCTGAAAAGAAATAAAAAATTTCGAACTTAGAAAAAAGCAAGGTGGACCACTTGAATCATACAGTTGAAAAAAAAACGATTCAGTTTTATGTTTTTAAAAAGATTTTCAGCCAATTTCCATTTAAAGGAAAGAATTCTAAAACTATGGAGAGCTTTAAAAGAATAAAATATTCTAGTTTTTAAATTTTTTCAAATATGTTTTGCAATAGGTAAGTAGCCCAGAATAACTTAAACAATTGGAAATCAATTTTTAAATCACTCACACTAAGTGACATAGCTGGGGCGTTCAGGAGGTCCAACTTCCTCCTCCCACAAGGTCAAGATGTTAAATTTTTCCAAAAAATTATTGTTACGTGAAAAACGCCTGTTTCAAGGGGTTATTTATACTGCTTTGGAAACAGATGTTCAATTTTTTGGCTGATGGTTTTGTGGATACAAATACAAAGCTACCAAATTTTGGTTGGCACTGAAATAACAATATAGTTAATAAAATGTCAAAAAAGTAAAAAAAAAAATTAAAATTTGATAATGACTTTTTTTTAAACACAAAAAACCGTAGAAGTTTTAATTTTATTAATCTTTTTTTTGGAGGGGGGAGAGGGTGCAATATCCAAATATTCCAAATAAAAATGTTTGGAACACTAAGATAAAATTAAAGCGTTTTGGGACACATGTCCAAATTGTTTTTTGGACTCTGAACACCGGGGACACTGTATCTGAGAAAAAGAATTCCCTCTCCGTTTTCTGTCCGAATTGTGAATTTTATTTTTGGTGAAATTTGTCCAAACTGCAAAATTTTATTTTTTTTGAGAGGGGGAAGAAAGGGTTCAATTTGATTTTTAATTCGAATATCACTGAAAGACAATCACCAAAAAAATGCAAGACCAAATTTTGGTGACCAATAATTCAGTTATTTGAAATTTTTTCGCGATTTTGAAAATTTAAAAAAAAAGTGTAAGCTTTAATCATTATTTGGCAGACGTTTTTATAAAAAATAATCTTCGAACCATCTCCACAATTCGAAAGTTTTTCTCTAAACCAAAACTGATGGATTTTTTTCTTAATTACAAAGGAAAATAATTTGCTTTTGTTTTTACAGGAAAATTTGTCAAGTATTTTTTAAAGTACCCAGACTACTCTAGTCTAGTTTCTAGTTCAGATAAATTTTTGAATAACTCAAACTACCCACGAGCAATTTGGCTTGAGGCACAAATTACACATTCACACTAAGACACGAATGAGTAGAATATCATATTATTATACCATCAATCAATTTCTGAGTGATTTCAAACGCAGAAATCAAACAAGCCGGATTCTCAATATCAGGAACATCTTGTCCGAGTTGCTTATAGCATTGGGCCAATATAGACCCTCCCAATCGCTTTCTTCCAGCAGATAAATCGATCAACAAAAGAGCACCGTTTATGGAAAAATGCGAAGATTTCAAATCAGGGGTGATTATTTTCCTGATATCGGGACAAGGCACATACGTTGAAATAACCAAAGTACCTGGAACATTTTAGCCTTGAAAAATATTTCTTTTTAGTCCAAGGAGAAAATTATTTGAAATATCTTACCAGGAGATTTCACTATTTCATTGTTATCCAATCGAGCAGCCATACTTAACGAATCTTTACCACCATCGATTGCAATTCCGACTGATTTCATAATGGAGCACATAGCTTTACAAGCATCGTAAAGATTGGCCCCTTCTCCGGGTAGTTTAGCTGGCCACATCCAATTACCACTGCATTTAATATCCTAAAAAATGGCACCATGCAATTTAAAATTTTATTTTTTCTCGAATTTTTCAAAAATTGGAAATTCACCTTGATCGAAGAAATTCTGGCGAATACTAAATTAGATAGAGCTTCAGCGACACTCATTCTGGCTCCAGCTGCCGGGTTCAATAATCCTTTTATGGGCTGTTCTCCGATACTGGAGGCGATTCCATTCTATTTAAAAATTCAATATTTTCAATAATAATGAATTAGGTACCCAGCTACCCACCTAAATTTTATCTTGGCCAAAAATATTCTTAGGTAGGTACCTACCTGATCGAAATAAGAAACAGCGGTTACAGCCACATCGGAAATGGGAGCTTGTAAAGGACCCACACACTGTTGCTGAGCCACCAGACCAGTAACACTTCTATCAACCTTATTCGTCAAAAATCGTTTACTGCAGACTGTCAAATGCCTCAATACTAAATTCAAGGCTTCCCAAAGTTGTAAATTGGCTGGTAAACTCAAAGATTTGAAGATAGCAGGCTCGCGAGTTAATTTAAATTCCTGAAATCAATTTTACAAAGGCATTTTACTTTTGAATATTGCAAAATAGGCAATTTATTGTGCACTATGTCAAAAAATTTTCGAGTTACCTTTCTAGGAACTTTGCCAAGGACTAATTCGAGTTCTAAATTAACTGGATATATTTTATCATCGTTGGATTTATCGGTTAAAATATTCTCGTAATCGGATAATTCTTCGGTCAAGATGACTCTTCCGGAATTTGTAACTGTACCGACGATATTTATGGGACATCTTTCTCGTCGAGCTATGGTTTTCAAATCAGTGATGGAATCTTCGCTGCATAATATTCCATTATTTTCCTGGTACTCGGCACCCCATAGTTCCAATACGTTTATGGTGGGATCTCCTAAATCGAAGGATTTGCAACAGATTACAGCTCCTTCGGGTTCTACGAGCTCTTTCAAAACATTGCCTGTGAAAAAAATAATTTTTGGATGAATTTATTCATTTGATAGGAATTTTCCTCTTTAATTTAGTTTTAAAATCAGGATTAAATTTTGGATAAGTTTTAACTTTCAATCAACTCAAAATCAACAGGTCAGCAAAAATTTATCTGATCATTGCCCACTACCTACTCAAGACTACTAACCATTTCCTCCAGCTCCTTGATCGTGAATACTTAATATAGGATTGTCGTTATTTTCAATACAGCTTCTCACCACTCGATTCATTTTCTGCTCCATTTCTGGATCACCTCTTTGAACTGCACCAAAATCCAACTCAGCTTTATTATCTCCTTGTACCTAAGTGAAAATTAATTAATTAGGCAGCGAAGATAATCCATCTTTTTATCCATATTGGTTAATTACTGTCACAAGGTAGGTATCCTAAATTGAAGTAGATCGAATTTTGAACCGAAACGAAAATAAATCGAGAGTTCATCATGAAAGAACTCCATATCCAAAATTTCAGGTCTTGAAATTCATTTTTCGAATTTCGGCGAATTTTTAAAATTTCAAAATCACCTCGTAACTTTGCAAAAATTGAAAATTTGATCTAATAATCAACGAAAAAAACTGAAATTTGGTACCTATGTACCATAATTTCAGCCTGCCAAATCGATTGAAAATGGCTTTGAGACATTTCAGAGCATCTAGAAAATTTTAGAATTTTTTAGCCCTGGTGAAAAGCTCACAAAAATGGTCCAAACGATTTTCAGGTCCTATAATCATGAATTATTCATATTGATGATCTATTTGATCGATTAAAACTCAATTTTCCAAAATTTGTAAATTCCATTTTAAAATTGCATGTTTTGAGTTCAAATGAGTTATTTTTATGGGCTTTCCTCTGGAGCTGAAAAATTTCAAAATTTTCTGAAGGGTCAGAAATGTTCTAAAACCATTTCCAATAATTTTTTTGAAGAAGGGTTTAAAATTTGGGCAGGTATTACCAAATTTCATTTTTTTTTTTTTGTTGATTAGATAAATTTTTTATGTTTTAATGGACACTGAAAAAATGAAATACCTAATTTTGAAATCCGAAAAATTCAGCAAAATTCGAGAAATGAACTTCGTTATCTGAAATTTTTGATTTAGGGTTCTTTTAATGAATTAAGTATAAATAATGTAGTTTTGATTTATTTTTGTTTCGACTTGGAATTTTACTTCGACTTTACATCCGTTGTGAGCCATTTTTGCAAAAAAAAAAATCTGACTGTAATAAAAATTCAATCACAAATTACTTTAGTAGAACTAGCAGAACCACCGCCAACTCCAATACGATAAACAGGGCCACCAATTTTCACCACTTTCATTCCTATACAAAATACAACAATACGAAATAGGGTGTCAAAATTGATAATTTTTTTCTCGATCATTGTATCACTAATTTACCTGCCTTTCGATGGTTTTTCTTTGGTGATAAATCGATCATCCAAGGAACCCATTCCACCGCTGAATAAAATTGGTTTAATGTACTCTTTGCGTTGATTTTCCTCATCTACGTACGAATACGACCGAGTAAATCCGCTAATAACGGGTTCGCCGAATTTATTTCCATAATCCGAGCAACCGTTACTGGCTTCGATAATAATATCCAGCGGTTTGGCGAAAGTCGACGAATACTGTAATTTTTTATCTTCCCAAGGTAAATTGTAATCTGAAAGTAAAAATCATACGGTAACCTTATTGCTGAGACATCGGTGAATTCCAAAATTTTGTGTAGAATAAGTTGCCTACCTGGAATAAGTAAATTTCCAACGGCGTAGCCGACAGTTCCAGCGATAACATGGCCCCCTCTACCTACCGCTTGCACGTCTCTAATACGACCTCCGGTTCCAGTAGCAGCACCGCTATAACATCACGATAGAAAATTTGAAACGAAGTGAGAAAAAAAAATGATCGTGTCAGATTTTTGTTAAATTTACAGATGCGATGCATTTTGAGTAAAAAAATGTTAATGCGAAATTTCAGCTTCCTACCTCCAAGGGATGCGAAACATATGTAGTGGGCACTTTTTTTTAGAAGTCTCAATTTTTTTAAAATCATTTTCTGCTTATACTCTCCTGTTTCCAATGAAATTTCGTTTTGAAATACGATTTTTCATTTGAAAAATAAAGTAAATTTTGTGAGTTGATAGGCAATTGGAAATTTTTACAAAAAATTCAAAGTTGTTAATTTTTTGTAAATTCACCAAATAGGCATGTAATTTTTTTAATATTTTAAATTGATTCAAAATTTTTTTATTATAAAACAACTATATTGCAAAAAAATAATTTTTTCTAAATTTGAAAAAAAATTTAAGTTTTCAAAACTTTGTCAATTTATAATTTTTTTTTTGTGAAGTTCTGTCAACTAGTTGTATGAGTTTTGAAAAAATTTTCATCACAAAATGTGATTTTCCAAAAAAAATAGATTTCTTTTGGTAAACTATTCAAAATTTCTAATAGAATTTTTTATGAGAGAAAAAAAATGGTCTCGAAGTTACAAAAGACTCGTTCAAAAAACCATAAGGTTACAGATCAACGAGTTTTTGAGAATTGAAAATTTTAAATCTCATTTTGAGTCGACTCCAAGTCTGAGAGTTATTTATAGGTATGATTTGAGAGTATTAGACTCGGTTTATCCTACGAGTAGATCCGAACACTCTTTGAGAATTGGAGAGTTGAAATTTCGTTTGGACAGTTTTCCATCCTTCTTTTTTTGGACTTCATCTGAATGATCATTTCAAAAAAATTAAATAAGAATGCTTGGATTTTCTCACCTAAAAGGAGACACTGCTGTAGGAAAATTATGAGTTTCAGCGGTGAACGTTAAATGCTGAGTTGAGTTTTCGGTTATGAATTGACTCGGTATATTGAAAGCTTTCGGTTTAATTTTTCTCACTTCGAAACCTTTGATAGAGCTGCTATTGTCGTTGAATTTTATTACGTTATTTTGATTCGAAAATTGTTGAGTATCCATGATAATTTGAAATAATGATTCAGGGATGACATCACCATCGATATTCAAAAGGCCCTACAAATAAATAAGAAGGTAGGTTATACCACAATGGAACATTTTCCTAAATAATTGGTAAAAAAATTATGTACTTTGAAGAACCAATGCCTAGAGTGCTCACTGTTGGACTGAGCTAAATCAAAACACTCGACGCTGGTCGGATTTCTTTTCAATTTTTCATTAAATAATTCAGTATAAAAATTCAGATCCCAATCATCGAACGCCAAACCTGTAATAATCAAGGATAAATCATGAAAATCAATGCCAAAAGGGGTACCGTCAAATTTAATATTGAAGAAGCATAGGTAGGTACCCAAATCATCATTAATTTCTTCTAAAGCTTTCCTGCCTTTACTCAGAACATCAACAATGTACCAAGGTTGAGGTTTTACGCCATGGTCGAAAGATGTAATTGCATTCTCGTAAGTGCATTCGGTCATACGATCGTACAAAGAATTTATTATCTGCATTGGATAAAAAAAAGAAATTACCTACTTAGGAATTTTGAACGAATAGTTACTCAATTTCGCTACCAAAAAGTATTAGTTGCTGGGTAGGAAGCATTTTGGCAACGAAAATATTATTTAATTTCAATAAGATAGTTACCTCACGTCGTAATTCATCATCTGCGGTTTTTTTCACACTGATCAAATATCTAATCGATTTCTCAACTCGTGTGACTTGCGTTAACCCAGCAGAATGACAGACTGAAACTGCATTACTCGAAAAAGGAGTCGAAAAGTTCAACCTACATGTGAGATAAATTATCAGTACATTTATTTCAGATAAGCATTTATCAGAATAATTAATTTTTACCTGGGACCAATTTCGATAAGAAATTGATTATCAGATTTAGGCCTTAAAAAAGTCAATTCCCTGACGTAATTTTCTTCAGACGACGACTCGGATAAAATCCATTTCATTTTTTTGACATCTTCGGCGAAAAATTCTTCTTCGACTTGAATATTGAAACAATATTCGAAATCTATTTTCTCGACAGCATCGAACCGATTTGCATTTTGAAACTTGCGTTCTACTGAAAATGTATTCGTCGTTGGTTTCAGGTAATAATGTAAGACGCCCATATCTGCGAAAATGATTACGAATGTTAGGTAATATATTAGGTAGATATAAATTACGTTGAATAATAAGTAAATTGATAATTATTACGAGCATACTGTACCTTGATCGTGTTTTTAAAAATGCACAATCAAAATGGAATCGTTTCCGAATTTTTGATACTTTTAAAACTAAAAATAATTGCCTACTTGAATAGATCTAACACGAAATATGACTGGAACACCACGGTGCCATTTGAACTGATAAAATTCGTGTTCCATGTGCTCTCAAATCTTCTGCACGTTCGTTGCCTTTATCAATGAACTTTGAACTCATTATTTTCTATGCATTGATTAAAATATGAAAATAAAATTTCTATCGGGGTATTCGTCGAGATCAAAATAATCCTACTTTACGTCATCAAATTAGCAGTTCGTGATCTAAATCACTGTTTTATTTCTAAAATAGGTATAAATTTGAATTCTACGTTGTAGGTAATTTGGTAATTTGTAGAATAAAAATATGAAATGAGATATTTAAAAAATCAAAACAATACCTATTCAATTTTTTTAATGTAAATTTTCTTCTAAATAAAGTATTAGAAGGGCATGAATGGACGAAATCGGATGAAAAACTTTTGAAATTTTTAATGGGTACCTACTCATCAGGATAGAAAATCTAAAATAATGTATGTTTATACAGAGAACTTTTTCTAAAAAAAAAATAAACATTCATTTCTCTTCCATATCTATTCCCCCAGCTCGAAAAACGCTGGGTATTTCACAATGACGAGGGAAATTTTGAAAATCATTTTTAAGGAACTTTTTTAATCAGACAATAACATTTACTTGATTTTTCTAAAATTTTGACTTAATCAGATGAGCTGTAGCCAAAAAATAAAAAACCATCCCCTCTCATGGGTAGAATTAGAATGAGATCAAGTGAAAAAAAAAACCGTCAAGTTCCATGGGTTTTGACGAAAATTGGTGTGATAGTTAAAATCAAGCTAGGAAACCTCTGAAAAGGTTCAGCTCTCAGCCTCAACTCAAAAAGATGAGAAGTTATGAGAATCCTCGAAAATGAGTCATTTTTGAAGAAACGTGGTTTTTGACTTTTTTAAATAGGACCATCTTACCTTGGAATTTGATACCACTTTTGCCATCTACAATGGAGTTGAAAAGGTATACCAACAGATCACGAATTTGAAGATTTTTTAAGTTGTTGAGGGAGGAGGGGATTTATTTTATAGATGAGAAAGGTCTCAAGTACTGAAATGTGTATCAAAGGGAGAAAATTGCAAGAGCAAAATAGTACTTCATTAATTTTTTCGGAGGAAACCCTCAAACCAATAAGATCCAAGTTGAAAGAAATCAATGCAGACAAACTCTGACAAGAGAGATATCAGTAGCGTAGCCAGGGGAGTCCAGGGGGTCCGGACCCTCCCCGTGAGGTCAAAAATTCACGTCGAAAAACGCCTTTTTAAGACATTAAAAATAAATTTTTCTCAAAGCTTCACCCTCGCTTCACTCGGGCATAAAAAATCTCAATTATTTGAATTATTTGCAATGATTATGCGAAAAAAGGCTCCATCTTAGTATTTTAAGTCTCCATATCCACTTTCTGCCTTCCCAAAGAAAGCTTCTGACACTATTGCTTGAAGTTTCTGGTTATTATTTTCCTTTTTTAACCCTACGACACCACACTTCAAAAAAAGTTGTTTACCGAATAATTTTCTAGCGCTGGACCAAAGTTTGGTATGGCATTATAACTTCAAGGGGGTGTACATAAATGTTCAACGTTTCATCTCCCTTGTTGGACAAATTGCCTACTTTTGTTTTTGAAGGGGCAGAAATTTTAGAAAAAAATACGTTTTTTTCGTTTTTATTCCCATTTTTTTTGCATTGAATGAAAAGTGGAGGGGATGAATTTGCTACCCGACAGATATTTGTGTATCTATGCCCTACTCGTTCGTGTATAACAATTTGCCGATCCTTTTGATTTGAGGAGCAAAAAAAATTAAAATTCGAGCCAGTCCAGATTTATTACGAAAATGTCTGCCCCTTCAAATGAAAAAGTAGGCAATTTGCGAATCCGCGGAAATGATCGGTGGGGTAAGCGCGCATAGGTACAAGGAGGCGTTACCACCCGATCACTCGATCCTGCCCGCGTAACGCAAGAAAAAAACCGGTCCGTGACATTTGTCACATGTGTGGTGTCGGCGGGTTAAGGTCAAAATGATCATTTTGAAAGTTGTTTATTCCAAAATTACACCTTTGTCGAAGTTTTTTCTCTAAATATTTTATGCAAATCGTGATTTATTGATAAATTTATGAATGAAAGTGTTTCAAATTATGAATTTACTGTTCCCATAAGCCATTTTGGGAGGGGGGTGAGGGGACTGGTGAAAAGTGAACTAAAAATTTCTCGAAAAAATTTGGAAGTGTGGACCTCCCTTCCATGAGAAATTTCTGGCTACGCCACTGAGAGATATCCTCACTCAGATGTAAAATTTTAAGCCCAATCAAAATTTAATCAAAAAAAGGTATGTCATAGTTATAAAAGAACCTCTTATCCAAAATTTCAGACGTTGAAGTTTATTTTTCGAATTTTAGTTAATTTTTGAAATTTCAAAATTGCTTACCTCATTGCACTGAAAAATATGAAAATTTGATCTAATCAATTTAAAAAAATTTAAAATTTGGTATGTACCCTATTTTCAAACTCTCGACTGGATTGGAAGCGGTTTCAAGACGTTTTGAAGTCTTTACACAATCCGGAAATTCTCTAGCTGGGTAGCTGGATAAAACCCTAATATAAAAATTAGTAACCTACTTGATCGATCAAAGCAGAATTTTTAGAAATTCGCAACTCGAGGTTTGAACTCATGTTTTTTGAGTGACAATTTTCTCCAGAAAAAAAAAATGTAATTTCTGCTTTAAAAAAATGAATTTGAACCATATTTGAACCCAAAGTTACGAATTTCGAAAAATTATGCTTTAATCGATCAAATCGGTCTCCAATGTCGTTAATAATTCGTAATTTTAGACGTTGAAGTTCATATGTGTGTACCATTTTTATTGGCTTTCCTCCAGAATTTGGAGAATTCCAGAATTTTCTGGAGGCTCTAAAACGTCTTGAAACTACTTCTAATCGGTTCGGCAGGTCAAAAGTTGGGTACTTCACAAATTTCCCCCTTTTTTTGTTTGATTGGATCAAATTTTTATACTTTGCACTCTTGCTCCAAAATTTGGAGAGCGAATATAAGAACCGAAAATTTAGATCTAAATTTATTTCTTCAGAGGAACCCCATGTACTAATTTGATGTAAGTTAAAAAAAAAATCAATCCAGTCAAATCTTGAGTAAAAAATTCAAAATTTCTAGCACGACCTCGCAGAATCTCTCAGAAATAAATTTTAAAGCTGGAAAAATTAATATTTATCTTGGTGGGTAACTTTTAAATATCTGATAAGACAGAATATAAATTAAAAATATGTAACTCTCAGCATGGAATCAAACTTGAATAGGTAAAACGTTAAAATTAAAAACAAACCATGAAATCTATTTACCTACATCATAGAAAATTTCCATTTGTAGTTCATGACCTAAACAGCTTTTGCAACAAATAATTCTCAGCACTATTGAATTATTCTAATCGATAATGGAGAAAAAATTCTTCTTACAGTACATAAGTTTTCATAAGAACAGCAAAATACTGAAATTACATTTAAAAAATAATGAATACAAATCTTATTGTTTCAAAGTTGGAATAGTACAATTAAAAAATGCAAAGAAATAATTCTAATCGATGTTAAAATAATAACTTAATTAATACCTACGTAAACAATACCAATTAATATCACAAAGAAAATTTAAAAAATACATATTTTGCATACCTACTAAGGTAACAATAAAATGGTAATTCATATTCTTTATTTCAATACCTTCCTAATTTTTTTTTCAAAAAAAATTTAAAATAAACTGATTGGTATAATTCATTCATGAAATATCAAAGTAGGTTTAATTCAAGGCAGTCTCAAAAATAGGTAGGTGTAAATTCTGCGAGAAAATGTTTCATAGATAAAAAAATGAATTTGGTTATTTCCACCATTGCGTTGATAGGTAAAGGTACCTATATAAAAAAAAAGAGTACATAAAAATAATCGCGGTACGAGATATTGAAACTTCATAACTATTCGAATGGAAAAAAAAACACCACCAAAACCTTGAAATACACATTCATACTTCATAAGTTTAAAATTGTTATCATTCATCCAACGAGTAAAACAATACCTATGTACTTATTATTAACAATGGTGTTGAAAGAAATAAAACTGAAACACCTACATAAATTCACTTATGTTCTAGTTTTAATGTATTTGACTGAATTTTTAAAATCAATGGGGGAGGGGGGATTTTACGTTATACTAAAACACTGGCGAATTCTTTTTTCACAATATAGAATGTCTTTTTAGATCCAAAAACGCCTTTTACGACAGCTATGGTCTGCATTGCTGTATCCAAAAGTACAGCACAGACCACACCGATTAAACATAGCCCATATTTGAACCATCCGATTCTTTGAATGGAGATGGATTTGATCGCGCCGAAAATATACATGTAGAAATTGACTGCTCCGACAAAAATACAAATACAATTTAACGAGGTCGGTATCAATACTGGAAAAATGAAACCCAACGATACGATTGTTAATGTTAAAGGCAAGGTGATCCAAGCGTATAACGACATAGATAACCAGAATTTATAACGCCAGCTGATTTCTGGCGCAAGAACTACCAACATGAGCCCTTGAACCCAGCGCTTTCTTTGCGCTATGTAGTCGCGTATGGTGAATGGGGACTTTTCCCACATTTCTCCGTCGACGAAATTGAAAGTGTATCCGAGCTGGTAAGCTTTCATGGCGAAATAGCAGTCTTCAGCTAAGGAACCTTTTATACCGTTGTCGTAGGAAACGCGTTTTTCAGCTTCGACCTGTGAAATGAAAATGTTAAAAAGGATTATTTATTAAGATTTTTTGAAGATTAGAGGGGTAAAAATATATTAGATTGGGGTACTGATTTCATCATAGAATTGAATTATTTTCATACGGAAAATCTATGGAATTAATTTTCATTGGAAAGTATAGATGGGGGGGGGGGGGGGGTTGCAAATTGATTTCTTGAATTCTGAAAATGTGTAAATTGATCCCAATTTGAAAGGGAGGGAGTATGTAATTTTCACCAACGAGGTACCATTAGAAAATTTTTTCAAATCTTGAAATTTTTTATCAATTTTTTTTTCAATTCTGAATTTTTTACTCAAAAATTGACATTATTTTTTTCAACTCCTTAATATATTTCATTCAACATTTTTTTCAACCTGAAATTTTCCCAGAATTGTTTTAGGTAGGTACCTTTAAATTTTTTCAAAATTTTTTGTTTCACTTAACTAAAAAATTGTACCTCAAAAAAATGAAATTTGTTCCAACTTTTTTTTTCAAAACATCTCGAAAAATTTGGCGATTTTAACATTATAGTACTATTATGCAACTAGGGAAATAAAGTGATTTTCGACGAATGTTGAGGTTTAT
This sequence comes from Pseudococcus jackbeardsleyi, assembly GCA_038380155.1. Classification (NCBI taxonomy): domain Eukaryota; kingdom Metazoa; phylum Arthropoda; class Insecta; order Hemiptera; family Pseudococcidae; genus Pseudococcus; species Pseudococcus jackbeardsleyi. The sequence continues at coordinate 50,246,069 of CM076242.1, forward strand.
TGCCCGGGCGAAGCGAGGGAAATAACTCAAAATCGTCGAAAATAAGTTATTTCCCGAGTTGCATACTATATTTTTCGTTTTAGAGGGAGAAAAATGCAAATTGAAGCGCCGCGAGAAGGAATAAAGTAACGTTTCTCTCCCTCTACAACGAAAAAAATTTTTCCAGTCCATAGGCGCACCCAAGACGTGGGCTCAGGGAGCTTGAGCCCCCTCCTTAAGCTCGAAAAAAAAATTTATTGCAAAAATATTTAAAAAGTGCATTTTTTTGCTTTTCGAACAGTATTTTTTCAAAAAAATTGACCTCGCTCTACTCCGGCAGTATTTTAGTCTTTTTTTATATTCGAAATTGATAATTTTTAACCAATTTTCGAGTCAAAAATCACCAATTCCTCAATAAACTCCCAGTTTGTCTGAAAAAATCAATGATTTTTGACTGAAAGATCAGTAAAAAATGATTAATTTGAAATTTGACCCCCTCCCCTGCTTTTTCTCAAATTCTCAGCCCCCTGGGTGCGTCCATGTTCCAATCAAAGCTTTCTTCGATTTATTTCCAATTTTCAGTTCTTTATTATTTTTTTCGATTCAGTAGGTATTTTTATCCAATCTACATTTTTTTCCAAAATTTGTAGATACAAGTTTTCGAATTCTTTGGAAATAATTCTGGAGTTGAAAAAAAATTGGAATCAACTTCCAAAAATCGAAAAAAAAATACAAAAAGATTCGAAAAAATTTGAGGAGTTGGAAAAAAATTCAAGAAAAATTTCAAGACTTAAAACAAATACATATGTACTTACATGAGAAATACTTCAAAAAAAAAGTATAAACATTTATAAAATCGGAGAACATTTTGGGTTAAAAAAATTTATGGCGTTTAAAATATTCCGGGAAAAAATAAAAAGTTGGAAATAATTTTAAAAAATTGAAGTCAAAATTTGAAAAAAAAAATCTCGGAAAAATTTTTTAACCAAAAATTCTGATTTAAAAGAAATATTTGTGAAAAAAGATCAACTTGTATCTACGTATGCTGAAACAAATGGAATCAATTATCCTGAAAAAAAAAAATGGAACCAATTCGCCCATATTTTCACTTGAATACTTCTTCGGAGATAAACTTACTTACAGCAACAGGTGGGTGGATAATCAATAGGCAAATGGGGTATGCTGAGGGGTAGGAAAAACATAGCTTGGATCTGAACGAAAATTGATGAGCTAGTACTTTGAGTAAAATAATCCAAAATTTCCTTGAACCCTTCGACCCAAACGGGCGGAGCTGGAGGATCTCAAAATGGGGCCACTTTTGGAAAAACATGGCTTTTGCCATTTTTGGGTTGTGCCATCTGCTAAGATTATCGTTCGCCCTTAAAAAAGCTGTGACTGAATTTCTACACTACTCCTGAATTATTGACCTCGAAACTGGATACCACTCAAGCTGTTTCAGATTTTGAATTGAAGAAGGTATGTTTTCATTTTTATCGAATTCAAATTGCTTACTACCCCAATAAGCCCCTAAAAAATCAACCAAAGTTTTTTTTAGTCAGCTAGAATTATTTTCTGGTGATTTTTTTTTTCAATTTTTATATGAGTGCTATCAACGTGTTTCGATTTATGCAATTCCAAATTGAGCCGATTTTTTTTTTAGTCATTAAAATAAAATTATTTCAAATCATTTCTTAATTGCAATTTTTGACTAATTTTGGGTCGCGAAGTACGAATATGACATTTTTATGAACTTAAACAGGAAAAAATATATTTGGATTTTTTTGAAAAGAAAAGTATTCTAGTGTGTAATGTGTTAAAAATTAAGTGTGATGAAAATCATCAATAAAAATGCATTCTTACACATAGCAGTTCACATGAATTTGATAAGTTGAAAAATTTTAATTCGATAAAACTGCATTCGTAATTAGGTACTCGTACATATTTTTGGGGAAAAGATAACGAAATGAAAACCAATCTCATATTCATGTGCAGTTGATCATTTCCTTCCGCGTAAAAAATGTAAAAATTTAAAAAACTTTTTGATAATTGACTCGTGTGATATTGAGATCGTCATAAATAAATCGTGATGTAAATCTATTTCTGAGATATTTTTAAAAAGTTATGTGCTAGTTACAGTTGAAAATTTCAAATAGGAAAAATCTCATGATGAGGTGAACCTAAATTGCTCAAAATTTTCACCACCACGCTACCATGTGAAAAAGAACGAAACTTTTTGATTACGTACTTTAACTAGAATTAAAGAATCGAAAAAAAAAGAGGCAAAAATGGGTATGACAAGAAAATGTATGTGAGCGGGAAGGGGTAGATGTCCAAAATGTTTATAGAAATTCTTTTCTCGTCAAAAAGGCGCACAAAAATTTTCGGGGCTAAATTCACCTCTCATCCGATTATCTACACTTAGGAATTTTAAATGAAATTTGTGAAAACATGATTTTTTTAGGAGGGTTATTGAAGGTTTCAGCAAATGACACTAAATTCTCAAAAGCGACGAAAATCTCGTTTTTCACAAAAAGGGCCCTGTTTTCAGACGTGGGAAGAAAACTGATTTTTCAAAATTTTTACGATAATTTACCACTAGATACCTACCTATATCACCAGAAATAAGACCCAAAATTTTTCTTTTTTTAAAATTGCGATCAAATTTTGTGATACTTGAACATTCCTTAAAAACAACATTTTTGGCTGTTTACAAAAATTTAAGTAAATAAATACTTACTTCCAAAGATCGAAAAAAATTGAGAACTTTTTTGAAAAATTTTTTAGAAATATTTTCATTTTTTCTGGGGGGAGGGGGGAGAGGAAGTTAAACATAGACCAAAATATTTAAATTTCTGGCACATGCAGGCCCATGGAAGTTCAGAAATAATTGAAAAATCCTTCACTCATTAAAAATCTCGAAATTAAAGTGTGAATAAATTTCAAGCAATAGTTCAAAAAAATTTCAAAATTTCAAATTTCAAGATCCAAATACTTGGTTTTTCTCTTCCTCAAAAAATGAGATTTTTGAGGGAACTATTTCACGGTTCGCAATAAATATTAGGCACCTAAATTTTATATTGACTACTGCTCCAAATTTGCCCTCATAAAAATTCCTCTCCTCAAATTCTTATAACTTTGTCAAAAAAAAATCACCAAGATTGAAGACCATTGATTGCCTTTCATCATTGCTTGATAACCTCGCAACCACTTCCATTTTTAAAAAAATTAATGATTCCCAAAATCGATTAAGTTTTGGGCAAGATTACAATATATGAGCTAATAATTCCTGAAAATCTTTGCAATCGGCAAGTCAAAAAAACAAACCCATACCTTGGACACAATATACGATCCTTTCCAACTGAGCACCGGTTTATGGAAGAAATAAAATTGGGCTCTGACTTTACCCATATCGTCAGCTACTCGAATACAGTCAGCCAACGTTGTAATCCAATTAACCACCTTATCGTTGGCATAGGTGATTAAACCCTGGCCAAAGTCGTATTTGCCATCGAGTATAAAATTAATTATACCTCGGATCGAATTCACAGTCATGATAGTTTCCTCGTCCAAATGCACAATGTAATCGTTATCAGCTAAAATATTAACTCCATCTTCCAAACAATATTGCAAAGCTCGCGCTTTATACATAGCTCCAGACTTGGGTTTATATGACGATGGTATGACTAATTCTCGAATTCGCCTATGGTTAGGCAATCCGATAACTTTATCGGTGACTACTTCGATTATAAAATTATCCATTCCAGCTTCCGCGCATCGAGCCATGTTTCTAGCCACGTTATCGCGAACCAATTGCGGATAATCGCCTCGAGTAACGATTCTTATGCATATCAAAGGAGTCAATAATGAAGATCCTTTTAAAGTTACGTTTTCCGGAAATGCATTGAAAAATGTTAATCCGAAGAAATTCAGTAAAGTTTGAGGCACAGCGAGAAAAACGAGGAGTCGAATGATGATTGTAATGTAGTAAAGAGGTCCGGATGTGATTGGGTCGATACCTTCTTTTTCAGAATATGATATTCCTTGCTTGATCATAAGGCCTATTACGGTTAGGCAAACGATACAGTGTAAGAAATGTTTTATTTGGTTTCGAGAAATGATACCTGAAAGAAGAAAAATTCGTGAGAGGTATTTGTTTTATTGTTTCAAATAATTTGCTTGGTGTTGATATATACTTCTGATTGTAATTCTCAGCATCATTTTGATTCGGATTGCTTTGCTTGCGAAATATTTCACCAATTTGATGGATATTTCTGGTCATGAAAAGAAGTCAAGCTATGAACGCACATAGATCGATTTCATGAAAAATGATGATTTTTTATTCTGCTATGAAATTTACGTATACATTTCCATCAACTGAAAGAATCAACTGGGGGTTTCAACAGCATTGAATGAAAAATCAGATCTAAAAACAATAAATAGATATTACCTCTATCATCTGTCAGGATTTTATCTAATTATAAATTATTAAAAATGTGAAATAAAAATGAGGTTGACCGATACCTGGCGATAGGGATAGAAAAAAAATTCTCAATAGGTACTCAAAATCTAACTCAGTAATTCTAAAAACAATATTTTCGATTTTCAAAAACATACCCCCGCAAAAGTTGTCGGCTGATGAGACTTGAAGAATAAAAAAAAAAATATTCAAAATCGATTCATATCTTCCGATCGCGCATTGGCATTAAAGTTTTCAAAAATTAGCAAAAATTCAAAATTTTAAAAATTTCAAAAAAATTCAAAATTGATTAAAATTAATTTTAGAGCTTATTTAGTGACCACATAGACCAAAAAACCATTTTTTTTTGAAAAAATCAACGTTTTATAACTTTTTTTTGATTTTTCTTCATGTGAAGAAATAGCAGAAATTTAAAAAAGGCGTAAAGCATGATTTTTTCTTCAAAAAATTCTGCTTTTTGGTTTTAATAGTCATTAGATGAGCTTTAAAACCAATTTAAATTAATTTCAAATTTTTTCAAAATTTTCTAAAATTTTTGAAAATATTGAATTTTTGTCAATTTTTGAAAATTTCAATGTAATGCGCGATCGGAAGATATGAATTGATTTTGAATTTTTTTTTTTTTTGTTCTTCAAATCTCATCAGTCAACAACTTTTGCGGGGGGTATGTTTTTGAAAATCGAAAAAATTGTTTTTTCGGCCCACCCTAATGTACAGCGATACAACGAGAGAGCAGAGGAGAGCCACAACGGTATTTTTCCGTATTCAGTTGAAAAAATTCATCATTTCCACTCATGATTTGAGAAAATTGGAGCAGTTGTTTCTTTACTTTTTTTTTTTGAAAATGCAAAAAGTAAGTATATAGGTAATGATAATTTTTGTGGGAAAATTTACCATTTTTTATTCGTAATTTCACGAGACAGAAAAAATTCAATATTTATTTGGAAAAATATTTACTTATTGCGTCTAAAATTCATGAAAAGCTATCCATCGTCTATTAAATGACCTTTTTTGGTTGATTTTTTCGCGTGAAATGAAAAAAAAATGGAAAAATGTTCAAGTCAAAAGTCAAAACTGCCCAAAACTACGAAATATTATTGATCATCCGATTGTTCTGGAAATCTTGAGGGATATTTTTGAAAAAACATCAGCTTGGAAAATTAAAGATATCGAAAAATCATTTTTTAACGATTTTTCTCCTATAAAATTATACCTACATTTTTTTGGTAGAATTTTTTTCTTAATAACGCCATTTATTGTATGAAGCATGTTTATCTGGCATTTGACGAGAAATTTTTGCCCTGTTATTCCTCCTTCTCTCGATACTTTTATATTTACATTTTAGATTTACATTAATTCATTGAAATATAGAACTGTTTTATTTCAACATCATTCTATAGGTACCTACTTTTTTTTTCAATTGAACATGAGTATGGAAAATAAGCCATAATCTCAACCAATTTAAATCAAACTTTTCAGTGAAATTTTTAAATTTATGATTCCGTTAACTAGGTTAGGTATACACTCATGAACAAATGTTTTATAAATCGATCAGGGGAAAAGATTATTGGATTGTGTGTCCTAATTCCTCTTAACCGAGTGTCGATCGCAGTGAAATTACGTCATTCAAATCACCTATTGTCGCAGCAGATGCGATACCAGTTCAGTGTATTTTTCGAGCCAACGTAGGGCATAATTGATAGATTCTTTTTGAAACAGACTTTGTTGAACGAGAATTTCATTAATTTCATTCATTACTTATTTTGACTAATTCCAACGTGTACCTATAATAATCGAACAATTAGGTATTTTGTGCCATTTGCGAAGTGCCAGTGGAAGACACCTGGTAATAAAATGACCACAGCTGCTTTGAAATATGATTGATATAAACTTGAAAATATTTTTACTCCTGCATGGAATTTCATGAGTCATTTCCGCCTTTGCGATGTTTTCAGAGAAGAAAATATGATATCTGTCTCCGCTGGCGAGTTTGATGACGCAGCTTTGTCTGAATCGATTAGAAATTCTCTATGTTTGCTTCATACAAATGATGAGGACTAAAATAGTGACATTGATGTGGGTACTGGGTACGTTGTTGAACTTATTTTTTTACCGATCAAAATAAATTATTTCCATCGCTGACATCTTAGATTTTAGCTGTTGCCGAATCAGTACTCGAGAGTGCTGAATATAGTTTTAAAATTTTTTTAAAGGAGGGGGAAAGAAATGAAATTTTTAATTTAATATATTTTGACGAAAATTGCAAATAAAAATCACTAGTAAAAGATTAAGAAAAAGGTCGAGGAAAAATGAAATTTTCAAATCAAACTTTTTTGAATTTTTCAAATAAGAGTCAAAATGTATCAACGATTTTAAAAAAACCAGTGTGATAAAAAATTGAAAAATGACATAATTTTTGAAAGAATTTTCCAAAATTGAAATGAAAGGACTGGAGGGGTGGAGGGATTAAATTCTAAAGCCGGGTTAAAATTGGAGCTCGAAATTCTTTATAACATTACCATTGATTTGAGGCACGATATTTTCAAGTTTTCGACGCAGAAATCTTGGGTAGGAATCATGTCAGCATGTCACTGTTTTTTAGGGTTTGAAAAGTGACAACTGAGGACTTCATGAACTAAACCGTGTCCCTCGAGGTTTTTAGTCTAATGTGATCTCAGAGGTATTCCTCGAAATGAGAAATACTTTTTGGGACATTAAAAATCCAATTTATTCAAAAAACTTATTTAAATTTTCTTTTTTTCTCCCTTTCTCTTTTGGTATTTCAAGTTTCCTTACCCACTTACGCCATCTGCAATAATTTTTAGTTTTCAAAGTCAAAATGAATAGTAAACATGCTGTTTGTTTCAAAATTACGATTTCATCAATTTCATTTCCAAAATATCCTATAATGCAAATCACATACTAAGAATTTCATAACATCTGTAAATCTAGTTAATATTCAAATTTTGAATTTGGTGTTTTTATAATGGAAATTGAAAAAAATTTTAAAAATTATAAGTTTAAACCCCGCCCATGAGAAACTGGTTAAGTTAACTAAATTCGAGTGAAAATCTTGTACGAAGCGAGTAAGTAAACGTGCATTTTTGGTTGTAAAATGAAAATTCCAGCTTATTTAATTTTGAAATAGAGAAAAATTGCCGAAAAATGGTTTGTTCAAATTTTCAGAAATTTAAAACTGATTTTTCGTCTAGAAAATTCTGAAAAAATACTCGTATTTTTAGGTGGTTTTTAGTAAGTAGGTACCTATTTTTAACTTTCGACATGAATTTTTCGAAATCTTTTTCAAATCACTTCGTAAAAACTCTCTATGCAGTTGAAAAGTGTAAAAATCAAAGTCACTAGAAGGATGTCATTTTTCAGGTCGAAAAATTATGGAGAAAAAATTGACAGAAATATCTCTAGCCGACATTCACTTCAAATCTTGTCCGAGCCTTCAAATGATTTTCATCGCGAATTAAATTTTTTCAAATTTTTCTAAAAAAATATTATTTTTGCAAATATTTTTATATTGTGGCTGAAAAATGTAATATTTCAAGAAAATTGAGAAAATAAGCTGTTTTTTATTTTGTTCGACTTTTTGATCGTGTTTTTCTACTAATTTTTAAAAAGTTTTGGATGTAAATAGCTATTTTATTTTCGTTTTTAAGAAAAAAAAAATCAAAACATGAATTAAACTTGCTTATGAATTAGAAATACGTAAAAAATTCTCTTCTCCATAGTAAGTTATTGCAAAGCTCATTTAAATTCATCAACTGGTAATTAATAATGAACGAAAATGTTTATAAAACACAGAAAAATAACAAGCCAATGAAAATACTCTTGATTAAAATTGGCGTTCTTATAACAATCACAATCAAAATATCCTTTACAGGGGACTGAGTAAGAAAAATACTCACCTTTTTTTCATCAATTAGAATGCGCTTTTTCGTAAACTGATGAAATAGGTACTTAGATAAGTAGGTATGCAATAAAAATGTCAATTATCCTGGTTAACGAAGATAAAAAAAAACTTTTACGAAAATCACGCATGTATGATGTAGGTAGCATTAAAACCGCACTTTAAAATTTATATAAAAGCGATAAAAATTCTCAACTGTGTGTAATACTCTTGAATTTTTCTCATATTAAAATATTTTCACTCAGTCTCGAATTTTTTTTAAATATTAATCAATGAAGGTAATTCTTCGTAATCAATCAAACTTCTTAATTCTTTCTCTAGTGAAAAAAAAAGACACGTGTGAATTTTAGCAGAAAGAAATACTACGGTTTCATTTTATAAAATAACTCCGGCGTACACGACTTGGTCATTAACGAGTAATTAGAAATATTATAGCGAGAGGTTATAAATCTATCGATGCAGTTCTCTTCTGCTAAAATGACAAATAAGTGCCATACCGTTATTTTTACTGAAGGAAAAAATGATGACGGAGAAAATTTTAATCGATTTTTCTACGAGAATTCACTTTGATGTTTTCCGGTAACCATTGAAATTTTGGGTGATTTTTATTTCAGCGACAAAACGAAAAACAAGACGAGAAATTGAGAGAAATTCTCGCGATTTTATTGGCTTGAAATCCGATGTCACTGGAGGGAGAAATTCGCGAAGACTTGGACCTCTGGATTTAATTTTTTCAAGTGACGAGTAAGTGAAAATTGACAAATTTTGCGGATAGGCCATAATTACTTGACACGAGCGTGGACTTTTAATTATTTCACGTCTCAAGAAGATTACATAATCGAGTGTTGGTTCACGATCGAATAATTCAGGCATAATGTCCCTAAATGTCCATTAACACTTTACTTCCATCAATTTGAGCACAACGTTGATAGGTATCACAATTTTGACGTTGGCCAGCTGTAAATCATAATAAAAGTGGAACAAATTGTCGTACAATCAGTCGATTTACCTTTTTGGAAAAAATTACGATACAAAATCCTTGCGAATTTTTTCTTGACGATCAAGCATCATCGTATTCAATTTCACTAAAAATCACTTTCCACCAGAATAAAACTTCCCGTCATTACTCCAGGAAATATTCGAAGTAATTCCACATACTTATACAAATGCACTTTTCACGATCACTCAATGAAAAATTTTCACGTATTGAATAAATTCAACATCGAACTACTCGAATTTGGTAGGTATTTAATTTATATTTCAACAAAAATAATGTTTTTTTGAAAACGAAATGAACGAAGCCGACGAACACAGCTTATGAGACACTGTCATAAAAATTGAATTGCGCTTCGCCGCACGCCAAAAAAATCAACCGAAATACCTACACCTACGTAACGATTCGCAAACTAACGTAGAACTTTTTCATTTTTCACAGTCGTATGCTAGCATTGTAATTTGTAGTGGAATGAGTAGGACTGTAAAGTATGTACTGGCGTTCGCAGGTCTTATCAAATTAACACAATCGTTGGTTTTTTCTTCATTTTATTTCTTTAAAAAAAATATTACCTATGGTTACAATGGTAGATAAAGTGGTGAAAGTGATTTTGGATTTTCAACTAAAAGTAAATAGGACACAGGTAGGTAATATTGGTAAAAAATTGGTTTTTGTAAGGTAAATTTACTATTTTGGATTTCATTTTAAGAAAAGTGATCAATAAGTAATCGGAGTAATTCAGAAAAATCCACACTTACTTGCCCATTGAAAGAAAAATTGGACGGAGTTTAGTTTTTGAAATAGGTAGGGGAATTCTTCCAAAAAGATTTTTCAGGTATTTTTTAGTCCGAAGAAGGAAGAAGCTTGGATACCTCAAATTGGAATCATTTTTGAAAGAAAAAAAAATTTTGAACCATTTTTGATAATTCTTACAGCTGGAAACCACAGGCGCCCTTTTCCATCCAAAAAGAAGTGATTTGAATTTTGAATTTCTACGCTGAGCGTTTACCAGAGGGTTTGAGAAATGGTAGACAAGTTATCTAAGTACCTAAATATTTACAACATTCAAATGATACCCTAAACTGCCTTAAAATGGAACCAAAATAGTTTGTGAGTCGAAAGGGTATAGTAGAATAAGATGGCGTTTTGGTCCGTATGCCCTCAAAAGGGATTCTGACCAAACCTACCCTAAAAAATCAGTCATGATGAGAAAAAATTCTGACAAAAATTTTGGCCACTTGAAGTACCTAAGTGTTTTCTGGGAGAGAAGTCAAAATGTATTTTTCAAACTTGATTTTTTCATTTTTCATCAAATGTACTTGGAAAAAATGTCGTGGTTTTTTTTTAAATTGATTTCTGTAAGTAGTAGCGGTCCTAGCGGAGCTAGAGATAAAATAGATGCAAGCTAAAGATTGAAAGCTAAATTTTGTAATTTTTTTCATGAATGAGATATTTGACTCCACTTCTTATTTCGAATGGTATACATACATACAAATTTAGGTGGCTTCAAAACTGATTCTGAATATTTCAAGCTCCCATATACATTTAAATGTATTTTAAAAATAATCATCTGTCTAAATTATTAATTATGTTGATTTTTGGACAATTTTTTAGCCATAATTTTACTTTGAGAATGTCAAAATAAGTACCTATAGGTAAGTAGATGTGTATTTAAAAGTTTTTTAAAAAAAATGAAATAAATTTTTCTCAATTTTTGGAGAAAGGAATTGGTGGAAGGCAGAGTGATAAATTTTCAGGAACAAAAACTAAAATAGTGAGAATCAAAAAATTTGAACATTTGAATAAAAAATGAAAATTTGTAAATAAGTACCTACCATAAAGGTGTTGATTCGCGACGATGCGACACTGCGACAGCAACATTCAACGTTCTTTTTTCTATATGGTCGAATTTTATAAAAATTTTCAGCAACAGTACGACCAACTGAAATTTTATGAAATATATTGTTATGAATTTTTTGAAAAAGTTGGTCTAAATTTATTCTAAACCGTGAAAATTTCGGCTCGATTTTGAAGAGATTGAATGAGCGATTCGAATTTGATAATAATCAAACTTCAATTTTGCAATTCGCTTGTTCCCCCCCCCTCCTTACCTGGCCTCGTTGGTTTGTTTTTTGTTTGTTGTGATGGAGAACTTTGGCTCGCTCTCGAATTAAACTATTCCACCTATTTTATTGATTTTTTTCGTGCGTTTCTCAATCAGAGATTTTCGAAGCTTTCGAGATTTTTGTTCAAAATCAAAAAACAGCCATAATCCAACAAGCTGATTTTGATTCTAAATCTAATTCCTTGTTTTTTTCACAAGCAATTAGAAATTCAGAATTAAACTGATGGACTATGACTACGATTGTATTTTAAACAAAAAGCTCGAAAACCTTTGATTTATATTAACTTTAAACACACAAAAAAAACAAAAGGACAAAAAGTATTCAAATCTTGATCTTATTAAAATCTAAAATGAATAACATCAACTTTCAACTTGTAAATTTAAATTATAAAATTTCATACTTATTCATTTTCATTTTCCAACCTCATCGGCCCATCGAAAAAACCTGAAATTATAATTTTTGGAAATTAAGTATAAATTTGAAGTTCGTTAATGGTTTCAAAATTAGAAGTATTTTAATAAAACAAAGCAAATTATAAAAAATTTCCCTTTTCTATTTGATTTTCCGCAGCTCCGCGCGTCAATTCCGCATCAAAAAAATAAAATAAAATTTTCATATTCCCGCATCTAGTCAAAACCTCCTATATACAAGGCCTGAGTGCTGGATTAATGACGTCATGGATGTGGTTAATTTTTGGCGATTCTGATTGGTTAACCATAGGTTTTCACTAAATTCACACTCCGTACAGTTTTGTTTACATGATGAAAACACAAACAACAACGTACAGAATCGGTGTGAATTGAGCGAAAATTACCACATACCACAGAAAATTAACCACATCCATGACGTCATTAATCCAGCACTCAGGCCTTGTATATAGGAGGTTTTGATCTAGTACTGAATAAATCCAATTCACTGATTGGCCTTTTTGAAATACTACTTGCTGATTGGTTGACATGAAGAATCTACAATCTTGCCAACCTTTGAAAGATAAAAAATATTATTTTTTCCCCGTCCTGCCTGCCGCTCCCGCCCGCGCGCTCTGAACACAAGTTCCAAGTTCAGCTGTTCAAAAAGAAATAAACGATCATCAACGATCGTTATCGTTATAAAAATTGAAAATAATAAGTTTAGTATTGTTTCTATTCTCTGTACATTTTTCAACTTCCACTAATTCTAATTTAAGTTGGGCCGAAATTGTTTTGCTAACTTTGGAAATGGCACATCAAGTTCATCATCGTGTTCCAAGTAGGGAACTATAGAACATGAATATATCAATAATTGAATACTCAGTAAGTCGAAGTATTCTTCTACCTTTCAACTTTATTTGATAATAATTACTACATTTTCTACAATCTAGAATATTTGTACTGCATACATAAACCTCAAGAAATTCGCACTGATCTCTACAACACTATTTTGGTTGCTTTCAGGTTTCAATCGAGATTTGTAGTTATCAAAAAGAGGTTCTTCTGTCTTCACACTTCGTAGATATTTTTGCTCAAGAAAGTGATTCTTTCACTGAGGTGGAATTGATTATGGTTAATTTCGACTTCAACGGTCAACCTATGTATTCGTTTCTTCGAAGTAAGTAATTCTAAAATATTAAATGGATCTGTATTAGATATTACGATTTGAAAAGTTCAATCACCGCAGAATCGGAGTATTATCATCTAATTGTTGTTCGCCAACGCATTTATTTATTTTTCATCATGTTTTTTTTTTTATCTTACAGGTGCAATACATTAAGTATTAAGTAATTCCGATTGATATTGATTGAAATCTTGTACACGATAAGCTACCTGTTGATATTGTGATAATGAGGTAATTTTTATTCATCATTCGAGATTATGAAGAAACTGATAACATTAGAAATATGCACAGATTCGATTTTTAACTTGCATACCGCTTAAGTTTCAAATTTTATTGATCGTAATCAAGTTTAGTGAGAGAACTCGCACTTGCAATTTTGACTTCCTCTTAACGTACTTGATAATATCGTATTTGTATAGCCATTGCTTATTTTTTTCAATTGAAAATGAATTTCTCTGTCATTGCAGGATGAATATATCTTTAAACGATCACCACAACGGAGAAGAAATGACGTCCGATGAAAACCTTTTACAAATTGACTTAACGATCGATTCCCCTAATCCTAAAATAAAAACTGAAAGCGACACTGAAACGAATGCAATTCCAGTCACAAATCGTCCCAAAAAACGAGGCCGTCAAAAGAAAATTTACGAGTGCGAAGTATGCCATAAACAGCTTGTAGGAGTGATAATGTACAATTTTCATTTGAAGAACAAACATCGAAAATCAGTTTCGGTCGGACGTGGGGCTGCGAAAAGGACGTATCGTTGTTTCGTGTGTAACAAGGAAATCCGAGGTTATACTCAATATACAGCCCACTTGAAAATCGTCCATAGGCAGAACAACATAAACGCAAGCTGGGATGGAACCTTGTTAAAGTGTCCTGTGTGCAAGATTACACTTCGTGGGTGTAATTTATGTCCTCATTTGAGTCACGTACATGACACTACTTTGGATAAATTGGGTCCGTTCTCGTGTTCGACTTGTGATCGAGTTTTCGCTCGTTTCGGGAACCTGTTACATCACGAGAGTACCGTTCACAAATCCGTTGTTCACGAATCCGATGAAATTCAAGATATTCCCGAAACGGATGAAAAGTTCGGTCAAAACACTCACCTCAGTTGCTCCAATTGCAGTAAATCGTTTGCTTTGGAATGCTGGTTGATCAAACACGAGGAAAAATGTCTCGATAATTCTACATTCAAAGAGCGATGGAAAAATTTAAAGGTGAATCTGTTCAAATGTTCAGTTTGCCCGTCTGTGTTCACCCGTAAACATAACAGAGCAGCTCACGAAAGTAAATATCATTCTAATCGAATCGTTCGCAAGCCACGTATCAAGAAACGTATTCAAAGAGAAAAGATTTCAGAAGGTAAATGTACCCCTCGTGGGGTGAAAATAATTTATGCTCATAATCTGCATTGCTCCTATTGTCCGAAGCTTCTTGCACATGTGGGTAGTAAACAGTTACACGAAAAATTACACACTGGAGATAGACCTCATCAGTGTACAGGTTGCGGTGCCAGTTTTCGATTAGAGCAAACTTTTTTGGATCATAGAAAAAAATGTTCTGATTTAGTCGACGTACTTTGGTGCGATGGTTGCGATTATAATTGTAAATTAAGGAGTCAGTTGGTCTCACATTATAACAGCCAGCATCAATGTGATCTCGATGTCTACGAAGCTCGACGAGGCAGAGGTCCTGTAGAAAATGGCGTACCGAATTTTGAATTGAAAAACGAACAAATTCCTGAAGAAAGTGATGTGTCCGAAGAGAAATTCCCAATCGATGATAAAGAAACGGTCCTTTCTGAAGTTCGAGTAGAAGAAGACGACCAGTGGTCGTTGGTTATTTTAGACGATGACGACGAAGACTGACATTACTTCATATATACCTACTTTTTGTTATTATGTATGCTGTGAATTTTTACCTAATTATTAATTTTTCATGTTTTTGTATTATAGATTTGATAATTGGTTATAAAGTACGATGTTACTTTAATGTGACTTTTTATGTACTTGATGTACCTTATTTGATAGTATTACTCGATTATTAAGTACCTACCTATGTTGATTTTTTGTTTGATGTTTTTTTTTTTTGGCCTGAGAAAAACATGAATCTTTTCTCAAAATTCTGTTCACCATTTTAGGATATTTGTGCTGTCATAAAGTGACCAAGTTTTTTTTTAAGATACCCATTATGTAGCATTGCATGTTGTGTTCTCTATTTATAAAAATATGGTAGGTAAATAATTATGATGCGATTTGAGGAAAGGTTCGATAAGTCTTGAAAATTCATTTTGGAAAGTAAGGGTTTAGGTTGCTGAATCGACATCAAATTTTTTCTACACGCGGCCAAATGGATGTCTTGGCGATTTCAAAACTGATTCAAGTTTGTTTTTTGGCTCTTTCAAAATGTACTTGAGAGATTTATGGTGCCTTTTCTATGATCGCATCAAAATTACATTTTTAAAAGAATTACTTACCCGGATAACTCGAACAGAATAGATCAAAAAATGAAAAATGAATTGAAAACTTATCTAATAAAAGGTTGTTGAAATGCTGAGTAGATGTGCACTTTAATTGATTTATTTACTGTGAAAAAACACTTCTTCGATTATTTTTACAAATGAACGATCAAATATGAATTGCACGGTGTACTGGATACCGGAATTTATACCAAAAATATGTTCGCTTTTCTTCATTCTTGTCGAAAAGTATATGAATGAAAATTGACAAATTCTAATAAGATTCATCAAAAAACTCAACACTAATTCGAATACTTACATGATGCCGTGGACAAAGAATCATCAAAAATTTATTGTGGTTTTGGTGGTCTTGAAATTTCTGTACACTAAACGTTACTTATCATTGTTCTGGAATTATTTTGCAAGATATAATATTGTAATTTTTGTATCAATTTGTACTGTTGTCAAGTATTTTGAGATAATTAAGTTGGTTGCATATAATTAGTGATCAGCTAACAAGTACCAACTTATTATTTCGGAGGAATTTTTTTTACAGTAAGAGAAAAATTATTTGATAATTTTTTTTTAAATAAAATAACAGCGGTATTATTTTTATGGCAAAATTTACGAATTACAGCTGCTGAGAATATTAAACAAATTTATTATCATTTTTTTGCTTGGTAAGGCAGTCCGGTCAAAGGACCAAACAGCTTGAATGGATTTTTTCAGCAGTTTCAATTTTATTGAGAATAAACTGATGACCTTTGAAGTCTGACCCCAGGGAGGAAAGGATGTTAAATTTTATAACGATTAATTTTTTCTTTTTGCTTAAATTGAAAATTAGGTACGAAATTGACATTGACAGCGACTTTTTTCCGAAAAGTTGACCTAATTTTACTTCGAAACTCCTCTAACGTTCCTTGATATTCGTCTCTTTAACCTCATACCGCCTTAGTCCTCTCACATTAGACAATTTCACGTACAAAAATTAAACGGTTCCACAAAAAATTGCTCAATTTTACAAAAATAAGTAAGTTTTTAGAATTGCTGAGTCTTCAAAAAGAAGCGAATTTTTCAATTTTCCAAAGAATGAGGAGTAAGAAAGCAGTAAGTTAAGTACCTATCTAAATTGAAAATTTTAAAGTTCGCAGCGCGAGGATTCAAATTTCATATCTCTACCTCTTGAACTCAATTCTGAGATGTATTTTATTTTTCTGAATCCATTTGTAAGGCAATTTAGAAATCAAAAAGGCATGGATTTCGATACCAAACTCGATAAAGCTGATGATTTTTCAACTTTAGTCCTATCTCTGCATTTGTGAAGGTTGGATTTTGGGATAGTCAAAGGGTCAAACTAATTCTATCAGAAATAAATTATTGAAATCCACTTTATTAGATAATGTACATTTTAAAAAAATCTAGTGATTTAATTGAAGGTTCCAAAATTCATTTTTATTCCTAATTTCCTACGCTTTTTTGTGGATTTTTTTCAAAACTAAAAAATGCTCAAAATCTACGGATGCTCTAGAAGTAGAACGCCTTGGGACCTCTTCCACAGCAAATTTTACTTTTATTTCTTGACGAGATCAAATTTCCTTTTTTTTTTTTTTAGAGCTAAATAGATTGGACAATTTTGAATTTTCAAAAGTTCACCAAAATTTGAAAAATAAACTACCTACTCGTACAAGTTACAGATCATGAAATTTCAGAAACCAGAAACTAAAAAGGTCATCTTTCGATTTACGATTTACGTAGATGTAAGCACTTTTGATTTATGATTTGGCCCGAAATTTTACTTTCAACTTAAATTCATTTTTGCAACCTTTTGCAAATTTTTAAAAAAAAAATTTCAAAAAAACTGATGTTATTTTTTATTATTTTTTAAACTCTTTCATGGTGGATGCACTGATTGCATAACCTTTTCTCTTTTTTTGAGTCATCACATGGTCATCATCTGATAACTCGAAGTTTTGAACTTTTGATATGCCTTGTGATTTTACCAGCATTTCCCTCTTTTCTTTGCTATGAATTGAAAATAATTGAACAGTTTCACTGGTTTCAAGTGATGCATCGGAAATCATTAAGTAAATATCACCCGTTTTAAAGTTATCGTTTCGTTCAAATGCTTCCGGGATTCCTGAAATTCTGAAAAAAATCATCAATCCACTCGGAGTACTTCTTCAGACGAATTTAACCGCTCAAACAGGTAAAAATCAAGTACATACATTTGATAAATGAAATAGGTAAATACATCATTATTCTTATCCAGATTCTTTCTTGTCACCACAGCTACCGGTACCAGAATCTATTTCCAAAAACCATCACTAAGCAGATATGTCAGAAAGGCATGATCACTTCTCAGAACCCGAATCGCAACAAAGGAATAACACTACAATGGTCGAAAAAAAGTTGTTTTGCGCAGAATGTAATTTATCATTCCGTAGTATGAATTGGTTGATAAGACACGACTTGCAGTGCCATCCGCGAAGCTATGATTTCAACACTAGTCAAGGAGACAAGCTAAGCAAATGTTCTTATTGTCCGGCGGCGTTCACTACTAACTGGAACAAAAACAAACACGAGGAGAGATGCCGTCTCAAAGTACATCCGCTTCCTCAGCTGAATTCAGAAAAACCTCTACTCGAGAAGAAAAAAGTCCTCAAGGTATCTCGAGAAAATGCGCCAATCAAGAAGGAAGTTCTCGTTGCGCATCCACTTTCTCAGCCGTATGGAAAAAAAACTCCATCTAAGAAGAAAGTTCGTCGTTCTAAATCCAAGACCTGTGTAAAATCATCTCAGCAATACATCATATCGAACCCAAAGTCTAATACCACGACCGAAGTGAAAATCACTCCAGGAGGAGTACCTTTTGAATACGCCAACCCACTTCATTGCTCATTTTGCCCGAAATTACTCCTCTCTTCAACTGGAAAAGTTGCCCACGAGAAAGTGCATACTGGCGAGATGCCGTATGAATGCAAATTTTGTAAAACTTCATTTTCACTGCAGTGTCATCTTGATACTCATGAGAAAAAATGTAGCGAGTTGGTCGACGAGCATTGGTGCCAGTTTTGCGATTTTCACAGCAAGTTGTTCTCTACGGTGAAGTATCATTGCCGAAAAGTGCACCGTGTGTTAGAGTTGAATGAAAGTGAGTTTTTTTTGAAGGAGGAAGATTCGAGCGATGGTACGTTGTATTCGGATTCCATCAGATATGAAGAATTTTCTGACGAAGAGGTACCGTCGAGGATTGAGAATATACCTATTGCGATCAAAAATGAACCGGCGTATTATTGGACTCAATCTTTCGTAATGGAGGATGATGACGAAGACGAAGATTGAATTTTTATTCAAATGTAAAAACGAACGTTCAGATTGATCATTTGACCAAATTTAATGGAATAATCTAAAACTGATGCTAGATTTTATAGGAATTTTTTTTCAAACCGATTTGGTGGTCGAGATGTTTGGTCTCTTCTAACCTTTATAGATAGTTCGAATCCCATTTTAATACTTTGATTATAATTTTTTGATACATTTTTCAGTTTTTTCATGTTTATTGGTTCAAATTGCCTTTTAAAATACGAGAGGTAATTTTTTTTCTGAAAATGTTTTTATTTGAATTTTAGAACGATTCAAGTTGGTTAAGAAAAAATATCTACCAACTTGTTCACTCGTTGGAAAATTAGCAGGTGTCTGATGAATCATGCATTGGTTACTACTTACGAATGAGGAAAAATACTCTAGAAAAACTACTAAATTTCAACCTTTATTACGAAATGATTACCAATCGCAGGCTCACTAATTCAGTCGTGATCATCTCTTCTATCCGTCTCCGGAGTCCAACATTTATCTGCATGGGTCAATTCCAATACAAAAGAATACAGGCAAAGAGAGAGAGACGTTTCGTAGTTTCGTTTCACGTCTATTTTCCTATTATAAAGGAGTTTATGAAAAGGGAAACAGAATGAAAGTAAACGTGATTTTTTTCATAATAGATGGTGAACACCATAATCAAAAGGTATCGCTGAACCGGTTTAAATTGGACCGTAGAAGACGCGTGGTGGTGCCGTTTGGGTTTATCGCTATTCCGGAGTGTGATACTGTATTACTGCGGCGAATCGAGGCCTCGAGGAGATTTTCATTTCACCGAGACGTTGCGAACTGCTCGGTACCGTGGTACGCGTTACCTGCGATTTATAGTGTGCTTGACGTACTCTAACCCGCACAACCGTTATGTATTGTTGAAAAATTGATAAATTCATTCAACATCTTGGCGACGAATGACGAAACATTTTGAATTTATTGAGACGTGGGATTAATTCAGATGAGCCTGAGAAAGAATGTGAGTATAATGTTGCAAAATTATAAAACGAACTGATTAGTGAGTAGCTAACTGATAAGGTAACAGATAATTAATGTAAAAAAGTGTGATTATTTATTGATGTGTTGATGCCTTGGTGATTGGTGTTGGTGCGTATTTGTTATCATTTTTTAATTTCTATTTTTAATATTTTTTGAGAGCTCCTTTAATTGTTTTTTCGTGGCTTCCTCAAGGCTTCCCATATTTTGAAAAATGTCACAAGTCGTCCGGTATATTTCATATTAATTACGTTATGATTCAGTCACTTCAGTGTACAATGTAAGTTGTGTATTCAAATTTTTCGAATTCTTTCTATCAAGTTTTCACTCTGATTGCAGGTTACTTATTCAGTCTGTGCTGAGCTGATAGTCCAGTTGCATTCTCGAGGACGTGTTCCCTCTGCCCGTG
Source organism: Pseudococcus jackbeardsleyi (assembly GCA_038380155.1). Taxonomy (NCBI): domain Eukaryota; kingdom Metazoa; phylum Arthropoda; class Insecta; order Hemiptera; family Pseudococcidae; genus Pseudococcus; species Pseudococcus jackbeardsleyi. The sequence continues at coordinate 50,266,396 of CM076242.1, forward strand.
GAAATACTTTCGGTGGATTAATACGTCTAATTGGATCCATATCTAGTCAGCAGTCACATCTTTTGATGGCTTTTCGAACTGATAATGTGAGGTAAGAATCCGCTCTCTTTTCTATGCTTTGTGTTTTTATTTGGAGTTCGAGACGTTATAGTTTATTATGTAACGAGGGGGATAAAGTGATTTTCAATGAGTTTGACGAGCGAAGCGAGGTAAATAGCTCGAATTCGTTGAAAATCGTTTTTCTCCCTAATTGGATGAGATATTTTTCGTTAACGAGAGAGATAAATTATTCTTTGTACTGCTGAATGATCAGCGAGAGGGAGACTTCATCTCTCCGAGTAACGAAAAACTATTAAATATCAACATGTGCTCTAACATAAAAACTAATAATTTATAGCGACAGTAAAGAGTAAACTCATATGGAAATTATCGTCAGAAATTTAATGATGTAAAATTGAAATATATTTCGGAAGTTGATGATAGACAGACAGAGTCAAGTACTTGAACGACATCAATTATAACGAAAGCTGAAAAACTCTGTTAATTGCCTTCTTTTGAGCTCACATACCTCTTCAAAGCCAAAACAACGCATTCTTGAAACTTGTTCTTTTTTCAAACTAATTACTTTTTTTTGGAATCGATGGGTTCAAAATTAAGAAAACTGAGGAGGGAGATCATAAAAGACCAATTTGTTACCCTCAAAGTTTTTCAAAATTTCAAACATAGCGTGATGACATATGACCAGGGCTGAAGTTATGGCTTTTAAAGAACCCAATCTTTGAGAAATTATCAAGTGTAAAATTTCGTATGCAGTTGAAATATAGCTAGATTACTCTAAATAAGTTCAAAAAGTTGAACAGAAAAATATTGTATTTAATTTTCATTTTTCCATAAGATTTTCCTACCTAAAAAACAAACAAACATTATGAGTTCTTACAATACGTATACATAACGTTGTTATGATTTTTGAAAATGTGATTATTGAAACTTGCACAAGCCTTTCTGAAATTCTAAACCCAGGCGGCGGCGGTGAGGGAAGCTCTATTTTTTGAATAATTTTGTAAGTGTAGTTTACACTTTTTCATCCGGACTTTCAATTTCGTCTATAATTTTTTCAGAAATAATTATCATTCCAATGATGATGAATCCACAGAATAATTTTCTTCGTTATTTTGAGAAATCAAATTTTAAAAATCTGAAAATCCCTTTTAAAATCAGAAATCCTGTGAGATTTGTTTTCAACGTGGAAAAGGAAGGAAATTGAGAAATGATGTTTCAAAAAAATTTTAGTCTTCTTAGTCGACTCCTCGAAGGTTATATCCCACTTTGGGCCAAATTAATACAAATTTATGGCGATGAGAGATCATAAAACGAAGGCATTTCTAGTAATTGTTTTGCTTTATCACAGTTTGATGATATCTTCCATTCTGATTTTCGAAAAAATTATTTTTCCTTCGTACAACTTACGAAATAAATTTAAACACCTCATATTTTGAGTTGATGAAAAGTCACGTACTGAATATTCCAAAAATAACTATCGCGAAATATATCTCGTTGATTACTTTATCGCTAATTTAGTATTTGTTTTCTGCTCACAGATTATGACAAAGATTCCCACCAGCTTCAGAATCAAACATCAGCAAAATTCTTTACTCTACGCTTCCTAGGCATTTCTGTCTCATTAATCTATCAACGAAGAGCGGCTCGAAATCCCACACTCGCCGTAGGCATTTTATATGCAAAATGCGCAACAGTATTCAACTCGTCAACAATAATGAAACGCTTCGTTACAAACAATCGAATCGAGATTCTTCGTCGAAAAAATTATTCATGTGCTCGACGTGTAACGAAATTTTCGGCGATATCAGCACTTTGAAACGTCACAAGAAAAATACCCATTTAAAATCACCTTATCCTATTCGACAAAAGAAAGACAATCGTCCTATCCAGGTGGACGATTATGCCGCTTTTATCTGTTCCTATTGCCCACTTGGCTTCAAAAGAAAACGAGATAAAGAAAAACACGAAGAAACTCATCATTCCGGCTCGTGCCCTTATACTTGTGATTTCTGCTGGTGTTCTTTCAATAATTCGGATATCCTGAAATCGCATATATTTCGTTTTCACAACGAGATCAAGAATGAAATCAATACGGACACATTCACTTCGGTAACCAGAGAAGTTAAAAAACCAATTATTATAAAAAGACGAACTAGGTTCAGCAATGCATCAAAAATTCAAACCAATGCGGTCATTCTGAGCACTCCTGTGATCAAATTACAACGTTGCATCGTAGATTGCAATTTATTAAAGAAATCTTCGAAGCCGACGACGCCAGCTGCAAAAATACCTCTCAAGAAACGTAGGAAAGCAGGCCTAGGACCGAACCCGAAATTTCGAACACCAAAAGGTATTGATATGGTCTACGCGGACAAGCTTTGTTGCTCTTATTGTCCAAAATTCTTCGCAAGTGAAACACACAAATTACGCCATGAAAAATTTCATAATGGAGATTGGCGATTTCCGTGTGCCTTCTGCCCGGCCATGTTTTATCTCAAAGATGTGAGAGACTATCACCAAAAATCCTGCCGGAAGGTTTCAATCGACTCCCACCTTTGGTGCAATTATTGCGATTTTCATACTCTACGAGAAGACAATCTAAAAGTACATTATGCTAGAAACCACGAATCGAAAACTTCCGAGTCGAATTTGCCGCAGCCTTGCGACCAATCTGAGGAATTTTTGTGTAGCATTTGTGACGCATCTTTTACGTCGGAAAGTATGTTAAATCGTCATAAATGGAAAACCCATCAGAAAATGAAAAAAGTCAAAAAATCGACCGTCGAAAAACAATTCAAAAAAATAATTTCTCAGAATAGTATTGAAGAGCATACAATATTTCAAAGAGAAAAGAAGAACAATGTAATTCAAGCTTCTTACGATGAAAACTCGGAATTATTCGTTCAAGTCAACGATTCCTTGGGAAATGAACCCGACGAAATACCTGTAAAAATAGAACAATTTGAGTCCTGTAGTGATCAGCAAATTACTTCTGAACGTGATCCGCCTTCGTTTAGTTTTTGTGAGATTGTGTATGATCCGCAATTCGAGGTGAATTTTCCCAAAATTGGTCCCAAAGTGAAACAGGAGTGCGAGGATGAAATTGGGAGTATCGAACAGGAGCGTGTCGATGATCCGTTGAGAGAAGAAACGGACATTGAAAATATTAACATGATCGAAGATAAAGACGAAGCTTGTCAGCTGGATTTTATTATGACTGATGGTTGAATTGAAAGTAGCTGCTAGAGATAAGTACTCTGACCGATGCAGATTTGCAGTAAATATCGTGTGAATTTTTTAATTTTTTAATTAATTACGATTGCCTTGATTTTGGTTATTTTGTTACTTGAATTTTTGTTCTATTCTTAACTGTGTTATGTCGTCGTATTTTGATTATCTATAAAGACCTGTTTCCTGTTTTATGTGTTACGGTTCGTATATTTTATCGATGTTGAATTTTTACTGATTTTTACGAAGTAATTTCATTATGAGTAATTTATGCAAGTCTTATATATGTTCATTTTTTAAAAATTATATTTTGATTTCATGAAAATTTGGTTTGTGAGTTTTTTTCAAAGTTGTTACTTGACTTAAAAAGAGGTTATCGAAGGAATGATGTCTCCAAATTTTTTGACAGTATGGAAGAAATAGACTGAACTATACCCAATAATGAGTACCCATAGAAGATTAAGTTCGCTATCCGTCTATGATTGGCGAAGTATCTGGTAATTCTTTTTTCTCACTGATTGACATAGGTGAAGTTGTTTTTTTCGGAGCTTGATAACTGAAGAAGAAATTCATTTTCACCAAGTCTTATCTCTTCGATATTTTCGTCTACTATTTTCAAAGGATTAATTTCGGATATAGGAATTAAAGAAAATTCCTTTAGACTTGAGAAAAAAATTTGGAGGAAAAAATTTCAGTGTTGGGAAAAAACTAAAAAAGTCTTTCCTAATTAGGGTCGAAAATGGCCCTTGATTCAGAATTGGTCAAAATTGACCCAAAATGTTACTCATAGTCTAGAAACATCCTCCCAAAAAAATTGACCACCTACCCCCACCCCTTTCAGAATTAGGTATAGCTCTTTTAATGTCGAAATTTCAACATGCGATATCTCTGGAAGGGAAGGGTAAAAAATTTTGATTCACAGATTATACATCTTGCTAGGTAGTACGAATGAGAATTTTTTTGAAAATGTTCGGTTCAGACTTTCTTAATTCTTTTCACATTGAAATTTTCAAAAAAAATCAAAAAATTTTGAGCGGTGTCATGGCTGGAAATTTTATTTTTTAGTTCTGCCAAGTGGTCGTGCATCATATTTTTTTTGGACTCCGAAATTTGGTGCAGTACGTGTTTAAAAAAAAATCAAAACCAAAAAAAAGTGATTTTTTACTACTTTTTCGTAGTAGGTAACAAGCAAGGGTACGTATCTCAACTCAATGTAAAACTTTGAACCAAAATTGTAATCATAAATTGAAAGAACATCTTTAAAAAAAACATTTCCAAAATTTCAAGTGCTCAAGTGCATTTCTCGAATTTTGGCGAATTTTCAAAATTTCTAAATTACCTTATCGTCCTGTAAATCATGAAAAATTGATCTTATCTACAAAAAACAAAAAGAAAATTTTCAGTCAAAAAATATGGATTTGAGCTCAAAGTTACGAATTTCGGAAAATTGTGCTGCAGTTGATCAATTAGGTCACTAACAATGGAAATCTGCGATTAGATTATCGGTGCCGAAATTCATATTGGCCGTTTTTATGAGCTTTTTTCAGGGCTGAAAAAAATCCTAAAATTTTCTTGTGGTTCTGAAACGTCTTAAAACCGCTTCCAATCGATTTGGCAGCTCGAAAATAGGACATATATCCATAGGGTGCACCCAGGGGAGGGGCTCAAGGGGCTTAAGCCTTCCCCCAGCTCGGAATTAAGATTTATTTATTGCAAAAATATGAAAGAGTGCTTTTTTTGTTTTTCAAACACCATTTTAATTTTTTTCAAGGGCAGTATTTTAGTCATTTTATTTTAAAATTTGATAATTTTTGACTAATTTTTCAGTCAAAAATCACCAATTCCTCAATAAATTTTCAATTTTTTTACAAAAAATTGATGATTTTTGACTAAAACATCAGTGAAAAATGATTAATTTAAAATTTGACCCCCTCCCCCTATTTTTTCGTAATTTCAGTCCCATTAATTTCTGGGTGCGAATATTATAAATGCACATACCGAATTTCAGCTCTTTTTGTTGATCAGTTCAAATTTTTATGATTTACAGAACGATGTGGTAATTTTGAAATTTCGAAAATTCACCAAGATTCGAGAAAAATGCACTTGAGCACTTGAAATTGGGATTTTTTTATGATGTACTTTCAATTCATGGCTATTTTGACTCAACGTTTTACTTTGAGTTGAGATACCTTTGCTTATTACTACGAAAAGATAGTAAAAAAATCACGTTTTTTTGTTTTGACTTTTTTTCATTATGTTGCACTCAATTTCGGAGTCCAAAAAAATATATGTGATACATGACCACTAAGCAGAACTTATAAAAAAATTTCCAGCCATGATACCTCCCAAAATTGAATTTTTTTTTGAAAATTTCAATATGAAAAAAATGAGAAAATATGAACTGCAAATTTTTAAAATATTCTTATTCGTACTAGGTACTCAGCAAGATGTATAATCTGTGAAAATTTCAAAAATTTTTACCTAAGTACCTCTTCCAGAGATATCGCGTACTTATTGAAATTTCGACATTAAATAAAAGTGTAATTCTGGACGGGGTGTAGGTAGGGGGGTTAATTTTTTGGGATGTATCTAGACCATAAGTGACATCTTGGGTCAATTTTGATCAATTCTGGGTCAAGGGCCATTTTCGAGCCTTATTTGGAAAGGTTATTTTATGAAAATTTAGATTTGAGAAAAAATCAGAGTATAAAATTTTAATAGGCAAGTGTACCTATTTACACTGAGAAAAAAATTTAGATACTCGAAATAAAAATTTTTGCATTCCGGGAAAAAAAATCGAATATGCTCTCACCTGTATTATCAGTTATCCGCAAGTTCTTAGTTCACCTGCGGAAAGGTGACAAGTAGCTCTAGCTCCTAGCTAGCTAGGTAGTTATCTCTTCTTCTCGTACTGCTCTCAAGGACAGTACAAAATGAACGATTCCATCTTGGAATTTCACTCCTAATACGTATCTACGTTTTTATAATGAATTGGCTACGGTTGATTGATCCTTCGGTATTATTATTACATTGTACAACTCTGTGGGGTGCTTTCTAACAGATGTGGACAACTGGTCCCAAATTGCCGCGATCTGTGCGCATAAGGACAGCGCAACTCTCATTAAAACCGTGTCTGTTTGTACACACTGAAGGTAATCACACATTTAGATAAGGTTGAAGTGAAGTTCTACTGCGGCGTGTTCAGTAGTTCAGTATATCTATTCAACTAGATAAGAGGAAGTTCGAGTTTTTTAATTTCAAATGTAAATTGCTGTGATGTTCTACAAAATACGTTCCCTGTAAAGAATCTAAAGATTTTTTTAGTTTTTATATTGACTTTCACGAATCTGGAGTGAGTACAATTCGATAATTTATTTTTTCCATTTTTCCTAGATCATGAAATTTGAACTAGGTACCTACATAGAAAACTCAAAACCTTGAATTTATTCCTATAATGCCACAATATTTTATATTTTCTAAACGTGTATCCAGGGTTCTCATCGTGTATTACCTACCTATTCGTCAAACCTCAAATCATTACCAATGGCACCCAAGAAAAAACCGGATCCGATTCGAACTCCATATGGTGTAGAAATCGTCTACGCGAACAGCTTGTATTGTAATTACTGTCCAGCGGTTTTCAGCTCCTTAGAAGCAAGAAGACGCCACGAAAATTCTCACGAAGGAAATCGAACTCATACCTGTGAATCTTGTCATGCTTCATTTTATAGAGGAACTCATCTACAGCGACATCAAAAAACCTGTCTTACGATTAGTCAACTCGGTGAGAACATAAAGTGGTGTGATTTTTGCGACCTTTTCTTTACAAAGGATGAAAATTTGAGTATTCATAAAAATAAAACTCACGGTAAAAAATCAACGCTTTTGGATCCTCCTGTGGTATGTGCCCAATGCGGATTAAATTTTTCAACAAAATTTCAACTGGGATATCATAAATATACATTTCATAAAAATAACAAAAATATTACTGAGGATGCACCGTCGAGGGAGGTGATTCGTTCTCGTTGTTCTAGTCCTATTGTAATTAGTTCAAGTTCGGAAGATGAATCGGGTTAGGAAAGATGAGGATATTTAGGGTATTTTTGTTGGAAGGCCTTCCATGCAGTGGGTATGCAACTCATACATGAGTCTTTGTTAGTTAGTTTGCCAGCTTTGCCTAGTAAGGATAGGTAGTTGCTTTTAGGTGAACTACTTTCGAAAATTGAATATATTTTTGCTCGAGACGACATGGTAAAAATTTTACCCCTCGTCACAGATTTGTCCTCTCCGCACCGAGCTTTAAAATTATTGTCCATATTCAAGAAATTTTTGGAAAAAACTAATTTTCTTTGAGAACACTTTTAGAATGGATGATTAAGCTCAAAAACGTTCCTGATGATGTTTTTTTTACTTCTGTGATTCCTTTTGGTACTTACTGGGTTGAAAAGTGCCATTTTTCACATGGCTTTCCGAATTAGTTCAAAAAATAAGGGAAAATTATTTTGGAGAAAAGAGAAAACTTTACGTCCTCTTTTTCCAATAAAATCATTATTGCCAATTTTTTACCTCTTCCCCTCCGTTTTGAAATCTTGAAAATTGTATTTTTGTTTTTTACTCTTATTTTTAAAATTCATATTTAATGAAAAATTAATTTGGAAGGATTTCCATTCAAAGGATCATAATGATAATTCATTTGACTGTGGAAATATCTCTACCAATTTTTAATTTCCTTTCTCCTTTTTTTGAGGGGTAAATACTCAAAATACACCATTTTCATTGTATTTCGTAATTCAGGGTGTTTACAGGTCACGAAAATCGTGAAAAAGTCGCAATATTGACCCAAAATTCATAAGTCGCGAATTTTTTTTTCAAAGTACTTGAATTTTTTGTTTTGTATAAAGCATTGAAAATTTAAAAAAAATTGTTGCCCTTGCTTCGCTTGGGCTTTGAAAAAGAGAACATTGTGTCCATTTTCTGAAAAATCCGAACGATTCAGAGAATTTTTGAATTTTTACTGGGATTTTTTAGATAGGTAGGTAATAGGTATTCAGAAAAATAAATAATTTGGAAATATGTTTCTTTTTTGCTGTTTTTATAATATAATAGATCCTAAAAGATTGATCGCATTGTGTTTTTTGGGAGAGGGAGGGGGGTGGATCGAATTGAGAAGTAGATACCATAGGAAAAAATCGCGAAAAGGTGACAAATTTTGAATTTTATAAATCTAGGTATGTAATTTTTGAAATTGACATCATGTAAATTAATTTTTCCATTTGAGATCACCTGGTACAATTTTACGTATTTTCTCCTAATCAGAATTTTAGTGCTTCTGATAGAATAGGAATGTTTCAAGGCTTAACTATCTATGCTAAGGCTATTCTTGGATTTTTTATTTTCAGAATTTGAACGTAAACAGATTATAAAAGGCCCTGCGAGAAGAGGTTAAAGTGAAGTTGAGGGAATAGGATTTTTTTTGAAGTTCAAACGCAACTTTTTTAATTTTCGAAAAAAAAATGCAAATTTTTAACCTCATAATACGTTTTGAACTGGAGAGAGAAAACTTTTTCACGAAAATAATTTTAGAATTTCTGGTCAATAAGAAATGGCTAAATAGGTATAATTCACATAAATTGTAGTTGATGGGTAGAAAATTATTGAATACTGACAAAAAACAGGGTTTTTTAAATTGATGATTCGGAGATAGGGCACACCCTCCTCTTATGTCTAAGAGGAAACCCCCCCCCCACACGGAACTGTAATCTAACCTTATAATTCAACGAATTGTACAAAAAAGTTTCTAAATGTGTTTGTAAAAGAAAAAAATATATATATACGACAAAACTGAGGTTTGAAGCTTATTTTTTCATACTTTTTTGAAAGGCAAGCCAAGAAATTCTTTAAACAAAAAATAAATTTTAGCCTGTCAGAACAGTTAATACCTTATCACTACAAAAGAGAAAGAACTAGAGCTAAAAGTTTTCAAAATGACGCTATTTTGAAAAAAAAAAAACACAGTTTCATATCAATTTTGTGTAATGCCACCTGCATGATATTTCAGCATTCTTTCTTTCCTTGCAAGGACGTAGCCAGCAGAGACTTGAAAACGAGAAATTTTTGGAGAGGAGGAGAAGGGAAGGGGTAAAAATAAGCCTTTTTTCGCACTCAACTCTTCGATAGATCATATAAGAATAATGCAATTTACGTCCGAGCATGGCGAGGGCGAAGTTTTACAAAAATTGAATATTTAATGCTCAAAAAAATGCATTTTCCAATGATTTTGTTAATGCCCTGCTCGGGCAAAGAACGAACGAAGCTTTGATAAAATTGGATTTTCTAATGTCTAAAAAAAAGCATTTTCCACAAAAATTCTTGACTTCAAGGGAGGGTCCAGACCCCCACCCTGTTTCCCTGAAAAATGAAAAAGTTCAGCTTGACTTACTGCATTTCTTTGATCCATTGAAATTGAATTTAGTTATACGTTACTTTTTGACTTCTACTAGAGGATCGAAAAGTTTCAGATCGCGAATTTGACGAATTCTTTATTTTTAACGAATCCGAATTATCCACACAAAAACTTTAAAATCGAGCCAAAAATTTGTTTGGTTACTTGGAATAATTTTCAATAGAATTTTATTCCCCAAAAAATTATTCTTGAATTTTAATGACTGAAATTTTTTCTAAGTCAAGTTTTCAAGCCAAAATAAATGCCGGAAAGATATTAAATCTATGAAAACTGAGAATCGAAACATATATCTAGTAAATTTTATTTTGAAAAATATCTTCAGGAATATTATTCTACGCGACCCAATATTTTTAGGCTTAAATTGCTACCATTTTCTTGACTCTTTCCCTTGCCCTAACACTTCAACTTCATACTCGAAACACTTCGAAAAATTAAAAAATTATCGGTGACAATTTTCAATTATTAACTCAGGTTCCAAATGTCCAGATCAGTGTTTCCAGAAATGAATATATATTAATTATGTATTGCATTGTAGGTGGGGCACACGTGCAAATTTTTTCAATAATTGCAAAAAAAAAGTGAAAAATTAATGAAATCATTAGGTACCTACTTAATACCTATTGCTTTTTAAAGAGCTAAAATCGTTCATAAGAGGTGATAACACAATAATTTTTCTAAAAACTTTTTCAAAAATGATTTTTTTGTTTTTTTCGTCTTCTAAAATGTTTTACTTATAAACCCCATTTTTGAAAAAATTCCAATTTTTCAAAATTTTATTCAATGGGAAATTTTTAAAAATTATTAATCCATATTTTTTTCTTAATTTTTAATCATTTTTCAATTTCCAATACATCGAGTTATTTTTCATTGTTACAGGCATCTGACAAGGTCACTATTATAGTGACTTTGTCACTATTTTCAAGCAAAGTCACTATTGGTCACTATTTGTGCTCAAAAGTCACTTTTGGTCACTATTCTCTCAAAAAAGTCACTATTTTTTTAAAAATTTCACCAAAAAATCAATTTTTTTGTAGTTTTTCTGTTTTTGGGTTTAAAAAAAAAAAAAAAAAAGTTGAAGAAAATCTCGTATATCATTTTGAGATATTTTATTATCTTTTCTTAGTATTCGTTATTAATCTTTGTTTTGAGATATTATCTTAGAATTCATTATTAATCATATCTAGGGAGCGGATTTATATGCACCAAAAATCGTAAAATATGCCATATAATATGCGCTAAAAATCGAAAATATGCTGAAATATGCAAAGTCTTTATGGGTATCATCTGAAAGGTATTGAAAAAATTCATCCCTTTTTTACACTTATACTTTCTCAATTTTGATTGAAATACCCGTTATTGTCAATCAAATGTAAAATCAAATATTTTTATTGCAAAATTGTATTATATTTTCGGCACTGCAACTATAATTTCTACATCGACTGAAACAAGAGATGCGAATTTGAACCAAATAATATCCTGTAATGTTTTTTTGAGTGGAGGCAAAATGAGTGCAAAGAGTTGGAATTTGGAAAACCAGAAAGGTTTTTTTTGGGGGGGAGGGGGGGTAAAAGAGCAAAGAAGAGCCTCTTTTCGCACTTCAGCTTTAAATAGATCTTACAATTAAAATTTTTTATGCCCGAGCAAAGCGAAATAAAACTCTGAAAAATTTGAAATTTAATGCCCAAAAAAGACATTTTTTAATTGTTTTAATGTTTTGAAAATCTTTCTCCGATGCAAAGCTAAAAACATTGAAAATGAAAATTTTGAGAAATATGCGCTAAAAAACCGAAAATTGGAGAAATATGTGGAAATATGTACTAAAAACAGAGTAAATATGTAAAAAATATGTATTTTTGAGTGAAATATGCAAAATATGCAAAATCAAATAGGGCTCATTCTTCTCAAAATGATGTGAAACGGAAAAGTACATTGAATAATGAATATGTCCAATTTTATTAGATACAGAAAAATATGCGTTTTCATATTAATCCGCTCCCTAATCATATCTACATATCTACACAAATATAATTTTTTTTTTGAATTTTTTTATATTTTCTGGGCTAAATAATGAATTGAAATTAAAAAAAAAGGTCACTATTTTGAACTTTTTTGGTCACTATTTCGACTATCAAAAGTCACTAAAGTCACTATTTTTTTTCAAATTTTCTGTCAGATGCCTGTTGTTACAAAATTTTAAAATATTTTTCAGTGTTTCAAATCAAAATAAATAGACATTTTAAAATTAAATACCTAATGCATCCTTTAAAACCCGTGTCCTTATACTATCGAGAGAGGTAACAGAACTGTCCCCTCGAAATATTAATGAAAGGTGGTCTAATTTGTTGCCCGTGACGCGAATATCAAAATTCCAGATCGCTGGGTGCCCATTTTGAAAAATGGTCCAACCGTGTGCGATCAAAATTTTGATTTTACATGAATTTTCACGTGTATTTCAATTGGGGGGGGGGGATTTTTTCTTGGAAATCATCATTTGACGAGACCAATAAATAGTTCATGACTATATGTAGAAACAAAAAATATGATATACACTTTTTGCCTAACTCAAGTATTGCAGGGGCTGTCCACCAAATTTTAAGAACTATTGTAAGATTTCTAATTTTGAGTTTTATTTTTTTACTCCTTCAGAATACAATTTAGGCAAAAAGTGTATTGTATATTTTATGGTTTTCTCGACACGAACAATCACTTGGTCACATCAAATGATTATTTAACAGAAAAAATGTTTTCCCATTTGAAACCCATGGAAAAATTGAGGTAAAATTGAAACTTTGATCGCATAGGCCTGGACCAATTTTCAAAACGGGCACCCAGCGATCTGGAATTTTGCGACACGGGCAACAAATTAGACCAGATTTCATTAATATTTCGAGGGGACAGTTCTGTTACCTCCTTCGTATGATTACGAATCGTCAGCCATCGCTTTATCAAGTTTTTATCAACCTGTAGTCGTGTTCTAGGAATAGCATAATCACATTTTGTTTCTCATTCGGAAACTAGTAAGTCGTTGCATGTGTTGCTGTTGATATAATGAGGCTCTTTAAGATCGTTCCAGTATTGTAATTTTTAATTGATTGGTAATTCGCCCCTTGAGTTTCTTCTCTGCTTATAATCAACAAGTTTTTTGAGTAAGTACAACTGTATAATTTTATTTTATCTATCGATAATAAAGTACCGGATATAAATCCATCAAAATTAAAAGTACTTACCTAATTGTTATCAATGTTCAATATCTCGAATCCACTCTCCTGACTCCTATTAAAACACCATGTTTTCTTTGTGCAGATATTACCTAAGAATTGTACCTATTTTATCTGCGCTTTCATCGAAATATTATTCTCGATGGCTCCCGACAAATCCAAGTGTAGTGGACCAGTACCCAAATCCAATGGAACTCCAAATAAAATACAAATTGTCTATGCCAACGAATTATACTGTGCCTACTGCCCAATGGATTTCACTTCAGTCGGATCGAAAAGACGACACGAATGGATTCACGAAGGAAGAACACCTTTGTCTTGCGAAAATTGTCACGTCTCATTTTATCGAAAAAATCATCTAGAGCGACATATGAAAGTCTGTTCTGAAATTACTCAACTAGGTAAAAACATAAAATGGTGTGATTTCTGCGACCATTTCTACAAAACGGAGGAATGTTTGAAATATCATTATTGTAAAGCTCACGGTATCCAGTATGATTCAACGAGTGCCCGAAAATATAAAAAATTGAAGTCATTCGTTCCTTCAGAATGTGACCTGTGCGGATTAAAATTCGCGACAAAATTTTTACTAGGAAATCATCGATTCACGAGACATAAAAATAATAAGAATACCGAAAACGATGAGAAATCGTCGGAGGATACGATTCGTATTCATCGTGCCACCAGTAAACATGGCCTCGTGAAAAAAAGTTGAGTATTCAGAAGATAGACAGTGATTTTCTGATGATTCAAGTTCAAAAGTTGATTATGAGTTTATAATATTTAAGTGGTAGGCCCGTCGATTATAATCGACTACGCTTTTTTTTGAATACCTTGATCGATAAAATTTGTTATTATAATATCGACCGAACATTTGTATTTGTAATTAATTTTAAAGGTGTCGAGAAAGAATATTTTTGAAGACAAGTTTTCAAAAATATTTCGGGGGAAATTTTGCATTTTAAAATTGGAGTGAGATTCTAAAATTGTGACCTTGCCGGAAAGAAAGATCCACATGTAAAAAATTGAAATCCTTTTTTTACGGGTTTGGCTCAGATTTGGTGTAATTTGAACTAAAAACTTGAAAAAAAAAAAGGATATCAATTTTTTTACACATGGGCCCTTCTTTTCGGCAGGGTCACAAGTCCTCTCCCAATACAGGAATTTTCTCCTGACCGCAGTTATTGCTGATATTTTATTGCGTATGGGTTTGTAGGAGGCCTAAATCGTTCATAAGAGGTACATATTATTAAAATAATTTTCTAAAAAAATTTCACACATTATTCTTGAATTTTTTTCTAATGAATAAGTTAATATCTATTAATTATTATGCGAGAAAAACACTTGAAAAGTGATATTTTAAAGTCTTACTTGCACATAAAACCATGTTTGAAAAGATAATTTTTCAAAATTTTATTCAATTTTTCAAAGGGTATATTCCTGTTTAAAATAGGAGAATCAACCTACATAAGAGCTACTTTTTGAAACTAACCGTAAAGACATCATTAAGGACACCAAAAAATAATTTTAGGGCATATTTTCCCACTTCCGCCTCATTCCCTTTCACCCCCCTCCCCCCATATAGATTTTTCGTCAAAAAATACTATCTTAACTACCTACCCCTCATAAATTTCATAATTTTTGGTTCATTCGATTTCAAGATTGGATTTTTGACGAAACTTCGATAATTTGGGAATGGGGTGAAAGAGAATGAGATAGGAGTGGGAAATATGCCCTATTTTTTTGGGGAAGGGGTACCTTAGTGATGTCTGGCGATTTGATTCAATGAGTATCTCTTCGACCGAGAATTTTTCAAATTTTTTTGCACCGCCTTCTAGCCACAACCCCACCCAAAAACTTTGAAATCGCTCCAATTTCGAAACTAAAAAACATGCGTTTTTTTCTTTTTGGCCCAAATGTAGTCCTACCATGATACAACATAATTATACATTTTTCTGATTTTTAGAGTTGGGAAAACAGACGGAAAAATACGATTTTCTATTTAAAAATACGCGAAGTTTTGGCTAAAACGCAGTGCAAAAAAATCAGAAAAATCCTCAAAGTTTGCTATCATTTGTTATGCACATTACAAATAAATTTAAAAATTTGGGTTCAATAGGTATAAAGGTGGAATTTTTTGACAAAACTAGGTAGGGAGCAAAGATTGAAGTGAGGGGGGCTGGAAGATGCACCCAAGATTTTTTAAAGCCCTTAATTTTGTCTAGTGGTCAATTTAAAAACTACGAATGTTTACCTTTTACTTTTTGAACTGGAGAAAATTCAAAAATTGGTGTTTTGTTTTGAAAAAAATTCGTTGCAAAAAAATCAAATTTTTTTAAAAGTTTGTTACTTTTCCCTCTTTGTACCATATAAATTTCACAATTTTTGGTGGCGTGAATGACCAAACGGGTATTTTTGAATAGAAAATTTTATTTTTTGGTCTGTTCTCCAACTCTAAAATCTGAAAAAAATTATATATCATGTTGTACCATAGTGGGACTATATTTGTGCCAAAAAGAAAAAATGAATGTTTTTTATTTTCAAAATGAGAGCGATTTCAAAGTTTCTGATTGGGGGTTTTCACTAATACGCGGTGCAAAAAAATAACTGAAAAATTCTCAAAATTTGTTACCATTTTCTGTTATACACCTCATAAATGTCAGAATTTTTGGTCCATTAGATTCCAAGATATGATTTTTTGACGAAAACTATATTTTGGGAGTGGGAGGAAAGGAGAGTGAGGTGGGAGGTGGAAAATATGCCCTAAAATGATTTTTTGGGGTCCTTAATAATTGTCTGACGGTCAGTTTCAAAAAGTAACTCGCAGGCCAATTCACCTATTTTAATCGGGTGTTTCTTTTTTGTATTTTTCAAAATTTCATACAATTTTAATTTTAAATAAAAAGATTTTTCAATTTTTTTCCAAATTTTAAATCATTTTTTAATATATTTAATTATTTTTTAGTTCTTTGAAATCAAGTCAAAATAAATAGGCTTCTTGAAATTGAATAATCCATCCTATAGAAAACGAATATCTAGATAATTATGAGTCATCGGCCATTGCATTCATCAATGGAGTAGGTAGGTACCTAGATAACTTTATTTTGAAGCTCAGAGATAACAATTCTGTTTCTCATCGGTCATTCGTATTCCGTAATCATAGTCGTTGCGTGTATTGTTAATGGTGTGTATAACACAAGGAATCATTTGAGAATGTTCAAGTAAGTATTGAAATTTTTGAGTGATTGATAATTGGCAATAAATTTCACCTCTACAGAATTCAACAAGTCTCATAAGTAAGTACAACTGCATAATTTACTCACATATATGTAAGTGGATTCAATTGCATCGAAATTTAATCATTATCATTGTTCAAAATCTCGAATTAAAATACGATGTTTTCAATGTACATTTACAGGTGGGTATTACCGTGTATTATCGCTCTTTCGTCGAACCTTATCAACGATGAAACGAGGCAAACCCAATCCTAATACATCAATTCCCAAATCCATTCGAACCCCAAATGGAATACAAATGGTCTACGCTAATAAATTATATTGCACCTATTGCCCAATGGATTTCCATTCGATTCCTGCGAAAAAAAAACACGAAAGACGTCACGAAGGAACAACATCTCTTTCTTGCGAAAATTGTCGTACCTCGTTTTATCGAACAATTCAGCTACAGCGACATAAAAAAGTTTGTTTTCTAATTACTCAACTTGGTGGAACCATAAAATGGTGTGATTTTTGCGACCGGTTCTTTAAAACTGAGGCAATTTTGAAAAATCATTATTGTAAAGTTCACGGCATCCTGTATGATCCAGAAAGTACGCAGAAGTTTAGGAAATCATCAAAACGGTTCGTTCCTTCGGTATGTGACCTGTGCGGATCTAATTTTCTGAACAAATTTCTACTCGGAACTCATAAATACGTAAAACATAAAATTAACAAGAATACTGAAAGCGGTGAGAATTCTTCGGAGGATAAAATTCGTCAATATAGCAGCTGCAGTAGCGTTGTGGAAAGTTCAGAAGATGAATCGACAGACAGTGATGTTTGATGATTAAAGTTCAACAGTTTATTATGAATTTATGATTTAGTTTAATTGATGGTGGGCCTGTCGATTAAAATCAACTGTAGGATTTTTTTTTTTGAATAAACGATGAAATGTTTTGTTATGATTATCGATCGAATATTTTGTACCTACTTGAAGACAAAATGTTTTCAAAAATATTTCAGGGAATTTTACATTTTGGATTTCGAGTGAGATTTTTAAATTACCCCCACCTGATTCAACGTGTTTCTCTTGACTGCAAATACCTATTGCTGAAATTTGAAAACTATAAGATTATTAAAGTTTAGGATTTGATTTGAACCCTTTTTCAGTTTTTTTTTGCTCATTCATGATCCACATTTGAGAGAGGAAAATACAAATGTATAATATGCTTGAAGGAAGGGTGTTCATTTTTCTCTTCTTTTCTCCTTCGAAAGTTGGATCGAAATGGTCTCGACCAGAGAACAACAGAAAAAAATTCCAATTCCTTCACTCACCCTTTGCCTCTTTCCAAACACATTCAAAATTTTATCAAGTTGAAAAAGGCTTGAAAATTTGTTGAATAATTTGTTCGAAAAAATTTCACTAAAAATATGCCTTTACCTAAAAATTGCCTGAGTATTCAAAGAAATTAAAATTTTTTTTTTATTATTCCTTCTAATGCGCAATAAAATTGATGAAAAAAATTAAGAAAATTGTCGTGAGATGAATTTTTTTCGGATAAGGTTATATTTTTTACTCAAAAAATGATCGTCGACGATTTTTCTCCGTCATATCTCATTCTCCATTCTGATACATTTCTTTTTAAAAATTCAAGAAATTGTGTAAAACTATCACCGTTGAAGTTTCTAGGTAAAAATATCCAAAAAAGTTAACCTCAAGAAAAATTCCTTGAATGCCAATTTAGGATTAGGTATCCCTAATTTTTTAATTAGCATTGAAAAACACAAAAAAATTATTAATGTACTTGAATGTCTACATTAAGCACTTTTTTTTCTAAAAAATGAAATTCGGTGGTATTTTTGAATAAAAATTTTTATACCAAAGAGGGAAGTATCCCAACTCTGGATAAAATTTTGGGCTTAAATAAAAATAAATCGAAAGCAAATCATCAAAGAATCCCATACCCAAAATTTCAGGCGTTGAAATTAATTTTTCGAATTTTGGCGAATTTTTAAAATTTCAATATTACCTTATCGCTTTTGAAAATTTGACCTGATCAACGAAAAATGCTGAAAGTTAATAGATACCCTATTTTTGACTTTCCAAATCGATTGGAGCCAGCTTCAAGACGTTTTGAAGCCTCGAGAAAATTTTGAAAATTTCCAGTGCCAGAGAAAAGTCTATAAAAATGGGCTTTGTAAACTTCAGCACCTGTAATCGCGAATCTCCAATATCGATGATCTATTTGATCAATTTTAGCAGAATTTTCTAAAATTCGTAACTTTGAGTTTAAATTTATAGCTATATTTTTTTGGATGTTTTCCTGGAAAAACGTAATTTTCTACCATGAATTTGAGCATAAAGTTGCGAATTTCGGGAAAACTCTTCTTTAATCAATTAAATGGGTCACCATTAATGGCCATCCATGATTTTATGGACTGAGGAGATCCCTATGAACCATTTTTATGGGTTTGTCTCCAACACTGGAAAATTCTAAAATTTTCTGGAGGCTCCGAAACGTCTATTTTGAAACCGCTTTCAATCGATTTAGGAAGTCGAAAATAGGGTGTTTGTTTAACAAATTTTAGCTTTTTTTGTTGATTGGATCAAGCTGGGTGATGAAATAATTTTAAAATTTTTAGTATTTGCTAAAATTCGAGAAATGAAAATGTTGGGGTTCTTTTATGACGTACTTTTGATTTATTTTTTTTTAGAGCTCAAAATATGTGACCTTCCAGGAAAAAACCGACCTTCTGTCCGAAAAAAAATTGAAAAAAAAAGTGTCCCAATCAATCCAAAACAAATGATAATCATGGTTTTGGATTGATTGGGACACTTTTTTTTTTCAATTTTTTTTCGGACAGAAGGTCGGTTTTTTCCTGGAAGGTCACATATTATTTTAGGTTGAGGTATGTCGTGGTAAATTTTTTTTTCAATTTTTTGTACATAGGTAGTCTGATTTTGAGTACAATTGAAGAGTGTTAATTGTTGAATTTGTGGAGAAGTTTTTTCACGGTTTACACACATTTGTGTCTCCCTTCATTCAACTTTTTAAAAAAAACGTGAAAATCAGTCACACGAAATAGGTATCTACCTACTCAATTATTCAAGTACAAAATGATGAATTGAATTTGCCAAATTCTCTCATTTTTGTTTCTATTTTTATATTGTAAAAATGAATCCATTGATTTACTTATATTTTTCAACAATAATTACCATCCAGTATTAAGATAAGTAAGAAGAGAAACAAAGAGTCGAGTAAGAAATTAGATAAGAAGTCTTCGATTATACGAATATCTTGTCAATTCCGTCAATTACCAATCTTTTATTAAAAGTTCTATAATTTTTGATGCGAACCTTAATCTTCATCGTGTAGGTAATTCTTTGTCGAGGTCAGCGTCGTTGTTTCAATTACTAAAAAATATATCTTATCAATTATCGTCTATAAGTTTTGCTCGCAGTCTTTTTTTTTTCCATACCGAAAAGAAATTTAAATTGTGGATCCCTATCCGTTTCAACTTCCATGAAAAATGTCTATGAAGTCGATATCGACTTAATCGGCATATCGGCAAAGATTACAACCATTTTTACAACAGCTTCGAGATAAGCAATGCACAAACCACAAAGTATTGGTTCGTTCGAGACTGATAATTTTTATTTTTCCAAGAATGTCATATACAGGTTTCGTGAAGACTGGCCCCCGTCGACTTTGTAGTTTGTAGGTATTTTGCCAACTAGAAGAGAAATAATAAACAATTGGAGCACATGTGTGGATATACCTGCAATTAAACTATTTTATTTAACGCATTATCGGAGCATACGAAGGGTTGAATTCATTCAGTTCATTTGTTTCGTTCGAATTACTTAGTAGTATCTCATTTCCTGTCAGTGAAACGTGGTCGAAACTGGTGGTTGTTTAGCGAGACTGTTTGGTGCGATTGGGAGTTCTGTTGTGAAATTGTGGTGTTTCGAGTGTTCGAGTGAGTACGATTTTATTATTCAATAACTTTATCATTTACTTATTGACGATTACGTGAGATAGGTATTATAATTTTTTTCTGTAATTTCACTATTTAATTTTAAAAATTAAAGGTATTATGTGGCGTAATTGTGAGGAGGTAGTATAGGTACCTATCTAAAATTTTGTATTTTAATTTTTTTTTATTTTATATTGAGGTTTTTATAGTTTAAAAGTTTAGGAAAGTCGTTCGTGTATTCGATTGTAGTGTAACGGAATTTTTTCAAAAATATTCAATTACCTATTTTCGAATCATAAAGGTAGGTTGTAAATTTGCAAGTAAAAATATGATTCAAATAATGAATTGCACGATTTTGTCAGCTTTTTTGAGTAAGTAAGCTTCGTTAATTTCTTTTGTGACAAAATCTAAATAAAAATCATCCTAATTTTTGGAATAGAGAAGCCCTCATTAAAATAGTCTCATAACACGTCAAAAATTCTTAAAATTTTTCTTAAATAAGGTTGAAAATTTTAAACATTTTTCAAAATTATTCTAAATAATATAAGATATACTTACTTACCTACAAAATGAAATTACTCGCTGAAAAATTGATCAAAAATTCATCCTTTTTAAAAATTATTCAAAATGTTAAAATTTATTGAAACTTGTATCAATATTGAATATCGCTGATAAATTAGTAGTTTTCTGAAAATAGTAGAAAAGATCGTGAAAATTTTCTTCAATGATGGAAAAAATTCTCAAATTTTCATTTTAAATCTTATTTCACGAAGAATTGAAATGAGGGTATTCAGAAGCATCTGGATCGTTTTAAAAAAGACTAAAAATTTTCTCAAGAAAAGTGCCTTCAAAAGTGACTAAAATTTTGAAAAAGTGGGGGAAAATCTCAAATTTCTGGAGTTATTTCGATCCCTACCTTGCTCAAAACTGTAATCCAAATTAAAAAGTAAGTAATTCGTTTTAATAGAGGATTCATTTTCTATAATTGATGATCTCTCTGAAACAGTCTTAGACTGTCGCATGACTGTCTAGATTGTTCGCTGCAACAGGGTGTGGTGTTTTTTTTTTCGCGATAGAAATTTTTTCCAAGTCTGCAATATTTTCATTAATTTTCAACCAGTATGAAATTTTCTCAGCAGTTTTCCAACTCCCCAATTTTCTTTCTAAAATTTATTTCGAATCAATTTTTTCTACAATTTAAATTTATTATGATTAAGTAAATTATTTTCTAAAATCAATTACGACTAATTTTTTTTTTAAATTTATTATGACTATTTTTTTTACGAAAACTGATTGCAACTCAATTTTTTTCGGATGTTTTTTACCAAGACTCAGGTTTTTTTCGAAAATTTATTCGTCGACTCTCAAATTAAAAAGGAGTTGAAAAAATGTTTAGATTAAAATTGGGAGTAAAATTTTTCCAACTCCAAATTTTTCTCACGATTTGTTCATCTTTTTTGAACTAAAATTTGTTGTTTCGAACGATTTTTCAATTTCAACACAAATTTTTCTTTTTTTCAATTTTTTTCCAACTTGATCAAATTTTTCTCTCAAAATTTTCATCAGCTCTAAATTTTTTCTAAAATTGTTTCCAGCTTCAATTTTTTTCGACTATCCACTCCCAATTTTAATTTTTAATCTAAACATTTTTTCAACTCAATTTCCTTTTTAATCTGAGAGTCGACGAATAAATTTTTAGAAAAAAATTTAACCGTAATTAATTTTAGAAAAAAAATTTCGTACTAGTTGAAAATTAATGAAAATATTACGGACTTGGAAAAAATTTCTATCTTGAGAGTTGAGACGTATGATTATTTGCGAAAAAGAACCACCGCACCGTGTTGCAGCGAACAATCTAGACAGTCGTGACAGACGCAAAGTGTTTCCTACTGTATTTACACGAGCTCAGCCTTGGCGCTGAAACGGGTTTCATGCTAAATACTAATGCTAAAAGAAATCAATTGTCAGATTTACACAAAGTGTAGCGTTTGTAGTGGTGAACTGATGAGGGTGCATTTAAGCAGCTCCTACACGCGATTGTAAACGGCACGTTTTTACGCTCTCTGATTGGCCGTTCATCGCATCGACTATCACCGCTAATTTTAATCTTTCGTTTACATCGTTTTGGTCGAAATGAAAAATTTGAAATTAAATACTTAACTCAAGAATTCGAGTGAGAACATCGGTGTTTGAGGTAGTAAAAAATTAAAAATATAATGTACGTTAAATTCTCCATCAGATGGAATAGATTTTTTTTTTAAAGTTGTACCGGAAATTGATCGAAAGTTATTTGAGTTGTAAGTTACGAAGATGAGTTTTTATCGCAAATATTATGCATTTTTTAAACTTTACATAAGAATTTGAGTGAGAACATAGGTTTTTTGAGGTGGAGAAAATAATCTATGTTGAATTCTCTACCAGGGATTTAAACCTGAACGAAACCTAAACCATAACCTAATAACTTTTCAAAATTTTGCAAGGAAATCAACGAATAACTTGAGCAAAACAATTATTTTTCATGAGTGTAACATAACCTAACCAACTGAAGCACTCAACCCATTTTTTTTACATGTAAAATTAAAAATGCCAGATTTGAACTTAACGAGAGCATGAACCGCTAACTGAACGATCGAAATGTTTATAACGAATCAATGCATAACTATAACAAAACAATTTTTGAAGAACTCAACATAACGCAAACTTGAGAACAAATCAAACCATTAGGTTTAAATCCCTGTTCTCTACAAGATAGAATAGATTTGAAAGTTCTGCCGGTAACCTATGTAAAGATAACGAATACGTAATAATAATACTATACTTTTGTATGTATTTGCTATTAAAACTCACTTTTCAACTTCGAACTTGAATGAATAAATTTCGATCGGTTGAAATTTCAAATCAATTCTATCATGTAATGATAAAGAATTTGGGGTTATATATTTTTCCTACTCATGTACTCGCTTGAAATTTTGAGTTATTCTATTCTAATGTAAATTTAAAGAAACGAAGAAAGGCAAAAAAATGTAATTCTAATTGTTCTAATTCTAATATTCACTTGTGTGATGAATGATGCTTTATGAAGTTTATGATGGCTTTCTCAGCTTTCTACGTTTGGCTACTCTTAAGTTAATTTTTAATGGATAAATGATTATTTATCCATTAAAAATTAATTTACAAGTTGTAATAAGTATTAGTTTTTGCAAGTTTTTAATACGTAGAACAGAATATGAACTTGAAATTTAGAAAAAAATCGCAACGAAAATATAGTGATAACAACACAAGCAATCAGCTGGAATGGATGGGTGGAGCTTAGCGACCAATCAGAGGGCACAAAATCGCGCCGTTTACAATCGCGTGTAGGAGCTGCTTAAATGCGATGAGGGTAGTTTGACTAAGCAGTGCCAAGGTTCCACTTTCGTAGTAGGGGGTAGTAAAGGAATTTCTCTATTAGGCACATCCACCCATTTACTATGCGTGGACACGTATCTCTTTCTTAATCGTGGTACAAATCGAACGAACCACTTTTATGAGGGCTTTTTCACTGCTATGAAATTAAACTTTTATTCAAGCACCAAACAGACTGACTTTTTTTGGTGGTGGGAAGGGGGGGGGGGGAGATGGCACAAATTCGCAGACCGAAAACTACCTACAGTTTTTGTTCATTTTCTCCTTCTCATTTAATGATTCAATGTTTCAGCAGGTATCCATTCAGAATCTTCTACATCTTCCTGAGATACTTTTACCAATGGCACAGATGCAGTCCAATCCAAAATCAATTAGAACACCCAAAGGGATAGAAATGATTTACGCTAATCACCTATATTGTTCTTACTGTCCGATGGTTTTTACTACCCTGGTTGGTAGAAAGCAACACGAAATGTACCACGAAGGTAATCGGCCATATTCTTGCGACAATTGTCACGTTTCATTTACTCGAAATAATCGCCTCGAATGTCACAAGGAACACTGTCGGGTAATCGAGACCCTCGGCAAAAATATAAAATGGTGTAGTTTCTGTGATCATTATTTCACAAAAGATGCCTATTTAAAGAAACATTACGATAAAGTTCATAGTATTTCATACGATCCTAAAACCCCGGACGTACTTAGAATAATCAAACGTTCATCAGATAAACAATATAAACATGTTACTCATCGAAGTAGTCGTATTGCTCGAGTTGTAAAATCAGAATCGAAAGTAAAAAATTTCTCGTCCAGTGGAGAAACTGATGATGGTGATCTTTTTTTTGGATTTCCATGAGGTTTTAATGGGTTATTCAAATTTTAAACATAAAAAAATAAGTTTATTTTTAAACCTGGCTGTTTTTTTTTAATACATTTTTTTCCCTTCAAGTAATTGTATTTACTTACCGATAGCTAGGTACGTATAATAAAATTTGGAAAAAAAAACTTTGCCTCGTATTTCTACCTATATTCATAGATTTCAATTGATTAATTAGGTAGCCACCCACATTTGTATTTTTCTCTTTGATTTTTTTTTTTACACTTGTGTAGGTAATTGATACCTATGCATATTGCATAATAAGAAATCAAGCACAATTTTTTCGTGTTGGACTGTTCATTTGTGTGTTGTAAACCATTAGAAAAAAACATTGAAAAATTTTCATCGAAAATATTTTAATATTTTATTGGCTTATTAATTGAATATTTAGTAGGTATTTTTAATCAGTGGAGCAATTTCCTCCTACCTTGTCAAATAATTTGAAAATCTTGAAATGGTGAATCATTACTCATCATTTGTAATTTCAACTTTGAAAAATGGTTCCTACCTACACCATTCAGATTTCATTTTAAATCACGCATGTTAAATTTCAATTTTCGAAATAATAACTCGGTGAAATAAATCGCTGCTACCCACTCTTTCGAAAATAACACACATCAATTCGAGGTTTCGTGAAGTTGGGATTGTTTATCAAATTATTGTTTCGAAAAATAATTATTGTCGTAGGAGTTGAGATTTTTCATAATTTTACGGATACTTTTCAAAAAAAAAGAAAGGGAAAAGCAGTTGGTAACAATTTTTATATAAATTTTGGTACTCTCCGAACGTGTCTTCTTATCCGTATTTATAATTCAAGAAGTGTTGTCCGTACCTTACCTATACCTTTTTTTTTTTGTGAAACTGTGAATCAGTTGAAAATCTCGTATTAAGTATTTGCTTCATTACCTGGATTTCAGTAAGTACCTATTTTAATTTTTTTCTTCTCATCAATTTTAGTTTTTTTATTTTTATTTTTTTCAAAGCATCGATGTAAAAAATATAGAAGAAAAGAGAGGCAAACATTTTTTTGAGGAAAGTAATGGGTCTCTAAGCTGGAGATATTAAAATTTTTGAGAACCAATGAATGCTGAAAAATTTTTCAACTTTTTGAACCGAAAAAATTTGTTGGGAAATTTCTTAGTCATTATTTCTGCATGAACGAAAGAGGGAGATTGAAATGTGATTTTTGAATTTTTTTTCTTCTTCATATTTTTTAGAAATCCTGAAGCGCACGATTTGCGTTATTAATAATTTTTTAATCTATATTTTGGTTCTTTACTGTGAGGTCGAAATTTATTTCAAGAAATTTGCATTCCCGAATGCCGGCTCAAGTTGTTTTTTGAACAGTAAACTTTGGTTGCCCCTTAAACAGTTCGGAAACACAAGTATTTTTCGAATTTGAGAGATTACATATCATTAAATTTGCGAAATTACTTCTTATTTTTAAATTAAAAAATAGCATTTTAAAGCAGATTTTTTAATTTTTGAAAATTCTTTTCCTTCAAAAACTTCGCATTTGAAAATATACCTATTTATGAAAAAAATGATATGAAATACTTTTTTAAAAAATCATCAATAATTTTGAATGGAAAATTCAAAAATTGATTAGAAAACGTAATTTTTATACCTTGGATAGAAAAATATTCTTATTTTAAGACACTCGAGCTCTAAATTTTGAAAAATAGGCTATTCAAAGTCTTCTATTTCCCTAAAAAAACACAAGTTAATACCTATTCGTGAAATGAAACTTTAAACGTAATTTTGAGCTCGTTTCAAAAACCATTGAGAACAAGGAAACGTTTAATTTTAGTTGCCTCCAGTACACAAGAGGAGGAGCGAGGGTTTGAGATCATGACCTCATAAATTTTCCTCTGATTGATTTGTGTAAAAATTATTTAAAACACTTTAATTATCATAAGTGTGTGTTTTTCTTTACAAAAATCGACCGTTTACTGAACAGAAAGCAAATGAAAAAAAAAAAATTAAATTGAAAAAAATTATGTCCAGATCCAAATGCATTTAAGAAATCAAACGGCAGGAGACTTTAAAAAATAATTCATTTTTCAAAACAAAATGGAAAATAAAAACTATTAATTTTTATAAGATTTGCTGATGTCATTTTTTTCTAAAATTTTTCGGTGAAAGAGTCTTAGGCACTAAAACTCATTTTTCAAATATTGATAAAAGTATTTGTTGAAATTTCTCAAAAATTTTCGTCTAAAAGATTTCCAATTCATCAGAAAAGAAAATTTTCAAATTGAAACAACTACGTAATAAAAAAAGTAGGTAGGTACCTATAAAAAACCGATTTAATTTTAGTAAAATTACTAGATATGGTATTTGTAGAAAAAAAAAAATGAAAAAATTGAATACCTACAATTAACGTGAACCACAAAAATTTGTTGTTTTTTAATAAAATTTCTGTTTTAAAAATAAAAAAAAAACTGAAATTCAATTTTTGCAGTAACTGCGGATATTTTGGAGGGAAAGTATATTTTCGAACGATAATTTGTTTTTAATGCAGATATGTACTTACATCCAATTAGAAGATGTAAAAAGAAAGCTAAAAAATTATTAGTATTTCGTTCAAGACTTCAAATGCAGTCAAAAACCCTAAAATTTCTCTTCAATTAAAAAATTACATCCCTACAAATTTTTACCTTTCAAAAAAAAATACACCATACATTGGCTTCAAAAGTTTTTGAAATTTTCAACTCTGAGATCCAATTATCACTTTCAGGTAATTTTTTCAATAAAGTTACCAAATTATCATCTGACCTGTATCGTTTTAATTTACAGAATTGGTACTTAATTGAACAAATTGCTTGAAAAAATCAGCTCAACACGAACGTACGCCTAGGTACCTTAAGTAATGAATACTAAAAAATACGCGTGATTTGAAGAATGTATTTTTGCATCAAATTATTATTTTGCATTGTATTGACGGCTCAGATTTTGCTGTTGAACAGCATATTCGTCAATGCTAATCGCAGCCTTTGCTTAAATTGCCAAGAAATAAGTAAACGTACTTATTTAAAATCATTTGGCATCCTTTCTGGGCAATATGGTTATGGCTTCACCAAAGGAGGGCCTCCGGATGAGAAATTTTATGTACCACCTGACGCATATAATATCGTAGCGCAAGCTATAATTCATAATTTACGCATTTTTATCAATACGTATGGTAATGATTTCGCTTTAGACGCTCGTGAATAATTTACTCCAATAGATTGCATTTCGTCCAAATTAATAATGAAGGAGGCGTCAAACTATCTTATAAAATTTTTGAGTACGTGAAGTAATCGCTAAACTTCATAAGAGGGGAAAAAAGAGGTTCAAATGAGAGATTCATCCCTCTTATTTTTTTGAAATTGAGTCATCGGTGCTGTTTCGGTGTCATTTCTAATGATTCAATCTCACTGAGTTCGCAAATGTCATTATCGACAAGTGGTGAAAATGATAGATTTTCGAGGTTTTTTCTAGATTTCACGACCAAATATTAAGATATCGACCTGATTTTTTTTTCTGGGCTGGATCCATCCTTTGGCTACAAAAAGCTTATTTCAAAAAAAATCTAGCCCCATACCTCAATTTTTGGCGATTTTTTGAAGTAGGCTATGTTGAACATCAAAAAATGGGGTAAAAATAATCACTCCAAAAATTACAAAAATTTAAGCAAAAAAAGTTTATTTTTCAAACTAAACCCCCGCCGATCATTTCCACCCCTCTTGATCGTACTTGAGAAAAATCCCTCAAATTTGAAATTTCTCAAATCGTGTTTTCCCATTTACCCTCGATGTAGCCTAAAAATTCGATTTTTCCAACTTTGTACACCTGTCGGTCTTCCGACCAAATTTTTATTACGATTTTGGAACTCTTCGGTCCCTTCCATGAGGTTTGGCAAATACCTCCCGGGCTCAAACAATTTCTTGAAATATTTTTGCCCACTATACTAAATTTCTCGACTCTTATCATTTTTTGTCGGTTACTTGTATCAAAAGTTTTCTAAATTGTCAGCTTTGAGGGCCTATGTATCTATTTTTTTTAAAAAAAGTTTCCCGATAAAACACCCAATTACTGTCTGATGTGTAACATTTCAATTTACAGAATTGGTTATTGAAAAAATCACTAGAAAAAGACAGTCCAATACGTACGTACGTCTGGCGTAGCCTAAAACTAAAAAATATATGTTTGTCGTGGGTTACTTGAAGAATGTATTTTTGTGTCAAATTATTATTTTGCATTGGGCTGATGGCTCAATTTTTACTATCAAGTGACATGTTCGTCAATGCTAATCGCAGTCTTTGCTTAAATTGCAAAGAAATAGGTAAACGTACTTATCTAAAATCATTTGGTATCCTTTCTGGCCAGTATGGTTATGCCTTCACCAAAGGAGGCCCTCCGGATGAGAAAATTTACGTTCCACCCGAAGCATATAATATCGTTGCGTAAGCTATAATTCATAATTTACGTATGTTTATTTATACATATGATGTTAATGATTTCGCTTTAGATGCTCGTGATTAATTGGTTCATTTTTGTAAAACCAAACTTCTCGATTTTTATACCTAATTTTGTAAAAACTTAGATTAGATAAACAAGCGTTTGAATATTTTTCCCTGTGAAATCCGCTATCACCCTAGTGGTAAATATTTTAAGTTAAAATTTAATTTTTGGCTAGAAAGTACGGTATACACTTACATTTAGGTATACAGGATATCACGTCAGTGGAGGATTGTACTTTATTTTTTGATAAATCCAGCGCAATGGGAAAAACTGAGATAAATATGTTGCCTAACTTGATAATTAAAGGAGCAAATTCCGTTTCTGTTTTTGAAAGAAATCAGTGGCGTAGCAAGAATTTCGTCAAGGGGGGGGGAGGGAGAACGAGTTATGTCAAATTTTCTGTGGTCCTTTTTAAACATAGCAAGTATTTTTTCATAGTGTACGTATAACCGAGTCTGAGGTAGGGGTGTGTAATAAAAAGACTAACACAATGATGTAAAATGGACGCAGGAGTTAGATTGGAAGTACAAAAATAAGCCTTTTTTCGCACACTTCTCTTAGAATGTTCATTAAAATTGAGATCGATTGATAATTATGTTCAAGCCCGAGCGAAGCGAGGGCGAAGCTTTGAAAAAATTGAATTTTTGATGTCTAAAATAGACCATTTTCCCCAATTTTTGCCACTTTTCTCCCATTATACCATATTTTTTAAAGGCCATGGGGGGCAATCGCCCCCTTCGCCCCCCCTTGGCTACGCCACTGAAAGAAATCGTATGAAAATCTTTGGATGTATTTCCGATTTGATTTTGCTTCGGTCCATAATTTTACCACTAGCTAGAATACTTTTTTTGGACAATAATTGTTCAGCTCCTATGCTCCTAAGGTGTATTGAGGGGAAGGGGGGTGAGAGAAGTCTAGATCTAGATCCTAAAAAAATTGTAAAGAAAAAGCGAATTTTTAGCTTTAAAAAAAAAACTCGAAATTCATACATAGCTTGATCACCTTTTTTTATTAGTAAATATTTTTATACATTTGTGTTGTATTTTTTCTACCAAAATACGAAATTCATAGATTTGTGGCCGTTTGCCAAAGTATTTCTCAAACTGCGGGATAATTCTGCAATTTTTCAATCAAAGCAGCTGTTATGGTCTATTGTTGATGTAATTAGTGAATCTCCATGTACGATTCTTTTCGCTGGTGATGATAAAGAGAAACAGATGCAAGTACGTATTATTGTACAAACCTAAATAAATAATTTGCGGTACCCAATGTATTTTTCTATGTGCTTTACATACACCAAAACATGCAAGTATGCTTGTTCATTTGCTAGACTAGCTTATACGAGTGCAACAAGCCTTTTTCATATGCATCAAATTTACTAGGTATTTACTGTGAATTAAGAGTTTAAATATAGAAATTCGTATTTGAATTGGTTCGATCGTGTGTAAAGTAAGTATAGTTTCCGTATCCGTATCATTAAATATTAAATACCATAAGAAACTGTATACCTCCTCTACATAAGGCCAGAACACTGTAACGTTTGGCAACTCAGCGCGTGGGCGAAATAACATAAACAATAATTTTTGGAAATGTGATGTATTTCATCTTGGAGTGTGCTAAGGGTAAACAGCTTGTAGTTGTTCTCATAGAAATTAGAATACTACATATGTTTCATTGCGGTAAGAGGTACCAGAGGGTTCCTTTGTAGTCGCCCGTTTCATAAACATGATGTTCCGTCAGTGCTTATTAACTTTAATCTGCATTTTACAAATCGCGAAAACTCTTGCTACCGGTCAAACTCCAAACTGTGTTACGGATACGGATAAAAAAGTGAGTTGACTTTTTATTATCTTACCATTAAAATTTTTTACAGCAGACCGCCCTAATTAGACATCTGAAATCCGTAAATCAAATTCAAATATAAGTATAATTATACTTTATCTTTTCGGCGGAATATTTTCCTGGAAAAAATTTAAAAAAGGGTATGCTTATTGCCCACATGCGCTCGCATGCCGCATGGAGGGGAAAAAATCGAGAAAAGTTCGATTATTTGTTGTCATCGGTCAGCTTACTTATATTTTTCTGATCGTTTGCTAAAAATTTACCGCGGTCCGCGGAAGAGAATTTCTAGGTAATATCTATGTTAGCTAAAGGATTAATTCAAATAATATGAATAAAAGCGATAATACATATGATGGAAAAAGGATTCGTAATCGTAGGCCGTATTTGTGCCGAATACGAATAGTTTTTATTTATCTTTTGACCATGTTTCATCCTCCCCTTTCGCGATCCGAATAAAAAAAATGTATGTTTTAGTGTTATATATATATACTTCAGGAAATGACTAACTTTTTAAAAAATTTCAGCCATGGGTATAGCCCCCCCCCCCCCGCGAGCAAAAAGAATCCTACAAAGTTTTGGAATGTTCCACCTCTCCAAAAAAGCGGGAAAAAGTTGAAAAAATTCTCACTGAATTTTGGGCATGTACGGCCATTTTATTTTAGGTGGGGTGGGTGGGTGGGATCGAGCCAAAAAATTTTTTGAAACATTACCGTTTCGAAATGTGAAAAATTGATAAGCAGACGTTTTTGAAAATATTTTTCGAGATTTTTTGCCTTTTTTGAGGGAAAAACTACCCTTTCGCCGAAGCACCGCCGAGGTTAAAATCAGCAGTGGCGTATTTTTTCGGCGGCACACATCTCTAATTGAAATACCTAAATTTGGACTTGAATCGTTGAAATTTCCTTAATGGCAAAAATAATTAGGGACTATCTTGTTTTAGGATAAAGTAATTTAAATCATTGAAATACAATTTTTGACTAAAATAGTTTGGACTTTGGAGCTAGTAAATGCTTCGTGAAAATCGCCATCCAGTTACTGCTACGTATAATTATCTTTAGTTCTTTTGTTATTCTTTCAAAGGCTATGCCCTTGACCTCTGCGCTGTTACAGTTTACTTGTAATACAGCGCCAGAGTTCGATGTGAAAAATCTAAGTTCCAAATTATATGCGTTAATTAACAATTCATAAAGTAATTTTATCATAGAAATTATGTACTGCGTTGCTTTTTAGGTAAGTAAGTGTTGTTTGATTTTTTGAATTTTGTGTCCTTGTGGACATGTATTTCAAAATATTATTGATTTTGAAATCGCAACTATCTCATATGAATAAATTTTGGTCTAACTTATCGACAAAATGCAGAATTTTTTCGAAACTTTTATCGACGTTTTGGAAGTAGCCTTAAACAAGGTGGCATTACTTGGAAGTGGCAAAAATTGTGATTTTTTTTTAAAAAAATGTGCTGGGTCACTTTAAAGATTCCTAATTCCGCCTGTTTTTTTGGCTACAGGGTTCGATTTTTCAGGAAGGGGAGAGGTGACGTTCCTTTAAAGTACACTTTTTCGTCAATTTTTGTCAAAATTCACGGTAAAAAAGACGGTTTTTTTAGCTTAAACAAGGTGGCATTACTCTTGAAAGTGGCAAAAATTGTGATTTTTTTTCAAAAAATGTTCTGGGTCACTTTAAAGATTCCTAGTTCAGCCTGTTTTTTGGCTGCAGGGTTCGATTTTTTTTGGAAGGGGAGAAGTGAAGTTCCTTTAAAGTATTTCGTCAATTTTCGTCAAAATTCGCGGTAAAAAAAGGGTTTTTTTGTATGTCAAAAGTACATAGGTACATTATTGGTTGTTGGACGGATATAAAATATCCAAGTATTAAAGTGCATAAAATTTTTATTTTGCAGACTCGCCTGTTTTTCCAATACGAGAACATCAATTTAAAATATTTTTGCCTACCAGCACACCATACCTACCTGTTCATCAGTCAAAGTGGGAAATAATTATTTATTAGGTACCTTTAATACAATTTGGATAAAAATCAACCTGAAAAAAATGTATTTTTTGGGTAAATTACGAGCGTCGATTTTCATTACGCTTTTAGCCCAATTTTTATTACTGAACAATAAGTTTGTTAATGCTATTTTTGGCAATAACAATCGGACATTATGTCGCGATTGCGTAGAAATTAGTGAATATACTCACGTAGGCGCCTTTGGAGTTTTCTCTGGAAAATACGGTTATGCTTGGACCAGCCAAAAAACTCCTTATAAAAAAATTTATGTTCCACGAGAAGCGTACGATGTTGTAATGCAGGGTGTAATTCACGACTTACGCATGTATATTAATACGAAGATTGGAGATTTTGCTATAGCCCCACGTGGTCCTTATGCAGCGGAAAATACCACGAAAAATCCATAAGGATTGCATAATAGGTAAATGTAGTAATTTTATAGAGGCGTTGCTTGTGTTTTTACTTTCCTTTACACAAAAATATT